>OZ034968.1:24989685-25589685 GCA_964030785.1 Siderastrea siderea | reverse complement strand
GCATGGCAGTTGAACCTATTGTACGCCTTACTAGATCCGCAGTTCTAGATGTTTTAAAAGAGGTCACTTTTGTGGTTCACACCGTGGTACCAGAAAAATACCGTTTCTGGAAATCAAACCAAGGTGGACAGAGCTCATTATGCAAGAAACCCATCGCCCTTAAACGTGGATCCCAAGGCAAAATTCTCGCTTTGGATTACAATTTCGTTTCGCACGAGTCTCGGCTGGTAGAATTACGACTGCACCAACCCGTTGACGTTGAAATACTCGAAGGAACATTCAAAGATGCGAGAGACTTTTGTTTTTCCAATGGTGTTGTCTTTGTCGCTGAACGTGCTTCCTCTTCAATTCGCTTCATTGACACTGAAGCAAAGGTAACTGTTAAACCAGGAAGCTTAAAATCTCGTGCCGAACTGTTGTCACATCTAACTCGTTTCGGTTTGCCACTTGATGGCACAGTCCCCGTTCTGCGAAATCGACTCACCGTGTATTTGCAACGTATATCCGCTGAAATCGGAAATTCGAAGTGTGTACAGGTCAATCCTCCTTTAGAGAAGCCTTCTTCAATCTGTGCTGCAAGTGAGGATATACTGTTATGCGCAGACGATACCCAGAGAAGCATTTTCCAGCTGAGCTTAAACTACAATGGAGTTGGTATTGCGGGTACCGGGACAAAACTAGTGAACTATCCGACTGGCGTTACAAGTGTTCTGTCTATGGAAGTTCTAGAACGAAAGGCTTACTTTGCAGCTGTTGGCGACGTTGGTGGTCTGTACGTGTGCAACCTATCAAGCTTGGAAATTGAGGTACTTCTAAACAACAACTCGGAGTCTTGTGTTGAAATCAAAGGACTAAGTAAATTTGAAACCGGGATCGCATTCACTGACTTAGGAGACCGAAAGGTAAAGTTGTTTTACCCCACTGAGAAAACGGTCAAAACCCTGTTGGGCTCCGGACAGGAAGGAACAAGCGATGGAACCGAAACAACCTGTTCGTTTACACAGGTCCATGGAATCTGTTCATTAGAGAATACTCTTTTCGTATCGGATGTTGCTGCAGGTACCATCAAACTAGTTTCGGGACTGAGTGGTACTGTGTCGTTCTTACAAGCCCTGGGAAGCCTCTATGACAGTTTTGGCATCCGAGCGCAAAGTACAGAGAAAACACAAATGTCTCTCCAAGATGCAGTAAACAAAGTAACACATGTCAATGACAACATTAAGAAGACCGTTTCTGAAGTTAAACAAAGGCACAGTTTGAGAGATACCACAGCAACAAATGGACCTGAAGGAACTGTGTCCAATAAAACTCAGGTTTCGCTTAACCTTTTGGAACAAGGAATGCGCCGGCTACATGACAGCATAAATTCCATTAGCAAAGATTATCTTGAGGACGTTGAATTGTGCACGTTACTCACAACAGTTGTAGAGAATCTTCACGCGGTTTCCCATTTTAAGCACGAGACCTTTACCGCACTGGAATACTCCCAAGACTTTGGCACCATTACAAAGGAGTCTTTGAAGAGAGTAACAAAATGGGGAGCCAAGTATTTTACGCACGACAAGTCCTACTATCCCGTCCCGCAGACCAGCATGGAGTTTGCCAATGTCAATTTTATGCAGCCTTTGCCGTCGAACGTGATCAGCCCTGAGATCGAAACATCTATGAAGGAGTTGGTGGAAAAATATCGCCCCGTGAGGCAAAGGACAGTGCGGGGAGAAACCACCAAAGACAAAGCAGGTGCTTTGCCACCAACAGTCTACGCACACCAACAGAATTTAAATAAAGAGGACTTGATGGCTGGACTGGGAACTGATCCTAACCCTGAAGACATGGCAGAAGAAGAAGAGCTCCTTCAAGCTACGTCTGAAAGTGGGGATGTGACAGAAGTCACTTTTGTGGACGAGAGTCTAGTTGCAGTAGCAGTTGCTAAAGCGCAGCCTCCGCAAGATGAGTATGAAACCGACTCAGAAGATGACTTGTCTGATACTGAGGGCTATGACTTTGCACCGATGGCAGTTTCAAGATCTGGACGGCCAATACGCGCCCATTTCCGCCTAGATTTGTAAGGTATGCTTTCAGTAGTCAACTTTGATTCATGAATTGATTAAATTTTAGACAAAAAAAAGCTTAAGTATATTTTGCTTGTTGGTGTACCGGTTCCAAACAGATGTCTGTAAGCCCGAGTGTAATTACTTTCCGGTTATTTCATCCGAAAAGCCAATCACCAACGAGGAAATGCCAAACCGAACCCAAACAAATTAATCGTAATTTAGATCTTTACCCGCATTTGTCTGCCTATGTTACGATCTTTTTCCACTGTTTGAAAGTATTAAACTTAACCCAAATGGTTAGAAAGGAACGTAGCGCACGGGAAAGCAGGAGTTTGTGTGAAGAAGAGTAACACAATTGCAATGATTTAACTCCAAATCTGAGAAAAAATAGTTCTTTAAGAAAGAATCTTGAATTAACGATATACTTTACGTTATATGTGCCAATCGAGCTAGCTTTTGGGTCAGAAATAAATAATTTAGTTACACGGTTAATTATTAACAGTCAATTAACTGACAACTGACAAATGGCCTAAAATTTAACTGACAACTGACATTTGTGCCCCCCCATCCAGACCCTCATGTCTTACTAGCTGAGATCAGATTACAAACGGGACTTCTATTTGAGGCATATTTAAGCTAGTGCAGGCCAGGTTTCAGGCCTCTTTTTCTTCAGCTTTATCACGGAAAGGTTTTCTGTAGTGTTTTGCAAGGGAACGCCCCCAATAACGCGTGGAAGAAGGGTGGACTATTCCGAGAAGCTGAGAAAAAGTTAAGTATTTTTATGTTCTGTGTTTTTACTTGAGGCGATCAGTTAATAAGTACAATTTCATCGCCGCTTGGTATCAAAGATGGCCACTTCCAAACCACGTGCTCTCGTGTTGGGGTATTCCTTCGTTCGACGAATCGGTGAATTTATTGACAGTAGTCGAGCAGAAGACCGTTATAGTCGCGATTTCAATCTGTCTAACGTTTGCGATGTAGCGATTTGTGGTTTTGGAGGTCGTACCGTCGACAGAGTGATTAAACTTGACCTTGCAAAGATTAGGAGCACCGCTCCCAATGTGGTGGTTTTGGAGTTGGGGTCAAATGATGTTTGCGATAGCTCTTGTGACGCTGCAACGATAGCTTTATCGCTAGTGGCCTTAACTGAATTATTGCTCAGTGAATTTGCCATACAATTTATTGTTGTTTGCCAAATACTCCCTCGGAAACGTCAGCCCTTTGAGGGGTATAATGATCGTGTCAGCCAGGTCAACACGCTAGTGCGCGAGTCTTTACGGGACATTTCACGAAAGAAGTTTTGGAACCATCGTGGCCTTATTAATCCCACTACGAACATATATTGCTATTATGGCATTCACTTAGGTGATGTGGGTAACAGAGCCCTTTACAGGAGTTATAGAGGAGCCATACTCTATGCCCTGGCTCAGTTAAATTAACATATATGTCACAGTACCAGTTCATTTACCTTTTTGGTGAGTGTTTTTTCCTTCTTTAGTGACTTTACCAGTGATATGGGTTGTTGCTCACATTGGAGCCAACCCTTGTATTCAATTATTCTATGTGCCAGTCACCGGTAAGTAGCTAACTGCACTGCCTGGGTGCTTACATGATTGTTCGCTTTCTCGGGCCCTTGCGGTTATTATTATGTTCGTGGGTGTGTTTTGTTAACATCACCCCCCCCCCCCTTGCTTATCAGGGCTGGTTAGGGGCCTGGCTGGTCAGCACGGGTCATGGAACAATTGCGGCCGTAGCTTTGTTCTGTGCCATTCATGACCAGGTTTGTGCTGTTGCATCATCTGGTATGCCTATTACACTGCTGTTAGGTGTAGTAGTAAGCTGCTGCAGTGTTCACATTGTAGTAGTAGCCACAGCTCTCTTCCGTCCTTTTTGGGATATCTTCCCCTGACAACTGTGGTCGGGGTAGGGTATATACTTTGCTGTATTTGATTTGCTGTCTAAAGGGACCCAGAGAGGCGCAACATGTGGGCTAACCGGGTGTAAATTTAGGGGGCTAACACACAACAAAAACCATTGTTAATTATTATCAAGAATGAATGGTAATTTTGTGTTGGTGCTTGTTTACATACAGCATGCCTCCTGAACGAACTACCAGGTTCCAGGACAGAGCGTCCAAACAAAGGAGAACAAACAATACTGCTCTTTGTCCGGCTTGATTGCAGGCCAATCAGCAACCCCCTCTTGACCGCAATAGTGACACCCCAGGACAAGGTCGTATGGCACAGCTGTTTCCCGAACTTATCTCCGCGATAACAACCGCAGTGACGCAGGTTTTGCAGACGGCACATCCAAGTAGGCCCCCTATCCAGTTTGTGCCAGACCCAGAGGAGCACCCACCTCCATGTAATGGCAACAGTGCAGATGAACAGCTAAGTACCTCAAAGACGAGCACGGTGCAAGAAACAGTGGATAAGGTCGTACACAATTTCATCGACTCTCAGGACACACAAGGAAGTTAAAGTAAGAACACTTTTCTGTCTGCAGCTATCCCGCTAAGTCACGGTGTGTCGGAAAAAGTAAAAAACCAAATATGGGCCAATGAATATGTTGACTTTGCATTGCTTCTCCATAGTAGTGTCAGCAATGCAGCGGATGATCGCTATATTGTTAAGCTAGAGCCTAATAAAGGGGGGCAACCTTCCTTAGTGCTGGCTTCTAATACTAAGAGGCAAACTATACACAGAATCGACCGATGGGTGTCTGCATTCAGACTTATGTTGCCATTTATGCTGAGCGAACCCCTCAGGACACCCCTGCTCTAATGAAATATGTCTCAGTGATACGAGAATTAGCCACTTTGGGAGCCAATTGGAAGTTCTATGATGAGAGCTTTCGTAAGCTTAGGCAATGACAAGGTGCTCCTTGGGATCAAATTCATTCAGAGTTGTGGCTGAGGTCCCATTACTTTCGGGCCAAGCCTATCAACCACCCACGGAGAACTAAGAATGAGGGGCCCTATATCCCCAATGGGTATTGCTGGAAGTTTCACAGGGGGATTCATTGCTCAGGATGCTCCTTTAAGAACCAGTGTTTCCAATGTAGGCAGTCGCACCCCATTGCCAAGTGCCCACAACCAAAGCCAACACCCGGTCAAGGGAAAAAGGATAATGTTTCAACCGGTCGAAGCACTCCCAACACCAGTCAAAGTTGAGAGGCTGGCTTTTTATTTAGAGGACTATGAAGCTCACCTTTATCACGAATTAAGAGCAATTCTCTGTCAGAATCAAACAAAGTGGGAAATGAAAAATTTTGACCCCCCACTCAAATTTGCATGCAAGTAGATATCCATGGGGGATGTTCGAAAATGGCAATTATTAAGGTCATAACTAAATTGTTGCCATGGTAACTGCGAATGTTTGTTGACGCCCGAGAACCCAATTTTGAACTCAGAAACTGTTGTGAAAACTGTAAAATTTAAAACGGTATTTCTCAAGTTTATTACAACACTACAACTCGAGACTTGGCACAAATGTAAAACCACTATTCTAGTTTCTTTCCGTATATATGGCTTTTCATTACGTTTACCGTAAACAAAATAAACGGCGAATTAACCACACCATGTCTCGGCCATTTTAATTCGTGAGTAAAACAAGCAGTACATTTCTTTTAATATCTCCAAAAGTACATCAGTTCTAGAATTGAAACTACATGGATAGCTTACAACAGACGTTGTAGTTACTAATTCTCAGCGGGGAAGGCTTATTTTGTTTTCATGGCAATCAACAAAGAAACCATAAAAATGAGATTTCTTACATTTTCTCAAAATTAACGTTCTGTAAGTTTGCTGGAAAAATCGGAAGAAAGCTGAAACGACCTTGAGAGTTAAAGAAAATTGTCTGTTAAGTAATTCTCTGGTAAAAACAACCGTTCATAAACCGTCTTTTTTGAAACGATCTGAATCGAAGTACAGCTTACTTGACAGCTTTGTTCATTTCTCCACTTTTCGACTCACGTTGAGCGAGCTGGTTCTTTCTGTACAGCATTCGCATTGTTTGGAAATCCAGTGTTCTAAACCTTTTCTTTCAGCTGGTAGTGTTATTTATCCCCGGCAGTAGTCCATCCCCTTATTTAAGCCCACTGAAATCAGGTTTGGTGGCACTGTCGGCAGAAATAAGCCAACACGGGGTTCAGTCAGTACATGTACATTTCCACCGTAGCCTTTCGTTCTACTTCTCGATCAGACGTCACCATTCGCTCCAAAAGATGGAAAGATGTATCCTTTCAACTAGGATTCCATTTAGCCAAGAATTTTACTTCAACTTACGGTGTAAAAACTGCAGACAACAGCTTTCTCCGAAGTGCAAGAGACAATAAGAAACGCCGTGGGACGTTACTGGTCAGCGGTGTTTACTTGAACAACTTTCCCGTCATAATTTGCTTAACACCGGGTCCCTTGTATGCTGTTGATATGACATTCAATGCAATTCACAAAGCCAGCAATTTCCTTTTATTAGATTCTGTTTTTCGACTTGCTCTCTAGTCCTGGTCCATTCACAGTAGGATTAACAGTTTCTGATAGAACAAATGTACAGTGCGTTTTCCAGCGCTCACACCATTTTCGCCGTAAAAATGAGACCGCTAACTCGACAATTAACAATAGATCGGTGAACTGATGACAGAACGGCTTTTCTTACTTTCCATTCTATTAACTAGCGTGCCTTCAATGGAGACTTCAATCCTGATTATTATAGACCTTTCGCACTTTCGAGGACAATTCTTTCCAGCCCTTTTACAACTTTGTAAAACAAACAAAAGAGAACCAACACTTTGAACGTGGGGTTGATTTCTTTTTCCTGAGATGCGCAAATCGTAGGTACTTTTATCAGATGGATTAAGCGTTGTCATTCTTCGCGATGACAGTTCTTCTTTTGTAATTTCGCACAGCTGGAGACTTTTGTATACGTGTGGATACCTGTGAGACTCGTCCTCTAAACATCAGTCCAAATGTCATTTCTTACTTCAAGTGGCGTATTTTTGAAAAAGGATACAAAGTCGTTTGTGCGATATTCTACACCAGAAAAATACTGTGAGTACGGTGTTCATCAAGTAGGGCTTTGTTTAAGTCATCCTCCTAGGGGAGGGGGAGGGGAGGGATGGGAAGCGTCACAGAGCAGAGTCGAGTTATGCACCGTATCAAGAAAAGAGGATCAGATTCGAAAACAATAGGTATTGTTTACATGTGTGAAACTGGCCATATTTGGTCATTTTGAGAGCGGCGAAAACAATGACTAGCTAATGCACGAGGGAAATTCAAAATTTCCGATGACGGCACTCGCGGTAAGTTTGAATCTTCGGCGAAAGCACAGCACCGGCAAACTTTCCCTGTGTGAGAGGGTAAGAGGAACATTTGTCAAGACACGAATAGTTTCACAGGGGTGGGTGGTTATGGCAATGAATGTCGCTCAACACACGGACAACAAAGAAAAACTGCAGCTTAGTTTCTCGGCTTACAGAACGAGTAGAAAACATCTACACTTGTTTCGGCGGCATTTAATTTTGCTAATCAGACTATATCAACGGGAATACACATCTGCAGGCTGACACACGCGAAATTCAGCAAGGGACTGTTCGCGTGTTTCATTTAGATATCAGAGTACCTCCCACACAAACAGAAAGAAAATGCGTTTTTGTTTGACGCTATCAAGAAACGCTTTTTAAAAAGTTAAATTTCTTAGACAAAGGAGATTGTTTATGCTTTTCTCTCCTACAAACTGGAAAGCGATCTAGGTTCAATGGCAACAAGCGCTGACTAAAAAAGTAACCAAATCTAATGAACGATGTCGCTAGGACAGATTCTTATTTCATAACAACAATTATTTTGATTTAAGAACGGCGCATACTAAACTATGACTTTTAGAGTTAGCCGAAAATTCTGCATTTTCAGTGACTAACAGACAATGCAGCGAAGGCTCGGCAAGGAGACATTTTCCCCTCGGTACCCCAGAGAAAATAGCATCACGCTAGCACAATCTACACTCCCCACCCCCACCTAAGAAGAAAGTTTGTCACGCCGAAAATTCTACGATCTTCGACGAACTTTTCGTCGTGATCTTGGCATAGCTTCCACAGCGTCCCTGTGAATAAAAGGCTATTGTTCCTGCAAACGACAGGCTATTGTTTGTGCGAATTTGATCCGGTACAATAGACCATTTCTTGATACGCAACAACCGGGGGAGGGAGGTGCTCAACAAAGTTTTATACGGGGAGGCTTCGCCCCGAGGTCCAACCCCTTACCCTTTTATATACCATTTTTGACCGAAAACGTAGCCCTTTCGTATACCTTTCATTGCAAAATGGTACCCCTTTCACATACCTGCTTATACTGCATCCCTTTTCTAAACCCTTGGAATGCAGTTTCTGGCAAAAGGATATTAGGGGAGAACAGTATTACCTGAAGAGATGTTAACCAAAAATCAGTATTATTATCTACTCGAAATATTTTAATAAAAGGCCCTTTTAAATACATAAATGACAGATTTCCCTGCCCTTTCATATACTTCAGCTCGTGAAATCCCTACCCTTTCATATACCTGAAGCGTGAAAAAGGTACCCCTTTCGGGTGGAGCCTCCCCGTATAGGCCATTATAGGGAGTGCCCCCCCCCGGGGGGGGGGGGCACAACATTTCGAACAACGCCAAACTCAAGAACTTTCCTGCGTTAGCGCAGTATATAGTCCGGCAGATAAGTGTCAAATCGGGGGTGAGTACTGCACTTTATGATAAAAGCATCAAACTCGACACGTTAATACTAGAAATCATGGGGAACATTTTCGAGATTGGAGGCAATCGGGATATGCTCTGTGTCAGTCAGGAGAGGGTGGTAGAAGTACTGGGGGTAATTATTCAAAATGGCCGCCGCCAGCGGTACTGTTTGGGTGTCTAAACATACAACATTATTGTTTAAAACAGTGTCTGATCGTAATGATCTATTTAACTCAGTTTAAAGATTACAGTCATGCTATCAAAATTGGCATAGAAGGTTTGTGAGAATGGAAAATTGAAAAGATAATTCTGAGGCCATAAATATGCAAATTAGAAATTTCAATTAATTCCAGTTGATAATTGCATAGTTGTAGCTTACTTTTTCGTTACTCTCGTCTCAAACTTTACACGAAACAGCCATGAATTGTTTGTTCTAGCTGATAAAAGAATGCATGACACTGTATTACTTTTCCTGGGGGCTGATGAATGGCCAGAAATGAAAAAAAAGGTTGTTTTGAATTAAGTTAGTTAAACCGTCTTGATTTATGTAGTTAAAAAATGGAAGTGTTACTGATTGTCCTATTAATATTTTGGGATAATTATTTATTGTTTTTCCACTATACCAACCACAAGAGTAACTAAACAGTCATAGATACCTACTGCAAAGCATTAAATGCCAAGGAAACTGTCCATGCACATCAGGTTAGCAGTCGTACTCTACGTGTTAGCTCAAACGGCATCGCATCTAAGGCACAACATTCTTGAAGCGCGAAACCGAGCTGCACTGAGTTGTGCGAATACTAAGGGCCTCCATAACGATTGCAATAACGGCATTTCTGGCAGACGGAAGGAGTTCGCTTCCTGGCCAGGGATAGCTACATCAATCCATCCTTAAATGACACTTCTGTTGGAAGGCTTAAGAAGCAAAAAATGCTATTTTACATCCTAGAATGGCGACGAGGCACGTGTCCTTGGTTTGCACCTTGATGAGATAATAATGCGTAAAATTGACAAACTATCAAGAGAGTTGTACTCTTAATGGATTATTCTACCTCGTACCGCAGAGAGTTACTGGTTCCAGACGATGTTTGAAGTCGATATCGGCTAACAAGCTGGAAAGCGAACGGGATGTTCACTCGGGTACTTTACGCAACTCGCGTAATTCAGTACGTACCTCAAACAGTGACATGAAGGTGTAATGCATGCCCCATGTACTAGATGCGGCACCACGCCGAGCTTTACGGAAAGAAGAAGGCGCATAGCTAGATCACTATAGAGTATGCTCATTGATGTTACATGTATGCCCGTATTGCATACGCTTGCACAGAACTGAAATGCGCGCAATTCTCAGCAGCACTCACAGACTAAATTCTTCCAAGCTTAAAAATTAGAGCCCAGCGCTGCTTCCAATATCTGATTACAATGTGAATAATGCAAGAAAAACATTTTTCAGAGAAGATTTTGGAAAAAAATACTACTTCATCTGCACAGAAGTCTCCCCTGTAACCCCTCATTTAGACACTGACAGGATTCCAATCTGACTATTTGTTGGCCTGGTGCTCTAGCCCGATCTTCTAGCGCGAAACTGGCCAGTCCAACAGAATGCGGTTGTATTTAACAGAACGAAATACGTTAATCGTGAGCTTTAAAGGCTATAGAAGAAGGAGTAAATTTTCCAATGAAAATCTGTTTCGGAAGTTACTGTTCTTGTGTCGTTACTGAAGGTGACGTAAACTGATGAGAATGGAAAACAAAAGAACAAATAACTGAATAACGTGTTTCTACGATCCTTAACTGCATCATAGTTCTGCCGTAAAACAGTTAAACAGGTAAGCTTGAAAGTGACCACCGAAATAATTAAGGAGAAAGGGAAATTGTGGTTAAATGATTCGATCAGTGTAATTGAATTAATTAGATATCTAATTTGCATAATTTTGACCGAAAATAAAACGATCCCCTGGATTCAGTTAAATCACCCCGAAAACTGTTAATGTTTTGTTTTGATGGGAAATTAAACTAGCAGACATAACTAAAATGGCAATTCAACACTGTATCAAGTTAATTTTGTTTCATTTTCGCAACAATAGGCTTTATAGTCTGAATGGCGGCCATATTGAAAAATCCCTCCCTTCCCAGCTGCCAGTCAGACCCTACCCAGATTGCCTTTAATCTTTAAAACGTTCCCTACGATACCTACTACTAGTGTGCCAAGTTTCATGCTTTTATCATAAAGTGCAGAATAATTTCACCTATCTGCTAGACTAATACAAGTGGACTGGGCTTTAAAGTCAAAACCCAAAACAACAATATAAAGTAAGAGAAATCAGAGAGAAGGGAAGAAATCAAGCAACAAGACCGATGGTGCAGAATTTGCCGAAAAATGCGTAAACTCGACTACAGACTCCAATAAACAGGATTGTTTACAATTGAGGTGTTCCTTATGCTCTCGCAAATTTCGTCTTACGTTTCTCGCATTGCGACAAAAAGAAAGCAGTTCAGTGCGTCAGAATATCCGGCTGCCGAAAACGAAAATATTCCTAGAGGTAAAAATGATATCATGAGATCTTCAGAGGAGTCCCACAATCATCCATTCGACAACGAAGAGTTCCGTCAACTGTGTGAAACGAAAAGGAAGAAAACAAGAATTGTTATCGCCAAGACTGACAACGCTGAAAGCCGTCTCCAAAAAGTGCGATATAAGCATCTCAGGAAAACAAAAGAATGTTGTTTCTCTTATCGAGCTCTGCAGCGGCAAAGCTTTGGACAATGTAGCTTATAAGGCGCACACCAGCTCACTGACATAGTGGTTGGACATACCGGCGCAACAAAGGAATTTTAATGATAAGAACATTAAACCGTTTCTTATTTGTTCTTGTTTTATTTTTGTTTTGTTTTTGTTTTTGCTGTTGTTGGTGTTTTTTTTTTGTTTTTTGTTTTTTTTTGTTTTATAAAGTTGTAAAAATATGGCTGGAAAAAATTGTACTCCAAAGTACGAAAGGTCTAAATAATCAGGATTGAGGCCTTTATTGAATTAAAAGCACAAAGGCACACGAGCTGAATAGAATGGAAAATAAAAATAGCCATTCCTTATTCAGTTTACCGATGCATTGTTAATTGTCCACTTGTGTTAGCAGTCTTAAGCGGCCTTCAAACATCAAACTAATGTTGGCCAACATTAGTTTGACATGTGAAGGCCGCTTATTATTAAGTAATAAATATTATTATTATTATTATTATTATTATTATTTATTTATTTTCGCGGCGAAAATGGTGTGAGCGCTGGAAAACGCACTGTACATTTGTTCTATCAGAAACTGTTAATCCTACTGTGAATGGACCAGGACTAGAGAGCAAGTCGAAAAACAGAATCTAATAAAAGGAAATTGCTGGCTTTCTGAATTGCTTTGAATGTCATATCAACAGCATATAAGGGACCCGGTGTTAGGCAAATTATGAAGGGAAAGTTGTTCAAGTAAACACCGCTGACCAGTAACGTCCCGCGGCGTTTGTTATTGTCTCTTCCACTTCGGAGAAAGTTGTTGTCCGCATTTTTTACACCGTAAGTTGGAGTGAAATCCTTGGCTAAATGGAATCCTAGTTGAAAGGATGTATCTTTCAATATTTTGGAGCGAATGGTGACGTCTGATCGAGAAGTAGAACGAAAGGCTACGGTGGAAATGTACCTGTACTGACTGAACTCCATGTTGGTTTATTTCTGCCGACAGTGCCACCAAACCTGATTTCAGTAAGACTGCAAGGGGTAAATAACACTACCAGCTGAAAGAAAAGGTTCAGAACACTGGATTTTCAAACAATGCGAGTGCTGTACAGAGAGAACCAGGTCGCTCAACGTGAGTCGAAAAGTGGAGAAATGAACAAAGCTGTCAAGTAAGCTGTACTTCGATTCAAATCGTTTCCAAAAATACGGTTTATGAACGGTTGTTTTTATCAGAGAATTACTTAACAGACAATTTTCTTTAACTCTCAAGGTCGTTTCAGCTTTCTTCCGATTTTTCCAGCAAACTTACAGAATGTTAATTTTGAGAAAATGTAAGAAATCTCATTTTTATGGTTTCTTTGTTGATTGCCATGAAAACAAAATAAGCCCGCCCCGCTGAGAATTTTACAGATTTAGTAACTGCAATGGCTGTTGTAAGCTATCCATGTAGTTTCAATTCTAGAACTGATGTACTTTTGGAGATATTAAAAGAAATGTACTGCTTGTTTTACTCACGAATTAAAATGGCCGAGACATGTTGTAGTTAATTCGCCGTTTATTTTGTTTACGGTAAACGTAATGAAAAGCCGTATAAATGGAAAGAAACTAGAATAGTGGTTTTACATTTGTGCCAAGTCTCGAGTTGTAGTGTTGTAATAAACTTGAGAAATACCGTTTTAAATTTTGCAGTTTTCACAACAGTTTTTGAGTTCAAAATTGGGTTCTCGGGCGTCAACAAACATTAGCTGTTACCATGGCAACAATTTAGTTATGACCGCAATAATTGCCATTTTCGAACATCCCCCGTGGATATCTACTTGCATCCAAATTTAAGTTGGGGGGTCAAAATTTTTCATTTCCCACTTTGATTCTTACAGAGAATTGCTCTTAATATTGGGTTTTGTGCAAGGTTTTCGTTTACATTTTGCAGGACCCCAGGTGGGTCAATTTTCGAAAAACCTTCTTTCAGCAATGCAACATGCAGACATTGTTGACAGCAAATTGACGAAGGAAATCCTTGAGGGGCGTATACGAGGCCCTTTTGAACATCCTCCATTCGATAACTTCAAAGTTTCTCCTTTAGGAATTATTCCTAAAAAACAGCAGGGGGAATATAGAATGATTCATCACCTATCTTTTCCATATGGAGGCTCTGTTAATGATTTTATCCCATCGGAGTTCTGTTCAGTGCACTATGCAGCAGTCGATGATGCCGTCAAAATGATAAAGAAGTTAGGACCGGGTCGCACTTTGGCCAAGACTGATGTTAGGAGTGCTTTCCGCATAATACAAGTACACCCCAAGGATTACCATCTATTAGGGATGCAATGGAGGGGCAAATACTATGTAGACTTCTGTTTGTCAATGGGGCTCGCAAGTTCATGCCGGACTTACGAAAAACTAAGTACTGGAATGGAATGGGTGGCTCGAAACAAACTAAATATCCCACATATCATTCACATTTTGGATGATTTTCTTATCGCGGCAGAGTTCCCAGGCAAATGCAGGGCTAAACTTCAACATTTCTTGACATTTTGTGAAGATGTTGGAGTACCTATGGCCCCTGACAAAACGGAGGGTCCATCTCAGGTGTTGACATTCGCTGGCATAGAATTAGATTGTTGTAAGAATGAGGCTAGACTTCCGATGGAAAAAGTTGAAAAATGTCTATCAGCAATCCGCAGTTTGCTTAGTAGGAGGAAAGTCACATTAAAAGAGCTCCAATCACTTATAGGTTTGTGGAACTTTGCCTGCTCAGTGATAGTTCCTGGGCGAATTTTTCTTCGAAGGCTAATTAATCTCACTATGGGTGTTACCCATTCCCATCATTTTATGCGCCTGACAAATGAAACTAAAAACGATTTGCGAATATGGGACACTTTTCTGGACTCTTTCAATGGTAAGTCTTTTTCCGGGAGGATGGCTGGGCCTCATCTTATAGCTTACGTTTTTACACCGATGCGGCAAAAACCAGTGGTTATGGTCTCATTTTTGGTAAATAGTGGGCATATGGTAAATGGCCAGACTCGTGGAAAGCACAAAATATCAGCTTTCTTGAATTTTGTCCTATTGTTGTATGAAAGCATTGTTTACGTTATCAACAAACAAACAGCAAAAGATCCAAAATTGTTAAAGCTGCTCCGCGCCCTAGTGCTCATTTGTCTAAGAAATAAAATTTTATTTAGGGCTCGCCATATTAAGGGGGCACGGAATATACTTGCTGATAGTCTATCTCGTTTGCAGATAGAGAAATTCAAAGCCCTGGCACCGGGTATGAACCCAGTGCCAACCCCACTACCGGCTCGTCTGCTACCAGAGAACTGGGAGACACCTTAAGGCAGTTGCTTGAAGTATGTTTGAGTTCCAGTTCCACCAGTACATACCGTAGGCCTTGGCATCTTTATCGACAATTTTGTTCTACAAGGTTGCAACTTCAGGGTCCAATTTTTCCAATTTCAACAGAGCATCTCGCTCTTTTTATTGCCTTTCTAGCAGAACAAAAATATGCGCGACGTCTACAGTTTTAACCTACATTTCAGCATTATGTTCCCCTCATCGTTTGGCTTCCCTGCCTGACCTCACGAAAGTGGATATTATTCAGCTAGCATTGCGGGGCTATAGTAAACTTAATCCTTCTCGTGATTCTCGCCTGCCAATTTCTCTCCCAATCCTTGAAAACATCATTTCCAGTTGTGTGTGCACACAGTCAAAACTGTACCACAGGACGTTGATGCAGACTATGTATGCTATTGCCTTTTTTGCAGCTTTAAGGGTCGGTGAAATCACATGTCAAACAAACCAATCCCAGCAGAATTTGATTTTTCTAAATCAGGTCTCTTTTATCAGGAGTAGGGAGGACAGTGTTAATGTAGTAAAGCTCACATTAAGGAATTATAAGCATAGTGACCCAGCAAATCCAGTAGATATTTTTATTTACCGAGCAAAACCAGTGTGCCCTATTTCTCTCTTGTTTGCATATTTAAGTTTGAGGGGTACCTCTCCAGGTCCACTTTTCTGCTGGCCAGATATTTCACCAATTTCTCGAAATTTCTTCACCAAGGCATTATCTGTTCCCTTCGTTTTTGTCATCTGGATGTGTCTGGTTATAAATCTCACAGTTTTCGGATTGGAGCAGCATCTTGGGCAGCAGCCAAGGGCTTGTCAGATGCACAGATACGGGCTTTTGGGCGCTGGAAGTCAAACGCCTTTCTCCAGTATATTCGGGCGCCGTCTTTAGTTTTTGGCTATTCACCATATGCCTACAAAATCGACCATAGGGCAGGGCTTTTGAGCAGGGGCCAACTGACTCTGTACTATGGTCCCTTCACATTATGTAGCATACCTCACGTACTTCCTGAATTTAAAGAGCAAGCAAACATAGCGCAGGGTTTTCTGAGCAGGGGCCAATTCTCCTTGCGCTGTGGTTGCACAATATCCATGTTATAAGCAGTATGGCATTATGTAGCATTGGACTGTTGAGCAGGAGCCAACTGTCTCAGTGCTATTTCTTCTTAGAGCATTCTTTGTTTAGAGTTACTGTTTTAAGACAATCAATTATCGTTTATTTTGCACCCAGTGAGGAGGGGCCACTTGGTTGCATCTTAATTGCTTATTGTGTAGTGTCCATTGCCTCGGTTTCAGGTGGGGCGGCCCATCTCTTTGGCTTGAGCTGGGCTTTGGCGGGTTTGCCCTCACCTTTGCTGGAAATAAATCAGGATTCTTCGATTTCATGTAATTTGGTTAGTTGTTAGAAAATAGACGGCCATGAGAGTGGCCAAAATATGGCAGAAAATTTGGTCTCAGTTTTATTGGTTTCCAGCAAACGGAGCTACGCCTTGGCAATGTACGTTATCAGTATTGATTAAGCGGGCGAGAAGCATAAAGGAAATTTATTCCCCCCGGCGAATAAATTATTTCATGCGGCTAGCTTCACTGGTTAATGTTTTACTAGCTGAGATCAGATTATATACGGGACTTCTATTTGAGGCACACTTAAGCTAGTGCAGGCCAGGTTTCAGGCCTCTTTTTCTTCAGCTTCATCACAGAAAGGTTTTTCCCTCTCAGTCCCTCCCAAGGATGATAGACTTGAGGGGGGGGGGGGGGTACAAATTATGCTTTGGGTTAAGGGTTTGCCCTCACCTTTGCTGGAAATAAATCAGAATTTCTCGATTTCATGTAATTTGGTTACTTGTTAGAAAATGAACGGCCATGAGAGTGGCATAAATATGGCAGAAAATTTGGTCTCAGTTTTATTGGTTTCCAGTAAACAGAGCTACGCCTTGGCAATGTACACTATCAGTATGGATTAAGCGGGCGAGAAGCAAAAATTGAAATTTAACACTTCCGATTTGCATCTTTTAGCACTAACGATTGAAATTTAGCCCTAACGATCGACATTTATCACTTGCGATTAAAATTTAGCACTAACGATTGGTATTTTTGGTACAAATGGCTCGTGGGCGTTTGCCCTAGTCATAAAGATAGTAAGATGGTGTGAGAGGGGACCATCTCTGCTAATTTTATCAAGGGTCTTGATACAAAGGTTGCCATACCTCTCATCTGAACCTTGGGCAACCCGAATTATGTAGCGCTTCTCTATGAACTATCCTCAACGCTAATTTTTGAACTCGTTCTATCTCTTCAATTCAGAGAGTCGGGAAGGTAGAGCATTGTGCCGCACTTCTCACCAATACTCTCTGAAAACAGAACGTATAAGAGCGATGTAAATGGCAACAAGATCTTTAGTAACAAAGGCCTCCGCGACGTAACACAGGGAGTATATGTTGAGCCTTGGTTGCCCCAAACAAGTACGGCCTTTACATACTCATTCCATTTCAGGTTATTCTGAAAACCAGACTAAGAACTGGGACTCGGCAGACCAAGTGTGGGACTCAAAGTTTCTAACGACTGTACGTTAATATATAGAGGTGGTAACTGAGGTGACTCCCCAATGAAACGTTAAGCGTTAAGCTTCATCCAGTTGTTTCGCAGTCATTAGGAATAAACTCCACGGCCCCACTGAACAATTTTCTGTGCAATTATGTGTGCTAAGTAAACATTGATGTTTTTATATTTGCATTTCAGCTGCGTTAAAACACTAAAATAATATGATCCTATTGTTTTGGGGTTTCTTGGTTAAGCAAAAAATAAATGAAGAAGGGTGCAAATGAAGGCCATCACCCTAACGTAGGCGTCCTGTCTGTTTACAATTAAGGCACCCATGACCCACCGTAACACCAGTTGGACGCTCTTAGTCCGCCGAACTACCGGGATTCTTGTGGCGAGCTAGGTCACAATTACTATTTGCGGATCCTATCACTGCTAGGATCCGACGTGTCGCAGGCGTCCTAGTTTCCTACTCAAGACATTTTATTTTAGCCATAATATCGTCATCTTGCTCTCTACTAACAGGAATTTTACAAGTTTAACTTTCTTTCTTACGAGGGCGTGCTGTTTTGGCTAAATGTGGCTTTGCAATTAATGTAGAAATTCTCACTATTTCCTAGCAAGCGTTTTGTTGATTTGTTTTCAACATTTTTCGTGAAGTCACGTTTACAAACTACATCACCAAGGTCGTCAACATCACGACACGTGCAAATTCTAGAAGTGAGATGAAGAAAGTTTTTCGGCTATTCTGTCTGATGATTTCACGAGCATTCCATGTGTAAAATTGGCGTCAGACCGAGAAACTGTACTTCAAAAGATCAAATATTTTCACTGGGTTTTTAGTATGGCCCTCTTTGAATAACTATATAAGAGATATGAGGGTATCTTGGAACTCTCACAAAGATAAAGAAACATTGGCAAATCGAAATTCATTGTTAAGAGGCTTATGTTTGAAGCCAAACTGGAACATTTTTAGAATATAGCCACAATATCCTTACAATATAACCACATTAAAAAGTGTAAAACTCTGTTTCTACTTCTCCGTCTTCTTCTCAGCCGATTGTATTTAATACACAGTTCATGTAATGCACCAGCACTGCATCTTCTTCCACTCTTTGAAACCTGACGGCTCTTCGTCTCTTTGCTTTGCGGACCTATGTCCTACGTGGAACCCTATACATTATGTAGCTCCTATGTTGATGACTAATGCTATTCTCTGCCTTCTTAATCCGACTTGAATCTCGTCTTCTGCTCTCAGTTAAGCCAGCTTGCAACATGGCATTGTGCTTGGTTGACTATCCACTGCTGGAATGTAAATTTAAGTAGTCAGTAGTATCTCACAGAGCTTAAAAACTCACGCCCGCAGAATAAAGCACTCGCCTGTTGACATGCTTCCCCTGAACCGCCAGATTAAAATTATATTGTCGGAAGAATTATGGTAACCTGCCGGAACTAGTGACCACGTCACAGAGAAAATACTGCTGCCAAAACCAAATTCGCTCACTGTTAGATCTCCAAGTTAAAGTTGGTCTGAAGAGGATAAATGACACGGGAAAGCGTCTCAGTTATTAACAGTGGGATTTTAAAAGAAAAACCTCAATATTCACTAAGTATTAAGCTTACATGCACATTAAATTAAACATAAATATTATTGCCTCACTTCATGTCACTGTTCCTTATTTATCCGCAAGAGTCACGCAATCAGAGTTGGTACACAGTTGCTGAATTTTCGTGTGTGTCAGGTGGAGATGTGTATTCTCGACTTTGAGGGAAGCCAATGTTCAGTCAAAAGTTATGCAAATAGCCATGACGACGGAATGTTTTTTTTTTAACCCAAATGATATATGCAGAGCGAAATTTAAATGCTCCGTTCCCTTTCAGCTTCACGAGAATTGAATGGGTTAACTGCTTCTTGAAAGAAAAGAGTTGTGTGGAACAAAATGAAACACACGAACAATCCCTTAATGAATTTCGCGTGTGTCAGCCTGCAGATGTGTATTCCCGTTGATATAGTCTCTGATTAGCAAACTTAAATGCCGCCGAAACAAGTATAAATGTTTTCAACTCGTTCTGTAAGCCGAGAAACTAAGCTGCACTTTTTCTTTGTTGTCCGGGTGTTGAGCGACATTCATTGCCATAACCACCAACCCCTGTGTAACTATTCGTGTCGTGACAAATGTTCCTCATGCCCTCTCCCACAGGGAAATTTTGCCGGTACTTTGCTTTCGCCGAAGATTCAAACTTAACGCGAGTGCCGTGATCGGAAATTTTGAATTTCCCTCGTGCATTAGCTAGTCATTGTTTTCGCCACTCTCAAAATGACCATATATGGCCAGTTTCACACTAGTAAACACTACCTATTGTTTTCGAATTTGATCCTCTTTTCTTGATATATATACGAGAGACAAAATAAACAACAACTGTATGGCATAATAGGGGGGAACACAGCCCTGTGGCAGGTAACACGCGACTTCAGGCCTAGCTAGGATATGCACATTAAACTAAGCCTTACTTGTTTCCCCAAAACTTGGGGATTAAGACAAGAGTATTGGCAGAGCCTTTCTTATTTCCCCAGCACCGCACTGGCTGGATCAGACAAGATTAAGGCAAAGAACGAAAGGTATAAGATGGCAAGACATAAGTAATGCCAAAAGCTTGGGGAAGTCGCTACGCAGACTTAACCGAACCACAAGGACTGACCCCAGTTTATTGAAAGAAAGCAAATACCTACGGTAGCAACCCGCCTCCAAAGGGAGGGGGGGTGGGAAAAACTAAACAAATTTGTTAACAAGGTGTACTCGCTCGTTCGAGACTACGACAATAATGACTTAAACTATCGTGTTGCTGCTTTTATAGCAAGACAGTGTCTCTGAGTTAGTCCAATGAACAAACTTATACTATGAAGTAAATAGACACGACGTGGAAAACTGCTAGCCATGAATAAGGCTTTTAAATAGTAAGAGTCAATGCACGTAAAGCTTAGATATATTTCCCGACTACATTGCAACATAAATGATACATTGAACTTACTTTATCTAGAGTTATTACGCTCTTCAGTCAAATTTGGAAAGCGCTGGAGCGGTCCAAGCCTTGAAGTCCGTCTGGGGTTGTTATTTTGACGTTCAAATTGTACCGGGATTTCTGTTCCTACGATTTTGCGGAAACTTGAAGAGTCAAGGTAAGATGTTATTATAAGCTGATTCTAGAAGTTTAAACCAAATCGTAGCGCTCAGTTTTGTTAGAATAGCAATTTTATCAAAAAACAGGTGTTCAATAAAAGCAAAATCACGTAAAATTAACGAACAGTACATCTACGTGTTGACATACGTATTATTCCTCGATAAATTGTGTGTAAAATGCGAAAGTTTCAAGGCAATCGAGTAAGAAATGACGATGTTATTAGAGTTTTTAGAGAGGCATAGAGCGCGTCATTTATTTCGATCGAGTCACCTTAAACGACATGGCGGTTTTGAATGAATTGACCTGGTAAATTCTGTGGGACTTTCCAAACAGGCGAGACGATATCTCTCAGGGCTTACACCTCTTAAATCAAAGTTTTCGCCAGACTGGAACTTTCTGAAAATCATTACTTTTTAGCGACGAAATGGATGCAGCAGGTGGAGGAACTTCCTCGCCTACAATGTCGTCTTGTTCAATGAAGCTTATGTAAACAATGACCTCTCTATTAAGGGTATGTCAGCCATTGGGATGCCAATTCCGTTGAGTTTCTTGATGTCCCACTGCGCCATTTGTCATTTTTTTCAGTTACTGAGAAGGTCAAGCCCAACGATCCAACACGTGACGATCAGACTGCAGAGTGATTTGGTGTGGAATTGGAAGTCTGGTCACAGCGGGTGCTTGCTGATATGTTGTCAAGATCTTGTTTGCCCTGACTTCCCTGCCATATTTGGAGAAATAGATTACAAAGCATGTTAGAGAAGTCATGGAATCAATATTGTCGGAGTCAAAAAATATCCGGATGCCTTAGCTCAAGATGAGTTGTTATACACTGTGTTGCGTGTAGCTGTTTCCGATATCCCAGCTTGTAAACAAAGTGCTATGGAGTCCTAGAAGAACTTTGTGTAATTATTGACATGCACAGTTGTTGATGGCGACTCGCTAAACTGAAGGCAGTAGATTAATGTTGATCCCTCAAAACATTTAGAAATCGAGACGGGCACTAGAAGAGCAAGAGGGGCAGTGAATTGGCATGATATACACAAAGAGATTAAGCAGAAGTTGAACAAGTGTGCTACCCGCCTGGCACGTCAGTATTGGCATCAAATGGTGCCACTGATGCTTAAACAGGACCCATATAATTCAAGAACGTACTTTTTGATAGTTTTCGCAGACTTGTCCATGCTGAATATGGCGCAAACTACCCTCTAAGTTTTTGCTTTTACAGTTGTTTCCCAAAGCCAAGCTGTCTTGTTAACGCAAGTTTAAGTGTGATATCCCACGTGAAGAGTATATTTGGGCGTCTGGGAATCCGTAACGTATTGTGCGAACAGACAAATGAATGGTTTTATTTCACACGTTCGAGCTCTGCAGAATTCTCCCAGGAGTATTAAAGTGTGCCACATGCCTGGAATCAAAATAATTCAACTCATACTTAGTCTTTGTACAATCTATATTTCTACTAACGACGCCTTTTATGCATATATTACTTTAAAATTCGATTAAAATAATTCAAAATGTCTGTGAGGAGACCTCGATCATACTATAAGCTCTTAAGCTTCTTCGAGATCTCCTCGCCACTATTATACTTATACTTATATTACAAATACTACATCAATGCACTGTAATTTGCCTTTTAATTTCCTTTGTAAGTATGTATTAAATATGTAATCACTTCATTATTATAATTATTATTTTTAGTCTATAATTTTGAATTGGTGTGTATTTGTCTTCTATTCTATCTTCTAATGTAATTCGTATGTGGGGAAATAATAAATCAGTTAGAATAAAATGCTTATCATCTATAATCCTACGGCATGGCGGAGAATAGAGTAAAAATCAGTCAAGTTTTTTTTCGCTGAAGAAAGCGATAGCTTAAAGAAAAGGGACCCCTAACTAGTAGTGCAGTGGAAAATGGAAGATGTGTTAAGCGAAATGCTGTATGGTACCTTCTGGCCACCTAAGCAAGTGGTCGTCCCCAAGCTCCAAGCAGCTGTAGTGTGAAGAGAAGACAAAAGAGTCAAACCGAGGCACGGCAAAAGAATTACTTCGTTCTAGATTAAAAGGGGGGACAGTGAGAGGCCGCCGCAGACAGTTGGACAGTGGAAGGTAATTTATAAGCGCAAAGGTCTTAGACGAAGTGGCCTGGAGATCATGCCGGGTACTTTCCGACGGATGATGGAACTGTCTACAGGAAGAACCATCAGCATATCTTATTTACGGCAGGTGAACAGAAAAGTGACTCAAGTTTGCTTTTTAAGGATGATAATCAAACTGAAAGAGTTGCGACTGAGTCCGTAGAAGCAGCCATGTAATGACGTGACCAAAAGGAATGATTTACTATGTTGCTGACTCAAAGCACTGTTATTGATCTTTTTAATCTTTACAATATTGCCAGATTCATTTATCACCTATAGTGCACTTTTTTGTTACCCTTTCAGCTTGTCAATTAAATAAAGACAAGGGGGCATTATGATTGAACTGATTGAGTATTGTTCGGTAGCCTGTGGCACATCTGGGGTCCTCAAATTACTGAAAATGCTGCTGATACGCCATCTTGAATTCGATGGAGCCGTGATCTTTGCAGTTCTAATATGATTGTCTGCACAATTTTACAATTGTATTCGGTCGGATAACCGAACTGTCACATTGCTTACATTAGTAGGTGGCTGCCGGTAGTGTACAGTTATCTATTGAAACTTAAATAGCTGCCTACCTTCACTTGATTTTCGCTCAAAAGCTTGCCTCAACTTACTTCAGTAGTTACTGAAACCTCTGTAGTGTTCATGGGAAAAAAAGATTAAAAAATAGAAAGAAACATAAAGCTACCATGTGCGGGAGAAATTTTCAGTCTCCCTAGTTTAGCAACAGCCTTCCTTCGTTAATTCTCTCACCCGTTCATATGTTTTCTTCAAACATACTTTCTGCACTCGCTTCTATGCTACTTGCCCGGATGCACTCTTTTAATTTGCTAATTTGTCAAGACTGAGATATGTCTTGAAATGTTTTACTCTTCATGCTTGATCTGCCTCACAAATCCTTCATTTATAGCGATGTTACATTTGGGTACAATCATCTGAAAATTAGTTCTTGTGTTTTTATTACAGCACTTGGCCTATTTAAAGTGAAAATTCTCTGTTGTTGATAGAACAAATATTTTCATTTTGTCCTGGTCTTCTTTATATTATTGACCATAGATTAGGCGCCAAAAACATCAGTGACCTTCGCCTCGAGGACCACTTGTTTTTCGTTACACATTTGACGTCATCTTTGATTTATCCATGAACAGATACAAAGCAAAATTAAATGGAATCTATTTGTAGACTGACTAAATTGTTCTGACGTAAATGCTTACTTTTGGGTAATTATAAGCGCGTGCTCGTACTTATTGGTGCTCTAGCTTAGGGCAATTTATTTTCGCTCGATAAAAAAAATGTCTGAATAACTGATTTTAACCTTCTGGTAAGTTGAATTATATTAATGTAAAAGTTGGCCCAATTCTGAGGTTCGGTCAAATTCCGCCCGTGATCCTGTTAGGGTGGCTCATAGAAATGCTTGGCTTCACTAAACTTCTCAATTCTCTGGTCGTTCCGTCACATTTAGGTCGGTCCGTATTGATCAATGCATGACATCCTTAATTTCATCACTCATGATGTGCCGGGTATTCAAGATTTGAAACTTGGCGAGAGAAGACGATCTTTGTTTGCCCAAATCGTACCATTTCCTTCGAATTGGATGAGTTGCCCCATTCCCTTCCGACCCACAAACGCTGCCACTCTTGCTCCTTGCCCAGCAAATAAACGGCTATCGATATCCATCAAATATCAATTGTATTGAAGTTGTAGAGTTGTAGTTTTTTTTAATTCCCTTGAAAGGGCTTTATCCATCGCAAAAAAAATCCCTTGTTGAGCGGTGGAGGCCTGGTACACTGAGTGGGTCATTTTACCAAGTGGCATAGCGTCAGTATCGATATCGTTGCTATGTAGTTATGAAGTCCATATTCCTGAGTCACGCTGTCAACGAAACGGATTTCTCGGGGAAAGGGAGGTGTGGGTAAGTGGGGTAGGGGGGGGATCAGGAAGCCTTGGCACGCACATTTTTTTAAGTTTTCTCCAAAAAATTCTAGTTTCGGCTGAAACGAGCGGCAATATCTGTCACTGGGCAGCATAATCACAACGTATTATGCTAGCCAATGTAAAAGAAATTGTCTGAACTATTTAGCTCAAACTTCCTCTGATTTTCGGTTTACTTTCTTGAGGCTTTTCTTCCGTAATACAAAGAACCGGTTCTAGGTTTTATAATAGGGCAGTGGTAATGTGAGTCCTGTCTATCCAAAACCTCTGGCCAACTGAATATATAATTTTAATTTGGTATTCCTGTGGCTTAGGTAAAAGGGTGATTATTTTACTGACAACCGAATCATGACATTTAATTTATCGCTGGCGTTGCTAGACAAATAGTCATCCAGTCGGATCACTGCGTCCTGCTGAAATATAAAATAATGAATTTTAAATTAACAAAAATAATAACCATCTGCGTGATATGCTATTGCACTATTGGGTTTGACTTGAGATCAAGTTAAATCATTTTTTTGTCTGCTCGACCGTCCTATCACACTAACACTCGTCCTCTCTGGTCACAATTCATTAGAACACAATAAAAATAGATATAAACTTTCCCAGCCTTCTATGTGAGTCTTGAATGAACAGGGAACGCATTGATATAGTCGTATACTTTGCAAATTCATAGAAATAAAAGTATACTATTTAGTATGGCAAATTTACGCTCTTGGTGTGGAAAATTGTATGCAAATCAACAATTGTTCCTTAAATAGATTTATGGTAATGTTTAACGTCTGAAACGTTGCTTTTTGCAATGCAAAACTTGTTAGGCTGATTCATTTGCGCGGAAAGCTATTAGAAAATAGTTCGTTTACGTAGCATCCTGATTCGTTTTCGTGACTCCTCAAAAGCGGTTTCAGTTTGGACTCTTTATGTTTTTTTTTCCTCGAAAATTGCTCCCACTCCTTACTATAACCCTCAGATCAGTTCATACGAGATTTTTTATGAAAATATTGACCTGGAGAATAGCGGAATTTTATGAGCAACGCATGCAACTGAAAACTGGTTATACCTTTGAGTATTTTAGTATGATTAAAGCACAAAATTTTACGTTTTTAACGATGTTGAAATCCAACTTAGTGCCAGCATTCTCGTCACTTTACAGTGGCGTCAATACTCAGATGCTAAAGGAAAGGGTGCTTTAATTGTAAGCCTGCAATTGCAGCCCACGCGTTTTCATTATTAATCCATGCCCAAAAGCCATTACGAATAGATCTATATTTTCAAATCAGTTTATGTCATATATGCTTATTCTCGCTTGAGTTTGAATTTTCGATCACTTCTAATAAATCTTAGCAAAACTGACCTGTCCTACTGAGTCTTGTCTCCTTTGGTCACTGTATTAAAAAAAAAAAGAAAGAAATTGGATTTTACGGTCTTGGATGAGAACGCAAAGGAAATACATGTTCTCGCATGGTAATACAGATGAACATTAGAAAACGTCCAAGAGCCACGTGTAAGGCCCCGGACAACTTGAAGAACTTTCAACACAGTGGAGTTAAACATGTTGTTCATATGTTTGGCTGCAGCCATTTTGTGTCATGTGAATGCTGTTGGAAGGCGTTGAACAAAATTTGCTTGTTGAATTCAACAATGTTGAACGTTGCTGGATGGAAATATTGCATCCGTTCGGCCGGGACCCAATTCAATTTGATGAACCTGATAAAAAAACGAGCTAGGCGATCGAGGTTCAACTGAATATTCAAGTGTTCGAAGGGGCTGTGTTTTGGATCTCGCTTAAATCCACACTAGAAGGCGATTGTTACTTTTCAACTGATCCGGAAAACTAAATGCTGTTGTAGGCTAGCCAGTCGTGTCATTGAGCCATACTATAGTTTTGGGCAATTTATTTTCTTGTTGATAGAAATGTTTTCTAATCACTGGGCCTCATCTGACGGTGCATGATAAGGGTGTTCAGCTTCGTTCAGTCAAGTTCCGCGTTGAAACTTTTGCATGGGAGCGACTGATAAAGGTGATTTCTTCACTGAAATGTCTTACTTCTCAACACATCACATCTAACCCCATAATGCATTAGCTATTTTATCACTCGCGTTAAATATTAAGAACATTTTATTTACTTGATAGGGTTTTATCCATTGCACGAAATTATCGCCTGGCTGAGCACCTCACGTAAGCCAGTGCTGCCGTTGCTATGCAGTTGACAGTCTATGCATATTCCTGAGTCATGCCATTAAAGTAGACGGAGTTCCCTGTTGATTTGTTGACATTCAGACCAGAGGGAATCTAATCTACCAGCAAGGGGTCTCTTATTCTTTCCTGAGCAGAATGTTTCACTTTGGACAATTAACCGTCCGGTATTATGTTTCTCTGGCATTGTGCAATGACAGTTTCAGTTTCAAAAGTTATTGAACTTCTGCAACTCAGAATATCCTTTCGTATTTTTTTTGACGTTTTTCGTCTGGAATGCGGAAGGAACCTTTGAACTCTTTGGACTCTGACATCTAGTTACTCTCTCGAAAACATGAAATGTAATATACGGGCGGGTACATGTCTTGTAAAAATGGCTCAGTCACTGATTCAGATCAATAAATTCATATTTATTAGTTATTGATTAAAAATATCTGAGTTCCTGAGTTTCATCTCCTGGCGGATTGACTGGTTAACTGCGTTGACTGGCTTCATCGTTTGCAACTTGATATGAAATATCGTTATTTAACTTTGAGGGTGCTCAGTTGGAAAACAAAACTCAACCGTACAACTTCCTGTACTAAAGTCTGATCATTAAGTTAGATGTTGAAAGTTGCTTTCGGTTCGCTAATAATAAGGCGCTTGAGTTTTCTGCGAAACTGTGTAAGTCGGACAGGTCACTTCTATCCCACCGAGACTCGTCCTCTTTCCTCACATGCTTTAGAAAACAAAGAAAATAGGACTCACGCTTCACGGTCTTGGATAGGAATGTATGGGAAATAATCGAATACTATGCACATGACATTTGGAAAAATTCAAGGGAACTGGCTTAACCGGCCTAATTTAAATTTAATAACAAACTTGATCAGAATAATAATTAGTCTCTATAACCAATTGCTTCGTTTCATGTTGATTTTATGTCATATTAATTTTATATTGATTCAACCAGGAGCCCCTGATTCAACTGATTTTTCAACAGTGATTGATCGGGGTGTGTTTCTCTAAAGACAGGATGTCGCTTTAGTGCGCACTCAGGAGAGCGGTTGCGGAGGCTGTCGCACGCTACTTCGAGAACAAGCTGTGATTATGGCTATTGACAGAAATGTTTTCTGGAACACTGTGTATCATCGCGTGGTGCAAGAACAAAATATTGATGCAATAAAGGTGGTCAAAGATTGATATTTAAGTCAAGTTCCGCGTTAGGACTTTTGCGAGTCGGCTTCAAAGCTGAAAATGTTTGGTGCATGTAACTTTTCTATTCGCAAGACATTTCCTCAAAATAAGGCCTCTTATGACGCAATGCATCATACACTATTTCATCACTTATTTATTGTTTCTCGAATTCGTGTCATTCCATTGAAAGTGCAAATTTTTGCAAAAATGCGTCTCGAATAAGTTGGCGTTTCTAGTCCCAGTTCGCACTGCCCCAGCTGTTCAGCAGAGGACATGTGCATTAAATGACTGCTGAATGAATGGTTTCATTCACTTGCCTTTGATGTCTTTTGGCATTGCCTAAAATAATCGAATCTTTGAGGAATTAAGGTCTGGTTTCAAAGGGTCTGAAGTAACACAAATGGAAAGCGTGAAATAAAATAACCACATTAACATCGCTGGGTGGGTCGTTTCAACTTTCTTGACGCAAGTATAACTTAACATTGCTATGCATATTACTGAGTCATGGTGTTGATGCACTCGTAGGTCGTTGCTGATTGGTTGATTTTTTACTGTATACACCCGTTTAAAAAACGTTGTCGGGTGAAAAGTGTAAAAAGTGAAAATGGACGATACGACACAATGGAACTCTGGAAAGATGACAGGGGCAAGTTTGTTACTGGGCTTCGTTTCTTGATATTCAAATATTTTCTTTCCAAGTTAATTTTAAAAGTAAATTAAGGTATGCTGTGTTATTATAATGTGCACGTGTCTAAGAATAGAGGGATATTTTCACGCTTCCAGAGTACCATTGGGTCGCATCGTTAATGATTTATGCTTTTAATCCGACAACCGTTTTTCAATTGAGTGCTCTTTCTTTCATTTTGACATTGATTAGCCATTTATCACTGGACTACGCCCAATATCGATCCCTTAGCATGCTCAAGGGTTTGGCTTCTATAACCTTTTGCTGTCCTGCTCTGGGTGCCAGAACTTAAGGTGCGGTTCTGCAACTGGTTGTTCGCTTGTTAGGACTTAAAATTTTCAACGACGCTTTACAAGATGAAAAACTTATTTGCCTTAGCTTTTCTGCTTTGCTTCTCCGTAGGTAAGTAACTGATTTTCAGCTTCTAGACGAACGATGTCATAGGTTATGACTTTGAACTTAAACCGAAGCTTTACTTTTTACAGTGTTTACAGACTTCGATGTTATAGCTAGCTTTCGTTGAACTAATAGTGATTCAAATTTCTGCTATAAGTCAGCACTTACTTTTTCCAGCTTGTTGTTACTTAAGAAACACGAAGAAATGCATATGGTACCAAGCACTTGGACATAATTTATGAAAACTTTAAGTTACTGAGAAACATTTGGCAACATTTGTTTCAAAAGGAAACAAGATGCGTTGCTTATTTTACTTGAAATTGCGACTTTACCAAAGTACCTGACAACGCCTGCCGTTTAACACGACGTGAAATGCTTTAGACAAAGTCTCACTTCGAATATTCGCTTTTTGAGAATATCTGCTTTAAGTTTATATCCGCTTTTAGTTGATACCAGAGGTATCACAGACACCACGCAGAAAGCTGTATTTCCCTGATAAGTTTCGGATTGTGTTATCGCTACTCAGACTATTGGCTAATAAGTAAATAACCATTTTAGCCTTCGATCTTAGTCTATGTCTAATCAAAGTCTCTGTTGCGGATGAAGTTTCTTTTTCAGTCGCAGTCATTCACAAGCTGCTTTAAGTTTATATCCGCTCTTAGTTGATATCAGAGGTATCACAGACACCACGCAGAAAGCTGTATTTCCCTGATAAGCTTCGGATTGTGTTATCGCTACTCAGACTATTGGCTAATAAGTAAATAACCATTTTAGCCTTCGATCTTAGTCTATGTCTAATCAAAGTCTCTGTTGCGGATGAAGTTTCTTTTTCAGTCGCAGTCATTCACAAGCTGTGTTAAGAACTGCCTCCTGAGACTGTTTAGATCGTTTATTGTTCATACTGTTTACAGGCTAGATAGTCAGTCGTATCACTGAGTCGTGGTATTTTTTTTTTGGGTCAATTTAGAATCACGGATTTTCATCTCACGGCGCGTGGACCGAGTATTGAGCTAATAAAGATGGTTAAAGTTACATATCCAAGCCTCGCTCGGTGCAATTTCCGCGTTCTAACTTCCGGGAGCGGCTGATAAATATGTTTGCATGTTTAACTAAAACGTTTTCATTGCGAAGACATTCTCTAACGTATACATGGATCTCTTATGGCGAAATACATCATCCACTATTTCATCACCTATACGTGGCAGTCAAGGTTCAGTTGCGTTCGGAAAGTCGCGAAAACAAGGCCTCCTTTGTTTCTTGCCATTTCCTTATAAATGCAAATTTGCATGATGTGTCCTAAATAAGATAACGTTCTAGTCCCAGTGATTCCATTCCTACCAGCCTAGGCCATTCCTGCTACTGTCCAGTAAATAAATGGCTCTCCTGCCGCTACCTTGTGTAATAAACGCGTGAAAATTACATTCATTTAATTGATTTTTTTTAAATTATTTTTATTGCTGGGTGGGTCGGCCTTTGAAATCTCATGACCTTGCTGTTGCTATGTATTTTCCTGAGTCATGCTGTTGAAGTACACGTAGCTAGTTCTCTGCCCATTGGGTGATTTTCAACCGCAATCACACTCTTTGTTTTCTTTTGACATTGTTTAGCCATCTATCAATGTTCCATGCTCAATATCGATGATGTTGAAGTACACCTAGTTCTCTGCCGATTGGTTGATTTTTAATCGTATATCACTCTGTTTCCTTTTGACATTGGTTAGCCATCTATCAAAGTACTATGCTCAACATCGATCTTTTAGCATGCTTAAGGGCTTCTCTTCTATAAACGTGTTCTGTCATGTTCCGGGTCTCAGAACCTAAGGTGCGGCTTAGCAAGTTGTTCGCTTGTTAACTGTTGAAAGAAGGACGCTTTACAAGATGAAAAACTTTTTTGCCTTTGCTTTTCTCCTTTGCTTCTCTGTAGGTAAGTAAATGGTTCGCAACTTCTTGACAAACGATTTTTCTTCATACCTTACAACTTTAACCGGAGACTGAACAACGCTAGCTTAGAAATTTACGCCTTTGGGTTGCTCCACATTTTTATGTTGTTTACCTTGACTCAATCACTGTAAGTTTTCGTTTTACAAGTGTTCTGCATTAATAACTGGCTGTGAACCTTTTGACCTAATTTTTAAATATCTTGCGTTACTGAGAAACATTCGGCAACATTTTTTTTGACGGAAGACCATGTTTGTATCTGAGAAGCGGCTTTACTACTTTCACGTCATTGACCCTCAGAAAAGGGAAATTTTAAGAACCACGTATGCACCTGAAATGTGTTCATACAATTGACTGTTTCGATTTTATGAAAATAGGAAATTTTAAGGCGATATTAAAATCCAACTTCAAGTCCCAGCATTCTCATCACTTTAGAGCCGGGCGTGAATACTGGGGTTCAGCATGTTACACGTTTGGCCACGCTGTTCAATGATGTCGGATGATGGTGAATGATCTTGGACGGCGTTGAATGAAACTTGATTGCCATTAAGCGTGTTAAATTCAACAAAGTTGAACGTTCTTGGGTGGAAATGTTGCATCCAACTTCGCCAATTTGATAAATTTGATAAAAACGAACTTTGTAGCAGTGAATTTAACGTTGATCGGATATTGAAGTTCAACTGAATATCCGAGCGTTCGAAGGGGCTGTGTTTTCTCAAATCCTGGATGTTGCTTGAATCCGCAATAGAAGGTGGTTGTCACTTCTCAACTGATCAGAAAATACGAAAGGCTATTGGATATTGAAGTTCAACTGAATATCCGAGCGTTCGAAGGGGCTGTGTTTTCTCAAATCCTGGATGTTGCTTGAATCCGCAATAGAAGGTGGTTGTCACTTCTCAACTGATCAGAAAATACGAAAGGCTGTTGCTGGCTAGCTAGTCATATCATCGAGTCGTGCTATAGTTTTGGCCAATTTATTTTCTTGTTGATAGAAATGTTTTCTAAATCACCTGCCTGAAATATTGGGTTAATAAAAGTCGTCACAATTGATATTCATTCAGCTTCGTTCAGTCAAGTTCTGCGTTGAGACTTTTGCTTGCATATCTGGGAGGGCTGATAAGAGCGGATAACGTACTTAAATAAATAAATAAATAAATAATAAATTTAATATTTGTATTGCGCGGGTTCCGGGTTACTTCACTGAAACCAAAAGTTTCACTTCTCAAGACGTCACATCTAGACCCCCTAATGCATTTACTGTTATCCCCCAAGATGGCAGAGATTACTTTTCGAAAGTCGCAGAAACGAGACATGCAGTCTCATTGTTGTGACGTTCCTTTGTTCTCAAATTCATGCCGTTTCGCTGAAAGTTCAAATTTGCAAATGAATATTATAACGTTTTATTCCCTGTTCCTCTCGTCTAACAGATGTAGCCATTTGTGCTTCTCTCCGGTGATCAACAACACATAACATGTTTTAAATGTTAAGAACATTTATTTACGTGATAGGGTTTTATCCATTGCACGAAATTATCGCCTGGTTGAGCACCTAAGTAGAACGTGCAAAAGGTACAAATGAGTGGGTCGTTTCAGTCGTAAGCTTAGTACCACCGTTGCTATGTAGTTAACAGGGAATATGCATATTACTGAGTCATGCTGTCAAAGTAGACGGAGTTCTTGTTGATTTGTTAATATTTAACCCTATTCCTATGAGACCCGAGCGAATCGAATCTGTCAGAGTGAGGAGAAAGATTGGACAAAGCGTCCGGTATTATGTTTCTTTGGCATTGTGCAATGACAGTTTCATTTTCAAAAGCTATATATTGAACTTCTTTAGCTCAAAATTTCTTTTGTTTTTTCTTTATAGCTTTTTTTTTCTGGAATACGGAAGGAAATTTTGAACTCTTTGAGCTGCCTCTAGTTACTTGTGCGAAAACGGCAAGGAACGTAATATACGCCGGTACATTTCGTGTTATAGTGGCTGTCATTGATTCGTTCTGTACCTTAGACTAATGAATTCATTTTTGTTTTTATAAAATAAAAAATGTTCTGAGTTCCTGAGTTTCATCTCATGGTGCATTGACTGGGTATCTAACTAAAGAATGGTAGCCAAGGTTTTAAATCCAAGCTAAGAGCAGCTCATAAAGTATAATAATTATATAAGAAGTAAGGAAACTGGCTTCATCGTTTGTGACTTGACTTGATATGAAATTAAACTTTGGAGATGCTCAGTGCAAAAAAATAAGCTTAACCGTACAATTTGTCACATAGGACTATTTGTCTATACTATTTAAAAGGAACTCAAACTCAAACTCCTCTGTTTCTGCGTATTAGGCCTCTTTTGGAAAGGTATTGTAATATCGAGCTGTGAAAAGCTCCTTAAAATGAATCGTTTCTTCAGCTATGCTCGTAAGATGTCCTTTTTTTTAATTGCTTAGATCGAGCGGAACTTGTTAGTGTAGGGTACGAGTTCCGATCGTTTTTGCATATTGGTATTACGGACGAAAGCTGTTTAAATACCAGGGGTGGCGAATGGTAAGTTCGAGACTTTGAGAGACAGCGAGATGATCCCTTTTAGTGCGAGTTCGAGTCCCTGTCAATTTTTAAATTGCAAGACCGAGTTTTTAGAGTTTTCTAAATGCGAACCAAAAACGCTTTAGGACATAAAACCTCGAGCCCGAGACCTTCAGATCAGTTTGGGCGACTAAAGGTGCTACCTAAGCATATCAGAACTTCGAGATACATTTTATAGACTTCTAAAAAGTCAAGAATCTAGGTGCTTCGCTAAAAGAACGAAATTCTGGGACGGAAAGGTCGAAATCGAGACTCCGAGACTGTTTTGCTGAAAATTCTACACTGGAGACGCAGCGAATAGCTCAGAAAGCGAGACTGCTAGACGCTTACCGATTCAGCTGAAATTTTCTGAGACCCCAATTTTTTGGTCAGACCATTCGCCATCCCTAATACAAGCTCTCGTAACTTCCCGTTTCTAATTAACTTTCTGTAAACAGCTCAAAGCCAGGAGGTTAGTTATGTTTACTTCAGTCCAGTGTAATATCCTAGAACCAATTTGCAGTGTTATCAGCTGCTCCGTCTAACTTGTTTTTAGGTTAGATTTTTAGTAATAGTTCCTTCTAGTTGTTCACTCTGCTGTTAGAACTAATTTTAGTTGAAAGGTTTCTCGAACTATATTAGCATATTGTGAGCATATATAAGAAGGCCATGTAACTAGCTTTCTTTGATTTACCTGAATTCCCATGTCCTCCGTACTGTACAACTCTGAGTTGCCACAAGACGTTAGAGTGCACGTGTGAAGTCTACGATTGAACAGTTTACGAGTTCTAGTTTTGTTTCTAAATCTTTCTACTTTGCTATTGCGGACGAGTTGCAACGATCCAGTACCTTGGTATTCCGTAACAAGTACCACGAAGCAAGTTTGAGCGCTCTCCAAAGCTTTTCCCCGTTGTTTCTCAGTTCAGCAGCGCCCCAGCTGTATCATTTTACCTTCGCGCAACGCCCGTTCATTTCGAAGCCTAAAACCCGTTTGGATAGCTAAAAACCTCTTGGTACATCCTCTTGTTACAAATCTCTCCTACAAAAGGCCAATGATATCGGTTCGCAACTCTCTCATGATAATAATACAGGCGATTGAGCTTTCTGCGAAAAGCGAGACTGGTCAGATTTATTCCACCGAGACTCGTCTTCTTTCTGCACAAAGAAAATAGGAATAACGAAATAAGCAAATACTATGCACGTTGTATCGATATTGGCTGATGACATTTGGAAAGGTTCAAGGAAACTCGCTTAACTTAATTTAATAAAAAAACTGATCAGAAATAGAATTCTTCTCTCTAACTTTTCTTCTTTTTATACTGATTTTATATCTTGCGCTGGTTCAACTGATTATTCAAGCGTGTTTGATCGTGATGTGTTTCTCAAAAGACAGGATGTCGCCTTAGTCCGTACTGGAAATCGGTTGTCGACGGCTGTCGCACGCTAGCTTAAGACCTAATACTGTCATGACAAGCTATAAATACAGTTATTGACAGAAATGTTTTCTCGAACACTGTGCCTCATCATCATGGTGCAAGGGCAAAATATGAATCCAATCTGAAGGTGATCAAAGATTGATATTAAAGCTTCGTTCAGTTAAGTTCCGCGTTCGAACTTTTGGGAGTCGTTTGAAAACTGAAACTGTTTGATGGACTAAACTTCTCTATTCGCGAGACATTTCCTCGCAATAAGGCCTGTGATGGCGAAATGCATCATCCACTATTACATCACTTATGTAGCAGTCAAGGATTGCATTTGAAAATCGTGAAAACAAAGCTACCATAATGATTGTTTTTCGAAATAGTGCCATTCCACTGAAAGTGGAAATTTTGCAAAAATGTGACTCGAATAAGATCGCGTTTCTAGTTCCAGTTCCTACCCTCCAGCTCTTCAGCAGGGAACATGTGTTTTTAAAAATGCCTACAAATATTGCCTAAAATCATGGCCTCTTTGAGCAACTGGCGCCTGGCTTTCAAGGGACTGAAGTAATTAATCGTCGCTGGGTGGGTGTTTCAACTTTCACCCAAGCATAGCTTGTCATTGCTTTGCATAATCTGAGTCATGGTGTTGATGCACACGTAGTTCTCTGCGATTGGCTGATTTTTAGCTACATGTATTTGCGGTTTCCTATTGACATAGATTAGCCATTTATCACTGAGCTACGCCCAGTATCGACCACCTAGCGCGCTCAAGGGTTTGGCGTCTATAAACTTGTTCTGTCCTGTTCTGTGTCTCAGACCTTAGTCTAAAGTGCGGTTCTTCAAGTTGTTTGCTTATCAGGTCTTGAGATTTTCAACGACGCTTTACAAGATGAAAAATCTATTTGCCTTAGCTTTTCTGCTTTGCTTCACCGTAGGTAAGTTACTGATTTTCAACTTCTAGACAAACGATGTCATGGCTTATGACTTTGAACTTAAACCGAAGCTTAAACTTTGCGTCTTTGCATTGCTCCACTTGTTACAATGTTACCGACTTCGACATTATAGCTAGCTTTCGTGCTTGACAAATACGAAGAAATGCATATGGTACCAAGTACTTGGACATAATTTATGAAAACTTTGAGTTACTGAGAAACATTCGGCAGCATTGCTTTCAAAAGAAAGCTTATTCTAAATGAAATTATGGCTTTACCAAAGTACCCGACAACGCCTGCCATTTAACATGACGTGAAATGCTTTAGAGAGTCTCACTTCGAATGTCCGCTTTCTAAAAATATCTGCTTTAAGTTTGTATCCGCTTTCAGTAGTTGATACCAGGGGTATCACAGACACCACGCAGAAAGCTGTATTTCTCTGATAAGTTTCGAATTGTTCTGTCGCTACTCAGGCTATTGGCTAATAAGTAATTACAGTGGAACCTCGATTTAACAAAGTGCCAAGGGACTGGGGAAATTGGTTCGTTATATCGAGGGTTCGTTACATCGAGTTTCTTTTCCATACATTACACTATTAGTGGGCTGAAAAATGTTTTTCGTTATACCGAGGACTTCGCTATATAGAGGTTCGTTAAATCGAGGTTCCACTGTAACTATTTTAGCCTTCGATCTTAGTCTATGTCTAATCAAAGTCTCTATTGCGGATGAAGTTTTCTTTTTAGTCGCAGTCATTCACAGGCTATGTTAAGAACTGCCTCCTGAGACTGTTTAGATCATTTATACTGTTTACAGGCTAGATAGTCGTATCACTGAGTCGTGGTATATTTTTTGGGTCAATTTAGAATCACTGATTTTCATCTCACGGCGCGTGTACCGAGTATATTGAACTAATAAAGATGGTTAATTAACAATTATCCTGCGAAATCGCGCGGAATATCACCTGATACTTAGCCGACGAGGCCGTAGGCCGAGTTGGCTAAATCAGGGGATATTCCGCAAGATTGAGCAGGATAATTGTTTTATTATTCAACAAATTCCCATCGACTACCATTTTCAGAACGAGAAAAACTACGGCTCTATGATAAAAACGCTAAAAGCTAGCAACACATAAAGCTTAATAAAAATCAAAACAGAGCTTCATGAAATCGAAGTTTACTACCGTTCACTTAAAAAGACTCATTTACAAACTCATGTTTGGAAATGACAAGACAAAGGAAAAAAAATATTGCTACCTTACCGAGAATAAGTCCTCTTACTGTGAATTAAAATCTTTTCAACTTTAGTCTTTACAACTTTCCGTGAGCAAGTGTGATGCTTCGTTCGCAATAGCGTTTTCTTGCTTGAGTTCTCACTACGAAATTTCCAAGTCAACCTCTGGATATCTTTGTGAGCTGAAGCAAATACTTGTTGACATTTTGAGAGCATTTAATCTTGGAAAGTTTCTTCCAGAGAGTCAAAATTTACGGAGAACACTGCTAAAACTGCCTCGCTTTTCAACATGGCCGCCAAACAAGCAATGAAAGAAAATCTCAGTGCACTTCCAAATATGGTCATTTACGTATATTGCAGGATATCTGTCATGTAGGATGACAGATATTGAGGGCTTCCTTACCATATATGGGCATAGGGACAATTTGTTGAATAATAAAGTCACATATCCAAGCCTCGTTCGGTGCAATTTCCGTGTTCTAACTTCTGGGAGCGGCTGATAAATATGTTTGCATGTTTAACTAAACGTCTTAATTGCGAAGATATTCTCTAACGTATACATGGATCTCTTATGGCGAAATGCATCATCCATTATTTCATCACCTATACGTGGCAGTCAAGGATCCCGTTGCCCTTGGAAAGTCGCGAAAACAAGGCCTCCTTTGTTTCTTGCCATTTCCTTATAAATGCAAAGTTGCATGATCTGACATAAATAAGATAACGTTCTACTGTAGTACGCGTGATTCCATTTCTACCGGCCTAGGCCATTCCTGTTACTGTCCAGTAAATAAATGGCTCTCTTCCGCCACCTTGTGTATTAAACGCGCGAAGAGCCAAGATTACATTCATTCGATTTTTTTTTCGCTGGGTGGGTCGGCCTTTTCAACTTTCTTGATAAATTTTACATCTCATATTGACGTAAGCATGGCCTCGTCGTTGCTATGTATATTCCTGAGTCATGCTGTTGAAGTACACGTAGTTCTCTGCCGATTGGGTGATTTTTAACGGCAATCACACTCTTTGTTTCCTTTTGACATTGATTAGCCGTCTATCAATGTTCCATGCTCAATATCGATGATGTGGAAGTACGCGTAGTTCTCTGCCGATTGGTTGATTTTCAATCGTACATCACTCTCGTTGTTTCCTTTTGATATTGATTAGCCATCTGTCAATGTTCCATGCTCAATATCGACCTATTAGCACGCTCAAGGGTTTGTCTTCTATAAACGTGTTCTGTCATGTTCCAGGCCCCAGTTCTTAAGGTGCGGCTTAGCAAGTTGTTTGCTTGTTAATTATTGAGACGAGGAAGCTTTGCAAGATGAAAAACTTTTTTCCCTTGGCTTTTCTCCTTTGCTTCTCCGTAGGTAAGTAAATGATTCGCAGCTTCTTAACAAAGGATTTGTCGTCATACCTTATAACTTTAAACCTAAACCCGATGATTGAACAACTCCAGCTTAGAAATTTGCGCCTTTGAGTTGCTCGCCATTTCGCAGTGCTTACCTTGACTCAGTTACTGCAGATGTAAGCTTTCGTTTTACAAGTGTTCTTCTATAAAACGTTGTTGTTCAAGAATCATTAATATCCTGTTCTGAACCTTTTGATCTAATTTTTAAATATCTTGCGTTACTGAGAAATACAGTCGGCAACATTTCTTTTGTGGGAAAACTATATTTGTATCTCAGAGAAGCCGGTTATACTACTCTCACGACAGTTTGAAACTTAACATCAAATGATCCAAAGTTGTATTTCAAAGTTCGAGCCTATTCAGTTCTATCACGAGAGTAATGCCCGCTTAAGTTACACTTTCACTAAAAGTATCACAGAAGCCAGAAGGTCTTTTTCATATGTAAGTTTTGATATATATCTTCGATATTGAGTGTGACTATTAGCTGTGCTTAACCATTTTTAAATGGTTAAAAGTTAAAAGTTGATAATTTTATCTATTTGTTTCATTATTATTATTTATGTATTATATATTTCAACTCTGGGTAATAGAACTTCCTTTTCGCAGTCGTATTTCGGATTCACGGGCTTTGTAAAACTACCTGGCGCGACAAATAGTACAACAAGGACTCAGTTTTGAGAGAATGAAAGTAATAAAAAGCAATTTCAATCCCGTAAATTTAAAATCACCAATATGAATTTTGATTATGCTCGTGTTTATCAGTATTCTGAAAAAGTTGTTTTAACTTCGAAAAGTTGGAGGGAGGGATTGTTTGCTTTCGAAACCATCAAGGGCTTTTCGAAAATCCAATGATAAGTTGTATCATTGAATCATCAGTGGGGGAAAATGAACTTAAACGGTGTACCAGTTTAATTGTAACCGAGGTATTCAATCTGTATCACCGTGTCATGCTCTAGGTAGAACCAAATTGTTCTCCTATCGGTGAACTCCTAAATGCTACTCGTGAGTCCGTTTGAATCAGATAAAAGTTTTAAAGCTTCACAACTTCTCATGTGACAACATACAGTGTAATTTATGTTTTCATCTTTATGTTTTCATCTTTTTCATGATCTGAGTTCTGAGTTTCATCTCCAGGCGCATTGACTGGTTATCTGCATTGACTGGCTTCATCGTTTGGAACTTGATATGAAATATTGTTATTTAACCTTTGGGGGTGCTCAGTTAGAAAAAGAAAGCTCAACCGTACATATCTGATCATAGAGTTAGATGTTGAAAGTTGCCTTCGGTTCGCTAATTATAAGGCGCTTGAGTTTTCTGCGACACTGTTTAAGTCGGACAAGTCACTTTTATCCCACCGAGACTCGTCCTCTTTCCTCACATGTTTTAGAAAACAACTAGAAAATAGGACTCACGCTTCACGCTCTTGGATGGGAATGTATGGGAAATAATCGAATACTATGCACATGACATTTGGAAAAGTTCAAGGGAACTGGCTTAACCAGCCTAATTTAATTGAGAACTTGATCAGAATATTAATTACTCTCTATAACTAATTTCTTCATGTTGAAAAGGAGCTGATTTTATATCTTATATTAATTTTATATTGATTCAACCAGGAGCCCCTGAATCAACTGAATTTTCAACAGTGATTGATCGGGGTGTGTTTCTCTAAAGACAGGATGTCGCCGCAGTGTGCACTGGAGAGCGGTTGTCGGAGGCTGTCGCACGCTACTGCGAGAACAAGCTATATTTATGGCTGCATGGGGAAAACATTGATGCAATAAAGGTGGTCAAAGATTGCTATTAAAGTGAAGTTCCGCGTTAGGACTTTTGCGAGTCGGCTTCAAAACTGAAAATGTTTGTTGCACTAAACTTTTCTATTCGCAAGACATTTCCTCAAAATAAGGCCTCTTATGGTGAAATGCATCATACACTATTTCATTTTATTGTTTCTGGAATTCGTGCCATTCCATTGAAAGTGGAAATTTTGCAAAAATGTGTATCGAATAAGATGTTGTTTCTAGTCCCAGTTCATACTGCCCCAGCTGTTCAGCAGAGGACATGTGCATCAAATTAAACTGCTAAAAGAATGTTTTTATTCACTTGATTGATGTCTTTTTGTATTGCCTAAAATAATCATGGCGCCTCTTTGAGAAACTAAGTTCTGGCTTCAAAGGGTCTGAAGTAAGAAAGAAGCCAGAAAGTCTTTTTCCTATGTAAGTTTGATATATATGGTGTTTTCGATGTTCAGTGAATTAGCTGTGCTTAACCATTTTTAAATGGTTAAAAGTTAAAGGTTGATGCTTTTATCAACTTGTTTTATTATTATTATTATTGTTATTATTATTATTATTATTATTATTATTAGTATTATTATTATTATGATTATTAATTTCTGTCCACTTGATATTTCAACTTTGGGTGATACAACTTCCTTTCTGCAGTCGCTCTTCTGATTTACAGGCTTTGTAAATCAGTATTTTGGAAAAGTTGTTTTAACTTTGAAAAGTTCGAGGGAGGGATTTTTTGCTTTCGTCCAATGATAAGTTGTATTTACTTTTTCTATGTGGCAATATTAAAAGGCACGAGACCGTCACTTTCTGTCAAGATACGAAGCAGAGGCCAGCTTAGAACCGCTGACCCTCCTATTTTTCGATCGAAAGTTGGTCGCAGTAATACCAACTCACCAAAATGGCTCCACCGCTGTAAGTTATAATTGGCTTGTAATTCACACACTAAGTAATTTCTTGACTGCGTAGCAAACAAGGTCTCAACAAGGCCAATATTAGATAACCGTAAGCAAGATCAACATTAGGTCAAAATCAGATGTTCCAATATCAGATCAAAGACGAAACAGATGTCTTGTAACTTAACAGTTTTGAGGGCTCGAAAATAATAAGATTGTATTCCGCCGTTCTATTCTCATGCACTTAAGTTGCATCAAATGCAATTCAATTTACTGATAGGTAGCATCCAATTTTGTAGCTTACCTCTAAAAGTTAAGAGTATCAATCGTTTGTTTTGAGTTCTTAGGCTGATTTACTGCCCTTTTGAGAGATTCTTTTGGCGCTTGAATTACATGCGACACCACATCAGCCTTCTTGTTCGATTTTTTTATGGCAATCAGACATACATGTAGTTCAGCAGAGTTCAACATCGTTCAGTATAATTCAGGATCACATAACACCATTCAACATGGTAGCCAAACGCCTTTAAAATGTCGAAATCAACGATGCTGAAATTGTATTAAATGGAAAACTTCAATCCGCTTGGTCAGGGCCTTTCTTTATGAAGTTTCAAAATGGCAGTACTTTAAATAGCACATTAATGAAGAGAAGTTTCAGAAGGTATGAAAATCGTATTCTTCGCTGGAAAACTGGTGATTTCTTTAGTCTATACGAAGATAATCGAGAAACTTACAAATGGTAGTGGGGTCAAGTGGAGGCCGAACTGATCTTTAAACATAAGTGCAGTTTGTTTACAAATGTCATATCTTTTCTTTTTTTATACCCTCAAAGGTAGTACAAGCTAGAATCGAGAAGATGATTACGATTTATTTGTAGTTTGAAGCCGCCGCAACGTTAGTTTTAAAATATATCTTTCTACAATCGGTCCAAATCAAATTGACTGGCAAGCATTGAACGTTGTATTTGACTCACCATCGAAACTAATTCTCTCCTTTTCATACCGATTCTAGCTTAAGTAAAATTGCTTTTGAGTGGCGATGGTGGCAATGAGAGTTGTGTTATTTAAAGTGGTACTACGATCAAAAAATCACTTTTTTTTTCCTTCGGATTTCGAAACTTTGTTTACTAAACACTCCCCAAGCGACATTTTAAGCCTTAATTTCGACAAGAAGACTGTTTATTTAAGCTGCAATTTTCCGATTTAATAGTCCGCCATTATTACACCAGAAAGGACAGAATGACATCATTCCCTCACGAGCTTTAGAATGCAGTGTGTGTGAAAGTGCCTTATTTAGTATGCAGCACGGGAGTTTTGAACTTTCACACTCTCAAACTCGTGTTTTGTATAATTTGCCGTAAGCCGCGTTCACACACTACATTCTACAGCTCTTGAGTGAATGACGTCATTGTATCCTTTCTGGTGTAATAATGGCGGACCATTAAAACGGAAAATTGCAGTTTAAATTAACGGTCTTCTTCTCAAAATTAAGGCTTATAATTTCGCTTGGGGAGTGTTCAACAAACATAGTTTCGAAATCCGAAGAAAAAATGAAAGTGATTTTTTGATCATAGTACCACTTTAACGCTTGTATCATTTGTTGCAGCCTTTGCCCTAAAGTGCAATGTTTGTACCAGTTCAACAAGTTTGGCAGACTGCGATAAGAACAAAAAGGAATTGGACTGTGGTGCAGCCGCTGACCGCTGTGCTACATTCTCCGTGGATTTCAAACTGTCAGACAAGGAAACCAAGGAATTCGCCAGAACCTGTAATACCAAGGCATACTGCGATGCCGAGGAAACAGCATTAAAGGCGTGCAAAGATGCTGATGGATCATGCAAGCTGGAGTGTTGTGATAAAGATCTCTGCAACGGTGGTACAGCTCCTTTGGTCAGCGTCTTCCTGTTGGTGGCATGCGCCCTCGTGACCTTTTTCCGTTAGGTAAAAGGACAGTTCCCTCCAGTGAGCAGCAGAGTAAAGATTCCTAAAACTTTTTTAAACTGTAATTTTAAAGAGCCAGTGTCACCCAAAGTGCTTTGCACTGCTGTGTTTTTGTTTTGAAGTTTGGCTGGCGCGTTTGCTGGACGTTTCGCAAATTATACCCTGTCGCACTGGCCTTTCAGCAAGCTGATATTTACAGTAGTAACCTCTGAAAATAGTAATATCTTCTTCATCGCTAGATGTTACTGGAGAAAACCAGAATAGCCACTTACACTTTTTTGTAAAAATAAAACATAAACAGACAGTGAACACAAGGAATAATTACGCAAAACAGCACAAGCTCATGACCATAAGCATTATTTTGGAGCAAGCCCGTAGCAACTGTTATTTTGTGGTAAATTAACGTTCCTTCTGTTTTCATTCGGCGACGAATGTAGCACTATTTCGGCAAACACAGTGTCAGTACTCAATTGCTAAAACCCGTACAACTTTGCCGTACAACTTTGGCAGAGCCCGGAAGACTCGGTCTTCGCCTCATCTTTCCTAAACCCTACGAGGCATCCAATTTAAAGATCTCCTTCTCCACCGAGAAAACACTTCAGAATTCGAAAATATACAACGAAATCGATAGGGCGACACTTAAATGTCAAGTCAAAATTCACACTAGTGCTTTCGGATCGCTAACAGCAGCGATGGAAGAAGATACAAATCAGACTTCACGACAAACAAGAAAATGGCGTATTTTTCATATATGAAAATTGTACCTCGGCGCGCAAAACACTTTGGGTGACACTGGCTCTTTAACTGATTTTAACTATTTTTAACTAATTTTAAGTCAAGTTTGTAAGAAGCTGCATTAAACACTGTGGAGACAATTTTGTTCGTGTGCCGTTGTGATTTTAATGTTATCAGTTGATAATATATATAGCTACGCTGGCCGAACAGCGGAGCTCCCATAAGTTTAATTAGTTGAAATACGATCATTTTCAGCTAAAACCCGCTTTGCTTGGGTACTTGAATAGCTCTTCTTTATTTCGATCTCTAACACGTTTCCCAGTACAAACCTTACTTTAGTTATGATTAAAACCCAACTAACAGAGAAATCATTGTAATGTCTTCAACATTGAAAGGTCAAAACAGGCGGTAAAATATTTATTCATGTTTTGCTTTGGGCAAAGGCGAAGGAATGAATGAATGAATGAATGAATGAATGAATGAATGAATGATTGAATGATTGAATGATTGATTGATTGATTGATTGATTGATTGATTGATTGATTGATTGATTGATTGAATGAATGAATGAATGAATGAATGAATGAATGAATGAATTCAACTTTGTTTATACACGGTTAAGAGTGAATGTCAGTAAAAATCAAAGAAAATTTAGAAAATCGGGGTCACGGTCAAAAAATCAATTTGTCTCATTCTTCGTCTACAGGAACCTTAATGTATGTAAGAAAGTGAAATGGGGTTAATTTCTTGAAATATTCTGTTTACCGGGAATAAACAGTTAAAAACTGAACCGACCTATAAAATTCAAATTTCAGTTTACGTGACCTCGAAATGTTGCACTTTTCAGGTAGTTCCTTCATTAAAATGTGACAGCCAGACTTCCCTAACTATAAATACACATATTGGGCCTTCTTCATTCTAGATATAGTGATATTTTTTGCCTCACGTTGTTTTCGTAAGAGCAAGACACGGATTGCGAAGTGACATTTGAGAAATGTAAAAAAACACCAGAAACATGGACCAAAGTAGCTCAACGAAAATGCGTGTGGTAGTGCATTTTAATTTTCCAGTCTTTGTCCAGGGATACTTTCAAGATGGTTCTTCATTACTGTTGTTTTAATTTTCTGGGACCTTCTAATATTACAATGCAAACACAAAGTGAATTTCTAATAAATTACAAATGGCGTCATGTTCAAATACAATAAAGCGCTCAGTATGTGTTCAACAAGAAAAATGTTTGGTACGAATGCGGCAACTTGCCCTTGTAAAAAACAACGTAAACTTTTCGAACGTTCCTTGTTACATTGTTTTGCTTATACTCTTTCAAATTAATTGAAGGTATCTACAATAACGTACCGTAACTTCCTTCGCCAATCTTCCCAGACAGTATTATTTCCAATCAGTTTAGGACATGTCGGCACTTTAACTGCTTCCTTCGAAACGTCCGTGAAAATACATCTTAAATGTATTAAGGAATGTTTTTGGGAAAAAATTTAAACCTTGGTTTTTGGTTTACTGAAATCAAACGAGCGACGATAAACCGAAACTCCACAACAGGTGCGAGCCGGGTAGATTGAAGATCAACACATTGGTATGTCACGCAACGCCTGATCGTACATCCGTGACGGATTTTGCCTGTCCGGTTTCTGGTCACCAGATAATTCGCATTCGCTTTTTCTGCAAAAATTAAATGAAGTAAAGTAAACATAACTTCCTTGTACATAAGCCTAGAACAAAAGAAAGTTATTTCATGACACGCGAACAGACTTATAGAGTATGAGGTGTTTCGCTCGTTAGAGAAGGGGGGGGGGGGGGGGGGCGTGGGGAGAGGTGAGGCTGTCAGTGTCTTGCCCACTGCAATGTTTTCAAGCTTGCTGACTTGCCGAACGTGTAGGCATAGGATTTATTGAATCCACAGACTGGTTCATGGCGAAACAACGGAGAACGTCAGGCATTGAGGCATTGTTGGAACGGGTATCCGAAGTTGAATTTCCGCGGCCTTATTACAATAAGTAGTAGGCTATGCACAGAGTGGAGTGGTAAGCCTCGGCTTAAGCTGCAGAGTCGGTATCATCATTATCACGCTCTTTCCCTGCTTTTTCCACTTAGCGTTTCTTAGCTGGCAGACGACCAAAGAAGCCGGTGATCTGTTGTGCACTGAGACCTCGTCGGGTTGAAATCGACGCGCCCCGATTGGTCCGTCACTGAGGTCGTAAGGATTACATTTATGTCCAGTTTCCCCTCTTTTTTGAAACTGCTCCGTTAGATTTTTTGCTGCTTGCCAGTGGATCACGTCTCCTTTCTGATAGTCTTCGAGGCCCAACCCTTTGTAGGCGGCGGTTATCCATCACCAGTCTGCAGGTTACTCTGAAGAGTACGAATTCATTTGTAAACCTCCGTCAACTTGCAAGCGTACGATCTCGTTGCTTTATCATACAGAGTTTCCTCTATTTTATGTCTTATTGTATCGTGGTATGCCTACAGGTAGATAAAATGGCCGTACGCTTTCACGCTTCTTTCTTCAGAGCAGGGAAGAGCACGCCCTCCTCCCTGTCATTAAAACTGCCTCCAGGCAGGGATTCAGTAGAAGAGTGCTGAGAGGCTTTCTTAAAGTGTCTGTGCCTGACAGCTCTAAAAGTTCGCGCACTTGTTATACGCTGGAATGGAGGAACCAGAACGTCAATTGCTAATTGTATAGCTCCTTCGAAGTTGGCCCATGGAATTAGACTGTCAGATCCCAATGCTCACTCTCGAGCTAGCAAGTTTGTCCTAAGCTAGCAAGGAACTCCTGTCCTGAAAAGGAGATATACTTTCGAACAGAAGCCCAACGTGCAGCCAGACTTCTGTTTAGTGTTCTCTTGCTCCTAGACTCGAAGTTGGTCTAACAACAATATTGCTGATACTGTTGAACGATACGCTCTGATGTTCTCGTTCTAGCTGACAACGTTTGGAATTCTTATTGTCTCACGTGTTGGCATTTTCAGGAACTTTTCGCTAAAAGGGTCATCCTAAAAATACGTGGGGACTCGTAATAAATGAAGTCAAGTCTTTGTGGGCTCAATTTGCATTCTTCTGGTCTCATTACAAGGTACAGGAGCAGCCCTCCCATGAAACAAGCTATTACGTTGCGCGATATTGTAGCGATAGCTGGTGATCGTTGGGAAGAATTCTCGTAACTTATACAGAGACAAATTTTCTGCCATCAAAGACAGTATTTGCCGTCTAGTACGCCAGTGTTGCGTGTTCAAGTAGCTTTGCACACATGCCTCGAGAAATTTCACTTCTGTTTCGCTTCTACTACTGACGTTGTTTTAGACAGCATGCATATGCAGGAGGATGAGTAAGGGCTCCGTCCAAACAAACCGTCGGCTTTGACTAAATGTGGCCTGGTTACTGAAAAAAAGACAGGTTCCTCGCAAATCTGAAACCACACAAATATATTTATTTACGTTGTACAAAGTAGATTTGTACGTAGTTCACAGACAGAGAACAGTATAATATTCACTAACTAGCCTACCCGCATCTTTGCTGCAACGCAGGAAAGAAATTTGAGTTGCGTGTGCGCAGGTTATCCTCTAACTTTTCCGTCCTGAAACAGATCCTCTCATACACCGCACCCGTACCATCCTGTTATCCTCTCAACATTGTGTTTTTAAGGTTTTTTAGCCTTTGTAACAAGCGTTTCCGTAATTTTCCGCAGGTTTGAAGCATTTTTTGCTTTTTTTACCGCGTAAAATTAGGGCGGGTGCACTTTTTTCGCGCTCGCCCCAATTTTTACTCGGAAACGCTTGCTACGCAGGCAATGTTTTGTTTCAGTATCATGATCAAGTTGTAAAAATAGATCCCAGATTATATTCAGAAATACCAAGAAACTCAGTACTTACGGGTGACCGCTGAGCTAGTCTCTATTTTCTTATAGTTTTAAGTAATTTTCTTTTTGGGGGAGGGGGGGAAGTTGGAAGCAAGGGATAGAAGAAGAGAAGGAGTGGGATCGATTAAAAAAATAGCAGAATGGGAAGGATTTATCCTGAAAATTCGATAAGCTAGGACAAAAAAACTATAATAAATTACCAGAAACGACCGGGATAAGTTGTTTGTTAGTTCATACAGCTTCCTGGAAGTTAGCAAGTTAATCTCCCTTTCCGCTTGTGGTAGCTACTTTCTATGGACCGAAATTTTCTGAGGAACACAACGTACTTTCTCGTTCACCCCCATCCTATCCCAAGACTTGATCAATAGGACGGACAAAGGGCAATTTCCAAAAAATGCTTTGGACTCTGAAAAATTCCACATCTCGCTTAAATCAAACCAGCTTCCTTTTGAACCCTGCAGAACTGCAAAAACGTCTTGTGACTGCTGATGTCTTTTTCGCATGATGATATTGGTATGTCCGCAGATGAACAACTTCTGTCGCCAGTTAGGCCATCCCCACGGACCCAATTTTTTTTTCAACAACGCCAAATAAAAAAAGATAGAAAGCTTCTGATTTAGTTTCCCTCTCCATTTCCTCTGTTATTTCCAAGTTTATGCTTTGTAAACATCTCAAAGTGACTACATGTATATTAGCCCTTTACCGACTGACCCTCCCACATTTACAAGAGAGAGGGCGATGGGAAACAAAACATTCCATGGAGATGGCCTTATCTGCGCTGTAAACACCACCTGCAAAGACGAAGAATGCGCAAAGCATTCTCCATCGAAGTTTCGACCCTTTTTTTGATTAACAGTTTTTGGCACTAGTAATTTAAACAAAACGAAAAGGTTCTTAGCTTTCTTACTTTGGTAACAATGAGTGTTTCCCATGAACAAACAAATGTGCATGTTTCAGGTGTTTCTTCAATAGTCGAGACTTACAAATAATAATTTTTTGCACCTTTTTCTTGTTTACCGTTTGCTTTGCTGTCGCATTAGGGACAGACCATTAGAAAAGTTATGGTGGCGGGAGGGGGGAGGGGGGCGAAGAACAAAAAAAAATTATGCAAGGGAAAGTTATAAGAAAAAACTTATACACAGTGAGTAGCCCAGAAAAAAAGTTCTTGAATACGGAAAAAATATCCCTGCAAGGGAAATGTCAACGAAAAAAAAACCCGTGCAGCTCGAAAATTCCCTATTTTCTCAGTTATGGTAACTGCATGTTACGTGACACGTCTATTTTGAGTAGTCACGCGGGAAAGAATTGGAATAGTTGGTATTGTTTCTTGACTTATTTGAGTCCAAAATCAATGAGGGATGTTTTCAAGACTTCGCTTCAGTCCGTGTTATCGACAACTGACAGTCGTCAGGCTGGTAAGTCCCATAAACTGAGTCAGTGATCTTAAACACACCAGTTTTGAGGAGAATTTCAAGACATCGGCAAAACGGTTTGATCTAAAGGTCATTTTATTGCTGTGAATCCCGGTGAAAGTAGTTTTGGTTTCGTGCTGTGCAGCATAATTCAGTTACATGTAACTGAGCTTGCGTGTATAAAATTACAATCATGACTATGTTCGGTCGTCGCTTGTAGTCGGTCGATTTTAGCTGTTTTAGTTGTGCACATTTAAGCTTTATTTAACGGGAGAGATGCAAAACAATATTATTACCTGATTCACCTAATTTGAGTGATTTTAATCAGATATTAGATGTTACTGAACGGGAGATTTCCGTGTTTATCGCATGCCGCACTTGTAATATTTTTTAATTGCGTTATGGCGTCACTTGTGTTGTGCCAAAATTCAGTTGGCGTTCGCACTGATAAATGAGAAGGTCCCAGAAATACAAAACCATAACTTTTTAGAACTATGTTTCAAGTTTACAATATTAGACATTTTGATGCACTACCACATACATTTCTACGAAGCTGTTTCGGGTATGCTTTAGCGTGTAATCGAACGGCTGAAAATATAACTTCAAAATTTGTGCTTTTTTTCTTCAGGAAGACCCTGAGACTACAAAGAACACCAAATCCCAATTAAATAAGACCCAGTGTGTACATTTGTAGCTGTAGAAGTCTGGTTGTTGTATTTTATTTCGAACGGGAATCTTGCAAAAAGTGCAAAATTTCGGGCTCGCGCACCGCCAAATTCGATCAGATGGTTTTTAACCGTTAATATTGTTCAAAATGGATATTTCGAAAAACTAACCCCATTTCACTTTGTGTAGTACCTTAAACTTGCTGTAGACAAATAATGAGCGAAATCGATTTTTTTACCGTGGCCGCGATTTTACGGTTTTTCTTTGATTTTTACGGGTGTTACTAAGACGAGTAATGCAGTAACGAGTAACGCAGTAACGAGAAAACGAGTAACGGGAAAAATTTTGCAAGGGTAATAGATAGAAAACGAGTAACGGAAAAAAATGGAAAGGCAAAAATTAAAAGAAAAAGAGTAACGGTAAGAAATGAAAAGGGTGAAAATTACACTGAATAATAATAATTACTTAGGCAATGTAGAACTGTAATAAAACGAATAATGTGACCTGAAAGCCTTTGATGTGTGTTGGTGAAAATTGTTGTATTTAATGTCATTCTCGGGCAGGCTCCATGAAAAAGCTATGAAGAAGTTTTTTTCCAAATTTAATGAATTAATTGATATATATATTTCAAATCCCCGTTCTCACTGCAGTGTGCAGCGATGGTGCATTCGCTAGACTTCGAATAGTAATAGGCAGTGTCTAGATACCCTGTAGCCGGGTACGAATGTTTCAAGACTATTAAATACCTGGCAGTCCGACATTTTCGATGGGGTTTGACCGAAAGGCTTATTCTAACATTCTGAAAGTATTCGATATTTGTTTAGAATTGCCATCGGGCAGAATTGCGTGGACACCCATAATTATTCATGCCGCTGAAGAGGCAAATTTAACTTTAAATTGGAGTGCGCTTTGAAAAGCCCGGAATAAGAGAAGAAAGGGGTTAAATTGGCTCAGTAGCGTTGGTAAAATTCGCTTTTCTGATATCCAGAAGTCATAACTGAAAAATCCACGCACGGCTTTTTCAAGAGGAATGCTGTATCTGTCATTTTGTCTTTAAACGAATGAGTTTTACAAAGTTTAAAGACTATCCCGTTACACTTGAAAATGCCAGAAAAACGGGCCTTTTTCGTATGGAAGCCACTTTCAACAGCGATTTTCTTGAAACTTACACTGACTTCCAAATTTCCACGCATGGCAAACGGAAGATTGATATTTTTCTTGAACAGAATCCGTTTAAACTTTGAAAATTGGTGAACAAGAACCACTATCCCTTTCAGTTTTAAAATTTTAAGTTTGAATAAGTTCCAAAATGGCGCGTCTTGCCCGGGCGAGCTATTATTCTGAAGCCCACGACTGAATAACAGTGTCAAGACTATAACAATACCCTATTCAACTAAACTACTCAGATGTAAAATTTTCATTAACTAATCAGTTGCCGCGAACTTTGAAACTGATCTCGGCAGCTGTCTCATTGCACCAGCTGATTTATTCATGTTCAATGTGCCGGTCAGACCGCAAGATGAACAAGGAAAACGAAAATGCACCTATGAATATCGCTTATTTAATAGACAAAGGAATTCGAAGCCACAAGAAAAGGTTTCTGTTGGGTTGCTGTATACGATTGCTAATAAAAAAGGCACACTAATCGCAGTCAGTCTATAAACTAACAAATGTTTGTAATATATGCAATCACGGAACCGCTTGTGTGTCGCATATCCTTATGTTCGCTACGATCGCGGACAACGATCGAGTGCAAGCTGATGTCAAATACTGTCGTTTTTCTTAGCGCAGCTTTATAAATTCGCTTTAAGTCAGTTATGGTAGAAAATTGTTGTAAGATATCTTCAAGAAAGTTTTTAGTTTTTAAAATTTATCGATACAAACTAGCGTTGTAGGTTCTCTTTTACCCTAAGTATTAAAGATTATTTGAAAAGAAAAACTGCTTCAATATTTTTATTTTGCCTCTTTAACAGCTCCAAAAAACAATTTTACCCATTTTACTCAATAGAACGCTTGTTTTCAGGGGGGTCCAAATCCGCGAGAGGGGGTCCATATCCGCTAGCGGATTTGGACCGGGGGGTCCAAATCCGCTAGCGGATCTGCACCGGGGAGTCCAAATCCGCGGGGGGTCCAAATCCGCTGTGACACCGGATCAAAATGGAAAACCGTTTCATGAAATGTTCTACGCGAAAAATGCCCATATGTTCGATTTTACGAAACAGAAGGTTAAACAATAGCGCGCTCAGTTCATTGTTTAGTTTGTCGGCTACATCATGATAATCAGTATCGCTGTGCGTTTATGGCAACCAATGAATTAAGTTCTTTCTAAGCGTCTATGAATAATAACGCGCGATATGACAGATCCCGAGAACAATAGGCATTCTGCGCGATGGCCAAGCGATTTAGAAAAGTAATTTAGTTTGGTAGTTGACGGGTTTTCTGAGCTTGTGCATTCTAGAAAATTGCGATGTTTGCGACACTTATTAGTGGCCAGACTTGCTAGTCAGAAACACACAGAATTCCTCCGCTCTGGAAGAACTGGAAGATTGTTTACAATTACTATTTTGTTTTGTAGTTGGCGAACTTTCAGAGCTTTAGCAAGCTATACAATAGCTGTAGCGTCTGGAAGGGTATTCTCGGGATCCGGGATTTGACCAAAATACGGTGCGGGATTCGGGAAAACGCAAAATATCTTGACGGGATTCGTGATTTAACTGCCACCAGGGAAGCGGGATTCGCCAAAATGTGGGCACGGGATGCAGGATTTTTTGCTTGTCTGCCGGGAATTCGGAAAATCGTCACGACCCAAGTAAACGTTCTAACGGCAAAGCGAACCAACGAGGCGAGCGCAAAATATCAATCGAAAGGGCAATCTAAAATTTATTAGCTTTTGGAGAAATTAGCCTTTTTAAATGTATTTTTGGGAAAGAAAAACGGGATTCGGGATAGCGATGAAAAAGGGCGGGATGCAGGATTCTCGTGAAAAAGGAGCGGGAATGCGGGATCAGGACCCCCCCCCCCGCCCCGCCCCATTCCAGACCCTGGTAGCTTTCTTGATCCTTGTCTGACCCGAGCCGTCACACCACCATACTGTGACATGTCACGGATGCTGTAGAGTTGTAAATGTGGCCCAAAAAACCACGATAGTCTCGAATCGCTTACCACCACTATACAAAGTTAGGAAGGGTTGCCTCAATAATTACTGTATAATTCTCTGAAACCAGAGTGCCGGGTATTCAGCTGACCTTAATAACCGTGTCTTCATGCCCGGCAGCCGGGCGCAGTTTCGCCGGAAAAAGCTAAATTAACTGCCCGGCAGTTCACGAGTTTGGAGGCTCAGAGGTTTCAAATACATTTTTCAAATTATTGAAGTAATATTTTAGTGATATTGATACAGAAACGAATAATCAGTATTTCTGTTAATGAATCTATTTATACATAAAAACGATTGCGGGAATGAATGAAATGAACCGAAACTCAAACGTGGCAGCTCTGGCTAAAAGTGTCGCGAAAATAGCGATTTTCTACTGTGCACAAACTCAGAAAATTTGTCAACTACAAAACCAAATTGGTCTTTTAAATTGCTTAGTAATTCTAAACAAACTTCCAATACCCCCAGGACGTTTCAATGAGAAATTCTGTGCTTTTCTGACTTGCGGGTCTTAAGCTACTAACCCGGGGGGGGGGGGGGGGTACTTCCTAGTAACAGGCTAATGGGGATGTGCCGCTGGATGGGGTCGCATTTTCACGACTGGATTGACTATAATGGGGTTGCATTTTCAATAGGAGCTAATAGAGTTACTAGAATGGGGTCGCACATTTGCGGGATTTCAGGGTAAGTAAATTCTGGAAAGTAGGGATTTGGGGTATATTTGCCCAAAAGCGACTAACATGGGGTCTATAATTGGCTACAGAATAGACTACAATGGGGTAGGGGTTTGGAGAGGCCAGCGGCACATACCCAGCAAAAATTGACCCAAGTACCCCCCCGCGGGGCTACTAATCACTTGCTAATAACTCTATAAAATAAAGTGTCGCAAACATCACGATTCTCTAGTACGCACACTCAGAGCACACGCTCGGAAAACTCGTCGACTACAAAACTAAAATACTTTTCTGAATAGCCTGGCAATTCCTAACGAATATCGAATCCTTACAGAATCCAGTTCTTCCAGAGCGGAGGAATTCTGTGTGTTTCTGACTAGCGGGTCTGGCCACTAATAAGTGTCGCAAACATCACAATTTTCTAGTATGCACAAGCTCAGAAAACTCGTCAACTACCAAACTAAAATGCTTTTCTGAATCACTTGGCAATTCTAAACAAATATCGAATACTTTCAGAACGTTAGAATAAGCCTTTCGGTCAAAACCCATCGAAAATTTTGGACTGCCGGGTATTTAGTCCTGAAATATCCGTGCCCGGCTGCCGGGTATCTAGACCCTGTCATTAAAAATGTCTAGCGAATGCACCATCGCTGTACACTGCAGTGAGAACGGGGAATTGAAATGTAAATCGATTAATTTATTAAATTCGGAAAAAAACTTTTTCATAGCTTCTTTATGGAGCCTGCCCGAGATTGACATTAAATACAACATTTTTCACCAATACGCATCAAAGGCTTTCAGGTCACATTATTCGTTTTATTACAGTTCTACATTGCCTATAAAGTAACTATTATTATTCAGTGTAATTTTCACCATTTTCATTTTTTACCGTTACTCTTTTTCTTTTAATTTTTCCCTTTCCATTTTTTCCCGTTACTTGTTTTCTATTTTTTACCCTTGAAAAATTTTTCCCGTTACTCGTTTTCTCGTTACTGCATTACTCGTTACTGCATTACTCGTTTTAGTAACACCCGATTTTTACTGACATTCACTCTTAAAAATATAAGCCTTAAATAGAAAATACAACTGGTTTACATATTTGCCGTGTGGACTGTTCAGAAAACCATCTATCAATACTTCTCTCTATAAAGAAATTTACTTTACGTATACCTCTTCAGGAAGATTGTTCCATAGAAGGGCGCCACTGTAACTGAAGCTACGCTTCAGGTAGTCAGTTCTTGGTTTTGGAAGCAATAATTTATCCTTGGCGTCGCGAAGATCAAAATTCGAGAATCTGGGGGCAGACTTGGGCAGGTAGCGTTCAGTCGAATTTTCTTGCGCTTGCGTTATATGTAAGACATGTCAACAGCGATTTGTCTATGTCAGTAAGGATGGAACGATGACACACTACTCGTAACGTTGTTAGAGTGATGTGACACGCTTTATCTTTGATTGCCTTTCGTGATTTAATCATGACGTAACGGCTGCATTGCGTTATAGCCGGAACCGGAGGTTTGAGGTAACCGCCAAGAGAAAACCGGAAGTTTACGGAGACTGTGACGGAAAAAAAACGCAGCCTAATTATAAACCGGCGGTCGCCTTATGGCGACGGTCGGTTTAACAAAACAGGAAATGCTATATAAAAGGTAAACTACATATAAAAAGGCAAGAAAAAGAGATGAATATATTAACAACTAGTTTATACAGTAAAATGGTCTAGGTCAGCGTTCATGGCAGCAAACTGACTGGTATAGGCTCTCATTTAATATTAAACATTAGGGCAGTCTTTCAGTTTATCTGGTGGCGAATTCCAATTTTAACAGCTTTGGTGATAAAAGTACGCCCTCCCTGATGTGAAGTACTCGAAGAACCTCAAACGGAATTGACAAAAAAACACCAACTCAGTCCAGAGTAGCTACTATTACAGAAAAACAGACACCAGTTGCGAAATTAGAATTGCTGAAAAAACATAGAGATAAAATTGAAGATTACTCACTGCATTTTCTCTTCTCGCAACCTGAAAAGATTAAACTGCAATAAGAGTTTTGTTCTTTTATTTATGTCTGATGGCAAGTTAACGAATGTTTTTAAAATGAGCAAAGAAGACGCCTTCCAAGCGAAGACGTTTTTGAAAAAAAGGCTTTGAAAAAGGGAAAGCGCATTCAGTTTTTATCTCATGCATTTTTACACATTCTATGAGCGTGGGGCTCGCGGGCTATAGTGTGCCTTCAGAACACGGTCAGTGGATAGTGGAGCTCCGCTTAAAGGCACTCTCTTTCAGGGAAACCATATCTGCCAGTCTCAACTGGTCAACAGTCTTAACTGCCATGGCCAGTCTCTGTTGATCATTGCAAAGTGATTGCGATGGTCAACTTAAAGGATGCTTTACTATTGTATCCAGATGATGCATATGGGCAAACAAGCTCCTTTTTTGTCAGTTGTGTCTTTCTTAGTTTTAGGAAATTATTTTTGTCTGCTTCTACACCGTTACACCAAGTCCTTAGTCCAAAAGGGCTGTCATTGATTTAATCACACACACAAGAATAATCTGTAAACAACGAATCTTACATAGCTCACCACAAGTCTCTAGTACCTCAGTCGTTAGAAACCCCGAACGACTTACAGTTGGTCATTGGTTCGATTCCCCTAGGGGAGGCATCCTTGTTCTTTGCCCAAAGCTCATGAAATACTGATATTACGTCGTTCTTACAGAAACTGTTTTACTCGAAGTAAAGATGAAGTCACAGTGAAACTATATAATAACTACATTTTTCATGTGGTTTACTGGACAGGTATAACAATCAATAGGTATTAACCAATCGCAGCGCGCGCATTATCTTCAGTTACTGTATTAAGACAAATACAGTAGTGGTGGGTATTTTTATATCTATAAACGTGCTTAACTTTCTTAAATGCACGGTGACCCCATGTTTTTTTTGATAAATCACTTCCAAATAAAATTCTGAACGTGAGAAGTTTTAATTTTACCTGAAGAAATGATACATAATGAGCCAGACGTTCTTAGCAACCAAAAATTGCCTTGGCGTCCCGCTGAGATACCATTCTTTTATTCCAGTATCTCTGCGTGAAGCCCAGTGAGTTACTAGCACTCCAATGTAATTAAATCTGTTTGGGTGATCGTTTCTGTTCCAGTAAGGCGTTAATTTTAGCGCGAATGTGCTATAATCTTTTTGCGTGAAATTCATTTATACTCTTTGTTTTTAATTGATTCTACTTTTATTCAGGGCGTTTGAGAGTACATAATTAAACAAGTTTTAAGTGCGGTTTGCCAGGAAATCGCTTTAAAAAAAGGTATAGCCTTGGCTGTTAATCACACGACATATCTCCAACGGTAAATCGAAAAAACTACGCTCTACTCATGCACACTGTCCAAGTACCTGCAAAAATGTACTACATAGGCCTATTTGCGATGAAATCAATAAATCAGCATTATTTAGAGTCCTCCACGTAACTTATTTTATTCCTTGTAGCAAGAAAGCCGAGTGTGCCTTACAAAGCCAAAGCTTCTAAAATCACATTTCCAATACGCTTTACCCCCGAAACGAGCACGGTGACCCCCCAATTATTTTTGCGGCTTTTCTGACATGAGTTGGTCATTATCTAACTGCAGAAAAAGTTTGGAAAAAATCTGAAATTGGGAAGATTTTGGGCGCGAAAGTCCTTAATACATAAAGGCTTCTATGTTGGTCCAACCTCTTGTCATGTGTCATTGTTGTTGCCCTGAGTACACTGAGCCAGGCAAGAAATCACTAGGAGGAACTATTGTATGGGAGGGAGAAAATGTAAACAGTTTTTTGTTACAAATGTATCCAATGGCAGGTTGATCTTTGAACGCTTTCTGCGTATAAAATACACAGAAATAATAGTACTGTCAAACAAGAAAACCTGTGGTTTATCGAAGATGGGCCTTTACAAGCTGAAGTTAATTTGTGAACCATTAAGATTAAAGAGCTACTAGAATTATTAACATTTTTCTGCTTTGAAATTGCAAACAATACATATAGCAAAAATGGAAAACCGCAAGAACTCCATACCAGACCGTAGTTGCTAGAATTAAACCTCTGAATTCTCCTACAGCCCTCGCATTTTCAGTATTTTACAATGGACAGTATAACGAAATGCCATGCGTTTTATAAAATTGCGTTACCTGTGTATTTGCGTCACTACTTGTCGAAAGGTCACCCCTAAAAAACGCCCGGAGTTAAAGGTTTCTCTTACATCAGTCTTTCATATAATACTTTGTGGAAGTCTAAAACAAAGGGGCCATTCACATGATACCGGAAGTCTTTCGTTCCAGAACAAGTTCATTCCATAAGTAAGTAAGTAAGTAAGTGAGTAAGTAAACCTTTATTTAACCACGATCTGTTTTAAAGCAAATACATGCTTGAGGGGTCGTGTGTACGTGTGACTAACTACCTACCTAAGAAAAATTAATATTACATTGTAATAAACTAAAATAAACGATATTATGTTTTAATAAGATTAAGATTTAAAATTGAAAATCACACATGTGTTTCGGAGTTGTCTGGATCGACAAACTGCCAAAATTAAGTTTTTTTAAATATGGGGTCCATTCTCGCTTTTTTGCAAAACTGCTTGTGGTTGGTAGCGGAGCTCGCGGAGCACCATGGGTAAGAAAATTTGGTAACCCGTTGATCCGAAAAATTTTGGTTCTGACGTCAGCGTACGTCCGTCCGTCCGTCCGTCCGTACAGACTCTGGGGGAGGGTGACGGGAGTCCCAAGACAGCCTGACCGGTGGAATGACACTTTTTCTTGTAGCTGAAATAAACAACATGGCGGCTGGTTCGTCGTACGGTCGTCTTTCAATACGATAATTGTAATACATTCTTGGAATGAAGACTTGTAGCAGTTCATCACGAAAAGGAAGAGGATTGCTATAATCTCGATGGCGCATATAGAAGATACTGGAGAGCCTGAAGGCAAGAAATCCTTGTTCGCGGACATACTTGTTTTTTTCAAAGCTACGGAGATCTGGAAAGAACCCGGCGACTTTTGTTTAGATTTTCAAGGCCTTCTTTCAGTTCAGTGGTAAAGTAAATTATAGATTTGAGTGTGGATTTGCATTGTAAAAATTGTTTAATTGAGCGACTTTACATGTTTAGTAAATTACGGTAATTTTCTTGAAATGTTTTAAAAACTTGTTTAAAAATAGCTCGTAGTTCCCGTTTGCCGGCTTGCGAGTAACTTCACTCGACGGGAAAATTGAATGCAGTTTGCTTTCCTAGGCAAACGAATGTTTCGTATGTGAATGTCATTTCATGTTTTTGAAGGTTTCTTGTCCTTTTTCTGTGTTTATGCATTAAAGGAATTTTCATTAGTGAGCAATCTGATATTTAGGCTTCAGTTAACTTAAGCTTAATTAAGCTCAATTTCCTTTTGAACTTTAGTGCGTAATTTTCAATATTTTTCTTAGAGGAATTCTACTGAATTTTATTCGAAAAGTGGAAATCGTGACTAGTTCTAGACTGAGTCTGTGTTGTTTTTTCAATGTAGGTTGTTTTTCTTCGGCGACGCGTATTGGGTTGTTTTGACTATTTCGTATTTATCGTATTTATTTAGTATTCAACACCTGAAGAGTCGCTCTGTCGTCATGTTTAAGTTTATAGTCTTAGTGTAAAGCTCCTTATGTTTTTTGTTCAGTTGTGGAATATTTTATCTTCCTTATATTGTTATATTTTTTAGCTTCTCCATATGAAGTGAATGACATTTCTGTCCCAATTTAGCGACTAAACTTAGACTCGCCGTTCAGTGAGTGAGTTCAGTGTGGCATGTTTTCGTGATCGTTTTGTTTTTTGTTAAACCGCTAAGCCATTTCAGTGTGTGTTTAGTTACAGATCGAAATGAAATCTTTATTTAAGTAACTATAAGCAAAGCATTTCTCGGTTTAAGTCTACATGTATTTTGTCTAAAATGAGACACTAAAACCTTCCTAAAATTTAATAGTTCAGGGTGTATTCTTGAAAGCGCCCGATTAATACTTCGCGGCTGAAAAACTTGTGCCATTTTCTCTTGATAATTATACGTGTGCTTGAAAGTTTCCGAAAACATTTTTTGGAGAATTTTTGCCAGTAAACGGTTTGATGCCGGGAAAATATTATTTATTTTAGCAAGATAGATGTTTCATGGTTAACAGAACTAAGCAGCCAGAGGGATGCATTGGAATCAGTGAGAAATGTGTATTTGCATGGAAAAGTCTTTAAGTGGGTTTTCTTTAGCAATTGTAGTTTTATAGGTACTCTTCTTGAACTCTATAAGCTAGCTTTCGAAAGAATGCTACAAGAAGAGCTGTCGGTGAAAGTCGTACTGAAGTCTTCTCTTTGATGAAAAATAAGCCAGCTCACAGTTTCCTCAGCGGTCCGCATGTTTTCCTTTCCTGTTTTTCACCTCTTGGGGAATAACTGCACAACTAAAATTTACTGTATTTTACGGGCCAATTAGCATAAAAGAGAGACGTGGAGCTCCGCTTTTAGGCTCGGCTAAATCTATATTAGCGTTATTAAAGTAGCTTGACACAAAATTCCATAAGACTGCACCTCTGTACCGGATTGAGTTCTTTAAGAACGACGTTGAAAATCGTGGGACAACCGCTTTTAGGTGTCCTCTTAGGTTGTAGGGTCCGTGTCTCCACGTTACCAAATCTGAAATCGTTTTAGGAATCTTTTCGATTACAATATTGTAAAACAGCTTAATAAGACTGAGTTTGTATAAATCGAGCATTGAGACCCACTTAGTGATTTCCATCACCGTATCCGAAGGTGTGTCCCATGACAAATTGAAGATAATTCTCGCTGCCCTGCGATGCAATGTTTCAAGTGCTTGTATGTGGTCAGAGTTGTTGCAACCCCCCCCAGACAATGATACCATACGTAACAGACGGCAGTATGACTTTGAAATAAAGGTCGAGAAGAGCTCTTCTTTTCAAAAATGAACATTTTTTTCAGCAGGTTTAACTCCTTAGAAAAATTTCTTTTCAGATCTGAAAGGTGTTTCGACCAGGTAAGCTTATGGTCTATGATGACACCCAGCAGCCTTGTGTGGTGCACCCATGAGATTGTAGTCGAGCCAATTGTAATGAGGGGGTGTGGCCCAATGAAAGAACCTCTGTGTAACAGCATTGCCTCGCATTTTGTAGAGTGTGGTGTGAGGGAGTTGGTAACACACCATTCGTTAAGTTCATTAAGTGCTTTGTTAAGAAGACTACAGGCTTCATCAACAGTTGAGCCGGTGCAGTAGACTGTTGTATCGTCAGCGTACAGAAATAAGGTGCCCGAAGATATTTCTCTGCACCTGTTTACGTGATACCGAGACGAAATTTCGTTCACGCACAAGTCATTCCGGAATGACCTAATTCCGGTTTTCAATCCGAATGAAATTCTCGCCGTAGTATGACATTTCATTCTGGTATCATGTAAACTGTGAACGAACTCCGTTCCGAGATTATACTATCCGTGTGCGTTTAGTCTACGCTGCCCAGCCCCCATGTTTGTAGAGCTGAGCATGCGCAATTCGTGTGATGATTAAATGTGTGCGAGTTTTGCATCATTGCGTGGTTTGGTTAGACCCTGTCGATTCGTGGTTAAATCCAAATAATCTCTTGGTTCAATCTGTCTATACTCTACAGAGATGAAACTGCAAACCGTGTAGCCTGGGGTGAGTGGAGCATGCGTATTGTTTTCAAGATGACGTACAACGAAGGTGCGTCATCTTTGTTTTGATCTGGCGCGAAAACTGCGCGCGCGTGAAGCCTTAGTCTGAGCCGGTCGATTTTTTGATGTGTATCCAGTGCGAACTTCATTCTGGAACGAAACTCATTCCAGAATGAACCTCATTCTGGTGTCATGTGAACGGCCCCTTTAAGACTTGTTCTCACCGCTAAATGTTTTGATTCGACAAAATTTACCCAGTGTAGATTCTAGGGTTTCGTTCCCTCTTTGTATGAGCTAGATTTCAAATGCGTAAATTGAATCAAAAGGCCGAACTTTATGAGAGACTTCTTACAACCAAATAAATTCATTATCATGCGTGTAATTTACTCTCTGTCCCCTTTCCACGTCTCCCTTTTCCCGGTTTTCCGTTCCTCATACCATATTTATTATTTTCCGAGCCTGTTTTTTCATCCATATTCCCTATTTTCTTTTTCTTGCTTAAGTAACATCCACTTTAAGTTAGCAGTGCTAGATTAAACCTCAGGGGTGTCAAGGTACAGTAGTCCTCTCTTTCTATGTTTGATAATTGTCTGGGTTAATAAATCAATGGCTGTGAAAACTTGACAAGATTGAATGCGGAATAACAAACATCATATGTTCGCTTTTTATGCGTAGCCGGTTCTATAATGGTATTTCAGCGGAGTTCCTCGATTGTATTTCCTTTTTGTTATTATTAGTACTTTGAAAAGACAATGGACATCCGTCCCCCGTCAAGAAAGTAGAAAAATAGCTTCTAACTTTCCAAAACGGTGATGTTAAAAAATGTTATTATCTATACTGATGAACCGATCAGCTGGTTATACTTGAGAGTTCAGTTGCAAATTTTATGTACTCGTACTTCTTTATTCACTTACAATACAATGATTTGCATGTGAATTTCTTGCACGTTTTATTTTAACATAAAGAGTCATCGCCCATAAGGCAATAAAAGGGCGAGAACGTATGATTGCATGAAACCAATGTTAAGTATGAGGATTGAACTTTTCTGTCCACTTTACTGGCTTCCCCAGACTTTGCTTAATTGACTATAATGAAAATTCAAAAATAGCAGCCGGCAGAGCATCAAAACGGCGATATAATGCGAAAGGAATCCTTTTTCATTCCGAAACTCGAGGCTCGAAGAGACCCCGTTGTTCACGCTAACGTATTAGTTTTCTAAGGAAAATTGCTTTGTACCAAGGCGTTCAAAACTCGCTGCGAAAACTGGACTAGTACCGCACGGAATAAAATGCAACAGGGAAAATTATCTCCAAAATTTTGAAAAAGAGCTGAAAGGTGTCGTCGATTCACGCGTCATCAATTATTAAGCAGGCGGTTGTTTATTATATTGTGTTTTAAAAAGACAATAAATACCAGTCCGTGGAAAAATAATAATAATGATAGCTTCTTTCAGAAAATATTATCTATGCTTATCAAGCTTATCCTTTTAAACGTATGTGTTATTACAGCTTTTTAGACACTTCTCCATTTTTATTTCATTACATCACAATGGCTTGCTTGTGAACTATGCCCATAATGTTTGATAGAAAATAGTTATAAATGTTAATATTTAAAAGTCAGTAATGGCAATTAGAGGGGAGGAACGTTGCGTAAATATAAAAATGATATTCAGTGTATCCTTACAAAACCCAATTTCCTTCTGCTGTCCCCCTTGGTATCGTGTAAAGCTGCCACGATTCCCTTCCCCTGACGTTAACCATTGTTTTGAATTAAAAATAGCAGCATGCCTTAATTTGAGAATGCGCAGTTCCAAAAAGTGCTAGACACCAAGAGTAAGAGTACTAACGAAAGCTCGAGACTGGAACTGAACTCAAAACTTGAATCTCGCTTCCGAGAGCCGGTAAAATCATAAACGCGTTAATATTAAACTTTCGTTTTCCTTGTACGCATAATAGTACAGCACAAACGGATGCTGAGTACACACAGCAAAGAAATAAACAACACTGTACATTTATAAATAAATATTTGTGATCTCTCAAAAAAAATTACAAGATCTTTATGTCATAATTTCTATAAAAATTATTGAAAGAATTTTGATAATTATTTATGATATTAAAATTATTTCAATAAAATCATCTCTCCGCATTCCACCTGAGATATAATAAGCCGGGGTGGGCACTCCTCTATAATAAGCCCTCCATCAATCAAGAATATTATATAGAAGCCGAAAAAGTATGGGGGGAAATGAAGTGGTACTTTTGGTAGCCAAATATTTGTGCGATTTTTGGAGCCTTACTGGGACACGTTCCTGCCTAAAATTAGTTTGGGTTCTTTTGAGAAAGGCGCACCATCCCAATTTGACGTTACAGGATACCCTTAACGCTGACAGGGAATGAACAAGATCACATTCCTATCTAATCACTGTCATAGCACTCTTCACTGTCAAGGTCACTGTGATAAACTCTCTGTTCATTGGTTGAAATTCAAACGCTATCACTAACTTTGTATTTTTTTTGACAGTGATTCGCCAGTCCTTTAAAATGTTGAAAACTTTGCGTCATAAAGCTTTCTCTGCCATTTTCAGGACCAGATTTCTAAGGTGAAGCTAAGCATATTGTTAGCTTATAAGTTGTTTTAAGTTTCTCAACAACGCTAATTAGCAGTATGAAAACCTTACTTGTCTTGGCTCTCTGCGTTTCTGTCGGTGAGTAGCTGATATTTTCTTCCTTACAAAGCCCGTCTTTTAAAAATTCTTCTCCACGTTGGCACACGATGCCTGGTTTAGGATTTAAGGTTTCCAGTCAAATTGCTGTAAATCACAGCTTAGTTGCAACAATACGTCATGTTGAAGGATACATAAGCTAATTCGAGCTCTTTACCTATCAGTTCGGTTGGTTAGCTTTTCAGGATATGAATCTAAGCTCATACGGTTCCTTGCTTAATTATTGCCGTTCAAAATCCGCTGATTAATAGAAGGTACAAGGAAAAGACTTATAGCGTACGTGTTCACCGTTCTCTTGGCATCGGTAAAAATCTGGCAGAGTGTCAAAACCAGGATAATTTTCACCTATTTGTAAACTTTACAACTTTATAACTAGAAATTAAATAATACAATTAGTTATTTCTGTCAGTACAACATCATTATGCAATCTTATAACAAACATTTAGGTTTGTTTTTAACGACTCAACTCGTCAAAGTCAGAGCTTTGAAGCATCAAAGCGTCTGTACTTTGTACAGAAAGAAAAAGAAACTGTAGAGTAGGTGGGTCACTCAATAGGCTACAGATTCGTAAAACAAATCGTAATGCCCAGTTGACGTTTAACTAAAACAAGAAGAATAAAACAAACGGAAGTCGGTAGTTATGACATTTTTACAGTCAATTCATGTGAATCCAACATCCTTAACACGCAGTCTTAATATATAGAGAAAAGGAACTTACTCGAGTTCGAGAAAAATTAGAACTTTAATGAGCATCAGTGCTACCTTCTGAGCAAACGGATGGTTCGATCTCTTCACCCCATGGGAAGGTATCTGTTTATAAAAGAATAATGGCGATATTTGCACCGGCAATGTTGTGCTGTCTGGCCAGTTATTGACTGGCGAGATTGTAATTTCATATAAACGTTCATTGTTTTCAATAAAATTGATCAATGCTAGCTGAACACTTGATATCTCATGCTTCACCAAGATTTAGCAAAAACACAATATTACCGAACCCCGAAATACTTTTTCAAATCTGCTTTTACCGGTTGATGGTCAATTAATAGTGCAAACTTACGAATTTGTTTCACAAAGCTATTAAAAATTTTAAATGAAACTGCCAGAATGAATCGAAAAAAAAAAACGATTTACTGATCAAGAATATCACGAAATAGCTTCGAGCTCAATAAGTTATCAGGAGTTTTAAGAACGAGCCCCAGGCCGCAACACAACTTAGTATTGAACTTCACTCTTTCCGTCTCCCCGCCCCCTCACTGAAAAAAACAAAACAAAAAAAAACAAAAAGAAAAAGAACTGCTGAAAGTGCTTGTTTTAAGTACTCACTTTGTTGTTTATTGCAGCTTTTGGAATAAAGTGCTTTGACTGCAAAAGTGAAGAAAGTGCAGAGGATTGCGCCAAACATCAGAAGGAAGAATCATGTGCAGCAGGCCAGGACGGCTGTGTGACAGCCACCAAAGTATACAGCAAGGGCAATACCACAGCGAAAATTTTTCGAAAACTTTGTTTTCAAAAAGTTAACACTGAGGAAGAATGCAACCAACTTGCAAATTTACTTTGCAACAATGAGAAGGGAAACTGCACAGCGACAATGAAGTGCTGCAACAAAGATCTATGCAATGGAAGTACATTACCAACGGTCAGCGCCTTCGTGATGGTGGCATGCGCTTTTGTGTCCTTATTGCGTTGAATAAAAAGGGGAAACTTTCAGTGCGCAGGATTCCCATCATTTACACTAAATGTAATGACTAAAAAGCTGTTAACTAAATTTTAACTTTGTAGTTAAATTTTAACTTTGTGTTAACTAAAGTGCAGACTGAAGTAACATTTTATTGTAGATGTCAGTTTTCATTATAAATGATAATAAATGATACTGTTGAATTGCAGAAATTTTGCCATTCTCCATTGGTCATTAAGTAGTAACATATTTACTGGTTATCAACTACCTTGACTTTTCAAAAGATCTTAAAATGTCCCTGGCGCTATGTAGTTCTCATCATCATCATCATCATCATCATCATCATCATCATCATCATCATCATCATCATCATCATCATCATCATCGTCGTCGTCGTCGTCGTCGTCGTCGTCGTCGTCGTCGTCGTCGTCGTCGTCGTCGTCGTCGTCGTCGTCGTCGTCATCATCATCATCATCATCATCATCATCTTCGTCGTCGTCGTCATCATCATCATCATCATCATCATTGTCTTATCTTATCTTGCGTTATCTTTTTTGGCGTAAATAGGTGAAAAGGAAGATTTTCAAAACGCTAACGTCATGAACAGAATTCATAATTAACGGCCCTGTTGATTTTGCAACACTGATTTAGGACCTCTTCATATGAGCCCGGTTTCCGCACCTCGCCACATTTCCTTTGCAAAAATTTCGATGTGTTCAGATGAGAAGGAAGGCTGGCCTGGTTACCGAGATCTCGGTAACCAGGCTACCGGCTACCGGGATGAAAAAAATTCAAATACGCATGCGTTTCTGTCGAAGGAGAGCTTAGTTAGCATCATTCAGGCTTTTTCCGAGATTTCTTTTGATTTCAAAAATGATTTCTTGATGTTTAATAAGTAGAGAGAAAATATATAAATTTTAGAATTACAAGTTAGTATTTTCGTGCACGCCATCACATATAGAATTTCATCCCAGTAACCGGGCTGAAATTTTCCAGATATGAACAGGCGACAAAATTCGTCCGGCAAACCGGGCCAGCCTAGTTACCGGGATCAAATGAAGAGGCCCTTAAGCTTATCCTGGTCAAAAGGCGACGACAGTTCAAACGTGTCGCTGCCTTAGGATCGTGTCTAAAGGTGCCCAAGAGTGACTACGAGTGACCACAAGCTAGTTACCACTAGTAACTACAACTTGACCACGGTGTCCACGAGTGACCGGAATGTACGTGAACACTCAGAAAAAGGTTGAAACTCTACTGTGGACGCGTCCTATGATAGTTACTTTTTGGACTTCAAAATAAAGTAGAAACCAAGAAAAGTTTGGTATTTTCATGATAATCACAGATTGATTATCCACTTCTTTTAAAAGCGTTCCTGGGTTTAGTTCAGTTATTCTGTTCCCGGGGGATAGGGAGGCATGGGGGCTTTACCAACTTGTATGGCCTATACAGGGACGTGCCGCTGGACAGGGTATGGTTTTGGCCACTCTCTCCTCCTGAACAGGGAATGTAATTTTATCCCAGTCGAGTCCAAAACAAGACCTGAACTGGTTCTAAGCACGGTACGGTTGTACGATTGTCGTCGTTAAATATGGCTCATGAATATTTCGTAGTCCTAGATCGGAGACGTTTAATAGCTTTTTAAAGCACTTTAAAATTGTGTAAAAAAAACAAAAAACAAAGATAGTTTGTCGAATTTTCTAAACAGAAACCTAAACTGGAGGGTGTTGTCCTAGGGGGGTCTCCTAAACAGGGTTAAATTTTCCATGGCTTCAGAACCTCAGCGGCACCCATTCACGCAAACATGGCTTATGTGCCCCTGTCCCTCCCCTCCCCCCCTCGGGATTCTTTTCATGATCAGTAAAGAACTATTACTCAGTCATACTTAACCGTTTCTAAAGTTTGCGTACGTTGGTATGTGGTTTGTATCGGTGGAACTATGAAATGACCTGGTTGATACGTAAACACAACAAACCATAAGAGATTTATCCATATTTTTCCAAAACGCGAGGGAAGAACTTGAAAAATGTACCCGATGTTATCAAGCTGCAATCCATCTCCATCCGTACCAAGAAAACTAGTAGCTTTATTTCTTAGCAAAACTGAGCTGGGTTTCCTTTGATTCGAATATGTGTTTTGCTTTTCAAAGTAACACTTAAAATAAGTGGGTGACATAACCCCTTTAAGGAGTCTTTAAGAAGTTTTTAAGCGGTCTATTAGCAGTCTTTAAGCTGTCGCAAAAAGGAAGCCTAAAAAACTCATGCTCGCAAAGAATTGGTACGGTGACCTTGGAATTATCGGTGCAGTGCTCAAGGAACTAAGCGGCTATCAAACTGGGCGCTGGTTGTTGTGACCCAGGATTTATTATTTTGCTGCAGTGTAAATTATCGTATGACAATCATGGGAATGCTGGGAATGCAGAATATAATTTTGCAGTAATCGAGAGTTAAGATAAACTCGCGTGGGAAAAACGTCGCAGCAGACTTGACTTCAGTGATTTGAGTTCTAGAATAATACTCTGAATTCTCTTGAATACTAATGAATTCTCTTGAACAGTGAGCTAAGAGTACTTATTCACTTCAATCCAAGTTAACATCCGACTGCTTTCCTAAATAAGACAAACGGGTTAAAAAAAGCCAACGTGCATCTTGCAGAAACAGTATATAGTGGGCAAAATCTCGGCTTCGATCTGATCCCGTGTCTTTTTTCAGGGATATACCTGAAGTTTAAAATTAGTGAAATCAACTGCCAAAAAATCACTAGCACCCAGAAACAATCCCTCAATACGTTGCATTTGAATGTTTACACCCTAGATCAGCAATAAAATGAAAAGCACCACAAGAGTGTATAATTAAAACGTAACTCCACCTTGTTCAACACTGAATATTTAAAAGCTGTCGGGCGGCACCACAAGAATGTATGATGAAAGCGTTTAAGCTCCACCTAATTTTTGTTTAGCACTGAATAAGCTGGCAGCGGCAACAAAAGGTCCCTGTTAATAGCACTCATTTCAATGGTGAGGCCTTCTCTAGATTTAAGTCCGTTTATAATAGCCTCACAGAATAGTTAATCCACCATCAACTTATCACACGACACAACGTCTGAGTCTGACATGGGAATAAACTGGTAAAAAATCTACGGTTTCCATTATAAGTGGATGGAACTTGTTTGGCCTGTCAAAACGTTAATTTGTGAGTTAGAGAAATCTTTGTTTCTGCAAGAGGGGTATCCTCTCTTGGTTTCTGCTATCAAAGATTGAACAATGAATTTATAATTCAATTGCGTGGAATGTAATTTCTGCATATTTTTTACTTGCCTCACTTAACTGTAGTTTTCTTGTTTGTATAATTGCACATATTCAATATAATTGCTGTGTGATATTTTTTATGCGCATCTAAGACACGCTCCACAGCAAAACTCGTAAAACATATATATAGCGGTACCACACAGCAAGTTTTGCACTGTCGGGTTTGTTCAAAAACATCTTTTGTTTAAATAAATCGTTTTATCTTTAATCCATTAACTCTTCCAGACCTCTAGTTTTATTGGTCCCTCTATCTGTAGCTACTATTGTTGCTACGGTTAGCGGTGTTGTTTAGGTGATTTATCTATTGTTTCGTCAGCCAATCACTGGCATCGTTCTAAAAGCTACAGGCCTTCCCTTTTCAATTGTTGTGTGATATTTTTTTATGCACAACTAATACTCGCTCCACAGCAAAACTCGTAACAATATATATAGCGGTACCACACAACTGTCGGGTTTGTTCAAAAACATCTTTTGTTCAAATAAAGGTGTTTTATTTTTAATCCAGTACCTCTTCCAGGCCTCTAGTAGTATTATTGGTCTCTCTATCTGTAGCTACTATTATTGTTACGGTTAACGGTGTTGTTTAGGTGATTTATCTATTGTTTCGTCAGCCAATCACTAGCATCCTTCTAAAAGCTACAGGCCTCCCTGTTTATTTTCAACAATACAACTTGTCAAAACTTATGCGCCATAAAACAAATCTTAATGGTCGGTGCTTGCTAGTCAAAAAGCCAAAAGAAAACAATAGCAGGCTGATTTATGGAGTATAAATGAGGTACTTTTTTAGAACTCGATTGAGCCAAAAGTTAATTACTGTAATTCAGGCAAGCGTTGCAGGTTAGAAGAGGGTTAATTATCATTAATCCTCCTTTTATTTTACTTTTATGCTGATTGGCCGGTGCAGCAGCCAAGCCCACAAAATAGCAAATAAAGCATTTAACCTTGCTCTGACTTATAGCTCTGAGGTGTGTGGCTCAGTGGGTTATTCACTTCTCAGTTTCTTCTACTTCATTCGATTTAGAATCTTTCAGCTACGCCAGTTACAAGATGAACGCGCTGTTTGTCTTCGCTTTCCTCTTTTGCGTCTCAGAAGGTCAGTACTGATTTAAATGTCAAAATCTTGATTTCGGCCTGAATTACGTCGAGCTATATATTCGCGAGTAATTTGACCGAACAGTTCTAGAGTAAGGACCTATTACAGCTTATCTTTATAAATCTTTTACTTTAGTACTTCTCTTTTGGTAAATCTTTGCAGTTCTATGATTCCAAAGTCGGTAGATCTTTAATATTTAAAGTAGTCAAAATGTGCTGTCCTCGTGAATTGATTTTGCAAATATAAATTGTGCTTTCTTCGAACGTTGATTGGGCGCTTTTCAATTAAGGCAGCCAGGAAAGATCTTGAACATTGAAGTACCCGCTGTATGTTTCATCTTGTTTTGGACAATTAAAGTGCGGCTCAGCGACGCTATTCATTTGTTTCAAAAGTTCCTTTGAACAAAATTTTGCAGGATGAAAACGATATTCGCTCTGGCTTTTCTGTTTTGCGTCTCCTTGGGTAAGAAGTAGGCTTTAAATCACGATAAGTCTTTTTTCATTATTTCCACAAATCCCAGGTCAGTACAGCTGCGAAGCACAGAGCTAAGTTCTAAATCTTGGAAGTGTTAACGGCTGATTAATTGAAATAAGCAGTTTCTTTCCCACTTCAAACAGGTGGTTTTGTTTGATGATAGTCAAATCTGTACTGCACAAAGTGTAGATAGAACCGTTATGCGGCATAAAGCAGATCCAAATCAACAGAGCGAGTGAAAAAATTAGGGCTAAACCATTCTTTGGTCCGACAAGTTTAGTACTTTTAAGCAAAATTAATATGACAAACAAGTGAAATGATATTTTTTGCTGACTAACGGACCATCTTGCTGTATTTATTTTACAACTAACGAGCGGAGGTTACACATGAGGCACCGAGGATATGAATACTGAAAATTCAAATAATGTACACATTCAAAAAACTGAAATTATTTTCACATCAAGTCCATCTGGCAGAAGTCCTTCCACAAGATAAACTTCAAAGAAACTTAAGATGTTAAAAAAAAACTGCTGTAGGCTTCTTTATAGAAAGGAAACCATTCTTAGCCGATAAAATATTGCTTAGCTGGAAAAGTAAGCTCAAGTAAATTAGTACCAGAGAACGCCTATAACGTGCCGTTACTATGGTGACGAGAGCGAAAAACCAAAACATTCCCTGTTTTATTTTTTATTTGTCCGTTTTTAGCATTCAAAATGGAACGGCCGCTCATCGCCATTGTTACAGTTGATGCACGTTTATAACTCGCGTTCCGTCTTCATGGCTTCTTTTTTTTTTCATTAGGCCTAGTCGAGCGTTCAGCTGTTAAGGAAAAGGGGCTCCGATGTTCTCGATTGTGAGGGAACCGTTTCTTTTCCAGTTTTAGCTTTCAAATTGGTGGTGCGGCTTTCAAACTATCGGTGCTTTTCATACAACAGTGCTTAAGAAATCCATTTTACATGAATAGCTTTAAATAATCTTTTTCATTGTTTTCGGCTATCGGGGCGATTTTTCATTTCTGCACGAAAGTAATGAAACACCGATTTTTTGTGTTAGAAATTTCTAGCAGAACAAGATAGGGGCTCCGACGTTCTCGACTGTGAATGAACCGTTTTTCTCTTCAGTTTTCCATTCCTCTTTTAGTTTAATTTTTTTTTAATTTTAGGGGTCCAGCTTTTCTATGGCTGCTTAATGCACCAGTGCTTACGACATCCATTATAACTCGTAAAGTACGATTTTTTCATTGTTTTCGCCGGTCTATCGGTGTTTTTTTTTATTACTTCTAAACGGAAGTAACGAACACACCAATTTTTTTCCCTTCTTTCAAGTTGATATCTGTTCTCGCAAAACGGAAGCCTAACAAACTCAGGCTCTCACAGAATTGGAACAATGACCTTGGAATTATCGGTGCAGTGCTCAAGGAACTAAGTGGCTTTCAAATTGGGCGCTGGTTGTTGTGACTCAGAATTAATTTATTATTTTTCTGCAGTGTAAATTATCGTATGGCAATCATGGGAATACAGAATATCATTTTGCAGTAATCGAGAGTTAAGATAAACTCGCGTGGGAAAAAGGTGGCAACAGACTTGACTTCAGTGATTTGAGTTCTAGCATTATAAATCTCTTGAACAGCGAGCTAAGTGTACTTCGAAATTATTCAGCAATAGCATCAATACCATTTCAATCCAAGTTAACATTCCACTGCTTTTCTAAATAAGACAAACCGGTTTTTTTAAAAAAAACCAACGTGCACCTTGCAGAAACAGTATATAGTGGGCAAAATCTCGGCTTCGATTTGATCCAGTGTCTTTTTTCAGTAATATACCTGAAGTTTAAAATTAGTGAAACCAATTGATAAAGAAAAAACTAGCACCCAGAAAACAATCCCTCAATACTTTGCATTTGAATGTTTACGCTGTAGATCAGCAATAAAATGAACAGCACCACAAGAGTGTACAATTAAAAACGTAGCTCCACCTTGTTCAACACTGAATATTAAGCTGGCGGCGGCACCACAAGAATGTACAATGAAAGCGTTTATAAGCTCCACCTTGTTTAGCACTGAATAAGCTGGCGGCGGCAACAAAGGTCTCCGTTAATTAAATTTCAATGGTGAGGCTTTCTATAGATTTAATTCCGTTAGCCTCACAGAACATTTAATACACCATCAACATATCACACGACACAACGTCTGAGTCTGCCATGGGAATAAACTAGTAAAGAATCTACGACTTCCATTATAAGTGGATAGAACTTGTTTGGCCTGTCAAAAGGTTAATTTTCGAGTTATAGAAATCTTTGTTTCTGCTATCAGAGATTGAACAATGAATTTATAATTGAATTACGTGAAGTGTGGTTTCTGCATATTTTTACTTGCCTCAATTAACTGTAGTTTTCTTGTTTGTATACTTGCACCTATTCAATTGGTGTGTGATATTTTTTATGCGAATCTAAGACACGTTCCACAGCAAAACTCGTAAAAAATATATATAGCGGTACCACACAACAAGTTTTGCACTGTCGGTTTTGTTCAAAAACATCTTTTGTTCAAATAAAGGCATTTTATCTTTAATCCATTACCTCTTCCAGACCTCTAGTTTTATTGGTCTCTCTATCTGTTACGGTTAGCGGTGTTGTTTAGGTGATTTATCTATTGTTTCATCCGCCAATCACTAGGATCGTTCTAAAAGCTACAGGGCTGCCCTGTTTGTTTATTCTCAGCAATACAACTTGTCAAAATTTAAGCGCCGTCAAACAAATCGTAATGGTCGGTGCTTGCTAGCTAGTCAAAAAGCCAAAAGAAAACAATAGCAAGCTGATTTGTGGAGTATAAATGAAGTACCTTTTTAAGAACCCGATTTAGCCAAGAGTTAATTGCTGAAATTCAGGCAGGCGTTGCAGGCTAAAAGAGTTTTCATGATCATTAATCCTTCTTTTATTTTGCTTTCATGCTGATTGGCCAAAGCAGCAGCCAAGCCCACAAAATAACAAATAAAGCTTTTAACCTTGCTCTGACATATAGCCCTGGGGTGTGGCTCAGTGGCTTATTCGCTTCTCAGTTTTTTTCTACTTCAATCGACTAATCTTTCAACAACGACTTGAAAGATGAAAACTCTGTTTGTCTTTGCTTTCCTCTTTTGCGTCTCAGTAGGTCAGTAATTTTAATGTCACACTTCTTAACATACAAGGTGTAAAATCTTGTTTATGGCCTAAATTGCGTCGAAATATATATTCGCGAGTAATTTGACAAAACAGCTCTAGAGTAAGGACCCTTTCAGAACTCATCTTTATGAACTTTTTACTTTATTTCTTCTCTTTTGGTAAAATCTTTCTATGATTCGTAAGTCGTTAAATCTTTAATATTTAAAGGTATTTATATGTGTTGTCCTCGTGAATTGATTTTGCAAATATAAATTGTGCTTTCTTTGAACGTTGATTGGCCGCTTTTCAATTAAGGCAGCCAGGACAGATTCTGACTATTGAAGAACCCGCTGTATGCTTAATCTTGTTTTGGACAATTAGGTGCGGCTCAGCGACGCTATTCATTTGTTCCAACAGTTCTTTTGAACGAAATTTTACATGTTGAAAACGTTATTCGCTCTGGCTTGTCTGTTTTGCATCTCCTTAGGTAAGAAGTAAGCTTTTAATCAAGATAAGCTGTTTTCTTTATTTCCACAAGTCCCAGGTCAGTGTACACCTGCGAAGCACAGAGCTAAGTTCTAAATCTTGGAAGTCTTAACGGCTGGTTAATTGAAATAAGCAGTTTCTTTCCCACATTAACCATATGGTTTTGTCTGATGATAGTCATATCTGTACTGTACAAACTGTAGATAGAACCGTTATGCGTCTTAACGCAGATCCAAATAGCATATTAAACTAAAAAAAATTAGGGCTAAAACATTCTTCGGTCCGACAAGTTTAGTACTTTTAAGCAAAATTAATCTGACCAACAAGTGAAATGATATATTTTACTGACTAACAGACCATCTAGCTGTATTTAATTTACAACTAACGAGCAGAGGTTACACATGAGGCATCGAGGATATGAATACTGAAAATGCAAATAAAAAAATTATTTTCACATCAAGTCCATCTGGCAGAAGTCCTTCAACAAGATAAGCTTCAAAAAAAACCTTGGGTGTTAAAAAAAAACTGCTGTAGTCTTCTTTATAGAAAGGAAACCATTCTTAGCCGTTAAAATATTGCTTAGCTGGAAAAGTAAGTAAATTTAGTCCCGGAGAACACCTACAACGTGCCGTTACTATGGCGACGAGAGCAAACAACCAACACATTTCCTGCTTTCGAAAGTAATGAAAACACCGATTTCTTTGTGTTAGAAATTTCTAGCCCAACAACACAAAATCTAATACAGGGGCTCCGACGTTCTCGACTGTGAAGGAACCGTTTTTCTTTTAAGTTTTCAATTTCTCTTTTAGCTTTTAGTTTGAGGGGTCCAGCTTTTCTACGGCTGCTTAATGCACCAGTGCTTACGACATTGTTTTCGCCGGTCTATTGGTCGTTTTTGTTTTTTTTTTAATTTCTAAAAGAAAGTAAAGAAAGACCAATTTTACCTTCTTTCAATTTAATTTGTGTCCTCGCTGGCATGAATTTCACTAAAGAGGAAGCAGTATTTGCAGCAAATTGATTTATATTCTGCGATGTTAAGCACAACATCTAAATCCTCATTGTTTCTCATTGTATGGCGATGCCAAAAGCACAGTACAGAATACTCGCCAGTAATTTTGCTCTTGTTGGAAAGAAAATTAAGAAAACATGTCCTCTGTCTCAACCAATCAGCAATCAGTAATTTTGCCCTCTATATTATAAGCCGGGTTAAGTCTCCAACTCCTGACTACATTTCAGGATTTTTTTTCGATATATCCTGAGGGAGGAATTTTCTGGATCATGTTTAAGGTGTGTTAAAACTGGAAGGGTTTTAGTCAGAACAACGAGAATCCAAATCCTCCAATTACTAACAAACTCAGTGAAATAGTGATACATTTGAAATCACCATCATGAATAACAAACACATTTTTCATCATGAATTTAATTTATTCTCAGCGGCGCGTCTTTGCTTAAAAAAAATTAAGCTATTAAAATAAAGAATTTTTAGTTGTAATTTCCTTCTTTCCATTACAGCTAGTGGCCTCAAATGTTATTTCTGCGAAAGCTCAACAAGTTTTGAAGATTGCGACAAAAACAAAACAGAAATTACTTGCCCGACACTCCTTGGCGCAACGAAGTGTTTCAAAAGTGAAATGGTCTATGGCAATAGTAAACAGTATGGTAGAGGTTGTCAACTCAAGACGGTCTGCGATAACAAAGACACATTCTTGGAGCTGTGCAAGGCCGGCGGTGGAAATACATGCGAATTAAATTGTTGTGATGATAAAGATCTCTGCAATGGTGGTACAGTGCTCTTGGTCAGCCTCCTCCTGATGGTGCCATGCACTCTTATGGCCTTTTTCCGTTGAGGAAAAACGATGGCAAACGTCAGTGTGTGCCGCAAGTAGACTAAGACCCTTGTCAGAAATAGTATTTTTGTAGTAATTATATTTGGAATAAACACCACCGCCACGCTAAATTTTTTTTGTGTGCAATTACAGGTGTCAAGTAAAATGTTTTTGAAGTTGCAATTATTTGCATTAAAACACTGCACAAATAATATGATCTTGTTTCCTTTTGGGTTGGGGGTGGGTGTGGTGGTTAAACAGAAAACAGCAAAGAGAGGGACCATTAGAAAAGTGATGGGGGGAGGGGGTGGGGGAAAAAACAAAAAAAAATTCATGCAAGGGAAAATGTCCGAAAAAAAATTTCATGCAAGGGAAAATGTCCGAAAAAAAAATTCATGCACAAGATGGGCCTCATTTTGATATGAAACCATAATTCGTTCCGCCAAAGTGCTCAAGTAGTGTCTCCAGTGTTTAAAAAATTGGCAATTTCCTGGGGCTCTGCCAGGATGCTATATAAAAATATTGACATTTTGGAGTGGAGGGCATTATCGGGGGGGGGGGGGGGGGGCTGTATCAGTTAGTGGGGTCTGGAATGACTACGATGGATTGTGAGAGAGGAATAGAAGAGGGCAAGGACTAAGGAAGTGCACTGGGAAGCCTTCCACTCCCAGTGGCTTCCTACTCTCCCACCGTGTCTACATTCTCAAAAAGCTGTTACATTAAATTATGACCCCTTAACTTCCCAGCAAAGGGTTAGAAGGCACCTGTATGTATTTTATATCAAAAGTTTTAAAGGCAAATTTATGAGCTACGTTTTTGACAAAAATTGTTTTTAAATTAAGGAAATAACAGTGTATGTACTGTATATTTTATAAATAAATTAATCTTTCTGGACACCACTGTTTGTATCAAATCATTTCATATGAATACGTCTTTTACAAAAAATCCATACATGTATATCAATAATACTACACAATTTTTCACTATAAATCGCTATTTACTTTTGAAACCTCCCTCAGTAAATTAAATTTTAATAAAATAAACTTTAAAATGTAAAGTAACGTAACAGTACAAGCCATGTATTTAGTAAAACAAAGTTGCATTGTTTTTAATTAATTCAATAGCAAATTGTGCATAAGGAAAATATTTTCTCAAAGAAAAAAAATCATGCATAGGCTGTAGCCAAAAAAAATTCTTGCACAGGAATTGGACCAAAAAACAAAATTCTGGCAGGCTAAAAATCCCCCACCCCCCCCCCCCCCCATCACTTTTCTAATGGTCCGTCCCTAAATTAAGACAAACAAACAAAAGAGGACCATGGGTTCAAATGAAGACCATCATCCTTATATTGGGTTCCTGTTTGCGTGCAATAGCAGCTTTGACTTTCCTTTAGAAAGCACATATACACACTTTGCTGTCTATCTCCGAAGGGGCTTTTGAAGGATATAGTAACGGGATGAGACGGGCAAAGGTCCTTAATGAACGCCCTACGCCAACCTCGCAGCCTATTTCAAATTCTGCAGGCTCGAAAAACATTTTCACTATTGAGGGACAAAGTTAAAAGTCTGATTCTCCGACGGGCATCATGACCTTCGAAACATCTTTTAACAACTAAGCTACTAGGATTCTTGTGGCAAGCTGCGCACGCCTGCGTAATCAGTAGGATTGGTAATTAATGTTGAAAGTGTGTACACCTAATTGAAAAAAACGTTGTCGGGTAAGAAGCATAAATCATTGACGATGCGACCCAGTGGTGCTCTGGGAAGCGTGGATTCTTGCCCCTATTCTCAGGCACAGTGGAGACAATATTAACACAGGATACTCAAATCCACTCCAAAACCTTGTTAGGAGTGAAAATATTGTAATATCAATGTATGGAACTGAGTAGCAAGCGTTTCAGTACTGTCTTCCCAGAATTCCATCGTGTCGCATCGTTCATGGTTTATACTTTGCACCCGACAACGTTTTGTCAATCAGGTGTACACCGAATTCACAAATGGCGGCTGACCTGCGGCGAGTGAGCGGCCGAGCATGGAATCGAGGCTTATTAGGATAGTCACCGAAGAAAACATGAAAACATGAGTGTTTTGTATGTGGTTTTGTCCCAACCGAGGACAGTATCCCGTCCCTGGATCCTCTTTAGATGGAAGAAATCTATCGGAGCTGATCATGAAAAATTACGAGTTAAATTTATTGGCTTCTTATGCTGCAGTTGTCTCACTTTATTTCATCTTGTTAGCGGTAAGCTTATATCGCTTGATCTAACTGTTGATTCGATGTTCATCGCTTTGTTTTTAATTTCTCGCCGGACATAATCTATGCTTATCCCTCAGTGTTTCTGAATCCTTTAGAGTTGAAGGCTACACCAGCCAAGGAAAGTTTATACTGTAAGCGCATTGCGAATCTTAAATGCGCCTATAAGAACCTTATTATTATTATTATTATTATTATTATTATTATTGTTATTATTATCATTATTATTATTGTTATTATTATTATTATTATTATTATTATTCTGATACAATTATTATTCTGATACAATTTATTGTACACAAACCGAAAACGTGCCAATCTATCTCTCTGCAAGGATGACTCGTGTCTCGATGTCTTCGGGCACTTTTTTTTTTCAGGACAAACATATTGATTACCGTGTCATATCTATTCTCTGAGTGAAAAGTGCGAAATAAAATTGCCGAATGTCTCTCATGGGATCTTTGCCGCAATGCGGACTTAGAACCACAATAATTACTCTTCAAGTTTGAGAGTTCTCCGTCGTTTCTCTTTCTGAGATTAGCCTGCAGGTATGTAGAGTTCCTTTAGTTATTTTTCTCATTGTATAAAGAGTTAACATCCCAACATTTTCGACTGAAAGCCCGTATATTAAAACCGTTTCCCCCTGGGTTTACATATATCAGCATTCGTTGAATGGTGAGCAAGATTGCGAACCCAACATAAAACGAAATAAGGTCAAATCCGCAAATTATCTAAGTATGCAAGCTTACCTGATTTTAACTCGACATTCTCCCAATTAATTTCGGCGTGAGCATTTTCCGGTTGGATCTAAGTGTTTTGTAGTCGTTCTTTTAAAATTGATTCTTCCTCATTTACTCAAACAGTTTCCTTTTGAGTTTGTATAAAGAGCTGGAATTTTTTTATGACAGATACTTGCACACCGTTATAGAAATTACTCCCGCCGTCTATAAAATGTCAAAATTTGCGATCTATACCTTCGCTACTACAAGGCACGATAGAACGCTCATTTTCTCAAGTATTGCTAATTTTTAGTTTAGGTTTCCATTAGTATCGATGTTTTTTCTGCCCGAGCAGAAAAAAAAAATGAAAACTGCGAAGTGGTTTATTTAATTCTGTAACCATTGCCCTCAAAGGTTTGGATCCCTCTTTTCTCATAAGAGTATACGTTTCCTTTCGGATTACAACAAGGAGCACAGCAATAAACATTATGACCTGGATCGTGGACTCATCCTGAATAAAATCTGTAACCAGGAAGCAAAAGATATTGTGGTAATTCATCCACTGAAATCAAAAGTTTGGTAAGTTCCTGTCTAAAATGGTGTGAATTCTAATATTTCAATTCAGAAGCCCGAAATCAATGCGCCTGCATTCACTGGTCAGCAGTTGTCAATATTGAGTCATGTGATCTTTGTAACATTAGAGCAGGCGCCATTTAGAAAGTGACGGTTGCTCGACGGAAGCAAGGTTCATTTAGCTAGCATTTGTTCGTAGTTTGAGGACAAAAAAGCATCTCTCAAGTTAAAACAAAGGTGGACGATTGCATCTTTTGCATTGGATTACTGCGTGCCAAGAAATGTTTTGGAGCCTTGCATGTGGATTTTTGGATCGAAGTGAACAAATGAAATCGACGTTGTGAAAATATTAACAACAGTGGATCAACGACTGTTTTGGCGGGTTGCTGAAATTTGCAAAAGGCCAAACGTAGGAAATATGGACTTTTTGCCGGTAAGCTTAAGCTTGGGACTTCAATTTACTCTCAGCCTAAAGGCTTCCCTTCCAGTTTGTCATGCAAAGGAGATGTTACTAGCTAAGAAGCTTAAGGTGAATACAAACGGTTAGCTGTAAAGCTGTATGCCTGCATCTTCGTGTTCAGTTCTTTTGACACGGTTTAGTTACAGTAATTGCTAGCAATATAAAGTCTGGGGATTGCCATTGAAAACTGTAGCATTTAAATGTAAATAGTTCAACAATTCTTTAGAGGAAATATTCTTGTTTGAAAGATATTATTGGAAGGTAAACAATCTTAAATGACCTCCATGTTTTAGCCTTTTTTTTACTCGATGAAAACTAATTTACATTGCAAGAAAACGTGAATGATATCATTGTGTTTTTGTAACAATGTTTTATAGGCTGTTGGAAACTATGTTGTTGTTGACCATATCTAAGGGCCTGCTTCTCTGCAGATGTCAAGCATTTGAGAAAATGGATGATACCATGTTTGACTTAAATTCATTCATTTTATTCATTAATTGGCTGTGGTGGTCATTTAGGAATTGTGTTCATGCATGTAGGTGCAAGTTCAAGAAGCCAACTTTGACTTTTGGTGGATGTCAATTCATGAAAGCTGTGTTGGTAATATGATGAACAATTTTACCAGTCCTTATACTTTAAGGCCCACCTTCACCCAAATGGCCTTGCAACTGTTTGTTTCAATTGGCTTTATTGTCCTTCTCGCGATCTGATTGGTTGCCAGAATATTTCTGCCAGCGGGAAAATCGTCACATATATTTAAAACAAATCGAAACAGCGAACTCTTAGCGATTTGCACCAATCTACATGAACGACCTCAATCTACAAGTCTTTTGGCTTCCATGAAATGCATTTACTCCCCAAAACGTTGGAATTATGTGTATTTCGCCACATGAAAGTTTCAATGAAATAGAAAGCGAGAACTCAGTTTATGTTTGCATTTCTAAGTGCCAACAAGTGATCGACTAACATTTACTTCGACATTTGATTGTTTTTGTTTGCAAATTGCAATCTTATTGTCTTATAAAGTAACAGTGATTTTGAAGGTCTTTCCAAGTCATTATTGAGGTTGGTCTGAACGGGAATACATGTAAACAGTGTATACAACTGGATAGCAACTCACTGATTATTGCTCGCAAAATAGTTGTAACGTTTGAAAGCCAGCCATACATATGTACTAATCTTCGATCAAATCTACCTGAACCTATCGCTAACTAAGAAAACTATTATTAAATTCGATCATACGACGATAGACACAGAGGAAGAAAAAGAAAACAGTTCTGCAAAACCATTCATTTATTACACAGTCGTGAGCCGTTTTGTTTACATCCCGCGAATAAAATCGAATCATACGAATCAAACTTACTTGCGAAGGTCCCACATCCAATACAGCCAGATCACTACAAGAGATTCATTAAATCTCTGTTTTTTGTTTTTTTTTTTTTTGTTTCATAACACAAGCTCCTCTAAGACGAATACCGACAATATTTTCCTTCGGGATAACCATACAGCATCTTCAACTGCGATACGTTGAAAACGATACCGGTTCAAAATACATTTCTCCAAGAACTTTTAGAGATATGGTCAGAAGTTAATTTTTGCGACCAAATAAGAACTGAGCAACAATTTCTTGAACAGCCCATATGGCACAACTCGCTAATCAGGATAGAAGACAAACCAATTTTTTATAGACAACTTTTTCTTTGCGGAATTTCCAAGATAACTCATCTAATGAAGGACTTGCGTAACTTCCTCTCCCTCGAAGAGCTCATAAACACTTACAAAGTACGTGTTATGCCTTTGAAGTATTTTGGCCTTTTATCTGCCCTCAGACACCAATTATAATGCAAATTTTCCTAAAGAGCCTAGTGACACAGGCAAACCAAGTGCTTTCCTCGAGACCTTTGTTAAAAGCGACAAAGGAAACAGGGTGGTTTACAAGAAGCTTCTCTCTTCCAAAAGCTCTGCTCCGGTGAAAAGTCAAACGATATGGAAAAACCTCATTGTCTGTGACGGATGGATCCCTGATTGGGGAGTGGCATATGGCCTGGCTGCTCGCTGCACTAAAAGCACAAAACTTCTTAACTTCCATTACAGATTTCTGCACAGAATCCTACCCACAAATGTTCTCCCAACCTCGTCCCCAGGGTCTTCTCGCTTTTCAAAATGGCGGCGGCTCGGGAGAAGACCCTGGCACACAGCAGATCACGTGTCTCCAACGAGGATGGAGATGTATTCAAAATGGTGGCTACGGCGAAAAGGGTGAGAAGAACTGGGTATGAGATGCTATAAAGGTGAAGATAAACAAAATGGCGGAAAAAGCTGAAGTTCAGTTCAAGAAAAAATAGGAAAAACAGACACGTTTTGCATGTAAGAGTCTGAGGAATACGGCAAAGTGTTAGAGGTCTTGTTTTTGCTGTTCATTGTTTCCTTTTTGTTATTTTAAAGTTAAGAGTATGGGTTTGAGCGTACTGTACAGCGCAACTCCGTACCGCTATTTGATTCAATGTTGCTCAAGTGAACATATTATATTTTTTATTCATGAGGCGTTAGGCAATAACTTGTCTTATCGTTACATTGTTACAAATCTGTCCTTCTTAAATATTGTTATAAATCCGTCCTTCTTAAAATTATATGCTTCAGCTTAAGACTTTTCAAATATATCAGGTTCAGATTAAGCTTGAAATATAAATATTATGGAGTGAGCTTAGGCCTTTAATAGAAAATGACTCATTTATTTATTTACTTATTTATTTAAGCTTATTTACAGTGCAACCTCGATTTAACGAAGTGCAAGGGAATGGGAAAAGAGCAGTGTTGTATGGACTGGTTAAACTAAGTTTTGATCTGGCATATTCCAGGTGCTGCTTTGGAGGCAGTGATAATCATTTTGGCTTTCTTGAATTTATTTGTGCCCATTCCTTGTGCTACAGTTTTGCTTGTACAGTTCCAGATCTCCAGGCTTTGTCACTTTCAATATTGTTTTCTACACTTTAGCTTCAGTAAGTCTCATTAAATACTAGAACTGAGGAGATTGTCAGACTGTAAATAATGGAGAAATAAAGCATTTTAACAGTGGATAGATAAAGTCCTCTTTGCATGTTAGACCAGTTCTAGGGATAATATTCCCAGGTTTAAAAAATTTTCTGCTTAACAACTTCAACCAATTGAGTTATCTGGGTGTAGTTTGAAAGTGTTTGAAAAATTTAAATCATTGGGAAAGACAGGATTTCAGGAAAAGAAAAGGAGAGAAAAGATTTCATGAAGTTTTGAAATTGGAATTTGTAGTTAGGCCTTTAAGCCCCAGTAGTGACAAACAAACATCTAATTTCTCCTTACAATATCAATACTTGTTCAAACATACAGGCCCTGAGAATACAGGAAATGATCACCAAAAATAAAATGTCTGGATGTTTATGTGAATTCTCTCAAGTAGTACCATAAGACATTTACAGAGAATAGTGAGGAGAACATGTTTGTTGATATCGGGGCTTAAAGTTAAGAACAAGGAAAGGAATATCATAATTGACTGCTATCAACCCGGGGTGCTCTTTTGTGGATATCAGTTTTTGATAGTCTCTTAAAATGATTTCCCATCTCATGTCTCTACTTTAAAACTATTCTCATGTCAATCTAAGCCAAATAAAAAGGGTTTGCAGATCCAATTAGAACACCACAAAAATCCGCTAAAAGTTACAACAGAGGTTCAAAGAAATAACGAGTCATCCTAAAAAGTGGGATTTGTAACTTAAGGTTATGTGCTGATCAATTCGAATCTTCAACTTCCCCCCCTTCCCTCCAGGCATACCTCAGACATTTGGCTACATGTATTTCCGAGGAGTAGGGAATTTGATGCAAAGGTCCTGAGTGTATCACTCGGTCAGTTGTATGATAATTCTATCAGTTGTGTATTACCCCGTCAGTTGTGCGTTACTTGGTCACTTGTGTAACCTTTCTGTCAGTTGCATGTTGCAGTTGGAAGTTGGGCATCACTTGGTCAGTTGTGCATTTTTCTGCCAGTTCTGTGTCATTCAGTGGGTTGCATGATAATGCTGTCAGTTATGTATTACTCAGTCAGTTGTGTACTTCCCCATCAGTTGTGCATTACTCGGTCAGTTGTGTACTTCTCTGGCAGTTGTGCATTACTCGATCAGTTGTGAATTACCCAGTCAGTTGTTTCAGACTTGGTCAGTTGTGTTACACTCAGTCAGTTGGATGATAATTCCGTCAGTTGTTTATTACTCCGTCAGTTGTGTAATATTCCATCACTTGTGTATTACTCCCTCAGGTGAGTTCAATCCTCTCTTTCCCATTTCTATTTTTGAAACACTTTCAAACTTCACCCAGCTGCAGATTACTCAATTGATTGCTTTGTTGAGCAGAAAATTTTTTCAAACCTGGGAATATTATTCCTAGAACTGTTAAAATGCTTTATTTTTCCATTGTTTACAGTCTCACAATCTCCTCAGTTCTAGTGTTTAATGTGACTCACTGAAGCTAAAGTGTAGAAAACAATATTGAAAGTGACAAAGCCCTGGAGATCTACAACTGTACAACTGTAGCGCAAAGAATGGGCACAAATAAATTCAACAAAGTCAAAACGATTATCACTGCCTCCAAAGCAGCACCTGGAACATGCCAGATCAAAAATTAATGAGTCATTTCCATAAATGAGTCGTTTCCACTGAACTCAAAGAGATGTAAGCCATGTAGAATAAATATTTTGTAGCACTAGTTTTATTTAAGGCCTAAGCTCACTCCATAAGATTTATATTTCAAGCTTAATCTGAGCCTGATATATTTGAAAAGTCTTAAGCTGAAGCATATAATTTTAAGAAGGACGGATTTATAACAATATTTAAGAAGGCCGGTTTTGTAACAATGTAACGATAAGACAATTTATTGCCTAAGGCCTCATGAATCAAAAATATAATATGCTCATTTGACCAACATTGAATCAACTAGCGGTTACGGAGTTCGGCAGTCGAGTACGCTCAAACCCATTATTCTTAACTTTAAAATAACAAAAAAAGAAACAATGAACAGCAAAAACAAGACCTCTAACACTTTGCCGTATTCCTAAGACTCTTACATGCAAAACGTGTCTGTTTTTTCTTATTTTCTCTTGAACTGAACTTCAGCTTTTTCCGCCATTTTGTTTATCTTCACCTTAGCATCTCGTACCCAGTTTTTCTCACCCTTTTCTTCCGTAGCCGCCATTTTGAATACATCTCCATCCTCGTTGGAGACACGTGATCTGCTGTGTGCCAGGGTCTTCTCCCGAGCCGCCGCCATTTTGAAAAGCGAGAAGGCCCTGGGGACGAGGTTGATGTTCTCCTGACAAAATTGATTTAAAACAAGATCCAAACAGTACTGTACTTTTTGTAGCAACTCCCCCGAAAGCCTGATCCACCTCTTCTGGTACTGCATGAATGTTGAGACTTTTTGGGAAAACTTGATCGAAAGGCTGAAAGAGTCTAAACTAGTACCGAGAAATTATCCAAAACAGATCAGGTATTTCTGGGCCTGAGGCCGGCCTTTTCACTTCAACTCAATTTTTGCTTTCTTCTAGCAAGATACTATATGTGGTGCTCCAAAACCAGTAACAAAACTCCACGTTTACAAAGTTTTATTATGGTCCTTAAATCCCAGTTTTACATAGAATCCTATAAAACTAGAGAAAACTCAAAGAAGTGGCAACCTTTATTGCCCATTCTTACCACTAACTAGCCCGGCCAACCCTGCCGCTGCCCACCAGTTCCTGCGCTTTCTTCCCATGGTCCACAGAACATCGAGGAAGCTTTCTTTTCGATCATGACAACTTTTCCACTGCAGACGACCCTTTCACGACTGGCTGCATAATTCTAAGTAAGTTTAGATTTTGGAGTCTTTCTGTTTCTTCCCCCTTTTTTCTACAATTTCTATAATTTCCGTTTACTCTGTGTTTTTTTTCCCAACGGCTATTGCGTAACTTATATACTTTTGTGTAACTAACTGTGTAACTAATTAACTCTTTACTGTTTGCCTGCTTTGTAACTGGTTTTTTTGTTTTGTTAATAAAGTAATTATTTAATTAAAAAAAAATTCTTCAACTGCGAGGTATCTTTGGCAGCAACATATTGGACAAAGTAGGAGTGAAAAAAAAATACGTTTGGCCAGCACAGTCACAAAATAATTCCTGGAAACAACAGCTTGATAATTGAAGAATAAATTCCTGCATGCTTATGGACGATTTCAACAAGATGACTCTGAAGGAAACGGATTTTCAAAGAAAACCTGCTCAGAAACAATTTCGTGTTACACGAAATTCATAAACAGCACCCGCGGTGCGCAAGGCCTTTTGGGTGAAGGTGGGCTTTAAATGAAAATGAAAATTTAAGCCGGTTGTAATTTTGTAAATGGTTTGGACCCATGAGTCATATCATAAGTTGGTGAAGTATGATTGTCCGGGTGAGTGTAGTCCCGAGAAGGAATGTTTGTGGTGACATTGACTGACGTTTCGACAACCTGAGCGAATTCATCATCAGGGTCAAGCCAGCTGGCTCTAATGATGTCAATGTCAGCCAATGTCACCACAAACAGTCCTTCTCAGGAGTACACTCCCCCAGATGATCATACTTCACGGACTTATGGTTATAATTTTAAAGAAAAGATGGAATCGTGTTTGAACAAACATGCATTGAATTTTGCTTTATTCTCATATCAATTCCAGCTTTCTTCAAATTTGAATTCATAAAATTTTGACTTTCTTACCTGGGAAGATTGTTCATCATTTGGCTCCCGACAAGGTGTTTCTAAGTCAAAATTTAGTACAATCAATTTTAATTTCAATTAAATTTGCCAAAATTCACATGGGTGATCATGTGATTAGTAACCACTGTAGTTGATATTTGTTTATATCACAAGGGGCAAAAATGAAATCTGTAACCATGCATTTCTGCAGATTAATAATTGGAGGTGATATAGCACATTGGTGTTTCTGAAGGCACATTTTAAAAATTATTGTATCCTGTTTGTTGCTGCCTTACTTATAAAGTTCTTTATGCTCCATACATGCCTGCATACATGCAGCTGAAGGTAGTGATATTGAAGAACAATCACATTAATTTTTGAGGTTTTTTGGAGATATAAAGTACAGAAAAAAGTTAGAGTGATTTTACTTAACCCGTGAAACAATATCTAACAATTAGTCTCCGATAGTCAAAGCTGAACAAAGAAAACAATGGAATTAGTGTGTAATAGTGCGTAATAGTTTAGTATCTATTTCACAGGTTCATTGAAATCACTCTAAGAGAATTGTTAATTATATATATTTTAAAACCATGTTTTTAATTGTAAATCACTTGTACTTTCTTTATTTTCATTTTAGCTGTATACTGTTGTCTTATCAACTCAATTGATACATACATGTATCTGACAATGTAATTTCCATGGCTAATGAATTCCTATTTGGCTTTGTTCTGTTCTCTTTTTTTCATTGTTCTATGACAAAATTATTGCAATTAGGTATATACCAGTATTTATAGTGACTTAAAACCCTCAATGCTCCTTAAGGGGGAAAAAAGTTTAATATGGTTTTAACCCTTTCACTCCCAGAGTCAGTTATGGAGACATTTAGGTTTGTTCTCACTTTTGACTCTGCGGACAAAATCCTGTGGTGTGACTATTCAAATGAAACGTTGTCAGCAGTGCTTTTAAATGGTACTATTTATATTCAAGTATTTTACAAACTGAAATTTGGGATTCGTCTTGAATTTCAATTTAAGCACTCTTGGGAGTAAAAGGGTTAAAGCACACGAAAGAAATTTTTTGTTCCTGTTCCAGATAATAATTTAAGAAAATTGAATTTTGAGCCAGTTATAATTGTAAACAAAAGATAGTGTGGTTGAATTTTCCTATACTGTTATTTGAATTCCAACTTTCTTCAAATTCGAATTCATAAAGTTTTGAATTTCTTACCTGGGAAGATTGTTCATTAGGGCTTCACCAGAGTTCTTCCGGTTTTTCAGTCAAAATTTGAAACAATTTGAAAAGGTTTTATTTAACCATGTATTTTCTGTAGATTGAATAATCAGAGCTTCTAAAGGACATCAGTCTTTCTAAAGGGCATTTCACAAAACTATGCAGCCTTAATTATAAAGTTCTTTTTATGCTCATGGATGCATGCAGACGGAGGTAGTAATATTGAAGAACAACTACATTTATGAGATTTTTTGGAAACATAAAATACAGAAAAATTTTAAGAGAATTTAATATATATATATTTTGAAATCATGCTTTATTTATACATGTACATGCTTTATTTTCATTTTATATAATTATATACTTATATGATTATAGTGTCTTAGAAATTTACATTATTGTTACTGTTAATTCAAATTCTGTAAGAAATTATTGTTCATATAAGAAAATGAAATAGGATTGAATTAAAAATGTTGTACCTTTTATAGTGACAGTCAATTTGTGTGATGTTGCTTTTTATCTAAGAACCAAATAGGGTGAATGTACCGGAGTTAATTTTACTCTGATTTCAGAGTAACAACAACTCTGATTACGGAGTTAAAATAACTCTAGTCTTTGATGGAGCAGAGTTAAAATAACCCTAGTCTTCGATGGAGTAGAGTTAAAGTGACTCCCTCGTTGGAGCTATTATAACTCCGAAATTGGAGTTAAATTTGGGAGTTAAAATGACCCCAAAAAAGGAGTTATTTTTAACCTAAAGTTTTTACTCCACTTTTGGAGTTATAGTAACTCCCATATGGAGTTTAAATAACTCCTTTTATAGAGTTAAAGTGACTCCCCCACTGGAGTTATTATAACCCCGAAATTGGAGTTAAATTAAGGAGTTAAAATAACTCCCAAAAAGGGGTTATTTTTAACCTAAAGTTTTAACTCCTCTTTTGGAGTTAAAATAACTCTGAAAAATACTGTGTGGTGCTGCAAAAGTACAGGTAGTCCCGGAGAACGCCTACAACGTGCCGGTACTATGGTGAAGAGAGCGAAAAACCAAACCATTCCCTGCTTTATTTTTATTTGTCCGTTGTTAGCATTTTCATTGAATTTCATTTCCACTCCTTCCTTTTTTCATAAAACTGCGCTTTGAAAATGAAACGGTCACACAGCGCCGATGTTACAGTTTATGCACGTTTATAACTCGCGTTTCTTTTCATGGCTCAGTTCTCTTCTTTTTTTTTCGTTAGGCCTAGTCGAGCGTTCAGCTGTTAAGGCGGAAAAAGGGCTCCAATGTTCTCGATTGCGAAGGAACCGTTTCTTTTCCCGTTTTAGCTTTCAAACTGGTGGTGCGGCTTTCTATCTATGAGTGCTTTTCGTAGATCAGTGCTTACGAAATCCATTTTACATGAATAGCTTTAAATGAAAACACCGATTTCAATTTTTGTGTTAGAAATTTCTAGCACAACACATAATCTAGCAAAGGAAAGTAACGAACGCACCAATTTTCCCTTCTTTCAATTTAATATTTGTCCTCGCTGGCATGAATTTCGCTAACGAGTGAGCAGTATTTGCAGCAAATTGATTTATATTCTGCTATGTAGCACAACAACACCTAGTAAATCCTTATTGTTTCTCATTGTATGGCGATGCCAAAAGCACAGTACAGAATTGAAAAACTCGCCATTAGAGGGTTAGTTAGTGGTTCCAACAAGGGCTCCAGTGGTATGGCAATGATGAGCAATGCCCCTTAGACTAAAAGCAGTCTCTCTTTGCGCTCAGGGATAGTCGAGGAAAACGAACAAGCGAGCGAGCGTGAAATCGCCTGCCGCGTTCAAACATGACGCGCGTGTCGAGCCGCTAGTGTCAAAACGGTAGCCAAACGCCTTTAAAATGTCGAAATTAACGATGCTGAAATGTGTGAAATGAAAATATACGATCTTTTTGGCCTGGGCCTTTCTACTGAAGTTTTAAAATGGCGGCCAGAGAACCATAGCAAGCTTAACTCGAGAAGCCGTTGAAGTTTTTTTAGATTGCAGGCACAATGATGTAGTCTATGCTACAATCGGAACTAAACAAACAGTTGGATTTGACACATCACCAAAACTCATTTTCTCTGCTTTACCCGATTCTAGCTTGTGTAAAGTTGCTTTTCAGGGGTTGGTAAACGGAAAGTTGTGTTATTTAAACTTGTATTACTTTTTTGCAGCTTTTGCCCTCAAGTGCAATGTTTGTTCCAGTTCAACAAGCCTGGATGACTGTGATAAGAATAAGAAAGAAATGGACTGCGGAGCCGCGTATGACCGCTGTGCTACATTCTCCGTGGATTTTAAAGTCTCAAATATTGAAACCAAGTCCTACATGAGAACCTGTAATACCAAGGCGTACTGCGATGCCGCCCAATCAGCATTAAAGGCGTGTAAAGATGCCAAAGGATCGTGCGAACTGGAATGCTGTGAAAAAGATCTCTGCAACGGCGGAACAGCTCCTCTGGTCAGCGTCTTCCTCATGGTGGCATGCGTCCTTGCGACCTTTTTGCGTTAAGTAAAAGGACAGTTCCCTCCAGTGTGCAGCAGAGCAAGGATTATTACCATAACCCACGTATTGTAAACTAGAGTATAACTGTACTTCTAATATGTAAAGTTAAAGTTTGTCAACAGCTGCATTAAACACTGCATGAAAACTTAAGAGTGTTGCGATAAAGATCTCTGCGACGCGCTTAGTGGTGCTGCAGCACCCGTGGACCAGCGTCCTCATGGTGGCATGCGCTGTTTTGGTTTTCTTTCGTTAACGGTGAAAAAAAAAACGTGTGTAGCAAGCGAACTATATCATTTTCAACCCAAGCCTTGTATTTGTATATTTTATTTGAATTTTGTTTATTTTTTGATAATTTAGCAAACAACATAGCACTTAAACACTTACTATAGATTGTTTGTATTTGGAGCTGCAATTAAACACTGTATGGACAACTTTTATATTGTGTCGTGTGCAATTATTCAGGATTAATAGCTTTCAATGAATGGTTCAGTTGTTCAGCAGCTTCCTCCACAGACTCAAAATCGTAGAGCGTCTCCCCAAAACATATCCTGATGAGTATCTATAGTACTTCTAAATAGTTTCACTTAAATGGCCACACTTCAGAAATTCATCCACAGTCTCACAAGGTATAGCGTTACTACTGTACAGCATTATTATTACTTAGTTGCTTCCATTTGAATATGGTCAAAGCTTTGGTTTTTTTTTGCTCTACATATTAAAAACTCTATTAAGTACGCCCCCCCCCCCCCCCCCGTGGGCAGGGCATTAACTGGTTAGCTCTTTAAACCTTTCTATCGGGGTTTTTTAATCAGTGAAGGTGCTAAGGCATTCATGGCTTTCACGAGCCCAGTGGGATCCTGTATATGATTATTCTACGCATAATGGTACAAGTTTCTGTTTCTCACACGGCATAAAAGGATTCTCCTCAAGTACTGTTTTAATCGGCAAAGAGTGTTAATTTGAGTAGGCGACAGTGGCTCCCACAATGTCGTCAATGGCGTTATGTTCAAATCGCGAACAGTATGGCAATGATAAGTAGAGTCTCTTACCCTGAGCCTTTTATAGCAGTACTCAGGCTTTCAAAAATACGGCAATTAGTCATAAGGCTCATTAATTACTAAACTTGAAATTTGAACAAAACTTCGATTGGTGAAATGGTCTTAAGCCTCTATTTCCTGCAAGTATGCCCTTGGCCATTATTCACTGTTATATTTAATTGGTCATCTTCTCTTCACGGTCACACCTTAGCTTAAAAGTCCACTGACTCAAAAGTTTATTCTTGCATAATTAACGCTTCCCTCGTGGGAAAGTACTGAATGGTCATGGTAGGACTCGTTGATCCACAATGGACTCAAAAGTTAGAGCAATTACTTTGTAAAAATATATTGACTCGGGGTAGACATAACGCTTGCAGTTAGATCGGATAACTCAGCTATAACGTTATCAGTTAAGGGTTTGGCCTGGAGGAAAGCAAGAGAGGTCAAATTTCTGGAAAATCAATTCTACCCTAGTAAATGACCAAGAATTTTATGACCTTATTCAGAAAGAATATGAATGTATCTATATATATATATATCTTGCGGGGATCGAATTACATATGAAACACGACAGCGAACATGACAGCTTATAGTAAAGTGAAGGCTCATTTGGAAGAGAGGGTAAAGAAGTTTGAAGAAAGTGTGACGACGAACCTTCTCAAGACATTTTTGAAGAACTAGTATGCGTTCGCGTAAAATTATTACTGTTCTACAATCAGTTGTAATCTATATTATTCACTCTTGTGTAATCTGGGGCCCGTTTCTCGAAACTCCCGATAACTTTCTGGGCCCGGTAAGTATTTTTTCGAGCTCATTTATTTGTCAGCTAATGGTAATTATTGGCGCAAACGTAGCGATATGCTTCACGAAATTACAAAGATTAAAATTTGGCTTTCAAAATCAATAAAAATTGTAAAGCTATTCGAGAATATTGTGCACCTAAAATAGTTTTCGGGCCCGGAAAGTTATCGGGAGTTTCGAGAAACGGGCCCCTGGTGTGAGTTGGGTGAAAGATTAGTAAGTAAATATTTGCGAAATTTAGAAAAAAAAATTGAAGAAAAGTTGGAACTAACAAATGACCCTCAAAATATTTTGAATGAGTCAGAATCATTTTATGCTGATCTATATAATTTGGAGGAACAATCCATAATTAAACAACATTAGAAAAGTCAGTGAGGAATTAAAGGTTTACTTAGCTTGAAATCGGCGCTCCATATCCTTCAAGAATAAACATACGATTATTTTTTAAGCTTCTAAAACTGGTAAAGCGCTTGGAAAGTGTTTTAGTGCATTAATTGGCCCTTATCAAAATGTCATTCTTAAAGGCAGGTCTATCTTTGTTTCGATCAGAACGATCGATGACCTAGTATAGTCTGCTAAAGAATAGGAATGTAAGGAATCTTAGCAGCCACTGGTTTCGAAAACCCTTTTACACGGTCATCGTTCAATTTCTAATCTGATCGCAACACAAGTTTCATGATTTTGGTCCCTCATTTGATTGATTCAGTAAGTATTCACACGTTTTGAGTAATGGATAGACCGTTAGTTCTTTTATTGAACCAATGATTTTTTCACACAGCACTTCCAATGAAATGAGTATTAAAACGATCATTGTACGTTCGTGGGAGATTAACCTTTGCTCGGGCCTCAAGTTATAGCTGGAAAAATGCTTCGAAGGAAGCAGTCTGTGGAGGTTGTTCGAAGGATCCGTTACTACAGATTCATATAGCTAACTACGTAGTTCTTGACCCCATATCGCGGTAGGATACGCCAAGAGAAATAATTGAAAGAGGTCGCCATTTTCGCGTTTAAGATCATCACTTCAATTCTCTAGGAGTGAGTATTTAATGAAACACAGGTGAGCAATACTCGAGAAAGGCCTAACACAAGCACAACAAAAGCTGGCAACATCGCACACAAGATAAAGTGATCATGACACGCTGTTCGCTTATGTTAGATTTCGAAAAGGAGGGCTAAAAATGCTGGATATAATGCAAATGAGCTCTACTTTTTCTGTCCGACAGAAAGAAGTTCCATGGTTGGCAACCATGGACCTTCTTTGTGTTTGGGTATTGTTTGGGTGCAAATTAGTCGAACCTATTAATTGAATGAGGGACAAATTAGAAGAACAGCAAGAGAATAAACTTAAGGTGAAGCTAATTGCATGAGTCGCGTGCCTTAAAATATAAACAGTAATGCGAGGTGAACGATTTCTTCGTCCGATCTTCTTTCGATAATCTTTCTTTATTAGAACAAACATCGTAGTGGAAAGTTCATGGGCAAATTGCACTAAAATGTGGGAGAGCAACTTCCCGCGACATGGAAATAATTTCCATATACGCAATGTAAACAGTAAAGCACCGCGAACGTAACTTTTCATACAAAATGTGCTTTCTCGGACGCATTTCATTAAATTCGAAATCAATCATTGACAAGTAAAATCGAAAAAGCGGCTATATTCGTCAGTATTTGTTAATGCACTGAAATTTCAGTAGTCGCCCAAAACATACTGAAAAGTTATAAATAATGAGGTCGCGGCTCGACTTGCAAGCACACAAAAACTGAAAAATTCGACCTAGAAATTTCTCAAGAAATTCACCGTTTCCATGAGCTATTTCTGAGGGGAAGTGCTACGTTGTTGAGTTTCCACGCGACCTAATGCAATCTTGTAACGCAATATTTCTGGCGAGTTTAAAAAACAAAATTGAAGTCTGTAAGGTTAACTGGTGTTGAGATTCACTAGTTCGCTAAGCAACGCTTGCTTGTTTGTGGACCTAGTCTTTCAGTCCTCCAAAGTGATTTGTGTTTGACTAATCGTTTGCAATCAATGATTTGTGTATGATGCGTGTCTGACAAATACGCAGCGTCTCTGGATCCAAAATTTCTTAGGCCAAACTCGAACTTTTCCTTCTATTGGCCAGAGAATTTACTAGAAATTTTAGTTGGCTTTCTATGGGAATAATCGCAAGAGGCAAACGTAACTAAAAACTTCAGTTTCTCTCCCGCCTTCAAAACAACTGCTATACCGGATTTTTATACTGAACACATGTGCGGTTAAGGCAGTATGACTGACGGAAGAACAACCCACGCGTTTCCTTTGAATGCCGAGCACCCCCTAGATAGAGATTTTTGATTTACTGACACCGTACCGTCACATTACCCATATATTCCCTTCGGGCATTTACTGATGCTACGTCATCATTACCCATTTATTCCGTTCGGGCGTTTAGTGATGAAATGTCATCATTACCCACCTATTCCGTTCGCGCCCTGTTCTGGCAAATCGAGATTTGATCTGGTATATATACTGTATATTTTAACTGAAAGTACTTTACTTCCCTTTACTTTATATGCACGCGAGCTATATAAGGATGCCTCCTCGGGATTTTGCCTCTAGGCAAAATCATTGGGGGGGCAATTATGGGAAAACAAACTTATATGTACAACAAAAAGTCTGTTTGAAGTAGCGATCAGGTATTCTAAACTGTAGGCAACCTTAAGTCGCAGATAATCGCTCATTCCACGTTTCTCTTTCTTTCTGTTTTTTAATATTATTGACGAATGCTACAACAAGTAAACAGACTACAGCTACATCTACTAGTATTACTATTAAAATTCTTATTAAGGGTAACTGGGTGATACGAAAAGGCTTGCATATTACACGATTACTAACAAAAACAAGACATACTAGCTATTTAGAAAGAGAGTCCTGCGTTATCCTGCAAGCAGAGGTTTCTTGGTCGCCCTATGCGAATAAGTATATAATCTCTACGCAAAACAGTCCGATTCTTTGATCTGCCGCCGTCCAGGATTTTGGACGAATTAATTAAAAATACTGGTTTCTAACCGGTTTTGGAAAGGTTTGGAGCTGGTACAAGACAAATGGACGAGATAAACACGTCTGTTTAGAAAAAGCGCTCTTCGATTACCTTTACCGACTTTTTGATATAAGCAAAAATCTCGTCTGCAGTGAATTCCTCAGTACGGTCCCTAGCAAGTGAACTTAGAAAGTAGTTTATAACGTGGCATCATTTTTCGTACGAAACAGCACTTCCGGTAGTTCATTCAAGTCCTGAATTTCCGGCGCGATGTCAAGGAAATAAGCCAGCGATTTTAACTGGCTTTCGAATCAGTTTCTGATGATCGTTGCTGTTGATCGACGAAAACTTGCGTGGCTCTTGAATGAAAACTGCTCTGTTTCTATTATATGTGTCAGTTTTTCGTTGTCCTCTTCAAGAGATTTAATAAAATCGACTTAACTTCCCATCTTCTGTGTATAACTTGTGTTTCTATGACATTCGGAGGCGTTTCAAAGCGGTTCCAGTGGGTTTTAGGTTCTCGGTTGTCCTCTCCTCCGAATCATAGAAACACGCGTTATACACAGAAGAGGGCAGATAAGTCGATTTTATTATACCTCTTTCCCCTATTTTGAACTATTTTGTACGATCGTTATATTCCCATACAAACTCTTATAAATATAACGCTGTTACGCAATGTCATACAGAGAACCTAATTTTAAACCCACTGGAATCGCTTTGAAACGCTTCCGAATGCCATAGAAACACAAGTTATACACAGAAGATGGGAAGGTAAGTCGATTTTATGAAATCTCTTTCCCCTTTTTTGAACTATTTTGTACGATCGTTGTATTCCCATACAAACTCTTATAAATACAGTAGAACCCAGTAACTCGAACTCCGATAACTCGAACTCCTCCTCTAACTCGAACTAAGTCCCATTTCCCTTGGATTTGACCCCACTTTTCAGTTATTTTTACTTGGTTAACTCGAACTCGGATAACTCGAATTCCCCTCTAACTCGAACTAAATTTCGTTTTCCTTGATCAAGCTTTACCCCAATAACTCGAATTCTGGTTCTTGCAACTCACCACGGATGCCCATTGAAATATCCCATTAGCTCTTCTTGTCGTGTAATCGGTAAAAACACTAAAACTAACACTATACAGCAATTTGATTTTAATTAGTGCAAAGAACAGATCACATATTTGACAGTCATTTCCGGATCTTATGATCTTGAATGTAACTGAGTTTCATTTACAGTAGTGTATAATCGTGCATAATCGTGTTAAAGTTTCTGAAGGGATAAGTTTAATTTGCACTGTTCTGTGTACTGAGGTGCTGAAAAATCAGTAAACTATCAAATTTTAACCTGGAAATCGAATGTTCAATCGACCCGATAACTCGAACCCCCGCTAACTCTTATGAGCAAATCCGTACAAGAATCAAACATAATCGCAAATGAGCGGCAAAGCTCAAAAAATCAAATTCGCTCTTCTTTTGCAGGGTGGTAGCCCTTAGTAAGTTTACAAACGCTGTGTAGTTTTTCCTTGAAATAACTCTTCATTTCTGAGAAAAGCAAATAAATCCGTTTCCAGCTCTATGCTCGATTTAATGAGACCAGGAAGGGTTGAAATTCCTTCATGTTCACATGACTCGCGTACCAAAACTGTTGAACTGGGAAAGGATGTAATACCACCAATTTGTTTTATGACTCTTCGTCGTCCAGATGTCAAGATTTCATAAACATGGGATTTATCTAAGTATTGAAAAAAAGCCAAAAGCAAAAGGCTTTCATTTTTTCGGTCAATCGATGGATCAAAAAGAACAACAAATTTGACCATGTGCCTTTACTCAGAATGTCATAAAATTAAGTATTTAAGGCCTAACTAAATTGTCCTTTTGAAGTACTTAAAGTTTAGTTTGGGCAAACAATTTTGGAATTTTCAGGAAAGTTTTGAAAACCGGTGCATGGAAAGCATAAAATCACGCAATCCTTCAGTTGGAAATATCAGCGACGTAGACGCATAAAACAACCTCAGTGTACTAACCTGTACAGAGATATGGTATTCTAACGGCTCCAAAGTCTTTATTTTTGCCGTTCGTTGAATGCAGATCTAATGAGCTTTGACAGTTGCTCGGTGGTTGTTTGAATAGTTACGGCTCCAAACTTGAAATGTTTCAATTCATGTATCTTTGTGCTCCTTGTCCCATCAATGTCACTGTTTTGTGAAAATTGACGTTTAATCTTCTCAAAACCATTTTCAAAAGTGGGATAGTTGAAGAGGCCTTTCAATGGTACAGCTTCAGTCAGTGATGTTACGCTTACGTGATACGCTACATGATTTCCGAGGCGTGACCATGGTTTGCTCGCGGGGGAGCCTGGGTGCAAACTTACCCTCGCCTCAAAAAAATTGCGAAAAAAATTGCGAAAAAATTTGTCTGTACAGAGGCTAGAACTAAGACCAAGGAGAAGTAAAGGTATACGCTATATCTTTAGTAATATACAAGATAGTTGCTTACTTCAGGGGCTTATGGCTGGCTTCAAATAAATTTAGCAAAAGAGATACATTGTCATTACTGCAGGAATGAGGGGAACTCACCCTATTTCCATAAGGGATATGCATGAAACAACCATTAAAATACGTGCTGAGATAGATAGTCCAGTTTAGATTGACATCATATCATCATCATAGAAAAGTACACTTTTCTAACAGAGTGAGCGCTAGGTGGTTATAAAGAGCATGAGGGCCAGGCATGTGTATTTTTAGGTGGCAGAATTTTCCTTTCACCCACCGGCCTGTCACGCAGTTTGCACTTATTATTTCAACTTGGCACTTGCTATCTTAGAGTGTGCATGTAGCACTGCTCACCCACCTATTCCCCAGTCTAAGCGTTCCATAGGAATACCTTGACTATCAAGAAAGCTATATGCGAGAAGCTCAGTAGCTTAGTACTTCCAACCAAGAAAACAAAAGAAAGAGCTGAAACCTAACACCCAAAGGTCCGTTGCTGTACTAGACATAATTCAAATAAGATGGACTTAGACATGTTTTGGGGTATTCCGTTCTAGCAGAGAGGTATATTGGCTTATTACAGTGGGGACAAGCAGTTCCCATTTATTTCTGTGGCATTCACAGCCCTTGACAGGTTCTTATAAAATGTCAATGTATGGTTGCTTGCACTTAATGTGACCTGAACAAATTGCTGCTGCAGTATTTTTTGAAGAATGGCAAAAACGTCGAGCTTCAGTTTCTAGCATGAAAATATATAGTCGTTTCCCGAGTCCAATCATTTTGTTTTATACTAAACTCGGCCTTGCAGTTAATCAAGTTTATTTATGTAGAGAAACAAAGTATGGCGCCGGTTATGGCAAGGTTAAGGACTACACCAAAATCTTATGGCTCAGTCGATTCCGAGCGTGACCATTCCTCCTCCCCCGACCAGGCATTTGTCGTTCTCCAGCGTGGGGCATTTGTCATCAGTGGTCTGCCCGGGTATGGGGCATTTGTCGCCCATTTATTCAAATATAGCGAATTTCACATTTTTACTGCTAAATTTCTACTTATTTTATTAGTTTTCAAGAAGAAGGCATTGCATATTCTTATCAAAAGAGAGATTAGTCAGTTCAAAAGCCATGTATTATTATTTTACTAGCCCCCTCCCCTCTCAATTTGTTGCCATTAGCTTAGCCCACAGGAACAAGGACACCTGTTTGCTGAAAATTAACGGCTTCGATACCTCCTTCCCCACTCCCCTGTCACCTTTATGTTAAGTTAGTTTTCTTTTTCCAGTACTGCGATGGGCGATTTCAGAAGGAACTTGGCGTGCACTCGAGTTCCTCCGCCATCCAGTGCCGAACTCGGATCGGTGAAACGGACAGATACCCTGATATTGCACTGCATAAAAGCTGGTTCTGGTGCGCACAAGCCGATAAGCTCTGCCTCGCTTTCAATGATCAAGCGGACTGATGGCTACTTACATCTTTCTGACATCAGAAGTTTTGGGAAAAAGAATTTTGCAAATCTGTTGCGTAGAACAAATTTGAAAGCGTATCACAGGGCGCACACTTTTTGACGACATTCACAGCATGCGTAAGCGTTAAACTGGTTGACAGCCGGTATCTTCGTACAAAATCCTGGACGGCGGCAGATCAAAGAATCGGAAAGGAAGTCAGAAAATCCTATCGCAATCACGTGTACTGGTCAGGATGTATGCAAATTTTTGCAACGACTTGTAACCGCTCGACAGGTAAACAACTGAAACAACTGCAAGATGGAAAATCTCCCGATGGACGCTTGAAGTAAATTGCTTTTACGACTAATGTAAAGGATCATTTAGCAGATTTGACGGGAATATTTTGTCCATAGCACAAGGAGAGGAAAGATGTAAAGAAGCAGCATTGTGACGTTTCGGTTGGAGAATGTTCGCCGTTCGGTGAAATTGAAGAACAACGGTACACGTACGTATGAAACGTTCGCACAAAGCAAACACTTTGGACCACTAAGAATAACATATCCGTGTACAGGTTAGTATTTTTAAGTTGTTTTATGCGTCAACGTTGCCGATCCAACTGAAGGAATTCTATGCCAGGTCACTCTTGGTCACGCAATCATCAGATGGCGTGATTTTGCGCTTTGTAAGCACGATTTTAAAAAATTTCCTGAATATTCTAAAATCATTTGCCCAAACAAATCTTAACATAATTCAAAAGTACAATATCATTAGTCTTTAAAACCAAAGTTTTATGAAATTCCAAGTAAAGGCACATGGTCAAACTCGTCGTTCTTTTTGACCTGTCGATTGAGGTAACAAAAAGAAGCCTTAATCTTTTTTATTCCCTTGAACACTATGATTAGTCTTAAGTTTATAAAATCATACAGTTTGGACGACGAAGGGTCATACAACAAATTGGTAGTATTACAGCCTTCCCCGGTTCAATAGTTTTGATACGCAAGTCGAGTGAACTTGAAGGAATTTTTACCCTTCCTGGTCTCGCAAAATCGAGCTTAGAGCTATGAACGGAGTTTTTCGTTTAACTCAGAAATAAAGAGTTATTTCAAGGAAAAACTACGCAGCGTTTGGATACTTACAAAGGGCTACCACCTTGCAAAAGAAGAGCAAATTTGAATTTTCAAGCTTTGCCGCTCAATGTTTGATTTTTGTACGGATTTGCTCTTATAACTCTTGACTCTTATTATCATAAGAATGCATAATCGTGTTAAAGTTTCTGAAGGGATAAGTTTAATTTGCACTGTACCGTGTACTGAGGTGCTGAAAAATCAGTAAACTATCAAATATTAACCTGGCAAATTGAATATTCAATCGACCCCGATAACTCGAACCCCTGCTAACTCGAACTGTTTTTCGTTTCCCTTCAGAGTTCGAGTTACCAGGGTCCTACTGTATAACGCTGTCACGCAATGTCATGTTGACGGCTCCCTTAGGAGCTTGGGCTACCTGTGTCCCAACTAGCCGTCATTATAAAGCCGTAATGTCGTCTCAAAATGGAATTTTTACAATAACTGAGCGAATTCTCGCGCGCTGATTGGCTAATTTTTATCGTCAATAAGAGTACAGACGGATGAAACACGTAAAGCTGACGCAATCAGCAAAAGTTTTGTCAAACGTTTTAGTGCTGCGTTCTTGATGAGGCGAGAATTGTACCACAAATCTAGTAGTCGTCAATGAGGAAATCATCTAAAATTTATGGGTTAAAACTGAAGAAACCATTGCAACCTTAGAGCGAAAAGATGAGGATGTTTATTGTGGATTCAGACCTGAAAATCGGCGGTGAGCGGGAATTTGTGCTGTCGATGAAATTAAGCTGAACCGTGTTTTATCGGATTATTTTGTGAACAGTTTTCACTGGATTAAAGGTTAGTTGAGCAATTCGAATTTGTCCTTGTATTTCTGACCTATTCTTACTAAAGTTTCCATTTACGAGGCTGTGATTCTCCGAATTACAGCGATGAAATTCAGATTCTGCAGCAATCGCATCTTCCATTGACTCTAGATAGCTTTTGTTTCCTTCGTTTGAAAATCAGTTTGGGCTTTTTGTTATTGTAAAAACAAATTGACGTCAGTTTTTTATGCGTCTGTCCTCTTATTGATGATAAATTTCGTAACATTGTCAAAGTTTGTTGTAGATCCACTCGCCTGCGGCTCGTGAATCTACAACACTTTGACAATGTTATGACGAAATTTATCATCAATAAGACGACAGACGCATAAAAAGCTGACGTCAATTTGTTAATTAGTTTCTAAAAATGTGCGCGCTGTGATTCGCCAGCAAACCTGCTTACGCGACATATCATTTTTTTCTTTTTTACAAAACTTCTCTCACTTTTCCCAGCTCAGAAGATCAGCAGAAAGGACAAGGCAGAAATCTTTAAAGGTTTATTTTACTTACATTTATCTGAAGTTTAAAGTAACGATCAAATAAGCCCGTTGCAAGTGACGTTTTCATGGAGTTCGCAAGTTTTGGTCAAGCTGACGTACGTGCGCGAGCGCAAAATATGCAAGACAGGAAGTGACGATGCGTATGACGAATGTTGCACATGCACGACAGGAAATCTAACGGTTTTGCGCAGAGGTTACTTATTCGCCCACCGGAACATAGGGCGACCAAGAAACCTCTGCTTGCAGGGTAGCCCTCTGTTTGGTCTTGGTTTCGAAAAAAAAGCTGATCAATGAGAGGTAAGAGAAAATTTAAAAGTGGCCAAGGAAAGGTAATTAGTATTTTCCGGGTGGAATGGTGGAGCTTTTTCTTTTTCTTTCTACAAAAGATAAGAAGCCCTTAAAAATTGAGAGGCAATTATCTCTTTACATTTCCAAATGTCAAACGAGCCAAAAGGCAGCAGAAATTAATTTGCAGGAGACATCTGGTTTCAGACCCAAAGCCGTGAACAATTTATCGCTTTATTTCCCTTTGTGCAGTAATAAGCAGGTTTGCAGCCATATGGAAAGGTGTTCCCACAAAAAAAAAATTGTCAGGTTGCAAGATCAGTAAATATGAGGGAGGTTTCCATTTCTGTATTGCAAAAAGAGCACTTCTGGTGTTGTCCGTAATTCATTTTTTTTTCAAAAACTATAATTGATAGCCAGATGGCGATGGAGAAGTTTAAAGGAGCTACGTCACGGATAACGCAACTTGAAAAAGCTGGCAAGTTTTTTCAAGTTTGTCATTCGTAATCAGTCTTAATCTCCCTCAGTCGTAACCATCCTTGTTTAGTTTTGGTTAATTATTACTGCTTTGGTGTTTTTCTAACTTAGGAAACTATTATTTTGAGGTTTCCGTTAATGAGAAAATAATTTTGTTAGATCAGAAAAATGAATGAAAACGCCGTGACATAGTTCCTTTAAATTGGAAAATGATATTTGAGCTTTTGGCACACGATCGTGTGTGCACAGTTAAAATCCGTTTTTCAAATCGATCTTTCCTTTTTCTAAACCACAATCTCTATGCCATCTTTCCTGTATAGCTCTTGCTCTTTCCACGTTTACTTCACTTAAACACAAAGAAATCTGTGAACGGGCAATGGTTTATTTCACCTAGCACCCAGCTACAGATCCAGGCTTCTAATTTAAAAAAAAGACGTCGTCAACAGGTGCCCACAAATAAAGCCTAGTTCACATATGCCGCCGAACTACCTGCTACATAGCCGCCGGTACTTGCCTGGGATACTGTTCCGATATGAGAACGTACGCCGCCGGCAACAACAACCATCACAGGCCTTTACGCCGGTAAGCCTGCGAAGTTGACTTGAAATCAACTTCGCAGGAACGTCGGCGGTAAAGGCCTGCGATGGTTGTTGTTGCCGGCGGCGTATGTTCTCGTCTGTCGGAACAGTATCCCAAGCAGTACCGGCGGCTATGTCGCAGGTATTTCGGCGGCATATGTGAACTAGGCTTTATTTGTGGGCACCTGTTGACGACGTCTTTTTTTTAAATTAGAAGCCTGGATCTGTAGCTGGGTGCTAGGTGAAATAAACCATTGCCCGTTCACAGATTTCTTTGTGTTTAAGTGAAGTAAACGTGGAAAGAGCAAGAGCTATACAGGAAAGATGGCATAGAGATTGTGGTTTAGAAAAAGGAAAGATCGATTTGAAAAACGGATTTTAACTGTGCACACACGATCGTGTGCCAAAAGCTCAGATATCATTTTCCAATTTAAACTTCTCCATCGCCATCTGGCTATCAATTATAGTTTTTGAAAAAAAAATGAATTACGGACAACACCAGAAGTGCTCTTTTTGCAATACAGAAATGGAAACTTCCCTCATATTTACTGATCTTGCAACCTGACAACCTGACAATACTGTCGGAACAGTATCCCAAGCAGTACCGGCGGCTATGTCGCAGGTATTTCGGCGGCATATGAAAACCAGGCTTAAAGCAGTGAAAAAGAGCAAAGTATCCTCTCTTGTTCCTGCATAATTGCTCCTTATTTAATTAGTAAGAATGACGTTAAAAACATTGTGTTTTTCATAATTATTTTATCCTGAGATATTTAAGAAGCGCGGCTGGCATATATTGTAGGCTTGGATAAATTCTGCTCGTAAAATGGCTTATTCTGCCTCCCGGCAGTGCATGTAAAAATCGCTTTTTCTGCTCGAAATTCTGCTCGGTACCTGCAAAATTTTCCGCCCTTCGGGCCTAACGTATTTTTACAAATATGGATTGGAACCTGGACCTAGACGAAACAGTGAATTTTTTATAAGCATCTTACAAAAAGGAACATCAGACAAATGCATGAAGACCGCGTAATTATTTTTGTACTTTTTTATTTATTTAGTTTCCATGTTTTCTTACAACTGTTATGCATATCATTAGTGTCACTGATTTTCCGTTATTCTGCTCAAATTCTGCTCGAAAATCCCTTATTCTGCCGCCAGAATGCTCGCCTCAAAAATCGCTTATTCTGCTCGAGATTCTGCCGGCAGAATTTATCCAAGCCTAATATATAGTAGCCTGGACAAAACAAAAGTTAAACGATTTTAACTTATAAATGCGTAAATACTTTTTAAATGTTAACACAAGAGAAAATGAAATTTCTTGAAATACACCAGTGTTTACCTTAAGACCAAAACAACAGCGGGAAAACACGCGCGGCCACATCCTTTCTCACGTCCAAAAAATTCGCCATATTCTAGGGAACGTCTACAGAGTCCTTTAGTTTGCTTCACTGCAGTTTGCTTAACATGTAATGAACATCTTTCTTCGTCTTTTTGAGAGAGCTAGCCATGGAAAGTCCTTGACCTAGTTTCTACACAAACATCTGGTTGGCAAGCGAAAAATTGGGCTCTAGCACGCGTGTTTTCTCTTCGAGCCGTTCCAGTAATTTCGCTTCTGAGACTAGTTTAGCCGTGGCTTTTCTTTGTCTGCCGCGATACGTTTTTCAAAAGGATCACGCATGACCTATTATTTAAAAGTATTTTTCACCTCTTTGCAGTATTTTAAGCTATTATTGAAATCCAGTCGTTAGGTCGCGCACGTCGCTAGGACACGCACGTCATGGTACATTATACAATGGACAGATAAGTCAGAGTAAAACGGGTGTTTTGATTGGTCAAGGGGAGTTATGTATTAAAGTACAGACGCAAGAAATTACGGAAAGAGCTGCAATGTTCTGCGCGCGCAAACCAACACTATTACACTTTTAATTATTAGTGGGATAACCGATATCAAAACAATGTATAAATAAGACAAGCAGTTTTCATTTGACTACGCGTGTGTACTCTGATAGCGGACAGAGGTCGTCAAAACGTGGTAAGAACATCAGTCACGCTACTCGCCTGCGTACTTCTTCGTTCTTACCACGTTTTGATGTCATCTCTGCGTTATCAGAGTATACATGTACGGCGAAATGAAATCTATTTTTAAAGTCGTGCTATTAGTGGTTAGGGACTGTGGAATAATTACCTGGAGGGGGGGGGGGTTGGGAAACCAGAGGGGGGCATAGGGGAAAATCACAACTATAGAGAGGGGTTTGGGTGTAAAATTTAATACATACAGGGGGGGGGGGCATTACTTTTTTCACTCGTTTTCACAAACTGGAAAAGTGGCAGAAGAGCTATTAGAGTTCGAACATTCATACTTGCTTACACTGGAATGAAAGTGGGAAAATATCAACTCCAGGTGCTTTGATCTTTGATCTCTGAACTGGCTGATTATTTATTACTTCCCTATATGTCATGCAGTAGGAAAGGAATGCCTCTGTTATATTTTAAAACAGTGCTACTTTATTGGCACCAGGAATGCTGCTAAAGTTAGTTTGGATTTTGATTATGTTTGGGGGAAAATACCACCAGGAAAACGCTACAAAAATGGCATTTCCGAGCGTCTAGATTTCGAAACTTTCTGGGGGAGCATGCCCCAGCCCCCCCTAAAAGCTCGCGCCTTCGGCGCTTTCGCAATTAACTCAGTTATCAGAAAAGTCTGGCTACGGCCCTGGCACTATGATGTTATTCAAGGAAAAAGAAAGATGCCAATGTAGGATAGCCTATATTGTATTATAATTAAAGAGAACAGAAAACCCAACTGTTGACTTTAATAGCAATAAATTGAACTATGTAAACATAAACAGTTTGATTACTTCGCAAAGTAAGGTTATAAATTTCTCCCGCGTGTCCAGATAAAGAAATTGTCCAACGAGGGAAAATTGTCCTCCGGTACGACGTGGACGACACTGCATGTAAAAGTTATGTAGAGCACCTTGAGTTCTTGGATGCAGAGGCGAGAAAAAGAGTAAGAGAAAGGAACGCTCTTCCGTCTAATATTTCTTGCAAAAATGAAAAACAAAATGTGGAAGCGCTTACTGAAAATGTATTTGAAACAACATGGTGTCAATATAAGCGGAAGTAAGCTACGCACGTGGAAATGCTGCCAGAGATGTTCTGGAAGTTGAAGAATTTAATAACTCGTGTGAAGACGACATAACTTCAGAATCAGAGTCAAGTGATTCCGATGGAGAAAACACATACGTTGAAGAGTCATTTGAAGTACTTTTGTGCCCGAGGAAGACATCCAACACGTAAATTAGGTATGAGGGAACCAATACAGGGAGGAAGCAGGGGGGGGGGGGGGAGTGACCTTAACATTATCAGTATGTGAGGGGAGGTTACAGTTAATTTTCGCTTAGTGAGAGGGGGGGTGCGACTTAATTTTGAGCCTTATCTTACCCATTTCCCAACCCCCCCCCCCCCTCCGGGTAATTATTGCACAGTCCCTCAGTCGTCAGGTCACGTTACGTCACGTAAGTTGCAGTCATTTAAGATGATCAAGTTCAATGAGCAACGCTTTGAAAAAGACTTTAATGAAACTCATTTAGTATTACTAGGCTTACACTGGGATACAAACTGGAATGTTACATTTACCCAGCAGCCAACACAGTAATCCCAACTACTTCACTACTACACTGAACGAGACATTTCTTAGTGTTAAACACCATGAAAAAAAGGTATATGAGCGCATGCTAACAGCATGATGGTGCTGATCACTAGTATTGTGGCTCCATTGCACATGTCATCACAGCAGCAGTTTAGCCTGCATTTGTTGATGTGGATCTCCTTTCTCCAGGAGCGAGGAAAAAAAGGTTTGCAACTGTCTGGGCTGAGAGAGCTGCAATCAGATGAAGTTGAACAGCCTTTAGCGTAGTACCGCATTGTTACGCCTGAAACATTTCCCTCTACATATGCTGTCCCACAGCGGTCGAATTCGTACTTGGACTCGCGTAGGCTACAATTCATTTCTTTTTTGTTACTAACACAGTCATCCCAACCGTTTGTAGAGGCACACTGGTGGCACTTGAGACCATCTGCTGCAAAAAGAAAGAAAGAAAGAAAGAAAGAAAGAGAGAGAGAGAGAGAGAGAGAAAGAAAGAAAGAAAGAAAGAAAAAGAGGAAGGAAGGGAGGGGGGAGCGAGGGAGGGAAGGAAGGAAGGAAGGAAGGAAGGAAGGAAGGAAGGAAGGAAGGAAGGAAGGAAGGAAGGAAGGAGAGAGGGAAAGAAGGTAGGAAGGAAGGAAGGAAGGAAGGAAGGAAGCAAGGAAGGAAGGAAGGATGGGAGGAAGGGAGGGAAAAGGAAGGAAGGAAGGAAGGAAGGAAGGCAGGCAGGAAGGGAGGGAGGGAAGGAAGGAACGAAGGAAGGAAGGAAGGAAGGGAGGAAGGAAGGGAGGGAGGGAGGAAGGAAGGGAGGAAGGAAGGAAGGAAGGAAGGAAGGAAGGAAGGAAGGAAGGAAGGAAGAAAGAAGGAAGGAAGGGAGGGAGGAAGGAAGGGAGGGAGGGAGGGAGGGAAGGAGTAAGGAAGCAAGGGAGCAAAGGAAGCAAGCAAGCAAGCAAGCAAGCAAGGAAGAAAGAAAGGAAACATAGAATTTAGTAAGAGTTTATGCAAGAATGGTGCCCTGCACACTGTTATGATCACCCTGGTAAATTTTTAGCTCGGGGAAGAAGTAGAAAGGATGGAACATTCAGCATCGATACATCACCGAGGTCGAAATTTGCCTTCCTTCTTTAACAACATACAGCGCTCTTTCGACACTGCTGATCCTAGCGGTATGCCGGGCGCCTGTCATATAATGAACCAAATAAATGTCACGTTGCTCGCCACGAGTAGCTCAGTAGTTAGAGCGTTCAACAGGTGTAGGAAGGTCATGGCTTCGATTCCCACGCTCGTGACATACAGAACATTCCATAATCCTTACCACTTCACGGAGCTTAAAATTTGCATCTTGGTTTATTTACCATCGCACATTTTTCAATATTACCATTTGGCCCTTAAGCTCTGCACAATAACTAAATATAGTATGACAAAATATTCTTACAAGTCTTACAGGTTGTGAAAATAAGCGGCGGTCATTTTGAATTAAGTTTACAGCCCTTGCTGCCAACAAATAAACTCTTTTGAATCAGTCCTACGTCCGCTATAATAATAATAATAAAAATAAAAATAATCCCTTTCTGCATCCGTGGGGATTATTATTATCATTACCTATTATTAATTACCATTAAACTATTAACAATAATAATAATAATAATAATAATGATAATAATAATAATGATAATAATAATAATAGTAATAATCCCCCAGCTGCTCCCAAAGAAGCTGGTAGTTTCCTGGTGTCCTGGGGTGAATCAATTGCGCTTACAAGAAAACAAACAACAATAGTCCGCATTTATATAGCACCATACCCAGGGCCATCCGATAAGGCTTTAAACAGCAGTTTCAAGATATATATCTTCATAACTGAGCTAAAAACAGGTTAAAAACTAGTTTCGAAATTTACCTTAAAAAGATCGTATACTTAAATAGTAAAAGACAAATGATGGTAAAACTGATTACAAAATAATCGTCTTATACTCACAAAACATAAGTAATCCGGTTACAATTTTTAATCTCTTGTGGCAATAGATTCCATACTGTGACTTTGGGACTACTCTAGAGAAGACCCGTAAAAATAGGGGGGAACAGTAGTTAAAATATCTATCAACCTATTGCTGGTGGTGGACCTCAAATTGCTTTTATGGATATATATATACCTCGGCTAAGTCACCTAAAAACGTTTTTCAAAAATATACATGGTCTTAACTGTAAGCAATGCAAATGAATTTTGAAAGTAACACATTCAAACTGCCAATTTAACGTTAAAACTCTTGCTTCTGCATTCCGGACATTTCGTAGATGACTAACGAGATGCTTTGGCAGGCTATAAATTATAGAAGAGAGTTACCAAAGACTAGTCTAAATCGGTAACAAACACATGCCTCACAATTTGTACTGTTTGAAAACTTGTGTACAGTCTTCATTGATACGACTTATACTTCTGAGATGGTTAAACAGATGGTAAAAAAGCTCATTTGCACAAATATCAGCAATAAGATTACAGACGGAAATACTTCAATCGTTGACGTCTTAAAAATGCAAGTTTGGAAAACTAAACAGCACTGACCAGAGAAAAATACTGCTCAAATGGTTTCATTTCAATGATTAAACTTTGTATTTTTCATCCTCCAGGATCAAAAGCTACAATCAAATTGCACGAATCAATTTACACTCGTGAAAAGGTTAAATTACATTTCAACCAGAAACTCATAAAGAGGTTGAAACATGTGACATGAGTTCAAAGCGTGCGAATATTCATTTCTGTTAAGCAACCTGTTTGGAAAAAAAGTGCTGCTGAAAAAACCGTGCTTTCTGCTGATTTCGAGTCTTAGTCAAGAGTTTTACACAGAGACACTTTCAATCGGCGTGCTTGAAAAAACAGTCTTGTTGCCTTGAATTAATAGCTTCTTTTCCACTCCTCACCGCCGATACAAAATTGCAATTTATCACATTTTACGTGAAGCGTCGTAATGTATTGAAGGAAACTCAAGGACTTTAGCTTGGGGATGTGAAATCAAGGTGTTGACAGGGAATATCCGCACGCCTTTTACAAGACATGTAATATAAGGCTGTTAACACATTTCTGTTTCAACTCAAACCATGCTGTAGGATATATATGTTTATGAGTGTCTCGCTGACAGGTTAATCCACATGATATAAGCTACTTGTTTTGCATTTTAATTTGAAAGAACTTTGAAAATAAAGAAGGTTGTTTTCTTAAATGATACGAAATTGAACGAAATTGAAAATGAAATTCATTTCCTTTTATATTGTAATCATTTTAAAAAATATTAGGAAACAATTGACAAATGACATCAAATTAAAATATGCAGGATTCGACTCTTTAGGTGAACAAGACAAAATTATTTTTCTTTTTAATAATGTTGATACTTATGTTTGTAAGAAACTAGGTTATTTTGTTTATGAAGCTTTACAAAAAAGAAATGAATATCCTAATAGCCAAATTCGCAATAGATTTCAACCAATAGTTTTATGATAAGGATTATTTAATACTGTGATTAAGAAAATCTCGTATCATATATATAGTGTTACTTGTTAGGCAATACCTTATATGTAAAAAAGGATGCTAGTAAAGTTGTTGTTGTTGTCCTCTCTCGTTTCAGAGATATTCAAGTTTTTGTATAATGCAAATGACATCACTGATGACGTCATATGTCTGTTCAAGTATGGAGATTAATCCCGAAATCAACAATATCTTTGGAAGTACTGAAACCTGACACAAGTGATGCACTTAAGCGCAAAATTATGCATACTGCAATGTTACTATGGAAATAGGTTTGCTTCTAGACTGGCCCTATCTTTCAGGACTGGCATTTCCTCTTTCTGGTCTTTTACGAAACATTTTACATTATACATCATTCTCACTTCTTATTGGTTTTAAAATGAGAGGGAGCTAGTTCAACATGGGTATGGTGTGTGTTTCGAACAGGATCACTGCTTCTCTTTCATTATAGAGTGAAAATGCTAACATTTGGTTCAAAACAGAAAGAGACTAGAACCCAGGGTGTTGCAATAGAAACATCACAATGTGAGTCATCGTCAGTGTCTCACTGCTTAGGTCACAATACTGGTGCCAAGTTTAAGTTGAATCAAACTATATTAGAGACTAGATTTTCTTAAAACCCAAATACAACGGGCTTCTGACGTTTCTCGCAACGATGCTCTTAAAACCAAACCTAAACGACAGACAGATTCTGTTCCTTTTGTCATTACATACAATCCTGCTTTACGTAACACCCGGGGCGGGGGGTACTTCCTTATATACGCTATATAGGTATGTGCCGCCCGATAGGGTAGGGTTTTTGAGGTGCTCAGTCCTTAAATAGGGTATCTTTTTCGGTGTTTTTTGATATTGTGTTCCTTAGATGTTCCTTAGATAGGGTCACTAAATTGCAGTATCCACCTCAACGCGCAAAACGAAAAAGATATGGTCTGTTAAAACTGTACTACATGTTATAAAGTTTAACAAAGCGAGTTTAAAAGGACGTTTATAGCTTGTGTTGGCGCTCCTCACCACCTAGTTACAGAATTATGAGTTATCTTGTTTCCCTTAAATAGGGTGCCATTTCTTGGTTTTGGGCCTTTAAACGGGTATCAATTCTCGATTTTCTACCCTTAAACAGGGTCAGGTTTGAGAACCTTGGCGGCACACACCTATCCTAAATTGACGGGAGTACCCCCCCCCCCCGACCTAACATAACCCGCATAATCCACAAACACTCTAATTTACTCTACTCATCTGATCGTTGTAAAAAGGTTTTTACTAGTCTTCCTCTAGTAGCCCACCGTCGTTGTAAAAACATTAGTGACATTCCTTGTTAGAGCTAAGTTACCGGAACCTGTCAACACTGACAACTCACGGTTTCCTATCGGCTCTTTTCGGTGCAATAAAAATAGTTGTACCACCTGCCCTTATATCAAAGATGGCCGCACGCAATATACTTTTAATAATACTGGACAAATGAATCAAATCAAATGGCACATTACTTGTGAAACGTCTAATGTGATTTACATGATTCAATGTACTATATCGGAGAAACTAAACGTCGCCTCAAAGAACGCTTCAATGAACATAGGCGACCCATTATCAACAGCTCCAGCTACAATCCTACCGCTGCCTCAGGACACTTTCTTAGTGGCAATCAAACGGTTAATCATATGCTTCTTATACCACTTGAAAAGTTATATACTAATCGTGATTCAGTTAGAAAGGCTCGTTAGAAACACACTGGAGCCTGCAGGTCTTAACAGAAGAGATGAAATGTAATCCGACCAGCTTTTTCCTTATCCCTATTATACTGTATTTCCGCTTTTATTTCATTATTATTTTTTCTGTATTTTTAACACGTCACGTAGCCCTGTCCTGTTATTTCTGGTTCGTTAAATAAAGACCATGTAAATTCGCGTTTCATTCAATAAACCTGAAGAAGGCAGGTGTTGGCCAGCCGAAATATTGTATTTACGCCTCTTGCACGTTATCTGACCAGACTTTGCATTATTTCCATATTTTATGTCCTTTTGACTCGTCACGATCTAGTGATCCAACGTAGAGCAAGCTTTGATCGTACACGGTTTTGCAGTGGTCTAAACCTTGAAAATTTGTGTCATTTTCAAAATAATCTGGATTTTGAGTTTTGTCTCCACGCTATGATCATTTATGCCGTCGCCAATTTTCTAACTGCATAATCCGAAGACGAATATCTTTGGAGATGAATACAATACGAAGAGACCATGTACCATGGAACATTCGTGCAACAAAACTGCATTCATCGACGTTGGGCTGGGTGGCCGATGTCATGAGAGTAAACTTTCTTTTCTCACGCAAAACGTTTATCAAATTTCTCGGTTCAGGTAAAATTTGGCTTTTTTTACGCCTTTTACCATTTTTGTGAGGTCCAGAGCTCAGCAATTTATGTCAGGCGTATTTCACCAGTTTTTAAAAATGTTTTACACTGATCATGAATAGGTGACATAAGCAAAGCCTATGTGGGGGGAATTTTTTCACAAAACAAACAGTTTTTGTACGTCTGCGCCGGCGACCCAACCCAGGTTCCCTCGAAATACCAGACTGAACTCAGCCTTCCGTTCACCATCTGTTTGCTTGATTCGTTTTATAATGCTTTCTTTTTCGTGCCCTCAGCCTTCTGGTCACCATCTGTCTGCTTTATTTAACTTCCTAGACTTTAAGAAGTCAACCGAGTCTCCCTTTCCCCGGAGAGGACAGCCTGGTGCCATTCTTTGTCGGATCTCACGTAAAATTCCTGAGGTTCTAGGCTTTTTCTTGGTTGGTCAAGAAACAATAGCAACCGGCAAGTGAAAAATTGTTGTTCTGCCTTGTGTAAATTCCTGTCAGCAACGCGCCTTCCGATAAGTTTAAATAGGATTATCCCATATTTTATTCTCAATGTTGACAGACCAGCTGACACACAGCTAAGTAGTTTATTTTAATTTGGAGCGTTTGGGAGCTCGTTAGGTAAATGCATTATGTGTTGCTCTTGTTATTTTTTTTTATTTCATCATGTTTTTAGCTTTGTCCTGACAACGGCAAATCCTGTATACCACGTACCCAGAAATCGCCCCTTAGAAATGCTTATAAAAATGGTCATATTATTTTTTGTCTAATTTTATGGGGCTTTATCTAGCAGTGTTTATCCTGGACAAAGTGATATCTTGATACCTTTGTCATTCTTTAAACGAAGTTCGCTCAGGATAGTGAACGTACACTTTTCAATCGCCAGTACACCCCTTCCCAGAAGGAAGGAAGTTTTACTACGCCAAGCTGGAACCCTCAAACATACAATCAAACTCAGTTTTTGTCGTGTTACAATATTTCGAAAAAGATTTTACCTTTTTGATAGAACCCTTTACGTACCTTACAAGGTGAGGTGGGAGCCTGTAACACCATCCAAAATTACTCGATTTTAAAATTATTTAAAAAATAGCGGATACAAATTAATTCATTTACAACTCGACTAGCGCGCGCGTGAAAATTGGATCCTCCAGCCATTTCTTGATGAAATTTGTGTGAATTCAATAGTTCCTGATTTCCCACATTTATACGAAAGCGAGCAATTTTTCCCCAGCATGATTGTTTCTCTCGAAAGCCTCTTCTTCCCATGCCAAGCAATGAGACTATTGCCTTGCCCGATTGGCACAACTGATCGCCATATGCTGATGGCGTTCTGGCTCGTCTCTGATAAGTTGAGAACTCTCACGTTCCATGTAGTCTCGTCTCGGTTTGCAAAATAAATGATCAATTTTTCTAGGACGGAGGGATGGTCCAAACCCAAACATTTGATAAGAACAGCCGCCCAAAATTATGAATTCGCGTAGTATGACAAAAAAAAATAGATTGTTCAGTTCAATTTTAACTCGTTTACATGCCACAAATATGTGAATATGATCTGGTTTTCATCTTACGTTCTGGTTTCACTGTATTGGTCGCTACACCACGACAAACTTCAAACTACAGCCGAAGACAAATTTCAGAGCCAACTGAATGTGAGAACTCATAATCGGGTAATCGGCTACCAATTTCAAACTCTTGTGCAGCAAGTGTGAATCATCGTTGTTTGCACCTTGACTTAACTACAGACCTCGAGTTGTAAAATTATGCTTACTTACCCACAGAGAAGCAAAGCAGAAATGTCAAGGCAAACAAGGTTTTCATATTGTTAAGAGTCATTCTTCGTGAATCTTGAACAAAGCTGTTGTCAGAGCTTACAAGGAAACAGCCCTAACAGCCACAACTTAGAATTCAGAGCGAAACGAAGGTGGGCTAACGTAATTATTATGGTAATTTTTCGAAACTTTTTTTTTTTTTTTTTTTTTTAAATACAAAAACCTTTATTGATAACCACAAAACAAAGTACAAGGTACAAGGCAGACCTACATTAAAAAACGCAAAAACATTACAGAAAGCAACAATTACAGAATGCATTACAGAATGCTTATCTACAAACAAAAAAAAGATGTTTACAACAATTAAGTAGATTACTTGATATTAAAATTCCTTAAAGGGGCATAGTCACGCTATTTTAGTTCACTTTAAAAATCAAAAATATGTCCTCACATCAATGAACGCCCACAAATAATGGTCTAGTTTTGTTACCAAAGACTATATTACTTCACTGAAACTATTTTCTGTCGTCTGTTGCTACGGATGGCACGGATGGAAATGGATTGCAATTTGAAAAAATTAGGCTAAACTTTTCAAATTCTTTCAGCGTGTTGACATTAAATCGATATTACATGGACATGGTTTGTTTTCTCTCAATGAAATTATGTTAATATGTTCCTCTAAATGTTCAAACACAATGTTGGGCATGGATAAAGTTAGCTACCGATAATTTTAGCACAGTTTTGACCAGAAATCTGCGAAATCTTCGTGACTGTGCTCCTTTAAGGGCTGTCAACGAAAGGAAGCAGTTTTTGCCATTTTTTTTTATGAATTTTCGAGTCCTCATTATTCTTTGCTATAAGACTTTCTATTTGATAGGTAGAGCGAATTTTTGCTTTCAGCAGTGTTAGAGTGGGTTTTATGTTTAAAGAGCGGCTTTGGTGAATTATATATTTACCGAGAATAATTACATGATTTAATAATAGACTGTCTTTGCTAGTGAGACCAAACGCTATGTCAAAAGTGCTCAGATACCTAACATCAAAACCAAACTCATTTAACCACTCAGTCAATGATGACCAGAAATGTTTTGAGATATCGCAATAAATAAACAAATGCTCGAGAGATCCCTCCATATTTCCACAAAAGGAACACATAGGTGACGGTACCAAGCCCATTTTATAAAGAATCTTATTTGTGTAAATAATTCTGTGCAACAGTTTATACTGAAATTCTCTTGTTTTGGAATCAAGAGTTGCCTTTCTCGGGAGAAGGTAGAACTGTTCCCACCGTAAGTCATGCGCAGAAAAAATTTCTTCATATTTAGACTCAGCAGTTGGAGCAATTTTTATTTTTTCTACTAGGTCCCAATATACCCCTCTAGACGAAGAAGGGAGAGATACGTCAGGCGGATCTGCGTTGTCATTAGACGAGGCCACATTTGACAAATTTGATTGAGTCCTTAATAAGTTTATCCAGTCTTTAGGAATTGCATTATAGATACCCATTAAAAGAAAATACTCTGCATTTGTTATGCCATTCTTTTTCATCTGATCCCAAGATTTTAATTTATAATCCCTGAGAGTTAAGATATCTCCGAGTCTTAATATACCTTTATTTTTAATTTTGTTTCTGTACAAAGGTCTACCATCTCTGCGAATAGATTTGTTGTTCCAAATGATTTCGTTGAGCACTTGAGATGGAGAGGAGACACATGAACTATCCGCATTATATGAAGACCACTCACAAAGACATTCTCGATAGAACTTAGGTAAACAACGTGGTAGGTCAGACACATCATAGTTACATTTCAACAGGAAGGAGCCTCCATAGTCCCTAAGATGGTGATCCAAAAATAATTTCCATGTGCTTTTGTTTCCATCTAAATACTTTTTGAGACATATAATCCTTTGAGCTTTTATAAGGGATTCTACGTGCGGCATTCTTAACCCGCCATCCTTGTAGTCACCAATTAGAGACAGGCGTTTTATTTTATCTTTGCGGCCTCTCCACACAAACTGGAATAAAACTGTGTTGATTTCTTTGATGATATCTTTTGTTAACGGTATTTGTGCTGCTCTAAACATAAATTTAGGCATTGCGTACGTCTTGATTATCTGTATTCGTCCAAGAAGTGTTAGGTTTCTCCAATTCCAAAGATTGATAGATTTTTTGATAGACTTGATGATACTCTCGAAATTAAGTTCCTGATACTTTTGCCAGTCGTAGGTGAAGTATATCCCCAAAATTTTCATTGGTTTATTAACTGTGGAAATTCCGATGTTCTCTGGGGCTGCATGCAAACTTCCCAACCAATATGCTTCCGTTTTTTCCTCGTTTATTTTCAACCCTGATATGTTACCAAAGTTCTCCAACAGCATGACTAACAGGCGAAATGATTTTGTGTTTTTAACGAAAGTGGTTAAATTATCTGCGAAAATACTGAGCTTGATTTCGTTTTTCCCTAATGTAATTCCTTCAATTTCTTTATTTTTACGTATAGCCACATTTACAATTTCAAGTGCAATGATAAAAAGATAAGGGGATAGTGGGTCACCTTGTCGAACACCACGTTTGATTTCAAAAAGTTCAGAAGCAAAGCCGTTGTTCATCACACAACTTGAAATATCTGAATAAAGTACCTTCACCCAACGAATAAACGATTCTCCGAAATTAAAGGATCGTAATGCTTCTGTGAGAAATTGCCAGCTTATTGAGTCAAAGGCCTTTTTAAAGTCGAAGGTGGTCATCAGCCCGGGAATGTTATTTAATTTAGTATACTCCATGATATCACCAATTGATCTCACTGCATCAAAGATAGTTCTGCCCTTCACATATGCGCATTGATTCTCGTGTATAATTTCAGGGAGAACTTTCTCTAACCTTGTAGCCAGGGCTTTGGATCCAATTTTGTAATCTACATTTAGTAAAGATATAGGTCTCCAATTTTCCACAAATCTTTTATCTTTATCTTTCTTCTCGATAAGTCGAATTATTCCCTGTCTTGTCTTGATAAATAATGGATGAGAATTTTTTTTCACCACCACATAAGTAAAATATCATTTTCGTCATCCTACTGAATATTTGTATGTTTGTCTTAACAATGTGGCGCGATCCTCACTTTTTACGCCAATAGTGCTTGATGTTAGTTGGCCGCTATTTGTGACTTTGGTGACACGGTAAGGAACTCAAGTTCAAATACTCTATCGAGTTCGTCTCAGCTTCTTCGCCGAATAGCCTCAGTAAAAGACACGACGATGACAACCCAAGATTTGTTGAATGAAGCACGAGCGCTGGAAATCTTGGAAAAGCAAGCAAATGATGACAGCGAGTCTTCGGGAAATGCTAATGCTATTTGTCCACAGACGGCCAAATATCTTAACACAAGACTTCGTTGTTTAAGCTGTCCCAGTGTAGGATATCGATCTTGCTCGACATCTTAATAGCAATTCTTGTCTTAAGTTTGGTCATTGTATAAAGCTCTATCGCAGCCCTCGGAACCCTTACATTAGGGCCCTGATTATCCTGCTTCTTTTCAGAAAAGAAATAAATCACAAGGAGCGCGAATTCGGCGGAAACACCAACGCAAGCGTCCACAGTCGGTCCATCAAGTGGATCAAGGACCTCATCAACCTACCTTGAGTTTCGTGGAAGTGGAAACGCTTTTTGTATCAGGGAAGATTAATGGTGTACTGTCGAAGTTCTTACTGGACTTTCACTCCCCTGCGAACATTATGAGCCATGATGAGTTCATAGCTCACAATCACAAGGCCTCCCAAGGTTGTAAACACTGGTTACGTATACGCCAAAGGTTCTGAGCACTGAAGCTACTTCACAAGAGTGCTACTTTACAAGAAGTAATGCGTCACATTTCCAGTGGTCAGTGAACATCCTGAGGACCGTGGATCAGGACCCAGCCCAATTTTGCCAAAACCTTCTGTGAACTAACTTCAGTGGATGGCAAAATTTCACTTTTCCGGCCAAAAAACCGCGATAATCAAAAATCAAAAAACACAGGATTGTTTAAAAAAAAAAGTTTTATCATCCTGCCAAGTTTCATTAGTATCTACGAAGTGATACAGCGGTGGGAGGCTCCGGGTTGTTTTGCCTGTTAAATATGTGGCAAAAGCAATTCCCATTTTTTTGATGTAGCTTTATTTCCTTTTTCTATTTCGCTGTATCGCTACGTAAAGTGTTCACCAGTTTTTTGGCTAAAAATCTTCAGCCCAGACGCACTTCTGAGTGCTATATTATCATAATAGTTGTATAAACCTCTGGAGACAATGGTATTCTTTTCATGTTATATAGCTACACGTTTTTTCTTTTGCTGTGCTTGTAACTTTTTTGTTTTGTTTTTTTTCTGTAATTACTTAGTTGTCCTTGTAAGTTTTTCATGTTTTTGTAAGGTTTTTTTTTCTTTCTCTTTCTTTTCTTTTTGCGTGATTAGCCAGTTTTTTTGTTTTGTTTGGAGAGTGGGAAGGGAGTATAGTGAGTAAATTTGTAATCTTTGTTTTTGTTTGAAATAAAGTTTCACTATTACAAAAAAAAGAAAAAAAGTTTCATTAGTATCAGTAAAATATTTTTAAAAGATTAATTTGAAAGTGATCACTTTTTGACAACAGCTGACCCGGCGCGGGAGTTAAGCTAAGTTAATTTGTAAGCCACTAGATTCATGAGCTAAAAAAATTCATAACATTTTTCTACTTTCGAAATTGCAAAAAATACATAAAGCAAAAATGAAAAAACTCGCAAGAACTTCAAACCAAACCGTAGTTATTAGAATTAACCCTCTGAATCAGTCTCCTACAGCCCTCACATTTTCAGTATTTTGCAATACAGTAAGAAAAGCCATGGATTTTATAAAATTGCCGTCACCTCTATATTTACATGACTACTTGTCGAAAGGTGATCCCCAGCTAAACGCCCGGGGATATATACATAAACGTTTTACTTTATATAATTGCACTAGGTTGGAGTCTATGCTTGTTTTCAGCGCTAGATATTGTGACGGAAACAAAATTAACCAGTGTCGATTCTAGCGATTTTCTTCCCTCTTTATAAGCTAGATTTCAAATACGTAAATTGAATAATTTGTCTGAGTTAAATACAGATTTTTCATAACCAGATAAACTCATTATCATCCGTGTAATTTTACTTCGGGATTTGTTATTTTATCCAGAAAAGGCTTAGTATTAGCCTTAGGAGGTGCAAGCCCGAAATGTATGCGTCATTTCTCAGTTGCCGACATTCGAATAAGCCTTCTTTTTTTAGCTTGAGCCCTTCAATGGCAGCTTTGAGCCCTTCAATTTCAATAGAGACTTCCAGAGCTTTCCCATTCGTTTTCACCTTTTTAATGACCTATTTTGATCCTTATAATTTACAAACCCTTCTTGAAAATAATCGTTCGCGCCACCATTTTCGAATTCCCCCAAATAAACGTGGTAGAGGCATTGCATTTAACCTAGCCCTATCTCCAAGAACCTACGGTCAAAATATCATCCCTCTCCTTCCCCACCCCCATATATTATTAACATACCAATCAATCATCCACTGACCTTGAACAACTTACTACAACGAAATTTCTTTCCTTTTTTTTTAATGCAAAGAAGACGGTGCTCCACAGCCCCTCTTAGTAAAGTGAATTGTTTATATAACCATTCACAAGGAATGCTGTCACCAGACTGATGTAATAACTTGAGATAAAAAGTTTGTTCAGAGACAGAATTCACGTAGTCCAATTAAACAAGGTGATGTCTTTGCCTTTACATAATAATTAAAATAAGTACCTCATTTTATACTCCCTCCCCCCCCCCCCTCCTTCCCTCCCCTCTCGCCCCACTATCTATTGTACTATCCCAGCTGTAAAAGTTGAACTGAGAAGACTATAGTTTGGGATAAAATAAAACATTGTCTCACAACAAAACTCAACCATTTTTTTTTTCAGTATTTTAATGTGGCAACATTCAAAACATTTAACATGTTTGACATTTTGAATTCATATATCATTTTAGTGCAGTGTTCTTTCTAAAATGGTAGATAAAAGAAAAACCTTGGTCTACGAGGATTCTACTCCGATATGCACTAAACATACTGAAGGACTTTTAATGAAAAAAGGCCATTAGGGCGCATGCCGTCATCAGGATGATGCTGACCGCAGCAGCGGTACCTCCGTTGCAATTATCTCCCTCGCAGCATTCCAGTTTGCATGTCGATCCATCTACAGCTTTGCAAGCACTCAATATTTGGTCGGAGTTGTCGCAAATCGCCTTGGCTTGACACATTTTGCTGTAGGACTTAGTTTCGCCATAGGAGAGGGTGAGTGTGCCACAGCGGTCCAAGCCTGTAGTACAAGTTTCTTCCTCTTTGTTCTTATTGCAATCACCCATGTCTGATGAGCTGGTGCATTTGTAACACTTGAGTCCATGAGCTGCGGCAAATTAGCAAAAGGGAGTTAGAGAAATGTTTCTTAATTTGCTTGTTTGTTTGTTTGTTTGTTTCTTTGTTTCTTTGTTTGTTTCAGTAACAATCACTCGGCCAGTCAGTGCTATCTACGTGATGCTTACTGAGCTCCTCAAACAAAACTGAATTAGTTGTTGTTTCGAACTTGTTTTAATTGATTCTCTCATTTTGCGCTGTCTGTGTTGGGAATTAAAAGTGTATAATGACAATGACATGGTTATGACAAGAACCTTCTCAGGAGTACGTGAGTCATAATTTTTAGTAACGCGGAGCCAGTGTGCTTAATTTATATGTCAAATTTCAATCATTAGCTGGTCACGGTTGGGATAATGCTGAATCTATTTGCTTTATTCAAATCGTGATGTTTGCCTTCTTGTGGGAATCTTACGGTTGTGTACCATGAAAGTTTCATATCAATTTTTCGTTTCAGGGGGACATTTGAGTACACAACTGTAAGCTTAAAAGATTAATTGCTCAGTATTTTTGTTAAGAGATAACAATTTGAAATAAAAAAGCAATACGTGTAAATTAAAGCGCGGATAACAGAGACTGGATAAAAAAGAAAGCAAGATACTAAATAACCAAAACAATACTAACCTAACGAGATCGACTATATGGAGATAAAATTTTATCGGCGAAAATGAAACGACGTCATATTTTAAGACACTGATAACAAATTTCAGATTTCATTAGTGTTGTGCAAAAACTCATTTCTTAGCTAAAAACTCATTTCTTAGCTACGGGGAAGCAGAACAGAAATTAGCCAGAGGGTATTCATGATGTAAAGCGCCGTTGGTATTCTTAAAAGATATATTTTTATCTATTTATCCACGGTAAAATCTTCAGTATTTACAAGTTAAAATAATAACAATGCTGTTTTACAAGATTGCCGTGTAGTAGCCTGACTGACAATTGTTGTAAAGTTGGTCAATTTCCCTTTTAAAGCGTCCAAGAGAATCTAATTTCTGTTAATTGACCGGTAGGCTGTTCCACAATAGCGCTCCATAGCTACGCTTAAGATAGTTCGTGCGTGGCTTGCTCAGGTCTAGTTTGATCTCGGAATCTCTTAGATTATACGGTGTACTGCGGACGTTAAACAAATTTGGCAAGTACGCCGGGGGAAGTGCGCTAATTGTTTCAAACATTAAGGTGTTTCGATACAGTTTTTTTGGGACTATACCTGACCTTTAGAATCGGCTTTTGGACAGTCTTCTCCTTGTCAGATCAACGTGAAGTTTGCAACACTTTTTTGGTTTTGGATTGAACTTTAGCGTGGTTTTCATTTTGTGAAAATCGACATTTCCATGACAACGATAAACAAAAAACCTCGAAAACAGTAAATTTGAAATTTTGCGCGATCAGTCCAGATTTCACTTTGAAAAGCAAATACCAACATCTTAAACTGTGGTGTATGGCAAACAAAATATACAGGAACAAAAAATTCTGTATGTTTGTTTTGAAGTAAATCGCAAAAACATTTTCAACCTTAGTTTTTGCATAGTAATAGTAAATGCACTGAAAAATAATCAATACTTTGATGAAATGGCTAGAAACTACTGTTAAAATGTCTTTTACTTACTATTTTACGCCTAGAAAGTTTTGTTGAAACTGGTCTTCGCGATCTCGAGAACGAATTGTTTTCCTAAGATCATTCTCTTAATAATTTTGTGGTATTTTTGAATTTGAGCACTTTTGCGAAATTCTTAAGAACGGCTCGATAGATGTTTTTAAAGACAAACAGGTTAAGGTTGTTTGTTCACCAATTATTAGAGGACTTGGTTTGTTTGTAACATTTGTTATGAAGTTGCTAAGCAGCTTACCAAACAATTTGTATTGACTTAGTGCTCTCCTGCTGAGCAAAGCCTTGGCTTATTCTACCAAATACAAATTATTGAAAGTCACGGACTGAAGCGACTGCAAATCTTGCAACAAAGGTACTAAAAAAAAACTAAAAGAGATATTTGAGTAACAGCTCTGCCTCCCAAATTTTGAACAAAACTAAATTCCACCGTTGAAAAAATTAATTAATGTGAATGTACCTCTATAGAAAAAACGAAGGGGATGTTAAAAATTATCCATCCTTTTCAACTTTGCAACACTTTCGCAAGTTCTCATAAGCAGGTCACGCAGATGTGATAATGCTATATATTTTTGCCTTATTCAAATCGTGATGCTTTCTTAAACCTGGATGCCTTAAACCAGTCCGTAATGTTTGGACTAATAACATTCCTTGCGGGAATCTTCCGACTGTAAACTTAATGAAAGTTTCGTGCTAATTTTCAGGTGTTTGATTGGGCGTTGGAGTGCACAGTTGCAAGATTCAAAGGTTTTTTACAGTATTTTTGTCAAAGATAACAATTTTAAAAATTCTAATCCGTGTAAATTGCAATGAGCATCGCGGAGAATGGAAAAGAAGGCCGGCAGCATATAGCGACTGAATGAAGATTAAACTTTATCAGAGAAATATGAAATGTGCTCATGTTTTAAGGTAGGCTAAGAGTTTCAGATTTCGTAAGTGTTAGGCCAGTTCTACCCCCAAATCGATGAATTATCAATTTACTGTTTTTCGCTATAAATTGTTTTCTTACCTACGGAGAAGCAGAACAGAAAAGCTAGAGCAAACAGGGTTTTCGTGATGTAAAACGTCGTTGATGAGCCGCACCTTCAGCAAAACTCCACCGAATGAAAAGCCAAGCAACGCAAAGAGATTAAATTAGAGGGCTGCCTATCATCAAGCACTTAGATCTAAATAGCCAATGGGCGCAAAGAGAAAACAAAAGACAAACAGGCGAGTGGCAGAACACAAAAATTACTCCAAATAACCCCGCTGAGTGGCAGACACGGACCCCTGTTTCGTCCTGGTTTAGCACTAAGGTAATAGCCAATGGATGCAAAGACAAGACAAAAGGCAAAAAGGTGAAGTTCGTTTGTTCACCAATCAGTAAAGAACTTGGTTTGTTTGAAAAAGTTGTTATGAAAGTTGCTAGGCCGTTTACCGAACAGTTTATATTGACTGGATACTCTCCCGCTGAGCAAGATAAATTTGGCCTATTCTGCAAAATTGTTGAATAGCTACGACCTAAAAAGACAGCAAATTTTTTGAAACTGAATGGTACTTTAAAAATTAATAACGTATTTCGCTAACAACTCTGTCCCCCAAATTTTGAAGAGTACAAAAAAAGTCCAGTAGTGGAAAGTTTAAATGTGAACGTTGCCAGCTCAAATTCCCTTGCCTCCAGCTGGGCTCGATTTAAGATGATCGAAAGGGCGAGAATTTTTCTTGACGTACTCCTGAAATAATTTATTACAGTATATGTAGATTAGAGAAATGAGCGCTACTTTGAACCAATGTAAGTTTCCTAATTTCTGTCCCTATAAGGACGTGAGTAGTGATTAATGCGTTTAACAAATACCACCTTATTTTTGAAAGAACTGGATCCAGCAACGTTACAAGAAGAAAGTTATTCCCAGCAACAAGGCGCCTGTGTATATACATGATTGAATATCTGAGAAAGAAAGGTTTGTACAGAGAGCTGCTAGAAACATTAAACGAAAAAAATGAAGAGCAGCTATACGTGTTATGTGAACACCTGGTGTATGAATAATTGAACAGATAAATAAAAAGATAAAATGGAAACGAATGTAAGAAAATGTCTTATAACGCAAATGTGTGAATTCTTAAAACAAACAAATCAAGAAGAAGATTTTATAAAAATGTTGAAAAAAAACTTAGTTAATGATGATGAACCCACTGAAGAGGAAATATGTTTGGTTAAGCTTACTCTTGAACAATTGCGAAATTTGCCTGATGTGCTTGCTTAAAAAAGAAGCGAAAAAGAAAAACTTTAAGCTTTGAAAGCCAAAGCTAAAAGTTTATTTTATTTTTTTCGCCTCATTATCTCAAATAAGTTTAAAAGCAGCATAAGCAAGAGCGGCAGCGCCGCCGCCAACAAAAAGCATCTCGCTTTATTTCTGAGGCGGGCTGGGTTGATAATAATCGGAAATTTAGGTTCGTGTGTAAAGGTTAATTGTTGAGAAACGCCGGCATGAGCTCTATTGTAAAGCTTGATAGCGGTGTCAGTATCAGCAAAGGATTCATCAGCTTGTTGATGTTTTTCAGTGTTGAGAGCAGTTCAGTCTTGAAGTTTGGTGCGTTCCTCAGAGTACTTCTGATAAACGAAACATAACCGAACACACACACACACACAAAAAAATGTTTTTTATCTGATTAGATATTTATGAGTCAAATTTGATGGCTGCTGGATTCAACACCTGTCAGGTTATTGAAGCAATACAAAACCTACCACCAGAATTACGTGAGATAATTTACAAACATTACCTCGCTATAAAACTGAAAGAGCGAGAGGCTTTGGGTTGGAACTTGGTTCACAATGAGCTTTTAATTCAACCTTTCTGTTCTGAAATGGAGCGGCTTGTACATATTTTGGTGTGTGTAGCCTATATGCATTGTGGTTGTGGAGGGTGTTGTTACCCTTGTTATAAACAAGAAGAAATCTTACATGAAATAACCATTTCTGTCCCCGATATACTTGATATAATTCTAATTAAGTTTTGCACTGATATATGGGAAGAGGACCACAACCATTAAGTTGTGTTTACGGCGCGTGACTTCGCTGTCTGGTGAAACTCACAGACAATGACGTAATTTATATTCTCGTTCAAACATTGAAGGGAAACCCCCTAACAACTCAAGCTTGAAAAAACAAATCAATATTCACAGACAGGTTACATTAATTCATAATCAAAATATTCATTACCGTCAGCAGAAGTTTTGAGACCTATTTTGTAGACAAATTGATAATAATCATCTTCCATCAGGTCTTCTGTAAGTCGTTTAGGGGCCCACACACAAAACTCATCTCCATTTTTTGTTTCCAAAGTTAAAATAGCTGAATCCCCATATTTACCTTTTCTATATTTAACTTTTTTAATTTTGTAAATAGTGTCTGAAATATCCCGCCATTTTAAAATTTCTTTTCTTTCAAAACTTTCTTCTGTTGGCCAGTCTTGTGAGATCGCATGTTGATCTGTGCAGACAGCCATAGTAAGAGATGTGTTGAAGATACATTTGTTTAAATAGCGTGTATTTTTCTACTCGAGGTAAAATTTTGTGAAGCGCATGCGTAAAAACATCCAATTATTGCGACATTTTTAGGTGAAGGACAGAAAAAGGGTACCATAAGGAATAGAAGAAGAAAAATATGTTTAATATATATTGAAAGTGATCAATATTAATTAGTTCACTCATTGGTAAAGCCTTAGGGGGGTGATGGTTGGCCACCATCTGAACCCTGTTTGAGGGCTTGCATGCGGTGAATTACGAGGTATAGGGGAACTCCTTCCAGTGGGAGAGTACCCTACGGGTGAGCCCGCCTCGGCCCTACTGGTGACAGGGGGGTGCTCAGAGATCCCTCGGGATTTCAACCTCGCTCCCAGAGGTAAAATGTGGAATGACAACCGCCTTGTCAGCGGTTAAATCCTCACTTCGGTGAGGTGAAAGTCCTAGCCGAGGCTAGGCAAGAACAGCCACGAGCACCCCCCGACAAGGGTTTTTGCTCTTTTATGTGACCTGTCACGCAATATCACGCCTGACTGTCACGTTTGCAGTCACGCAATGTCACGCCTCTTGTCACATAAGGTCACGCGTGACTATCACGCATTTTTCGTTGTTTATAAGAAAAAAGTTTTATTTTTTAACTTTATTTGGAAAAAAATCTTACTATGGAACCACATCTTGGCCTGAAATTGGGTAGCCATCTTCATCACGAGTTGGTAACAATATTTTTGAAACACATTCTTGAGTGATAAAGCGTATTTGCCGAATTTTGGGGGGCGTGAGAAGTTCAAAAAACCAATAACAAATAGTTGCAAAAAGTGCAATCATTTTGTTAGCGTATATAATTACTTTGAAAATTTACAATTGAGTGAATTTTTTTTCATACTTTCTTTGAACAGAAAGCGGAATCTCCATACAATGATCAGTGACGAAATTATCTATCATTTTCAATCTATCAAGAAAGACCTTCTCGTCGAAAGCTTCGCCTCTGAGGTAAAAGCGAATCTCATCAACAATTTTCTGGTATTCGATACGGGCAAAATTTGCTTGTTCTGTTTTCTTATCGTATTTCTTAAGGCTTGCCACTGCTTTCAAAGTAAGACCAACACCAGTTAAAGTTGCCATGACAGCAGGGTTCAATGTAATTCCTCCGGCTACTGCGGCACTAATAATTAATTTGCCAGCCGAAAGATTACAAACAAAATTTTTTCTTCGAAAACCGCGGTGCCACTTTTCATAACCATAATGTTTCTTATGATAATAACTATACAAATCTTTCAGAATTTTAACTTCAACCCGTTTGGTGACGAATTCAGACCGGATGCACCAACTCCAGCACCATCACCACCAACAACTCCCACAACACCCACAACACCTTTAGTACCAACATCACAACCACCCCCATATCAAGAATTTGATGATTTTCCATTACCACCTCCACCTTTGATGGAAGAAACTGTTATGACGGGAACTTCCAAAGATAAAACAAGGGAAGAAACATCAAAACGGCTTAGAACTGTAAAAAGTATTCTTGCTAAACATGGAAGCGATCCAATTTACAAAGTAAAAAGTAAAGGATCAAAATATTATGGATATAATGTGGAAGAACTAGAAGCTGAGGCGTTTAAACTCGAAACAATTAAGGCACATCAAGAACATACAGAAAAGCTACTTAAAAGGAAACAACCTTTATCAACACAATTACAAGAAAAAAAGGCGAAATTGAAACCACCAAAAAAAAAGAAAAAAAAAAGAAATCTCCAATACCCCTTTGGAAAAAGCTGTCATGAGCCGAAGACCTGCTTTTGAACTTTCTGACGATGAAGATGACTCTTATGAACAGGATTGGGAAACCGAAGGAAGTGATTTCTATGATGATGAAGCTGAAAAATTGATCAACCAACTTTATTTGAGCTTAGGATCGATAAAAGCAGGAAACAGCTCAATAAAACTAAAAAATCAGGTATTGTTTCTGCTTGATTCACTAGTTGAACTCGGCACAATCAATAAAAATGAAAAGAAAAAAATTATTTCTGATTATATATAAACAATGAGCTTTGACATACTGCTTGACTCGAGCCTTGCAAAACTAGAAAGAGGTGGAGAACGGAATGTTTCACACGATTTTACAGTGAAGTTTCATCCTCCAATCGAATTGGGTTCAGGAAACTATAAAACCGCTTTAGACACACTTATCACAATGAGTTACTCATGGAACAACATCGATTCTCGTTATGATAATAACAAAATTCGCTGGAAGAAAAAAACAGAACAAGCGTGGAAGACCTTAACTTTCCCGAATGGAATGTATGATTACAAAAAAATCAACACATTTATTCAGCAACACACACCGGTAAAGTAGCTCCAACAAACAAAGACAGTAATTACATTTTCACAATATATTTCGATATGTCAATTTATAGGGTTGTGACTTTGATACATAACAATTATGAGCTTGACATGTCTCAAGGAAATTTTAATGAATTGCTTGGTTATGGTAAAATTGTCTTGAGTGGAGATGTTGTCGGAAGGAACGTTCCAAATATCACAAGAGGTGTTGATTGGGTATATTTGCACTGTGACCTTATCACACGCCGAACAAACAATGTTTCAAGCGATGTGTTATACAGTTTCTCAACATCAGATTTTCAGGTTAGCTATCCATTTCAAAAAGAGCCGCGCCGGCTTAAGTGGCAACCTGTGAATAAAAGTTTTATTAATGAAATAAGGGTTTGGGTGACAGATGGAAGAAACAATATCCTGGATCTCAACGGGACAGACATTGCAATAAGTTTAATGATTGAAAAAGAGTAAGAATTTTTGTGTTGGTAAAAATATACAATCATGAATCATCCGAGTGAGTGGGCAAGATACTTTGATGAAAACACCGGAAGTTATCGATATAAACACAAAGGGTCGGGTGTGATCCGTGACACCTTCATGACCATCGGTAAAGTATTCAAAGACAATGCAAAGAATGTGGCAAAGAAAACTGTCGAAAAAGCCACAAAAACAATCGCTGAAAAAGCGGGTCAAAAAGTTGGTGAACTTGCTGTTGAAAAAGGTTCCAAACAAATACGAAAAATACTGCAAGAGCGAAAAAAACAAAAACCGTTGTCTAAAGATTCGAAAAAGAAACTTGCAAATATTTTGCAAAACCAAACACAGAAAAAATCAGACGCCCTTTTGAAATTAAATGGATAACTTTGTATTTGAGGTTTTGGTAACTTTATATTTATTTTTCCTACTTCACAAGACCATGCCTCGATTACATGATAGCGAGCAGCTCGAAGCTTTTGTGTTCGTTTAACAGTTGCTTTAAATCTATCTTCTCGTGTTTGGTCATGATGAGTAATAATTCTATTTCGATCATGAGGAAAACATTTTCGACATCCATGCCAATAACACCCATGATATTGAAAAACAGTCTTTGTTTCATGGTTATAACCGTCTACAGGTGCACTCTCAACCCATCTTTCACCTCCATGACCGCAGGCGGCCTGGTGAATGTGAATTTTACGAAGTTCTGCTTCTTGTTCAAGCCAGCGAAGAGATTCTGAAGAAGATGAATGTTTTGGATAAAAAGCTTCCTCAAAAACTGTTTGTGGTAATTCAACTTTTTCGGCTGGGCATTTAATCACAGTCTTTCCTTGCGCACACGTTTTGATATGCCGTTGAAGGTCGCAAGCTTTAGTTAATCTTGAACGACAATGAACACATACATAGATTTTTGCAATCTTCGTAATATCTTTTATAATGAAAGCATGCCCTTCGTAAATTCCAATTGTCAAAATATTTGTTAATTTGGCTGGTGGTGTCCTGTTAAGATGCCATACAACTTCACCATTCTGCAAACGTTCAGGCTCATATACACGAATACCCAACCAATCTTTGAAAATTTGTTTTTTATTAAGATGTTTTTCAACCTCATCAAGTTCATCTAAAGATGTTTTACGGCAATCTTGTGGAGCAGCTTTGAGGTTGAAGAAACCCTTTGCAAGTTCCCGTGCTGCCGTTGTACTTCGATCTGGTCTTGAACCTCGGTGTACCGCAATACAACGCCAAAGACATAAATTGTCTTTGTAAGTGTCCAAAGCTACCATATTACGACTATGTGAAAGGTTACGCAGCCAATCTGGTAATGGTCCTGTTCCTAAAAGCGGTTTACGATCAAGCACCACCTTTACATCAACATTAAAATGATTTTCAAACACCCATTTCGTGTCAGGTCTATTTATGTTGTCAGAGTCGAAACGAAATTTTTCCCGATCACTCAACCATTTTTCCGCATCAGAAAGACGATCAAACCAAGGAGAACCTTTGTTAGTGTAATTCACATATATTACAGCATTTTCAATGTGTCGTAACTGATATGAAAAATAATGTCTTAAGAGCTGGTCTGTCTGTAACTTTCGAGAATCCGCGGTCAGGAAGCGAAAATTCGAATTTTCTTTTTCTACACCAAAAAGACCCTTTTGGTGAACCTTTTTAAAAAATGATACCCAAAAGTTCCAGCGAGGCCTTATTTTGACAAAAACGGACAAAGTTCGAAAAGCTGCCCAACCGCCGTCGAAGGCCGAGGTAAATTATGCAAATTAGCGTATTTTCAACTCGCCAGAACAGGACAACAAAAGCTCACACTAAATTCACTTTTTCACCATTTGTTATTCATCCCTTGGACTTCCTTTTAAACTAAATTTCATTGCGATGTTAACAATTTTTCTTTGCTGTTTACACGCTTAAAAAATATAGCATTCGCTCTTCAGTTGATTCATCAAATTTTACCTTATTTCGGAAGATCACAGCGCCGAGGATATACGTATCTACAGGGCAAAAAGGGATTCTATCGAACGGGCAATTATTCTTCTTTATCATACTGAAATGGTTAGTTTGGCCCGTAAAAAGCAAGCGCGCTAGAGGCAAAAACGTAGAGACCATTTTCACACATTTCGCCGTTTTCTCTGTTGTTCTCGTATTACAAGCTGCATATCATTTTGAAACAAAAATCAATGATACGTTGGTCATTTTGGTCAATGCTCGCAATTTTATTTGTTTTTAAATTTTAACACTTTATATCTGTAACAATAACTTGACTTTTTTAATCAAACTCGATTATTTTCAAATACGGGAACATTAAGCACTAAATAAACAATCCTCCGACGTGTGTACGGGGGAATTCGAACAAGAAGCTGTGCAAACGTCGAAAAGAATTACGTTTGTAATAGAAAACCGCCGAGTAGCCACCTTTCCATATTTCGCCAATCGATATGCTTTTAGTTGACGTACTGATTATTAGACTTGCTTACTTTAATAGGAACTTTGAACGACAAATATTAAAACGTTTACCATGAGAGATAAATTCTGCTGCTTCACACCACACTACAGACAATCTAAAATGACTAAAATTTTGATTTTGCGCCGTAAAAAGTAACGCTTAAACATGTATAACAACACTGTCAACAGCGTGTTGCTGCTGAGACTATGTTAATATAAATAGGTATAAAGGAAAATACATTATTTGTATAAGGCGCTTCTCTCTGCTCGCTCTGATTTCAATTCAATATCCGACCTGAGTCAAAGGCCACCTACGAAATCTTTTTTGTATAGTAAGTATAGTAGTATAAGTATAGTTATTCACTTACTCGTCTTTTTGTGGTACAGACGTCTGAACAATGCGGAAGATGTCTTATCCCCTTCGAAGAGAAGGCAGCAAATTGGAATTTTCTTCCTGGCAGGTGTAGGTTTTTATTTTAATTTGTGGAGGCGACAACAGGTTGTCACGTTGCGTGACATACAAAATTACATGGATATGCACAGCAGCGCGTCCGCGAAAATTAGAAAAAGAAAACAGAAAAAGGAAAACGAAAACAAAAACCACAAGAAGAGTGGCAGAAAACTAACACATTTCCCTAAGAAAATGTTCTCGACTCATCGACAAAACCAATAACGAAAACAAAGCCAGAAATAAATTTATATATAAAAAAATAATAATATGAACGTTTGAGAAGACAGAAAAGGAGAGAAATTGGAATTAGAGGTGTCAACTCAATCCGGCCGCAGAAAAAAGGCCCCGTATATTGCGGCGCTTAGTGATCTTGTTGCTGGTTGTTCCTGTGGCGGCCGCTCTTGAGTCTCAGGATCCAATTAACACTCTCATTTCATACGATCCCCCTTGGGGGGACTCCTAAATGAAAGTGGCGGGAATGCTCGTCGTCTCGCTTAGGGGTGTGAATTGCAGATTATGGTGTCGCTTAGGGTTTACGGTAAGCCAATATTTTTACCCATCGCTTAGGGTTGTGCTTAAAGAAACATCTATATGAAAAAACTAAACACCGTCAATCTTTAGCGCAATTAAATCACTGTCAGTAGCTCTTACTTGGTGTCCTGTTTTAGCATGGTCTCCCTTAGAGGTCAAATTAAGCCTGTGCCACGCCCAGATTGGTCTCCTTTAGGGGTTTAATTCTAATTTTCCGACGAGCATCCCCGCCACTTTCATACGAGAGTCCCCCCAGGATACGATCATACAATCTCTATAACCCGAACCTCTTTTAGTTCGAAATCTAAGCTAAATAGAACTACTTATCTCACTTCATCATAGTAAAACTCGATAGCAAGACCTTTCGTTTAAGCGGGTTAGTTCTGGGTATCCATTGACGGTTTAAGTTGAGTTATGGAAATTCTACTGTACATCGAAAACCGTCATTTCCTTGAATTGTCATATGGGAGGCTGGACCACCAACCCAGAATAAATCATGATTCCTTCGCATATGGTTTTCAAAATCAAAATTTTGGCGTGTCGGGATTTCTGTTTACGTACCTGCGGAGGTGGAACCGTTTATATTTGGGGAAGCGTTTTGTTTTGTTTAGATGTTTTAGTCCGAACGTTTTATTCCGTGGCGGCTACATATAAATACTTGGCACAGATTTTATTTTACTCAGGAGGTTAAGATAGGAAAGGACGCGGTTGCTTCGTGTTATTGGACATTCTCACTTGTGCTAAAGCTTTGCATTTTTGCGATTTACTCATACCCCTCACTCCCACCCTCCCCCTCCCCCTCCTGCCAAAGAAAATAACAAAATTGTCATGTATGAAGGACAATCGTAAATCAGGCCTTCCAAAATCTCTCCATTTTTTATCGGTTGCTGGAATGCATCCTATTTTCATCCCCAAGTTATGGGAATATTCTTTTCTGTCTTCTCAAACGTTCATATTATAATTTTTTTTATATATAAACTTATTTCTGGCTTTGTTTTCGTTATTGGTTTTGTCGATGAGTCGAGAACATTTTCTTAGGGAAATGTGTTAGTTTTCTGCCACTCTTCTTGTGGTTTTTGTTTTCGTTTTCCTTTTTCTGTTTTCTTTTTCTAATTTTCGCGGACGCGCTGCTGTGCATATCCATGTAATTTCGTGTGTCACGCAACGTGACAACCTGTTGTCGCCTCCACAAAATAAAAACGTACACCTACCAGGAAGAAAATTCCAATTTGCTGCCTTCTCTTCGAAGGGGATAAGACATCTTCCGCATTGTTCAGACGTCTGTACCACAAAAAGACGAGTAAGTGAATAACTATACTTATATAGGCAACAAAAAAGATTTCGTAGGTGGCCTTTGACTCAGGTCGGATATTGAATTGAAATCAGGGCGAACAGAGAGAAGCGCCTTATACAAATAATGTATTTTCCTTTATACCTATTTATATTAACATAGTCTCAGCAGCAACACGTTGTTGACAGTGTTGTTATGCATGTTTAAGCGTTACTTTTTACGGCGCAAAATCAAAATTTTAGTGATATAAGATTGTCTGTAGTGTGGTGTGACGCAGTAGAATTTATCTCTCATGGTAAACGTTTTAATATTTGTCGTTCAAAGTTCCTATTAAAGTAAGCAAGTCTAATAATCAGTACGTCAATTAAAAGCATATCGATTGGCGAAATATGGAAAGGTGGCTACTCGGCGGTTTTCTATTACAAACCTAATTCTTTTCGACGTTTGTACAGCTTCTTGTTCGAATTCCCCCGTACACACGTCGGAGGATTGTTTATTTAGTGCTTAATGTTCCCTTATTTGAAAATAATCGAGTTTGATTTAAAATAGTCAAGTTATTGTTACAGATATAAAGTGTTAAAATTTAAAAACAAATAAAATTGGGAGCATTGACCAAAATGACCAACGTATCATTGATTTTTGTTTCAAAATGATATGCTATGGCGTTCATTACTATTCAAAACACTTTGAGGACATTTTGCACGTTCAAACACCTTTTTGACGTCTGATAGGTCATATTACAGTGCCTGGTATTACGACGTAAAATCCACGACGTAATCCATGTACGTTCGACGATACGACGTAAACTAAATTAACCTCTGTCGTACGACGAAAAAGTTGACTCTCGTTTAATTGTGGATTGAACGTCATTCAGACCTCTTCCTTCAGTACGTTGTAAAGATGAAGCTGTACACGTTACGACGTAAAAATTAAAGTCATCTAAATTACGGCGTAATGTTACAGCAGCTTCGTTAAGGCGCAATCTTAATTTTAATTCAAATAAGGTTTACGCCGTGAATTTTCTGACATTAACTTAATTAATTGAAGTTGTCAATCAAATAAGGTTTACGTCGCAAAATTTACGACGTAAACTTAATACGTTATAGTCGTCAATCAAATAAAGTTTTACGTCCTAAAATTTACGACGTGAACTTAATCTGTTAAAGCTGTCAATCAAATAAGGTTTATTAATAGATTAACAATTACAATGTTTAATGAGTTAAAGTCAAAGTTAATTCATGAAAGTTACGATGTAACCTAAATAAGTTATCTTGTTGCATTTTAAGTTTTGGTAGGTTACCTTTCACAATGTTTAATATCTAATCGTCAAAGTTTTAATAGGTTAACGTTTAGAATGTTTAAAAAGTTAACGCCAACGCAAAAATGGTTAAGTTTAAATTGGTAGAGTTAGTTTAGTGCAGCAAGAACAAATATCACCTCGCTTTGTCAGAAGTCCATTTAAATGAAAAGAGTGCTGGTTCAATCAGTCAATTTTTTCTAAATTTCTGCAATATATGGAAAAGCATCCGATTTGTTTTGTTTCGTTTTTTTTTTTGTACGCATCCCAATACAACGAAATCCCCTATAACAAAGACCCCGTTATAACGTACGATATCTTTCAGCCTAGTTATGGTAAAATGAATGGAACATCACTGAATCCCGCTAAGACAAACTCCCATGGTAACAAACGCATTTTACCAGTCCCTTGGCAATTCCAAAGAGACCTACATTTAATTGTTTTATTTGAACTTGTTACTGTAAATTACCTCAGAAGTGGTTGTTCTCTCTTTCTAATAAATTTTCGTAATAATCCAACAGAATGCAACAGAGACCACTTTTGTTTCTTTCTGTAGAATTTGGTTGGCCTGATCATGGTACTGAAAACGCAGAGGTCGGCGGACACTTTTAATCATGACGTTGTTCAAAGTTGTCAGTGAGCGACAACACGCAATACCGAGTCGATATCGATGGGCCGACATGTAAGCAGCCTTCCAGGAAATATATAAATAAAAAAAACTACTAGCTTGAACTATATACTACTGTGTTATACTGAAGTTAAAAAACTTGTACAATGTACAATAATTATATTTACACTACATACAGTTCCAAAGAACACCCAACGGATCATTTTGGTTAAGAAAGAATTAACAAAGGAAGCAAGGGAGAAAAATTGTCGGTTTAGAAAAAAGGGAGGAAGGAAGGCCTCTGTTTGGAAAAAAATGGCTATAGAGATGTGCGCTAAATTGTAATACCTTCTCTGATGGCTTTATAAAGAAAAAGATGAAACAACATTATTTGTTTCCGAAGGCTTTGTTGAGAAAAAGATGAATTGACATTATTTGATGTAGTGTTCTTCCTTTTCTTCGTTGGATGCCCCCAGTTGCTTACATGGTGCTTACATTTAACTGTGTAACACTGGTAACGAACAATAAATCGTCTATCCATTGTTTTCGTAGACTTTGAGTAGTCTCTAATTTTGTTGATGGCGATTGTTGGGCGGGCCACAGGGGGCCACACACGCGTGCGAAATTTCGAGGCGACGTGACGCGAGCGACGCGAGGGGAGCGCCAAAACATTTTTGGCGCTTCCCTGACATCGCGTCTCCTCGAAATTTTCCGCGCGCGCGTGTATATTTCGCCCGCCTCACAATCGCCATCGCCAAAATTATAGACTACTCGCAGTCTAGTGTCTTTGTGCTCTGTACGAGGTATCCTGGGTGGCAGCTCTCTTCCCCATCCCCACCCAGCTGTCACCCAAAAGAGTTTGGTCGCAGGCTATGCGCACGGAGAATAACGAGTGCAGTACTCGAGGGGAAAAAAAACTTTTTTGCGGACAAAAAAAGAAATTGACATTTAAAGTATTTTTCGGACAGCGGAAAAGGATTTAGGTGAGAGCTGTACAGCTCAGAGTTTTCAGTATTCACAGAAATTATGTAGTCGAGTGGGAACGGGTGGCGATAGAAGAAAAGACGAATGTACCAATGGCACACAACACGGTGATACTGTAGACCCTTGAACGCCTTTTTCATTAGATTTTGACCATATAGCGAAAATAGAGGTTTGTGATTCGTTTTGGGAAATTTTTTTGACGCTCGTTTACATTTAGACAAACGTATAATTTCCGCCTTTATAGAACTGTATTTTAGCTCGAAAACAACTGAATATATTGCTCGCAAAGCTGCATGGCCATTTGCTTATTGCAAAGTGTTTTATCTAGAAAGTTTCGCTACCTGGCCAATGTTTAAAGTAAAAACAAAAACCTTGAAGGATCATTTATCAATCTAAAACTTGAAAGCTTATTTGCATAGTGAGGGCTCCATCCTCCCCTACATATCTTGCTTTAACCTCGTCAAGTGAAAGGTAGTCCTCCCATCCTAGGGGAGCGTTGGGTTGGAGCCATCTTGAAGAAGGAGTTCTCTTTAGGAAAACCTCTCTTCCATTCAGCAGGGCCACACTGTCAGAATTTGAAAAAAAAATGACAATAAGACTTTTGTAATTAACCTTATCTTAGTGGGACATTTTCAATTCAAATGCATAGTGCAATAATGCAAAAATAATACAACAGGAGAAAGGTGCTTCAATGGATTATCATCTAAATTAAAATAAATCGACATGCAAGAATGTTTCTTCTAATCTTACCTCAAATTGAGGCAAATGGGTCCGTCTGTGCCCTGGTGGTACACGAACACGCCAGTGTTCCCGGCAGCGGACACTTTTGGCACAAAAATCAATCGAAGTGAAGAGAATAATGGACTTTTAACGCCCGCTGCCGGGGCCATATTGTCGGTGAGGCTGTTAAAATCCTTAATAACCCAGTCGTATGTCTCAACAGACTTTGTCCTCTGCAATGGTGCCACCTATAATGGCAGAACAACACTCAGTGTTTTTCTCGTGCACCTATCCCGTTCTATACCCTCCCCATTGTATAATGGGACATTTGACTGGTTCCGCCACGTTGACTCTGTCCTAGTCTATCATATAGGTTCGACACAAATTTCTCGCCAGTTATACTAAGAGCTTTTTCTGACTTTTCCTCGAAAGGACCGACCGTCGCTGATGAGCCCAGTCTCATCTCCCCGTTTTCAAATTCGTTCCGACCATTCTCGGTCGCATTCGAACCAAATATTGTGCAATGATAGTTATTAATTAGATCCTGAATATATTTTCAATCCGCTTAGACTTACATTATTGATTTGATTTGACCTTCTTTCGGTCAATAGCAGTTCGACGTGGCGAAGGGAGTTGTTCTGTATGTGACCCTGGAAGTCCTCGCGGCGCACTTTAGCTCTGCAAACGGGCACTGAGCAACTCAGAAAAGCCCGCCTACATTCAAGCGAAATGTGCCTGTTCAGTTGTTCCCTAGAAAGAGATAAGTTAAAATAATAATAACCTGATAACAATTGTAACATTTGTTACTGTCATAATAAACTCTTGTCTTATCTTCCCCTCATTCATTCGTTCATTCGTTCGTTTGTTCGTTCGTTCGTTCGTTCGTTCGTTCGTTTGCTCGCTTGCTCGTTCGTTCGTTCGTTCGTGCGTTCATTCATTCGTTTACTCGTTCCTTTGAATTTTTCCCCTTAATTCCTCTATTCATTTATTTTTCATTCTTTTAATCTTTGCAGAATTGCGCTTTTTTTAAGTGGTTCTCAGGACGATATAGAACCAGCTGAAATAATTACAAATGAGAATCAGAATGATTCAAGTTGACTAGCTATCGATACCACAGGGCCCCACAGAAACTGTGTGACCGTTTGTAGTTTCAAAATTATAAGAGAATGTATGGGAAAACCGAAAGGTTTCTAATAACGTCTAAAATTGCGAGGAATATTTACATTAAAGTTCAAAATAAACAAAAACTTACCTTAATCGTTGTGTTTTGTCGTCATCGTGCCTCTAAACAGCGAGTATTAGCGATTTCCAGGGTTTAGCGATGAGGTCGACTGTACGTAATAAGAAATCGCTAATACTCGCTGTTCAGAGGCACAATGACGACAAAACACAACAATTGAGGTAAGATTATGTTTAGTTTGAAGTTAAATGTGAAAATTTCTCTCAGCATTTCACGTTATTCGAAATCTTTCGGTTTTTCCCATACATTCCCTTACAATTTTGAAACTACAAGCGGTCACACACTTTGTGTGGTGCCCCTGTGTCGATACACCCAGTAAAACACCCAGCTGTGTTTTGCTTTAGTCACTCCAGTTACATGTGCAAACGCCATTTCTAGAATATACATCATACTTACCGAGGAATTTCACCATCACTGCAACTGAACGGGCAAATTATTGGTGCTTTCTTGCAGGCGTACCTTTGGTGATTTGATTGCTGGCGGACGGGCAACACAGTACGGCAGTGTGGGCACTCCTCTGGCTTCATGTCGCATGTGTCTGAGTGTACAACCATATTTCCCCGCTTCACCATCTGTCCACATCCAGTATGCGTGCACGGAATGTGCTCTTCGAGACACTGTTGTCGGTGGTTGTTTGTGTTGTCTAATGAACCCGTCCACGTGCAGCCACTTTCCCTGTGTGGGCAGAAGACTTCCAAAGTTTCAACTACCCTGTCGAAAGCAATTATGTGCCTCAAGTCTGCGGATCGAAGGGGCTGTCTTCCGACGGGGCAGTTCATACTCTGGTGTACATTCACCCATTCTTCTATGCAAGACTTACAAAAAAGATGGCCCTCTTTGCAAGCGAAGGCTTCCCGTATAACATGCTGGCTGCAATTAAGAAGAAAAACAATTAAAATTCCGTGATTGACATATTTTTTAATAAGTTTTACTATTTCTCCCCTTTTCTAGTTAGGTTTGTTACTGTAACAGGAAAGAGGGAATGAAAAGAAGTGTAACAAGAACACGAGACCCGGTAATGACGATTACCATAGGTGACAACTTTGAGCACATGCGTGGCTTTGATGGTAAAGAGGCCTTGTTGGTTTTCATGAAAGCATAAGAGATAATAAGCGGAAAATACGTAGTTACTGTAACGCAGAACCAAACACGACCACAAACGTCCCACGACGACACACAACCACCACGTTCACTTTCCATTCATATTGTGGGTAGAAAATTTCGATTGATTCAACGACTGCGTGGGAGGCTACCCCTAAGCAAGTTGAATATTAATATATTCTCGCTCTCGGTTTCATGCATGTTCGTCTCTGATCTATTAAATGATCTCAGGCAAAACCTATACTAGGAGATGTTATTCGCAGAGATGCAAATATGCTGTACTCTTGTAGTAGATGGTATGACATTATTTTCAAAAACAGAGTCAGAACAGTTGCTCCTAGAGTTCAAATTAAAGTCTAGACGTCAATAAGACTTCAATAAAATCATAATTTAGTCTTCTGTGGTATGTTGCATTGTATACTGTACTCACCAAATCGGGCAAAGAAAAGTTGCGTCCGGTCTTTTGGCGAAAATATCAGGATGATATCCCGTTTCCATGACTCAGTCCACTAGCAAAGCAGGAAAAAGCAGTGAACAGAAAAAGCGACGTGGAACAAAGGCGATATTCATTCACCGGCGATTCTAAACTAGCTCATGTGACTGATATCTGAGAACATAGCAATTCATAATTCAGATGGGCATTCTGTCAGTCAAAATAATTATGACAGAATTGGTGCAAAATAATCTTTCTTCGCAATTCGCAAGATAAATGTAAGTTGTTCGTGTTTGATTTCTTTTAAAAACCAATGTGCCGTATTATAGCCTTCACGCATTGTCTCGTATCCCCACGTGACGTGCGCGCTCGTGTTTGTCGCTTACGCGCGCGCGCGTATGGTTAGAGACTGGTCATTTATGGGGGGGGGGGGGGGGAAGACCATTAACAACAACAACAATTTATTAGCATTTCCACATGAACAAATGGCATTGCCGATTAGAATGTTGGGTATAGTTTAGATTATAATGATGAAATTTTTCAAATAATTACAGCTATTATTACATAGAGAGTCAATCTATGTGGCTGGTTCGTTCATTGTCTTGCTTTGATATTTTTCAAAGGCTAGAACGGATAAAGTGCCCGAGTTTCTTACTAACAAAGGGATCTACATTATTGAGGAGAAAGAGTATCATATCGTTTGTGTTCAATAAATGAAAATTATGATATCTGTAACTTTTTTTAACCTAGAAGTATTTATAGAATTGGGAATGTTATCTTTCTACAGGGTCATTTTCCCATTTATCTAGGCTCCATTTTTCATAGGCACGCCATACTTCTGAGCTATACGATAATATAGGTTTAAATAGCGAGGTTAAAAGCTTGTTGCAAGTATCAATTGGAAGGAGACTGGGCCTGGCAATGGTGGCGTGAAGACACGAGTTGCGGCCGTCCGCCCAATTTCGTTATCCCATCTTAGTACATGGCCGATTTGGTCGAGCTATCTTTTAAAAAGAGGAAAACTAGGTCACCGAAGCCTTTGGACGAGCCTTCTATCTCACCAGACTTGAAGAAAACAAAGCAATACACTTCTCCTGGCAAAGAATCAGACCAAGACGAAGGCGAGACTTCGACAGTCTCAACGGTAATAGACTCAACAATGTCTCAAGAGTTCGGCGCTACACTACAGGAGATACTTAAAAAGTTGGAAAAACTGGACGTTATACAATCTTCTTTAGGAAAGATAGAATCCAAAATAGCAACCCTGGAGACACGAACCCGAGAGCTCGAAACATTCCAAGATACGACGAAGAAAGACATTGAAGAACTGAAGAGCAGCCAAACATTCATCGGCGAGCAAGCCAAACAAAATGCCGACGCACTCAAAAAAGATAACGGCCTAATAGCCGGGCTTTTAGAGCAAGCCCAAAAAAACGAGGATATGATAAATGAGTTGCAGACTAAAAACCTTTATTTGGAAGCATATTCACGTCGAGAAAACTTGAAGTTTATGAACATAAAGGAAGAAACAACAATAGACGAGAAGGAAGACACCGAAGAAGTGCTTCGATCTTTCTTAGAGCGCGACCTTGGTTTCGCTGATGCGAGAAATGTAGAAATTCAACGTGTCCACCGAAATGGAAAAAATAAAGACGGCAAACCGCGGCCTATTCTAGCCCGTTTTCTTAGGTTTAAGGACGTTCAGAAAATTATCTCGTTGGGCCACAGACTTAAAGATACAGACTACCAAATTTTCCGAGATTATCCTGCCGAAATCATCAACCGACGAAGATCACAGATAGAGTCTTTTAAAGCTGCCAGAAAGAAAGGAATCCCTGCAAGTTTTAGCTCGTCACAGCCAGATAAGTTGTATATAAGAGGGAAACTTTGGCCTGAAAGCAAAATTTTCTTTACGTCTTAATAACAATCAGTCATTTCTTTTTGCATAATAATATTTAGCTTTGTCAGATCATGATTAAGTCTATAGGGATTACTTGATTTTACCACTATGCGGGTCTATTCATTATTTACAATAGTTTGCTTTATTTTCGCTTCAGTTGCGGTCGGCAGCTACAACAGAGAGAAAATGTTTCCCTTTACTCGTGTAGCACTAGGTTTAAACGTAACGTCTCATGCCTTTTTTCTGAAGACTCTTTCTTCTATCGCTTTGCTTGGTTTTAAGTATAATTCCAAGAGAGCAGAGTCTTCTTTTGCCCTCAGTCAGGGACCGCTTTTATTGTGTAAGTGTTTGTATGTGTTTCCTTTGTTTTTTTGTTTTTTTGTTCTCTCCCGGGGGCAATACCTTTATGTAAAAATTTTTTTGTATCACAGCCATCTTTTAATATATACTACTTGTCTTTTCCGCTTCAACTCAAAAGGTGCTAAGTTAAAATATAAAATCTCAACTCTGCTGAATCGTCCTTTTTCAACATACAATAACAGCCGTCAAATCTGTCTGATCTAAAAATTGCTTTCATTAATGTGAGGGGAATAGGGAATAACAATAAGAGAAGAGAGACCTTTAATTGGCTCAGAGAAAGACAACAGTCAATTTACTTCTTACAAGAGGTGCACTGTACTGAAAACAGTGTCGACAAATGGAGAGCTGAATGGGGCTACAAGGCACTTTTTAGCTGCTGCTCAAGTAACGCAGCTGGTGTTTGTATTCTTTTCAACAATAACTTCAACTTGAACATTTTGAAAATTTTCTCGGACCCCTCGGGACGTTATATAATATGTGACATTAAAGCTGAAGAAAAACTATTCACCCTTGCTAACATTTACGCTCCAAATGATGATGACCCGACCTTTTTTACAACTTTTTTTGATCACTTAGAAAATTTTCAACGTGATGAAATGATATTAGGCGGCGACTTCAATCTCGTACTAAACGTAAAAGAAGATAAGAAAGGTGGTCTTCCAAGAACACACCAAAATGCTTTGAACGTTGTCAAGCAAGCTTGCGAAGAACTGGATTTGACTGACATTTGGAGAATACTTAATCCCGACAGCCACAGGTACACGTGGCGCCGAAGGAAACCAGAAATACAATGTAGACTCGATTTTTTTCTAATTAGCTCAAATTTGATTTGTGATACCAATCAAGCGGACATTGCACCTGGGTATAAAACTGATCATTCGCTAATAACACTTAAAATAGCCTTGCATCATAATCCAAGAGGAAGAGGTTTTTGGAAACTTAACACTTCTCTATTAGCCGATGATGAATACTTAAAAGAAATTAAAACAATTATTTCCCAAACCAAAATTGAATACAAGGAGGATAACTCGGTTAATCCAGCTCTACTTTGGGAAATGATTAAAATGAAAGTTCGAGAAAAATCAATCTCGTATGCGACCGACAAAAACTCGAAAACCAAGTCCAGAGAAAATGCTCTTCACGAGGAGATAGCGGATCTTGAAAGGAAAATAGACGCAACCGACACGACGAATAGCGAGGTACAAAAATCACAGCTACACGCAAAGATTGATAATCTTAATTGCGAGCTCGAAAAAATCATCGAACAACGTACTCAAGGTGCTATTCTGCGCTCGAGAACTCGGTGGCACAACGAAGGTGAAAAAAATACGAAATATTTTTTGAGTCTTGAAAAAAGGCATCATAAACAGAGCACAATAAGCAGATTGAAGAAAAGCGAGAACGAATTTGCGGTTTCAGACAAAGAAATCCTTACCGAATGCGAAGCCTTCTATAAAGATCTATATTCATCTAAGATCCAAGCAGGCTCCATCCCGCTAGACACGGACCACTTTTTTCAAGAGAACGACACGGTTTTAAACAACGAAGAAAGCGATTCCATTGAAGGCTTTTTAACAGACGTGGAATGCATTGCAGCATTGAAAGACATGGGAAACGGGAAAAGCCCAGGAAATGACGGTCTGCCCTCTGAATTTTACAAAACGTTGGAGCGACATTTCGGAACCTCTCTTAAAAGCCTTAAACTATGGATTCGAGATCGGTCAGCTTTCCGTATCGCAAAGACGAGGTATCATTAAACTTATTCCCAAGAAGAGTGAAGAACTCTATTATATACGTAACTGGAGACCGTTAACACTTTTAAACTGCGATTATAAGATAGCTGCAAAGGCTATTGCTAATCGTTTGAAGGCCCACTTATCTAAACTCATAAATAATGATCAGTCTGGGTTTATTAAAGGACGCTTCATAGGCGAAAACATACGCCTAATAGACAGCGTAATTAACTACGCTGCTACAAAAAATATCCCAGGTCTGTTGCTCTTTCTAGACTTTGAAAAGGCTTTCGACACTCTAGAATGGCCCTTCATCCAGAAAACTCTCGTCTCCTTCGGTTTTGGCCCTTCTATTGTTCAATGGTTTAAAACCTTCTATTGTGGCTCGGAAAGTTGTATCTTGAATAATGGTTGGGCAAGTAACTTTTTTCCTGTGCACAGAGGTGTCCGTCAAGGCTGCCCCCTTTCTCCATACCTTTTTATTCTTTCAGCCGAGATTCTTGCAAAAAAAATCAGAAAAGACTCGGACATTAAGGGATTGACAGTAAAACAAAACGAGATAAAAATAAGTCAATACGCTGATGACACAACTCTTATACTTGACGGTTCAGAAAAGTCTCTCTCTGAAGCTCTTAGAGTCTTGGATGGCTTTAGCAAAATATCAGGCCTAAGATTAAATAAAAAGAAGACTGAAGCTCTGATGGATTGGTTCAAATGTAGGCAAAAAAGAAGTTATTTGTAAGGAACATAACTTGAACTGGCAAAATTCAAAGGTCAAACCGCTTGGAGTTTGGTTCTCAATTTTTCCTGAGACTACATTAAACCTTAACTTCTCGGAAAAACTAGAAAAAATGCGAAATTGCTTAGGTACCTGGTCACTCCGAAGACTTAGCCTGATTGGAAAAATCACTGTCATTAAAAGTCTAATAGCCTCTCAAATAGTTCATCTCTTATCGCCTCTACCATCAAACCAACAGATTATAAAAGAAATAAACGTTCTCTTTTTCCACTTCCTTTGGAATGGCAAAGGGGACAAAATAAAGAGAAATGTTATTATCCGCGATTACCAAGACGGGGGCCTCAAGATGATTGATATCATCTCCTTCAATAAAGCTTTAAAATCCGTCTGGATTAAAAAATACTTGGATGTGAATAACAAGGGGAAATGGAAATTGTTTATTGACGCTGAGCTGGAGAATCTTGGTGGCGCTACGGTTCTGAGCAATCTTGACAAAGTTGACACAAAAAAGATTGCCAAATCCTTGAGCCCTTTCCTGAAAGAGATACTGGAAATATGGGCTGAACTGAACTATCAAGAGCAAATAACTTCTGGTGACTCCTTTTTGGCGCAAAGCCTATGGCACAATTCACTGATTAGAATCATGGGCAAACCAATCTACTATAAAAACTGGCATCAATCGGGCATTGACTATGTAAATCAAATCATCAAGGAGAAGCCAAACGTCTTCCTCTCCCTAAATGAATTTGAACAGATGTATCATATTAAGGTTTGCCCACTTACTTTCTGTGGAATCGTATCTGCTGTCAAAACGCTTTGGAGAAAACAAAACCAAGCTTTAACACAAAATGCCGAAAAAAAAGAATCTTTGGCAACCGTAATGTTGAAATCCAACAAACCCAACAGACTGGCATATAAAATACTTATAGAAGCGAAAACCAAATCCCCAATACCTAGTCAACTAAAATGGTACAACGCTACTCAAGATAGTTATGATTTCGACTGGCAAAAGACGTATCAAATTGCTCTCAAATGCACCAAAAGTACTAAATTAATTGAGTTTAATTTTCGTTTCTTGCACCACACCTTGGCTACAAATACAGCCTTGGTTAAAATGGGTTTTAAAAATGACGTAAAGTGCACTTTTTGTAACGAGGAACCGGAAAAAATCCTTCATCAAAATGAAATCCATGGATGGCAACATCCAAATACAATAACTATGCCATTTGAACTGGTGAGTATAGGAGTTGTAGAATTAGTTGTAGAATTTGTATTTTTATTTTCAATTAATTATTACTTCTCTTCTTTGTTACACATTTCCCTTTATCAATGACACATTTTTATCAAATTTTCTGTCAGCTACATCATCAAGCTGCACAAGACATGGTGCCATTGATTGCCTATTTTTCAAACCATCCAGCAGTTAACATACACCAAGATGACTTTAGCAGGTAAATGCAATCTTTGCAGCTTTTAATAACATCACATACACATAAAAATACAAAGGTGATAGGTGCTTAATAATAAATCTAGTCTCGTGCTTAAACGGAATGCTCTTGTTTCATATTATTAATATTGATAATCGCTTTTCGTTTGCATTTTAACCAATCTCACCATCACTATTTAAGTCACTTTACGGTTAGTTTAGTTTGCCTCAAGTGACTGAAATTTTGGAAGTTAAGCCTTTATGATCAATTCAGTCAAAGAAAATATTTCTGTGTGTGTTTTTATTTTGGCTGGTTTGCAGAAGGCCATGAGTAGATTGGGAAATGACAATTTTAAAGGAGCTTTTCAAGGCCATTTTAAGGAAAAATAAATAGTCAAATTCCAGACGTTTTCCAGCAATTACAGGAGAATTGCAAACCCTGTCACATAATGATACATTTGTAACTTCATCTTGCCTTTCTCTGAATAAGAAACATCTTACGAGATCCAGACTTCATAGATGCTTGCAGTAACATCTACTTCTGGAATATAGATAATTGCCCTGAGAGTATAGAAAGTAAGTGACTCTTGTTAACAATAAATACTGATAATTTAAATAATAATAACTAAACTGTATTCATTAATTTACGGTTTTCTTATTAATTTTACATCATATGACCATACAAGGCAATTAACAGTCTTTATTTATGTCAACATATTAAGTAATGTTGTCAAACAGTGGTATTGGGAACAATTGAGTATGTTAAAATAAGCACCCACCATCACTAATGCAAAAAACTTTGTTGTTAAAATGGTACAAATCAAGTACATCCAAGTGTGCCTGTCCACCCTTGCCATCTGTCAATTAATACTATGTGGTCTTTGCATTGTCAAAAAAAAAGTCAACCATGGAAAAAGGATTTTCAAAAAATGTCAATTGATTCCAAGACAGGACTTAAACACCAAGTGCCAAAAACATCTGTTTTTTTGAAGGTTTCATCTCTATCATGTATCACTTTATTTTATTTTCTCTGCAGTTCAAAGGACAGTTCTTCATCAGCAACAAAATACTCCACTGTTGATTTCCTTTACCTTTGATGCCTCTGGAGCGCAAATGGCCCCTGGTGTTTTAACAGATTGTAAGTGAAAATTAACCATCTTATTCCCCACCTGTGATTTGTTAATTGGTAATTTTTCCCCTTTCCTTTCTTTCTCAGTGTCAAGTGTACACGAAGTAATTGCTTTTATTCACAGTGCAGTGAGGGTCCAACAGGATCAGATGGCACTAAGGTACACTAAAACATATCTCCGGACGTTTTTTATTATTTACTAATTGAGGCAGGGTTGAAGCAACAATTTTAACCCAAATTCCACTATATTCAAATATACACAGGAGAACTAGAGAGCTGCGTGCTACACAAGATGCTGAATATCAAGCAACTTTGCAGCGGGACAGAGATAGGGTGAGGATTTTAAAAATCACATACACCACACAAACATCATTTGAATGCCAAGGAGAACTATAACATGAAAAACTCACAGTATTATATATACCTTCACAAATCTACTAATAAAATATACTTGTTACTAATTATGCATTCCACTTATTTATAAAAAAAATTATTTTAGAAAGATATAGAATTTGACACCTTGTTAGTCTTGCACGACTGAGTTAAGACACAGTAAGTTACCTATACAAGCGTTCAACCAATTGATATAATTATGCTCTGTGACATAGCAGAGAAGAGCTCTTTTGATAAAACATATATTTACAAAAGAAAACAAATTTGATTATTTGAGCACCCAACAAACATACATATGTCATAGAAATTAAAGGTTTTGAAAAAAAGAACTGCGTACTAAACTACTGAGATGCTTTTCCTGGTCTTTCTTTGCTAGGCTAGACAGAGGGAAGAGGAGAGAGTGAGACAAGAAGAAGCGGAAAGGGCAAGACAGCATGCTCAGGTAATGAAAATTTCACATTCAGTAAAAGTGTACCACGATATCATAATTTTTGACCTGCTTACTGGTCATTGCAAAGAAATGAACAGAAATAGTTTTTTAGGAAATATTTTATATACACACACAAAATGAAAAATGTTTTTGGAATTACTAAATTTAGTTGATCCTGACCAGCAATTTTTGAATACAAAATCCCACAACAACTGACGATGAACTAATCAATTATTGATCACTGATCAAAGATTGCTAAATTACATTCGGTACATTAATGATTCTTTGTTTCACGAAAAAAAGAAAATACATGTAATCATACCTAATTTATCAATACTAACAATGTGGCTCAACAGAGGGAGGAGGAGGAGAGAGCAAGAGCAGAAGAAATTGAGAGAGAGAGATTAAATGCTGAGGTAACGAATAATATACCTAATATATACATTTATTAATGCAAAAGTGTACTGTCTTGCAAAGATGAGCAAAAAAAGACAGAGACCAGGGTTTATGCCAAATTTAACAAAATACTGTTGGAAAAATAATCCCTAGAAGCATTTGCCACTGAGTGAGAAACAATTAACCCAAGTAAGGAGTACGAAGAAGGCTTTGAAAAGACTCAAGTGGTTTGTATTCCGCCCATCAGCTTCAGTTGTGTCGTAATCCACATTCATAGGAAGCTAATTGACCCTAATCCACAGGCAGCCTAATCCGAAGAATCTCTTACAAAAATCAAACCTTTTAGAGAATCAGTGCCCATGTTTTCTTAAGCTACCTGCTCACACTTTTTTATATTCGTTGCTTAAAAACTGCATAACTCAATAATTCATAAGTTAAAGTAAAGATTACAAAGCCGGTGCTGGTCAAGACTTTCACTTTTGTGATGGCTACCAAAAGAGCTCTTTGGTTGGCTCAAAGTTTTTTACCGAGCGTAGTTTTCGTAAAAGGTCTTTCTTTGGAACATCCGTGCTGTTTACTGGTGAGATCAGGAAATGAAGTTTTCTCTCAGGCCACAGTAGAGTTCTACACTTCGCAACTGAATTTGATAATCTCAAAGCAGCATGGTATTTGCATGAGTTAGAAATTGGAAACTAGCCATTACTAGCAAGGGAGCAGGAAGGTGGGGATGGGGGTGTATAAGAACAATGCAAAATTTGGGATAGCCATCTACTTGGTGCCACTCAGGTACACGCCCTAATAGTGGGTATAAAAAATGTTGAAAGTACAAAAAAATCTTGCCTTTTTACACTTCAACGATACTGAATTTTGAAGAAAAATCACATGAAAAGATGCTGAAAACAGCATTCCAGAGAGAGTAGATTTTAGAATTTTCCGGGGGAGCAGGCCACCAGACCCCCCCATAGAAGCTCGCACCTTTGGTGCTCGCAACACTTGCCTCGTCTGTTCTGAAAGTCTGGCTACGGCCCTGGAGACATGAACATCCCGGCAAGAAAAAAAAAACAGGAAATTACAAAAGACTAACCAAAAGAGAGTCGGGCTTAAAATCAATAGAACTTGAGACTCTTAATGCAATGGCACAAAATACCATTTGTTTTGTCATCATAATTTATGCTTTGCAAAGATGTCTTAACTGTGGTAACTGTCAATTACCTCTCTGATGAGTGGGTGGGGCCTGGGTGGATATCAAATGGAATGACCTAATATAAGACATAGCTACCTACATCATAACTTTTGACTGTTGTCACTCAACCTTCGAACGCCTGATCAAGGTTGAAGACAACAATAATATGTTAAATTATTTTTCTCCAAAGGCAATAAGAGAGGCAAGAGAGAATCTGCCATCAGAACCACTGGAAAGTGAGGACACAGTAAACATACGTTTAAGAGGCCCTGATGGCCAGGTTACCCGTCGAACTTTCTACATCGGTGACAGCACACAGGTATTATTGAACGATGTACTCTCTCTCTCTCTCTCTTTCTCTCTCTCCCCCTTTCTCTCTCTCTGGATACGTATACGTAGGCTTGATACGCGGAAACAAAGTGAAAAATACCACCCAACACTTATGTGTAGTACAAGGATTGTTGTGAGGAAAAAAAACGATGTGTAGTAAGGTACAGACCGCCCCCCTCCCAACCCCATTCTACACGAGTGAGGTGCGGGATTGCGGAAAATTAATTCAGAGTTTAAAAGAACGAGGCATATAACAAATGTACTGTTTTGTTATTCTTTTGTTATTCAATAAGATGCAAATGAGTGTGCGGCGTTTTTCTGCAATCCCGCACCTTAGAGGCAAACACCCACCTTGAGTGAATTACATTTATAGGGCCTTTGGAAGCAACCTTGAAAGAAAAGAAAACCTAAACTTAACGTCCACTTACCACTTTACCACACAAGTGGTGTGTAAAACTATTGTTAGCGTTCCTACCTTGAGTTCTCCTATTTTGTAATCCTCAAAAAAGGCAACAAGAACGAGTCAATGTGTCCACTTTGTCTACCATCTGCTTAGGAACCAGGCAAATCGTGACGATGACGCCACTTCCTTTTTTCTCAGGATCTTTTCGTGACGCTGACGTTACTTCCTTTTTTTTTCTCAGGATCTTTTCAGGGCAGCATTTGCGATGTTGGCATTACCAAGCCAGAATTTTGTTTTACATCGTTACCAAGGGGCGACTATAGAGAACGACGGATCCTCGTTATTGGACCTCTCGTTAATAAACAACAACACTTTGTTGTCCATAGAAATGATGGATGACTAAGATAAAATAAGCCGTCAGACCGGTAGCCAGTACATCCGGAGGCAACGACGAGGCTGATCGCCTCCACATAGCACAAATTTTGAAGTCTGTTGTGGTTGTCGTACGAGACGAGACGGCCATACATTTTTTTTCCCTGATATCGTTGCCTTGCCAGGGATTGTCGTCTGGCTACGGGTCTGGCTACGGGCCTGTGCTAAATCTACCTGTCCTGAAAGTGTAGTTTCTATGACTTTCTGTCTTTATTATAATTATTATTATTATTATTTTTTTTAACAATGCAAAATCAATTAGGTGTCCCCCAACTACATAAATATTTTCGCCATGCTAAACATAGCTTTACACCATTGCTTCTTATATACAGTTTGTTTCAGTTGCATACTTTGATTCAATAGCGAGAACCGGTGTGTTAAAAAAAATAACAAAATTAATGAAAATAATCTATTTTTGTAATAAGCCATAAGTTTAGAATAGTTGTGATTAGGGATAGGAGACACTAGTTGTGTTGTTTATCGACTTGCAACACAGTGACCTGTGGAATATGACCGTAAGAAAAGTCTGCAGGTGAATTAGTAGCGTAAATAGTTAATTAAAATAGCTTCAAGTAAGATTTTTGAAACACTTTTTATTTCTATGTATAATCAAGCGGCCTTTTTGTGAATTATTTTGGAATAGTTTAGAATAGCTTGTAAAGAAAAAGTCGAGAGCCATTTCTTTTTTTTTTGGTTATAACGCTCCTTTTGAGCGAAAGTAGTTACAAATACCGTAGTTAATTTAAAGCTGCTGGAGCAAAATGTGGGAGTCTTCGTGAAATTTTTTGAAATCCTTTTACATGTTTCATTTCTAATAATAGACGGAGGCTCCCTCTAAGCAGTTTTTGAGGAGTTAAGATTAGTTTACAAGGTTATTGTTGAGAGCCGTAGCTTTTTTGTTTAAGGCCGTGGGTGACAAGCTGCTCATGAATAAATATATCAGGCAAAATTGTGGTGGAGGTCTTACGTTAAGAAACGTTATATCATGAGCGCTTGGGGGCCGATTCCGTTGAAACTTAACAGAGAGCTTAGGCGACGGTGGAAGTGCAACATGGTTGTTTTTGGTTTGATAGATTGCGCTTCATTGCGATGCTATGAGCTCCCAAAGTTAAGGCTTTGTAAAACGCTACTCCGTGTCCAAGTTTTCTCATTGTGGAGAAGACGACACTTCTTGATTTTACCACTCATTGATCAGTTAAAACCTCTACTGTGTCACAACAGAAGCCGATTGTAGGATTTCGAGTTCCATTGAAAGTTGTAAGCCTTTAAATGAGTAAAATCGTCCTTGTTTAAATTTGAAGCCTTCAATATTTTGTTAAAATGCCTGTTTGAAAAAAATGCTTCTGTTGTAACAATCTATAATACACCTAGATTGTCTACCTGCTGTGTCTCTCTGCTCAGGAAATTCTATATCCGCCCTGTATTTTTGGACACAAAATTTGTGGTTTTTAGGACTTCTGAAGGCTTACCAAGGCTTACCGAATAAACACGAATGTGTAAGGTAAGATTATGCTAATTGTGGAAATTAAATTCTAGCAACTATTGTTCACTGTCCACAAATGAACAATACGTTGAAATTTAGAGATTGCAAATATTTGGGTTGAAGAATAAAGGCGTTTCCCAAGCTCTATGTTAGCTATAAGGAGTATTATTTTAGTTTTTGCTTTGTTTTCTTGGAAAACTTCTATAAATCTTTATATTAACGTTTGAACGTAAAGAAAGTCGGACTTCGACAGTATTTTTTATTTAAAAATGCTTACATGTCACAACTCCGTAGCACACGATAACGCACGTGCAATTATTGATTCAGAAACGGAAAGTTTTACTGAAGAGCCTTTTCATGGGTTTACCTCGGTGTAAGAACCTGACAAGATTTTCTTTGTTTGGTAGCTTTTGTTTTGCTGTACGGTATTGTTTAAAATGTTTTTGTTTCCTTTGTTTTACGTCATCAGTGAGTTTCACAGGTTCTTACACCACAGGACACCCAAGCATAACATTTGAATATTATTAAAAATGGCGTTTCAAAATATAAGACTTTGTATGGGATTTCGAAGCGAACATTTTGAGCAATACATAACAGCAAACTAACTGAATAAAGTTCATGAAACATTACATGGTGTTGTTTGCTATCCTTACAATGCATTTTGAGCAATTTTAGGTCCATTTACCTTACTGTGTATTAGCATGTCAATGTATTATACACGTACTAACACAGTTAAGTAAATGGACCTAAAATTGCCCAAAATGCTTTGTAAGGATAGCAAACAACACCATGTAATGTTTCATGAACTTAATTCAGTTAGTTCGTTGTTATGTATTGCTCAAAATGTTCGCTTCGAAATCCCATACAAAGACTTCTATTTTGAAACGCCATTTTTAATGATATTCAAATATTATGCTTGGGCTTCCTATGCTTACACCGAGGTAAAGCCCTTTTCATTCCCCTGTATTGCATTACGCATCTTTTCTGCGTACGATTTGTTGCACCATTAGCGCGCGCACGTCCAGGGAGTAATAGGTTTCCTATGAGGCTAAGCTCACTAGAGAATAGAACAGTTTACTCTTAAACAAGCTGGGGACCTATCTTTTTTTCCAAATATTTTTGACCTACCATTCATCGTCTTTTTGTTCAAAGAGTTAGAAAAAGAAATCTTCGCAAAAAAATTATTACTAGAGACGCGTTACTCACGGAGATGAAATCACGACCTCGAGAACACGTACGTAAGGAAGGTTTTAAGTCAATTTCGTCTGATGCTTCGATCATCTGGCATAAAACTTATAGTAAATTGTTCCTTGATCTCGATATTCTACATCTAGTACATTGTTTCAAGATTTTCTTTGTTCATGTGTTTCCTCTTCGTATGGAAAGTAGAGAAAACTGATCAAATAAACACGTGTTCGTTAATTGTTAGGCGAAATTGCAAGGAATTATGGGGTAACTTGAGACAACGATATCTCATAAACGGACATGGGGACTTATTCTTTTTATTTTATATTTTAAAACATTCCACGATAGATAACAACGTGAGAAAGTTTGACAAAAATCATATGTTAAATTTTATTTCGGGGGAATGACCTTAACGTGAAAGTAGAGACCGCAGCTTCAAGTTCTTTAATTGTAAAAATCGTTGTGAGATTTTTGAAAAACCGTTAATATCTTCCATTTCTGCTTTCTGTGTACATTAATGAAGATGGGACTTTTTGTAAATGATTTTCGAGAGGTTAAGAATCGTTTGAAATTTGAAAGTTGAGAGCCGTTCAGTAATGAACGCCATAGTTTCAGTAGTAGTTCTGACGCTCTGCAAACATCGCCAGAAATCAGCTGTGAAAACTGGCTGACGTACCTAAACTGTTGAGTTTTCCATGACACAATCTTTATCTGTTGGCTTAATAGAAACATACTGCATCGTGCTTTATTTATCATGTCGCCCGCAATTTGCAATTCAGTTAGAAAATGAATAAATGATTCATGGAGACTGGCGAACGCTTGCGTCCTGCATTTACTTTGGGGAGGAGGGGGGGGGGGGGGGGGCAGAGGTGGATAACTCGAATTTTCTCAGAAATACTCATCCGGAATCCACTTAAAAATAACACATAGTAAAAGTGTTAAAAGGGCATGCATTAAACACGTAAAAAAAGAGGACAACTAACTTTTCAAGTCTAATTTCTAGTAAACTCTATATTTTATAGAACGGAGCCAATCTATCGATATCAAGACCTACTCCAAAACATTCTAACCGTTAAGCTATTAAGACTTTGACATTAACTTATTAAACATTGTAATTGTTAATCTATTAAGAAATCTTAATTGATTGACGGCTTTTACTGATTAAGTTTACGTTGTAAATTTACGACGTAAACCTTATTTGATTGACAGCTTTAACTGATTAAGTTTACGTCGTAAATTTTACGACGTAAACCTTACTTGATTGACAGCTTTAACTGATTAAGTTTACGTCGTAAATTGTAAGACGTAAACCTTATTTAATTGACAACTTAAACTGATTAAGTTCACGTCGTAAACTTCACGACGTAAACCTAATTTGATTGACAACTTAAATTTATTAGTTTACGGCGTTAACCTTATTTGATTGACAACTTGAAAAAAACGATGTCGCGAAGCTGCTGTAACATTACGCCGTAATTTAGATGACTTTAATTTTTACGTCGTAACGTGTACAGCTTCATCTTTACAACGTACTGAAGGAAGAGGTCTGAATGACGTTCAATCCACAAATAAACGAGATTCAATTTTCGTTGTATGACAGAAGTTAATTTAGTTTACGTCGTACCGTCGAACGTACATGGATTACGTCGTGGATTTTACGTCGTAATACCAGGCACTGTAATATGACCTATCAGACGTCAAAAAGGTGTTTGAACGTGCAAAATGTCCTCAAAGTGTTTTGAGCAGTAATGAACGCCATAATATGCAGCTTGTAATATGAGAACAACAGAGAAAACGGCGAAATGTGTGAAAATGGTCTCTACGTTTTTGCCTCTAGCGCGCTTGCTTTTTACGGGCCAAACTAACCATTTCAGTATGATAAAGAAGAATAATTGCCCGTTCGATAGAATCCCTTTTTGCCCTGTAGATACGTATACCCCCGACGCTGTGATCTTCCGAAATAAGGTAAAATTTGATGAATCAACTGAAGAGCGAATGCTATATTTTTTAAGCGTGTAAATAGCAAAGAAAAATTGTTAACATGGCAATGAAATGTAGTTTAAAAGGAAGTCCAAGGGATGAATAACAAATGGTGAAAAAGTGAATTTAGTGTGAGCTTTTGTTGTCATGTTCTGGCGAGTTGAAAATACGCTAATTTGCATAATTTACCTCGGCCTTCGACGGCGGTTGGGCAGCTTTTCGAACTTTGTCCGTTTTTGTCAAAATAAGGCCTCGCTGGAACTTTTGGGTATCATTTTTTAAAAAGGTTCACCAAAAGGGTCCTTTTGGTGTAGAAAAAGAAAATTCGAATTTTCGCTTCCTGACCGCGGATTCTCGAAAGTTACAGACAGTGGCTCTTAAGTAGAAAGATGTGTGAACTTTCTCTCTTATTTTTTTCATAAAATCTGGTGTAAGATCTTTTTCAAGGCCTCTAATGAAGCGCCAGCGGATGTTACGTCGCCCTCTTTTTTCTTCTCCCTCATATTTGGAAGTGTCATATAAATCAAGAATCTCATTCTGATAGTTTGTAACATTTCGGATGGTTTCTCGAGAAATTGGATCAAACTTCCTCAAAATGTCTTGTGTTTTTCTCCCCCTTTTACGAGGAGGAGCGGTCGGTTGAAATGTTTTAGGAATTAAAGGTTTATTTAAACTCTTCTCCACTTTTTCAGAAATAGGTTCATCCAATATGTTCTGAATAGTTTTTCGAACAGCAGGAACGTCCTCTGCAAGTAATTGCTCTAAAGTTTGTCACGCTGCTGGATCCAGTTCTTTCAAAAACTCTTCAATGTCTATGCTTGCAGACATTATAACTTTGATATAATAAAGATGTGTATTTCTTTAATTAAAATTTTTTATGCTGGGTGGTTTATTTCGGTTAAGTAGTGATTAATGCGTTTAACAAATACGACCTGATTGTGAGCGGTTTATTTTCGAATTTTAAAGCACCCACCATAATAAACATGCGACAAAGGACCTTGTTTATTATGGTGGGTGCTTTAAAATTCGAAAATAAAACGCTCACAATAAGGTGGTATTTGTTAAACGCATTAATCACTACTACGTGCATTTTCTTTACCATGTTTCCTCCCGTGCAAACATTTTAACATCATTCAGAGTTGTATTCTTCACCCAAGCCGGACCGTAAATCAGTGCACTAAGACAAAAGCAGGACAGAAGATATTAAAACCAGCTGATGTTTTTCACAGCAGGGGCGCGACAAGCTGTCGAGCTGTCGAGTTCCAGCATTCACTAATAAATTTGGAAAATTATAGAAATAAGCCGAGACGAATAAGCAGGCCATGTATATTTTGTCGTAATTCAGCTTAAAAAGTGACTTTAAAACCGCCTACCAAGTACAGTTCAGTTAGCGATGCCCGATTTGACAACAGAACTTCGTCAGATGATTTTGCGACGCAGCTAGGAGAAACAAAGAAAACAACTAAATCAACAACAAAAATTTCAGGGTTTTTTTCAGTCTTGAAACTTACTGATCTAAAGTAGGTTCCTAAAACAATCGTTTTAGATATCATTCAGGACTGGAAATATGCGTAATCACAGAATTTACTGCCTGTTAGTAAACGCCTGAGCACACACAATATTGTTAGATTCGCCCAACACCTGTTAAGAGACAATTATTTATGAGCCACGAACGCTTTGTAACAGCTTTTTCTATTGTTCTTGCTACCGTTGTTCCGTGACACTTTGATGCCACGTATATTTTTGTTCGATTTGTTTTTTTGGGACGGATTTTTCCGATACACTTATTTTCCCACGTAAACCATGACCTGTGCTTACCCACAGAGATGTAAAACAGAAGAGACAAGGTCATGCGCGTTTTTAACTTACCAAGTGCCTTTGGAAAACGTAAATCATTCTGCATTCCAGTGGCGGATCTTAGGGTGGGTGGTGACCAAAGGGTCTGTACCCCATCTACGCTTCCTACCAAACTCTACTTTGTGCTTGTCTTTAAGGTGTCTGAACACAGTTTGCGCGCGCTCCACGATTTGTTCTGCTGACGTGAATTAGCGCGTGCACATAGCTGACAGCTTTAAGAAAAACAAACATGGCGCCTGTACAGCGATCATTTCATATTGTTCAGTGAAGAATTTGTAAGCGTTTTTTTCTTTTCCGTCTTAACAAGCACACAGTCTGTTATGTGTGAAAACGTTTGTTTTTCAATGTATTAAAGGTATTACTATTCCCTACCTATTCCCTGCCTTTCTGGGATTGTTTGTATGGATCGAGAAAGATCGAGAATTCACTGGCGAAAAATGTCTGATTGGTCGACGCGTGACCACGTGATCGAGCTCTTAAATTCAAGATGGCCACCAAAGTTGTTGGAGGTCTTTCTTTCTTTCGGCAAGTGTTGACTGTTAGCTCGAGAAGAAACACAGAAGTAAAAGGAACGAGAACAGCGTAAGGGTTATAAGTCTTAGACGAGGTCGGTTGTGGATGGATAGGGCGATTTTTTTCCGTGTTCACCACCTGTAACTTGCGTTTTGAGAATCGTTTGGGCACTTGGCAAGTTACATCATTTGATCGTCGCTCGTTTGATAGATTTTAGCACACGAGACATGGTTGTAATTGCAAGAAACTGGAACATTTTACTGTCCATAATAAGAGATTTCTTAGAAAGCCTGCAGCAGTCGGGGAAACAGGTCTAGGAAAATGTAATACCATTTTTAATCGGTGTGAACGTAAGTTAAAAAATAGCATTTTGTTAGGAAGTGTTTTGTATTGCAGAATAATATCGTGCCTGACGTCGACCGTTACAACATTTTTTAAGCGTTGTACCAGTTTTCACATTATAGAGTACCCTCCTTAATAAAATAAGTGCATTACTTTGGTGTGGAGTTAGTACCTGCATTGTGTACCGCCAGAAAAAATATTAAGCTTATAAATGCACAAACAAAATTACACAAAGAACTAATTAAATGTTTTAGATTCTCACACTCCAACAAAAGTTGTTTGTTCTCATTGTGATCTTGTTCTACTCAAGGGCAACCCTTTTCGGGATGGTCCAAAATCTTATATGTCTAAAGAAACTACACCATTCTACTTCGATTTTTATTGGTTGTTAGAAGGCAAATTAAATTTTCAGTATTTTGCACTTACTAGTAACTGCAACTACTTGATTGAAAATTAGATATAGATCACTAAAAACTACAGGCCCCCAAGGCCTAATACCAAGAATTGTGAACATCAATTTGGAGTTGTCTTCAGTAGTAGATAGCACAGAGTCCCAAAGAGCTTTGAGCATGGTGAAAAAGATTTGAATTATTCAATTATTTAGATTTTTGAAGGGATGTGAGAAATGTCCAACTGTTTTGTTGCTCCTACAGCTGTAGTCGACTTGCCTGTCCAGTACACATTTTGTGCTACTTTGAAAGTTCTTTCAAAATTATTGCATATAAACTGGTTTCCAGGGATGTGATAAATGTCCAACTGTTTGTTGCTGATCTACAGTAATTACACTGACCTAAAGGCTCATGCAATGGTTAAGACTGTTTAACAGAAAGGTCTCGCTTGCAGAGTGTGGTATAAATTCTGAACTGTATTACTAGCCATTTAATAGCAGGTACAAATAATTCAGCTGTAGAGTAAGCTGGTCTATTATTTCACCTAGTGAGTTTAAAACTGAACAATCACACCGAAACAGCTGACATTACATATATTTCAATAAACAATCTTGGGTGCATTGAAAAACATTTAATTGAGCAAAATCCTAAAAGAAGTAAATGAGTTCCAATCAAGATTTGATCCATTTTAAAATAATGTCTTCACAATTAAGAACTAAAGTTTGCAAACTAAGCATAGCAGAAGCCCAAGGCATAGGTTTAAGTAACCTAATAGCAATTATTACAGGAAATGCAGGAGAGCCGCATTCAGGGTCAGAATGACCCTGGACGAGGCCTTCGAGTAGGGAGGGAAGGTGAGACACGAAAGGGTAGGGATTGGGTAATGTAGTAAACCCGCTGAAAAAGTGGCAACCAAATGTAATCCGGCCTAAAGTACTGTACTTACTGTGCCTTTCCATAACGTCTTGTGCCTAAAATACTACAATTCAGTTAAGTACAATCAGTTTTTAAAAGCTCAGTTATTAAAATGAAGGCCTTTATTGACTTTCCCAAGGTACTTTCATTGAATATATTTGGAGTACATTTATTTAAATAGTGAACCCTTTTTTGTGGAGTGAAAAACGTAAACAAATAGCAACCGCAAGCATTGTATGCCGTACAGAATGTCAAGGACGGAAAGGCCCAGAATTGTTTCAGAACAACTTGGCATGTACTCGCAACTAACAATACGCTTCCCGAAAACGGCTTCAGTGTCCTTCTTAGAAAATGAAGACCGTTAAGTGACTGATGCAGCCGATCAAAACGGACGATTATCGTTTATTCCTCAGAGCACTTCTCTAAGAAAGCTTACTTGCTGGCTAACATTCGCGTACATGGGCTACTTTAAAAGACAGCAGAGGCTATTGATTCGAAAACTTTGTTAATTTAGTCATACCAAAACTTCGTTTATATCAGTAAGAAGGGAAAGAGTTTCATGCACTGGCAAAGTCGGCCTGGAAATCATTCATGTTAAACACGACTGGATACAATTTGTAAAAACTGTTTGGAAAAATTATAAACACTGGTGCCTTTAAGGCCGAGAAAAAAAATGACAGAGAAGATAAGTTAGATTGCTTTTGTCTGTAATCAACTTGGATTAGTATAAAGTTACCTTATAAAATTCTCCAATTGTCATCAAACGACTAATTTGCAGTGCTTTTTCCTTCTTAGAAAATGAAGTCCGTTCTGACTGATCCACCCGAACAAAACGTTGGTCTATTATCGTTTATCCCCCAAAACACTTCTCTAAGAAAGATAACTTGCTTGCTAACATTTTCCTATGGAGGTTAATAACGACAAATTACTTGCATAAATTAAAAATTCTATAAACTAATTGCGATTTTGAGACGGCTATTGACGACTAGTTGGAAGAAAATATATTCCGTGTTGTGCGGAGTCGCGAAGCGACGGAGTCCAATACAGAGAATATATTTTCTTCCGACGCCGTCAATATACTACAGAATTGCCGTCTCAAAATCGCAATTACCGGTAGTTTTGTATCACGGTTCAATCGTTTTTCGGGGGAAAGAAAGCAGAACTTAGAATTTCTTGTTCTGATTGAAAGATAAATTCTTACAAGTCGTCAAGTGTTGAACACGAATGTTTGTACGGGTAATCAAATCTTTGTTTTGCAGAAAAATTATGAAAAAACGGACTTTCCTTGCCAGAAATCAGTGCTCGACACAGGGTAAATTCGAAATTGCATCTTTATGTAGTTTTCTTAAGTGCCAGACGTCGACAAAAGGTCATAAACGGGTACAGTAACGTAAGTCGAAGAGCATTTTGTTCAAGACTTTTTCAAAACCATGATTATATTGCTTGATTCGCGCGCGCACAACAACAACGCGACAAAAACAAACGAAAAAACGCTTTATCCTGGGGATGGGAAGGCCCATTCCCTCATTAAGAAGCCCGGCACTCAATAAGAGCCTTTCCCCTTAGCTTCCTCCTTAAAAATAATATATAGACTTAGCCATGCCTAAAAGCGGAGCCTCCAAGGAATAAACTGGTGCTCGTTTCTCAAAAATAGTCCTGAAACTTTTCGGTCTGAAATATATTTCGGGGCTTTCTTTGGCTCTTTCCCTTTCGAAAAGTGTTTCTCAAAAAGCCCGAAAGTGTTCCGAATTGTCCTCCAATATTTTGAGGATCTGTTTTGTAAAAACAAGCTCGAAAGGTCATTCTAGAGGCTGAGCACAGCTTAATTTTTTTTTCGGGCGTCAAACCGAACACATATTTTACTCGGGAGCAGTCTTGCTTGGTTTTTTAAATGTTTCCATATCCTGTCATTAACTGTCAAGGCTTGTCAAATCTCCTTGGGCTACTGGCTGTTGGCTTGAATGAACTTGAAACGGCGCTCATGTACAACAACAAAATAAAACTTATTCTGAAGTAAATGGGTTATCTTCATCGCGTTCGGATGTTCAGCTAACAAATAACATGAACTGCCCCTATTAGTCTGGTCAAAATTTATACCATCAAGATTGAAAACAAGCAAACACCAAACACGCTTTAAATTATGGCACAAGTTTTGCGGATGCGAAGTAAGCCTATTTCAAGTTAGGCGCTTTGAGGAACGCAAAAAAACTTGTTTTTCGGAAGCTTTTCGGATAAAATAGTCTTAAACCGACAACTGCTTCGCTTAAAAAATTATTACTATTGAAAATTCTAGGACAAGAAAATCGACAATTGCACAAACCGATCCGACAGTTAAAATTGAGAGCAATTATTCGCCGTAAGTGATGCTTGTGCAGTTGCCTTGCGACTGTGCTTTGACCTACTGTTAGGAATAAACAAACACAAAATACTAAACAGAGAAATCATTTTTGAAAACGTTTATTCGAAAACCCGTAACTTTCCACTTAAATGCAATTCGCATTACACTTCCAGCGTGGCAAAATATTCTAAGACTACATCTGTCACAAATTTGAGCTCGTTTTCTAATAATTTTTTGAAGTCAAAAGTTACTTACACATTAGTTAACAAAAGTTAATTACACATTTCTAATGACATAAATTCAATTTCAAAATGAAATTTCTTTGACCGTAATAAATACTCAAAAGCCTGCACCTTACACCCTTTAAAAACTTCACTTACTGGGTTGTGTTTCAGAACAAGGCAAGCTCTCCGCCGTGAAGAAAACAAAGCGATGAGGTCCTTTGAAGGCAGCTTTCATAAGTTGAAGTTTTCGCCTACTACCAGTATTCTTTTGAACTTTTTCTTTCCATTTATAGGTATTAAATGTTTTTTTCTCAAGTTTAAAACTACAGTACCGTCGAACAATCGTTTGCTAAATAAACTTAAGCTTTTTAAAGAAACCCCTTTTTCAAAAGCGGCGATGGTCATGCGATTTCCCGCCAAGAAAAACGCCGGTTGCCCAAAAGCACCGCGCGATTTCCCGCCAAGAAAAGATGGCATTCTCCACTCCCGGTCGGGTTGCCTTGGGACTTCCTTCCCCCTCCCCCAGAGTCTGTACGGGCGTACGTTGACGTCACAACCAAAATTTTTCGGATCGATAGATTACCAAATTTCCTTAGCAATGGAGCTCCGCTGGCGGGATTTGCCCGCAGGCTCCGCCATAACCTCAAAAAGGAAGTTGTGGCGTAAACTGATAAGGTCATCAATATCTTAGAACCTTTCAGATAAGACAGCAACACTATTGCAGACAAAAATATATGAATTGCATCATATTTTAGACTGACCAACACGGCACTAAAACATGATATTACCCTCTGTATCCGCACAAACCCGTACTTTACAAAAAGGAACGACCGGATGTAACCGAACTCACGTAAACGATAATCCCCGTACTACGATACTCTACAAAAGGGCACACAACAGATTTCGTCTGGTTAAAAACAACTCAAATTATTTCACGCACGAAGCCTTTCTTTTGAAATCCACTATCCTCATGCACACGCTTTTTCACCGTTATGGAACGTGGCTTATATCCCTACCCATAGCCACCATGAGATAAAATAATTGTCCTGGTTTTCAAAGTTTATTGATTGGACAATGGCTGGATAACAATGCATGTTTTTCTCTCTGGTCCTCTTTTCGACTTATTTCCGTTGACATACCCTTGCTGAATATAACGAACTTTGAAATAACTGCTCACGGGCACCCCCACCCCTTCCTTCTAGTGCTTAACCAATTATTGCAATGGAACAGTAAAACAAGATTTTGAGTGCGCTGAACAGACAAAGAGGGTCCGATCCCTCTCTTTGTGAAGTTCAAGTAAGCAGTAATCAAAATGATGTCATTGTGGCTGAAACGTCTGAAATACCGAGGGAATCAGGACGGATAGAAGAAGTACAGGAAGAACCCTGCCACTCATTAAGAAACCCCCTCTCCTTTCCGGTTCATAAAAATATGTTCAAAAAAGAGTTCAGGGGCACCCAACGAGAATATAGTTCAAAACCACTTAACTTAGCATTATTGAACGTATTTTAGTATTTAAATGGTAGATATAGGCGTATTTTTATCCCCTAAAAACTTTTCATCTGTTCGGATTTCTTAGCTGAAAGTCTAGTGATCCGAAAATTATAGGGATCAAAACTTACCTTTTCGAAAATTTTAGCCAGAAAAAGGCTCCCGAAAATTCTAGGTGACCTTTTAAGGGTAGAAATCCGTTAAAAAACGGGCAATAATACTATATTTTATATGTTCGAAAATCCTAGAAGAGGCAGGCAAGCAAGAAATTTTACAACAAATGTTCCGAAAATTCTAGATCTCAAATCGTCTTCCGAACAGATATTTTCCCGAAAATTGTCGTTGGGTGCCCCTGAGAGTTGAGCTGGAAGGACCAAGATCACAGAACCTTTGATATGAAACAGGCATCGAACACAATTCAAAACTATCATTGTACGCGAGCACTTCTGGACATGCTGGACCTATCCCACTCTTACAAGTTTTCTTCATTTTTAACAAAAACTCCCAGCATAACACCATTAAATCATGTTATCGGTGTTTTAAGAGCGGCTTGCTGTAACGATCACCTATACCTATGCAAGATAGAAAAATTCGATTTTCTCAAACTTTGTCACAATAAAGGGTTGTGCTAACTTGTTTCAAAACTGCAACTCTGAAGTTGTTTGGATTTTTATTTTTTTGTCGAGACGGTGTTTTGTATTTGCCCACCAAAAGCACCCGAAATCGACCCTTAAATCCCACTGTTGTCGAAAGCTAGCAAGCCAACATAATATCCGTAGCAGGAAAATCTAACCCATAGCATTATAATACAATCTTTCAACAGTTATTCAGTGCTGCCAGAACCGAAGGTAATTTGAACCCAAATTTTTTATTAAATTTTAAAAATTATAACCTGCGACGGCGTTGCGTTACTTTGAAAATTAGGTCAAATTCGTGGGCCAAAAAGTCAACGTGGTACATGGATTTACCTATCAAAACTATTATTCAGGACAAAAGTATCACTCCATCTTAGCTTTTATCGTAAAACTAGCTTGGGTAAATAAAACGAAAAATTTTGAGAGCGTCTTGAAAAAATGGCACTTGAGCTTGTTGATTGACATTTTGACCTTTTACGCTGCGGGTGCTATCACAAACGTAAGTCAAGAAATGTTCGAATGTGGGTCTAATCTCCCGAAAAATAGTCTTTTGGGGATCTTGAATATCTGAGGGTATTTATAAGTCATTATTAAGCTCCAAACGAGTATTTTTAGCAGAGGTTTATTTGAATTACAAAATGTACGTTTGACAGTTGGCAAGTTTGCTCACGGCACGCGACACAATATCTGTTTATAAATCAACACATCGACAAAAACATCGATAAACCTAGTGGAATAGAATGTAAAAAAATACTTGGAAGTATTTCTTACCTTAATCCAGCCTAGAGAGATGGTGATATTACTGCTCAAGCTTAAATGAAACGTGAACGAAACGTTCGCTGCTTCGAAACATTTGCCAGGTTACATATTAACTGGCAGACACAGGCATCCCAAGCTCGCGTAAGAGTGTCATTCTTGTGCCTCGCATTTTACAGGCTACATATCAAACACTTAGAGAAGCTAAGATGTGCTGTTCACTTAATACGATTGCAAACTCACGACTCGCTTTCTTATTGTTGTAAGCAGTAATCACTTTTGCATTGTGGTATAGCTGTAGGCTTCTGCGTACATTTGTACACCTAAATACCGTTATTATTAGTATACACTCCTCTTTTTTATAAGAACGTCAATTTTTTTAGCTGAGGCTGAACCGAAACCGAATGTTCTTATTTTTTTGGCGATTTGAGCCTGAAACGTTCTTAACAATGTTCTGAAGATTAATTGTATAGTATTTCAGTAAATCATAGTTCTGAATGAAAGAAAGAACAAATAGGTCAAGTTCTACCAATTCCCTAAAAATTGTGCGTGTTTCAGGTGTTTTTATTAAAATTCTAGCATTTGAGGATCAAATAGGCTGTAAATTACTCTGACCAAGTTATTACACTGTAGTTTATTCTCACATATCTTAGTGTACAAATATGAAGACAACGTAAAGGCGTTCTTAACAAAATCTTAGCCTGGGTATGTTCTTAGCATGTTCTTAAAATTTTGGCCAATCCCAGCCTCGATGTTCTTATAAAAAAGGTTCTCATATAAAAAAAGAGTGTATATAATTTAGATAAAAATAAAATTAATGAAAAAATACTAAAAAAGATGTAGCGAATAATACGTTGTGGGAAAAAGAAAGAAATCTGGCAAAGTCTTTGACCGGCGGGCGGTCGACACGCGCTTCACTTAGCAGCAGAAAGGGAGACTGTTCGTAGTCTAACTAGGTTCGATTTATATGTAGAAAGCGTCCTGCGTACTACTAGTGTCAGCAATATCGAAATCGATCTCACTCATGTGGTAATAAAGAAAAAGCATGGTAGACCAAGCAATTAAAAAAAAACTTGGAAAGCACGTGCCTCAACCCGTTTTTTTGGTATCGCCCTCCTGCACGAGAAGAGGAACTGAATTAGTTTCACAGCTTGAGTGCCACCACTGACACCACTGGAACTGGCTTCTGAATCCAAGCGGCCCTGTGCACCGAGCTGATAGAGAAATCAACTTGTTTCTTCAAGTTGAAGGCACATCACTCCTACACCTTTTTCATCAATACCCGCATCAGTTCAAAGCCAAGCAAAAAGAATGCGGTTTGTTTGCACTCGCACACGAGCCGCTTCATCATATGATGCTATCAAAAAAGTAAAAATCTTAACCCTATGTCATCTTCTGTTTTTGTGCACTGGATTTGTTGTTGGGTTTCCTCCAAGAGGCTGCTGTTTTCGGTATGGCTGTTTCTTCTGCAGCTTCGACTGGCATTTCCAATTGTCTCTCATCGAGCCTTCCGTGCCACTGCCGATTTACACACATATATTTCATTTTCAGCAGTAGTCATAATGCATAAGTCAATTCCAGCAATGCCCATCGCCCCCTCCCCCCCCCCCCTGCTCCTCCTTGCGCCAACATCTGGCATTAAAAAAAGGCAAATTCCTGGGGGTGGGGAAGACAAATAAGTCCGTCAAATGCCCCTAGGTGGAAGGCAAATGCCCCACCCCTGGAATCATCCAGAAAGCAACACTGCTCAAGATTTAATATTTTATCATAACACCCATCATTATTTTCAATAAAAAAGCAATGCTGATTCAACGGTAGGGAAACTGTATATCCCTACCGTTGAATCAGCATTGCTTTTTTATCGTACTTGGTTCTTTATTTTTTGCTGGTTAGATCCTTTACCACAGGATCCGGTACTTTTATTTTGTTACGGTGGTCCATGCAAAGTTTACTGTTTCCGATTATTTTCAATGCTGTTTGGTTGTTTACTCTGCGTCTATCCTCCCGTTGTTCATTTGGTTTAATGCCACTTATCAATAACACGCCAAATTGTGTACACGACAGTTGCTTTTGGTTCACTATTTCGTTCAATTATTCGTTCATTTATTTGATTTTGACGTGCACAATTCATAAGTGTTTATTTAATAAGCTAAAAAATGCTGTTAAAAATATATTAAGTTATTGAAGAACTGAAAATGCATCATGATCTTTATTCGAAATGGCCAGAAACGAAAAAGATTTTTACGATAGTGATCATCTTGAATAACTTTTAAGATCCATTTATTACGTGCGTGATCAAAACCTGACATGGGTGTCAAATGCCCCAGGGCCGCCCGGTGGGTAGGCAAATGCCCGAGCCCCGGGCAGTGAAAATTTTTAGATGCCCCACCCCCGAGATTAAAATGTCAGCAAATGCCCGACTAATTCCCGGGGTGACGGGTACCACTGGAATTGACTGATGCATAAAACATAGTTTCAATATTTTCTGTTTTAGAGTAAATTTGTCGGCGAGAATCTATACACCGTAAAAATACAAAAACTAATCTTTACCCCGAGCATATGCCCTGATAAAAGAAAGTGCTAAACCGTATTCCACGCAAATAACTGGGACCGAAATAACTCTCCAATTATATCCCCGGACATAAGTGCACCAATCTACCTGACAATCTACAATATTTTCGTTTCCTTTCCTTTATTATGAGCAAATGAATTATTTACATTGAGTTATTTCAAATCACTTTGCAACTCTTTGGGGAGTAACACACTAGTGGAGTGGAATAGCTGCCTGGAATGGGACAGGGCAGGTCATGGGCTCCTGGACAGGGTATACTGTAAACCAATAAGGGTAATTGTATTGCCCAATATTTTGGTGAGACAAAAACTCACCTTTCTGCGTGGTCTTGGGTATCTTTTTGCACAGCTTCTTACAACCACATATTGCACTGTGGGCACTAGAACCACATGTTTCTCCAACAAGTTTGGCAAAGCGACATGAAGCCAAATAACAGGTTGCACTCAGACTGAGCCTCTTGAAATTATGTCAAACCACCAATCTAACGCACAGCAAATACGGGATTGCGGAATTTATAACTGTAGTGGAAACATGCATGTCTAGATGTGATAGGACCAAATGGCTCTTTGATTTACGATGAATAATGAGAAGTGTAAGAAAACAAAGCGCCAAAATTAAAACAAACAAAAAGAGTCGGGAAAAAGTAGCAACTAAGAAGCACGCTATCCTGCGAGCTTGGGATGCCTGTGCCCGTCGGTTAATATGTAACCAGGCAAATGTTTTGAAGCAGCCGGAGCGTTTCGTTAACGTTTCGTTTCGTTCAAGCTGGCGATATCCCCATCTCTTATCAAGATAGGCTAGATTAAGGTAAGAAATACTTCTGAGTATTTAGTTAACAATCTATTCCACTAGGTTTCTCGATGTTTTTGTCGATGTGCTGATTTATAAACTGATATTGTGTCGCGTGCAGGAGCCATAATCGGGGACGGAGACCGTAAGCGCGGGGTCCACGCGGCCCCATCAAAAAAGACAAATGTGCTATTTTTAGAAAAAATTGCGCCACCTTCAACGTCATAAACGCGCGTGGCTACACGCAAATTTGCGTACAACGAGGGCGTGCTGGATATGACCAAGATGGTTATAATTATTTGATATCCGGTATGCCCGAGTACACAATTGTTTTTATTATTAAAAACGCAATCACTAATTGCTATAAAACCAAGAAAGAGAAAAAAAGGGAGAGAAGCTCCGAGATAAAAGGGAACAAGAATCGATCGCGATCACATGACTGACGGAAAAAGGCGCCAAAACCTTGTGAAGTGTTGCAGCGTTTCTTTGCGGAGCTGAATGAATCAATGAAACTGCTCCGAAGTGAACGTACAAGCACAAGGTCTGGGAAAAATCTCCCAATTATGGGCTCTGAAATGTGGTACGTGTTTGATTTTTCCTGAAAATTGTTGTAATCGTCGTTCAAAGCGGATTGAAGCTGTACGATCTCACCGTTATGGCTGCGGGAGTTCAAATGAACGAGTTTGAAATCGCTCCGTTCGCACAACGCTGACAACGGAGCCATCACATGTTTGTTTGATCGAACTGAAGACAGGATTAATAATTAAACTTGAACGATAATTACTATGCAGCTCACGGAAACAAGACTACGGAGGTGAGGAACATTAGAATGCACCATCTTACTTTTTAAACGCAAACCACAAAACGCAGTTTTTCTTAGTTTTGAGCCCGCCGACGGAATGGTAAAAATAACACTCAAACAACTGTGAAAGCGATTCAACGTATTTTAACGTTATTTTACATGGCATCCGACTTGTGTCTAAATGTCTGGATCTGCTCAAGGGAACACAGATAGAGCCACAACGAGTACAGGTAAACCAGTGTCAATTTTGTGTGGTATAGCCAAAAAATGTAGCCTTTTCTGGTACTGGATTTCTTCAATGCTTGTCGTTCAGACTGTTGCATGATTTTTGTACTGACTCGCCATAAAAAGTGTGACAATTTTTATTAAATGTTTCTTTCCAATTTTACTGTGCTTTATTTTGTCTTGTCTCGATATTTCGGAGTCAAAGCCTTCCGTATGAAACCTGCTGTTTGTGAAATTTTAAGAACAAGTGATTGACTGGACGATGAAAGAAATTGTAAACAAAGCGCTAAATGCTTAAAATTCTATTTCTACAGTTTCTTTTCGTCCTAAGAAATCAAGCACTCTGAAACAACTTAGATTTGTGTCCCAGTGACGTTCAGTCGTAATTTCTTCTTAATTTTGCTTCAATACAAAGTGATTTTTCTCGCCGGGTTGCTGGCAGAGAAAAATAATTAAGCTCACTCTGTCGTTGAAACCCTTGCCACATCCACTGCGCTATGTATCCCTTCTAGGTTCGTAAATTGCCCAGAAAGAAATATTAAGTACTAGGGCAGCATGGAGTTTCACTTCGTCTTTCTCCTTCTCATCGACGGAAGTAGTTTTTTTTTCTCTTGGTGTTTTCCAGTTCTCTATTTTGTCGACGATTGATAACGCACCACGAGAGCATTTGATTGAAAACAAGGCGCGCTTTTCACTATTCTTGGTCTTCATTATAAACATTTCGGCCATTTCGGTAAAGGCGGGCATTATTTCAGAAAACATACGCTGAGAAATCTCGACAGACATTTTCTTTGCTGACTCGGTATTTGAATATATGTTACTATTTTTCTTGCAGTGAAAAAAGTGACAACGATTTATCAGTGCGTTACTTTTCTTCAGTACGTGCTTGGAAAATCATTTTACAGTCTTTGCGGCTGCCCTTCAATCTCTGTACGTCCTCAGAGGAAATATATATTCGAGATGTATTTTCCCTTTTTCTGCCTGATTCGCCTTCAACTGATTTTTTCGTAGTTCGACGCCATTTTTGCCCGTAAAACGTTTCTTCCGTCTAACGGGGAAATCCTCGTCCGACATGTCCGACACATCTTCGCCACAGGATTTTTCTAAAATATTCTCACTGCCATCATCGGAATCACTTGTATAATCCTCATATCCAGAGTCACTATCCAGAAGTTCTCCCCAAGGGCTTGCCTCAAATTTGGAAGTGACACTGATGACAGAAATTGAATTTAATCATCTCCAACAAAGGTAATTTCCGACGCCATTTTGTTTGTTTTTCTCTGCGCAGAGTCCTCGCAACACACACGCGCGTGTGTCACGCGCGATGGCGCAATTTTTTCTAAAAATAGCACCAGGAGCCATAATCGGGGAAGGAGACCGTAAGCGCGGGGTCCACGCGGCCCCATCGAAAAAGACAAATGTGCTATTGTTAGAAAAAATTGCGCCACCCTCAACGTCATAAACGCGCGTGGCTACACGCAAATTTGCGTACAACGAGGGGGTGCTGGATATGACCAAGATGGTTATAATTATTTGATATCCGGTATGCCCGAGTACACAATTGTTTTTATTATTAAAAACGCAATCACTAATTGCTATAAAATCAAGAAAGAGAAAAAAAGAGAGAGAAACTCCGAGATAAAAGGGAACAAGAATCGATCGCGATCACATGACTGACCGAAAAAGGCGCCAAAATCTTGCGAAGTGTTGCAGCGTTTCTTTGCGGAGCTGAATGAATCAATGAAACTGCTCCGAAGTGAACGTACCAGCACAAGGTCTGAGAAAAATCTCCCAATTATGGGCTCTGAAATGTGGTACGTGTTTGATTTTTTCTGAAAATTGTTGTAATCGTCGTTCAAAGCGGATTGAAGCTGTACGATCTCACCGTTATAGCTGCGGGAGTTCAAATGAACGAGATTGAAATTGCTCCGTTCGCACAACGCTGACAACGGAGCCATCATGTGTTCGTTTGATCGAACTGAAGACAGGATTAATAATTAAACTTGAACGATAACTACTATGCAGCTCACGGAAACAAGACTACGGAGGTGAGGAACATTAGAATTCACCATCTTACTTTTTAAACGCAAACAACAAAACGCAGTTTTTCTTAGTTTAGAGCCCGCGGACGGAATGGTAAAACTAACACTCAAACAACTGTGAAAGCGATTCAAAGTATTTTATATGGCATCCGACTTGTGTCTAAATGTCTGGATCTGCTCAAGGGAACACAGATAGAACCACACGAGTATAGGTAAACCAGTGTCAATTTTGTGTGGTATAGCCAAAAAATGTAGCCTTTTCTGGTACTGGATTTGTTCAATGCTTGTCGTTCAGGCTGTTGCATGATTTTTGTACTGACTCGCGATAAAAAGTGTGACAATTTTTATTAAATGCTTCTTTCCAATTTTGCTGTGCTTTATTTTCAATTGTCTTGTCTCGATATTTCGGAGTCAAAGCCTTCCGTATGAAACCTGCTGTTTGTGAAATTTTAAGAACAAGTGATTGACTGGACGATGAAAGAAATTGTAAACAAAGCGCTAAATGCTTAAAATTCTATTTCTACAGTTTCTTTTCGTCCTAAGAAATCAAGCACTCTGAAACAACTTAGATTTGTGTCTCAGTGACGTTCAGTCGTAATTTCTTCTCAATTTTGCTGCGATACAAAGTGATTTTTCTCGCCGGCTTGCTGGTAGAGAAAAATAATTAAGCTCACTCTGTCGTTGAAACCCTTGCCACATCCACTACGCTATGTATGCCTTCTAGGTTCGTATATTGCCCAGAAAGTGATATTAAGTACTAGGGCAGCATGGAGTTTCACTTCATCTTTCTCCTTCTCATCGACGGAAGTAGTTTTTTTTCTCTTGGTGTTTTTCCAGTTCTCTATTTTGTCGACGATCAGTGATAACGCACCACGAGAGCATTTGATTGAAAACAAGGCGCGCTTTTCACTATTCTTGGTCTTCATTATAAACATTTCGGCCATTTCAGTAAAGGCGGGCATTATTTCAGAAAACATACGCTGAGAAATCTCGACAGACATTTTCTTTGCTGACTCGGTATTTGAATATATGTTACTATTTTTCTTGCAGTGAAAAAAGTGACAACGATTTATCAGTGCGTTACTTTTCTTCAGTACGTGCTTGGAAAATCATTTTACAGTCTTTGCGGCTGCCCTTCAATCTCTGTACGTCCTCAGAGGAAATATATATCAGAGATGTATTTTCCCTTTTTCTGCCTGGTTCGCCTTCAACTGATTTTTTCGTAGTTCGACGCCATTTTTGCCCGTAAAACGTTTCTTCCGTCTAACGGGGAAATCCTCGTCCGACATGTCCGACACATCTTCGCCACAGGATTTTTCTAAAATATTCTCACTGCCATCATCGGAATCACTTGTATAATCCTCATATCCAGAGTCACTATCTAGAAAGTTCTCCCCAAGGGCTTGCCTCAAATTAGGAAGTGGCACTGATGACAGAAATTGAATTTATTCATCTCCAACAAAGGCAATTTCCGACGCCATTTTGTTTGTTTTTCTCTGCGCGGAGTCCTCGCAACACACACGCGCGTGTGTCACGCGCGATGGCGCAATTTTTTCTAAAAATAGCACATTTGTCTTTTTCGATGGGGCCAACGCCAACACTGAAAATGGCAGTTAGTTACGGTCTCCATCCCCGATTATGGCTCCTGGTCGCGTGCCGTGAGCAAACTTGCCAACTGTCAAATGTACATTTTGTAATTCAAATAAACCTCTGCTAAAAATACTCGTTTGGAGCTTAGTAATGACTTATAAATAATCCTCAGATATTCAAGATGCCCAAAAGACTATTTTTCGAGAGATTAGACCCACATTCGAACATTTCTGGACTGATGTTTGTGATAGCACTCGCAGCGTAAAAGGTCAAAATGTCAATCAACAAGCTCAAGTGCCATCTTTTCAAGACGCTCTCAAAATTTTTCGTTTTATTTACCCAAGCTAGTTTTACAATAAAAGCTAAGACAGAGTGATACTTTTGTCCTGAATAATAGTTTTGATAGGTATATCGATGTACCACGTTGACTTTTTGGCCCACGAATTTGACCTAAATTTCAAAGTAACGCAACGCCGTCGCAGGTTATGATTTTTAAAATTTTATAAAAAATTTAGGTTCAAGTTACCTTCGGTTCTGACAGCGCTGAATAACTGTTGAAAGATTGTATTATAACACTGTGGGTCAGATTTTCCTGCTACGGATATTATGTTGGCTTGCTAGGTTTCGACAAAAGTGGGATTTCAGGGTCGATTTCGGGTCCTTTTGGTCGGCAAATACAAAACACCGTCTCAACAAAAAACTAAAGATCCAAACAACTTCTAAGTTGCAGTTTTGAAACAAGTTAGCAAAACCCTTTATTGTGACAAAGTTTGAGAAAATCGAATTTTTCTATCTTGCATAGGTATAGGTGATCGTTACAGCAAGCCGCTCTTAATATTCAAACTTAGAAAAGTAACTGGATACATATTTCTGCATTCTTTCTAATAGGGTCTCAATGGGGTTGACCGCTAGCCGTAAAACGGCCAAAAATTTAGCCGTTAGGCGTAAAAATTGACAAATTTTAACCGTTAGTCGTAAAAAAAGTTAACCGTAAAAATTTTTCCTATCTACATTTTGAAAGTATCAATCTTAGACTGTTATGTGTCTTGTCTTGTGGCTAATGCAGTTACGCCGGTTACACATTTTATCCTGGTACCGAAAACAAAGTCATTTGGCTCAGGTCCTCCGCGAACCGGATGTGTCTGCTTTTTGCGCGGGGGGTGAGTTGACAGACAGCTCTTTGTAAACTATTTTTAGGATCTTCAGTTTCTTCATTCAGTGTGTGAGCGATGGCTGTCTTGAAAGACATAATTAGTTTATATCGAACCGGGGAGGAGAAGTCGATTGAAAGAAATAAGGCAAGAATTAAAATCGGAGAAGAACACCGCTCTATTTCAGCATATAAGAAATCTGATCGATTTTCTTGGTCTTAACGACCAAGCCAAGAAGTTTGGGCTAGGGTCATTTGACCTGAAACTCTACCGCCTTGTGAAAATCAGCGGGAAAACGGAAAATTACTCTATCTCCACCCAACAGTAGCTCGATCTGGAATTACCCTTGTTTCTTGACTCAGATGGTGAAAGCGAGCTAAATGGTAAGTAGTCTAAGTAGTGAATTTAATGCTAAAATAGTAAAGGATGTAAAGTGTGGGTGTAAGGCAATAAAAAAAGAACGTTACAATAGCCTAGATGTGTGTCTACATTTTCTATTTCGACGCTACTGCACATGCTTGCTGCCAGGCAGTGTACTGGGTCTACCAGTGCGTGTAATATTAAAACGTCCAGGTCCTGGTCATTTGAAGAGCGGATAAATTTTATTCAGTGAATAAGCCTACCCAGCGGATAACTCCATAGTTATTCCCCGGATAAATATTGGTTTCTTAAAACAGGGTGGTAAAGGGGTTATGTGTGACACGTGATTTGGGCAAAAAATAGCGCGTGACACGTGAAAGCAGCTCAAATATTGTCGTGATCCGTGAATTTGCGATCCAGCCTGACGCGTGATCTTCTCACTTGAAAGACCGTGATTCGTGATTCCGTCCAAAAATATTCGTGAAACCAGAAACTAAGTTAAAAAATACCGAAATTACTGAGTAAGAATCTGAATACGACTCTGCATCAGACAAAGAAGGTGACCAACTAGTAGATGAACAGCCTGCGAAAGAAGCAAGAACGAATGAGGTTGCAGTAAACTTTCTTTCAAAAACATTTTGCACTAGATCAGGGAGGGCAATCACCTCGTCAAATAGAGCATTGTTGCCCTACTAATGAAGCTAAGAACGGTTCAGTTACTAAAGAGTCTACGACAATTAAGCCTAGGAGAGATACCTCGCCCCCTTTTCTTAAACGACACTTAAAAAAGACTGATTTTATGTGAAGAACACGTTATGTTGACTCACTTCATGAGTTTGAGGACATTTTTTCCGCACTCGAAGCTCCCCTAAAAGACTGTGTACTGAAAACCAAACACAAAGCAAACTAATTAATCAATTAGGGACAATTTCTTTGCAATGGTGTATGTTAAAAACGTGATTCGTGAAATGTTTCAGAAAACGTACGTGATTCGTGATTTGAACGAAAATAGGCTCGTGATCGGGACACTCCCCCCCCCCCCCCCCCGCCTTTACCACTCTGTTAAAAGCTGGATAGCTCTGCTGATATGTATAAACTGTCCTCCGCCGATCTGCCCAGTAGTTCGCTTAGCATTTTAATACACCACAAAGTTCAAATTAAACAAGCAAACAGGTGGCTCTTTACTGCTACTGGCAGAAATTTAGCAAAGAAATGTAATATACGTCAGTTATGCAAGTGCTTGTTTCGCGTAGAGCATAATGTTTTCATAATTTAATTTGTGGACACGGTTTGATGTCTGAGCGCAAAAAGGCAAGTAAGTCAAGTAACGTCATGAATGTCATTAAAGCATTGTAAGCCAGCTAGCAAGGTTGCTATTTTAACAGTCTTAACAGGCATATATCTCACATAGTTAAATATACTTTGATGCAGGTTATCTATATGGCATCGTCGTTCCTTGTTTACCGTACATGCTGTTTCACATACATTATATTTCTATACTTATAGTAATATTAGAGGGTCCACAGTAGGGGGCTTGTGAGATCCCGCCATCCCACCTATTTTTTCCTGTTAATCTCGCCGTCCCGCCTTTCTTAACTTCGAATTCCCGGTCCCGCCCAAATTTTTAAATAGTTTTCTATGTTTACGATGAAAACATCACAAACGTTTTATACAACGGATAGCAGACAAACACGTTTTTATCGTCGACGCCACTAATAACTCTTAAGTGTGTTTTGTTTGTGTTATTCTGTTTTATTTTATCTTGTCCAGGTATCAGTGAAAAGTAAAGAATGACAGATGTTTTGTTACGATATTCTCGGTTCTGCTTTGTTTGGAAGACAACCAACTGAATGTCTTTAATGACATGACCATCTTTCTGTTCAAAATTTTAAAAGAAGAGGTGGTTGTGCAGTGGTTAGCGCGTCGGGCTTTGATCTGAAGGTCGATGCGTTCCTTAGACTCAAAAGTTTTCTCCACATTGTTTCTCTACACCCAGCTGTATAGAAATAGGTTGTATCCTTAGACAAGGCTAGGGGCACAAAGGTCATGCAAGATCGGTAAAATGTAGAAAAGATTGATAAAAGTCGACTTTACCTGACAGTTTATTTCAAAGCTTTCAGCGTCTTTGACTTGCCTTCAGAAAATCTCTGCTGGGAAGTGTTCTTTTCGAAGAAAGGCATTCCTGCTCGCACTCTTTTCATAATATATAGCAACAAAACTTATGATATCGAATAACTCGTTTTCGGCGACTGTCTTTACATTACCGTCAGCCGGTGTTGCCATACCGGCTAGACTATCCATAGCTGTTCCAACCAACGCTCAATGGAAAGGGTCGGAAAAGTCAAGAAACCAGACAAGGCCAAGAAATGCAACACGACATGTGACCTGATACCTCTTTCTTGTGATGAAAGTGAACAGAACTGTCCGAAATCAAAGCAAGACACCACAAAAGGACTCATACTAGTTTGACATTCAGGCTACTCTGCCCTGTTCGATCAAAAGCAGACACACTTCATACACAAAGGATCCATTTGTATCAGCCTGCCCTGGTAAAATCATGCAATCTCGTAAAAATTCAAATACCCTCTCCCGCTACTCTCCCTTTGCGATTCTCGCATCCCGACTCCTTAAAAAAAAACAGAATCCCGCTCCCGCTGTTAATTAAAATATCCGCTTCCCGCTCCTGTTCTCAGCTCCCATCCCGCATATCGGCACAAAAATTAGCCAAAGCCTGCATCCAGCCAAACCTATCGTGGACCCCCATGTTACAAGTTGTAGCAGTGTGCTGTATATGTCCATTACAATTCTTATAATGCCGTAATTGCTTTTTTATATATATTTTTTATCCCGGAATTGACCAAAGAGGTAAACGACCGGTCGTAAATGTGTTTTACAACAATGAAATTTAATTATTAACTTTTTAAAACAATGGAAATTAATTTTTAACATTTTTGTTAACCGTAACGGAAAGAAATTAACCGTTAGCAGTAAAATGGCCAAAATTTTAACCGTTAGCCGTAAAAAGACCAAAATTTTAACCGTTAACCGTAAAAGCCATCACCCCATTGAGACCCTCTTCTAAGTCTTTCTACGAAAACGGCTTGGCTGCTATTGGGAATCCTAACTCAGACTGCTGCACACACTGGACGTTTTTCATCTTTTCTTCACTTAACAGAACAAGGCCTTCAGGGCGCATGCTACCATCAGGATGACGCTGACCGTGGCCACTGTACCACCGTTGCAGCTATCTGTATCACAGCAATCCAGCTTGCACGTCGCCCCATCCACTTTCTTGCATTGCTTAAATACGTTATTACCGGATTCACACCCTGATTTGGTGTAACAGGATTTGGCGTACGATTTCATCTTGACGCCGCCAGCGTCAAAATCGAGGGACACTGAAGCACAGCGGTCAAAGTTGCCAGGACAGCCGGTTTCCTTCATCTTGTCCTTGCAGTCTGCCATACTTTCTGAACTGGCACAAGAGTAGCACTTCAGTCCAAACGCTGCAAAAAATAAAACTTCCATTTTAGTGCACATGGTAAGAGTGGCAGATAAAAGTTGTGTCTCTGTTAATAAATCTACGTTTGCGTTATATTGATAAAATCCACGACAACTATGCACAGCACGAAAAAACCGATTTGCAAGGACAGCAAAATCGCCGCAAAAATATATGAAGTTAATATTATATTCAATCAAGTTTGTTCATATTTAACGAAAATCAAACTTCGTATTTGCACCACATTTTTTATGAAAGGCAATGATGGTGAATACCGCATTTACCGATATTTACGTATAGTACCAAATGTGAAAAGAAGTACACGTTTGAGACGAGCTAACGCTGCAGTAATTACGAAGTAAAGGTACATATCTGCTGAACGAAAAGATGGCAAAATCGCAGAAAATGAATGAGCGACGAATGAGCGACTATGTAAAGGTTGTCCTTTTACGAACGGGAGCAGTTATTTGAGGATGCTTGCTTTGTAAAACAACGAAGGTAGATAGGATAGTTTTCTTTTCGTTTGTTTTTTTTTTGAGGGGGGGGGGGGGGTAAGTCGGATGCCCCTTGGATTAAATCATTTGCTGTTAGCAATAATTTCACCGAGGACCTGAGCGTAAAAACGTTTTAAAAGAAGCTTACATTTTCACTGTTACTCACACGTTTCTTAAGAAAAATGTTGAGACACGAACTTTGTTTTCAGAACTGTGCAAATGTGCAACGCAGGAAGCTTAGATAGACTACAAGCAGCCTCTATTTCCGCTCAGGGATAGTCAGGGAAAACGAACAAGCGAGCGAGCGTGAAATCCCCTACCGCGTTTAAAACGTGACGCCCGTGTCGAGCCGCTGGTGTAGTGAGCCGGCTCACTATATTAGCGGCTCGACACTCGCGTCACGTTTCAAAGACGAGGGCGATTTCTCGCTTGCTCGCTTGTTCGTTTCCTCGACTATCCCTGAACGGAAAGAGAGACTGCTCGTAGTCTAAGCTTAGCAAAAATAGCACATCGTCAACGTGGAGATCAAAAGACATTATAAACATGCATCACGCGTGCACCAAACTTTCATAACGATTGGCCCAACGAGAAACAACTCAGTCTTTGGAAGACGGTATCAATTCACACGCGCGTAGTGGCCAAGAACCATTGTCAACAGGAGTTTAGACAATAACAAAGATAATACGCCGGTATAGTAATTATTGGGCCTTGCATGCCCGTGATAAGTACAGACGCATGGACATGATGACATCAGTGCATGGTGTGACTTGCGCCAGCTATCTCATGTGTCTATGTTAAGATCGACAACAACGTCCGACTAATACTGCTTGAATTGTGCTCTGAGGCGACAGAAAAACTATTTTACTCCAAGTTTGTCACCGAAAGAAACTAAACAATGCGGAAGAAGAAGCTAAAATAATGTGTCCGAAATCAAGATGTTGCCGAAATTGCAAATAAAAAGTAACAGGATTATTATCTAGCGGAGGAATGTTTCATTAAGATAATACATTTCTTGAAACAGGCGATTCAAGAAGAAGATTTGAAGCCCCTATGAATTGTAAGTTCTTTAATTGCTCGTCCCTTCTTAAACCTTAGCATGAAGCACACATTTTACAAGAAATTGAAAAACGTTTTCCGACTGTACCTTAAAGCAGTCAGAATTGTTGCCGAATCACTCGTTTCTCTCGTGATTCCTTACCCGGTTTCATTCTTCCGCTTTGACGTCGTACCGTTTCTAGGAGAGTGGTGTACATACCATGGCAAACCCATCGCGGAAATTTGTTTCATGTTTATAAGAAATGTGAAAAGTGCACGCGGATTTTTTGCAAAGACAAACTTGACTCTTAGCATTATTCAGACATTTAGCAATTAATCTTGTATTCCTCAGACCCCCCCCCCCCCTCCCCGCTCAAAAAAAGGAAATAAAAATAAAAATCACATTCTCCTGACGTAAAAGACAAGACTCATACTTACCCACGGATAGGCAAGGCAGAAAGGCAAAAACAAACAGCGTTTTCATCTTGTAAAGTGCCGTTGGGAGTCTTAACTGAAATAACGAGTAAACAACCTGATGAGTCGCACCTTCAGCAAAAGTTCACCAAAGCCACGCAAAAAGCTTAATTTAAAGAGTTTCGCTACCACTACGTCACCAGATAACAGCCAATCAGCGCGAAGAGAATTGAGACAAAAAGGTGTGCCGATAATGATCATAATTTTACCAGTTGGAAAAGAATTTAGTTTCTTTGTAAACGTTGGTAAGAAAATTGCTAAGTAGCTTCATCTCTTCTGGATGAACAGGTTGTATACGTTGCATTTTCCTGAACAGCAGTTGTGCTCTGGCAAAATCGAACTAAATGAGTCAACGAAAAAGCTCAAAACACTAAATCAATTCAAAATGTAAGCTATATTCTACGTCACTGGGTTGGCAATCCTTCACTGCATTGAAGCGTTGTGTTGACAGTGTATCGGTCATTCAATGTTTTGCTTGAAGTGATTGTACTTAACCATAAACTCGTATGACAAAGCCTTCAGCAATTTCAAGTGATTCCAGCATGCTTTGCTTTGTTATTTGAAATCTTAAGAGCTTAACTGTTAATCATATAACATGTTGATAGTCAAGTGCTTTGAAACACCCTCGGAGAACCAGGGGCAGACAGTCGAGGCGGGAGGGAGATAAAACGGGAGAAATCGTGCGAGCTAAAGCCTGGTGCGAGCGAACGTTTACAAGACGGGCGGGAACAGCCCCTGGGAGGATACCTTTAACGGACTGGTTCAAGAGCCAATTTGCACTCTTGCTTCTGATTGAGCACAAATTTTGAGGCAGTTTTTTTCCCAGTTCCTTTCGTGACGTCTTATACAAAGTATAATGTAATTTAATGTTATAATTTGTGTATTTTATAATTTATGTATTTTTGTGAATTTTGTTGTGAATAAATTGTGAATTGTGAAATTGTGACAAGTGTAACTTCGCTAAATCTTTTGGCCAGATCCCATGCACTAGTGCATACTGAAATAAAGTTTCTGTCTTGTTCGTTTGATAGGCCTACCATCGAAGAAAGTTTCAGTAAAATGGGACCCTCTAAGCCGAGAAATCGAGAAATTTGGCAAGAGTACTCAAGGGAAAAGAAAACAACGAGTACGAGGTACTGTGAAAAGTTCACACCTTAGGTGTGAACTTTTAAAAGCATGCAGTTAGAATTTGATTGCGACCACAACTTGCCTTTGCGTCTGCTCCAAACTGCATGCTTCTAAAAGTTCACACCTAAGGTGTGAACTTTTCACGATACCTCAATCTGATTTTCGTGCTTGTTTTCTTTTTCCTTGATTATCCTTGCCAAATTTCTCGATTTCTCGACTTTTTTGGTTCGCATATTACTAAACCTTTCTTCGACGGTAGGCCTATCGTACGAGCGACACAAAAAGTTGATTTCAGTACGCACGAGTGCATGAGATCGGGGTACAAGATTTAGTAAAGTTGCACCCTGTGTAAGACGTTATGAAAGGAACGGGGAAATAAGCTGATCGCTGATTGGGCACAAAAAATTTAATGCCTCAAAATTTGTGCTCCATCAGAAGCAAGAACGCAGATGGCTTTTGAACTAGTCCGTTAAAGGTGTCTTCCCAGGGGCCCACCCGCCCGTCTTGTAAACTTTCGCTTGCACCAGGCTTCAGCTTGAACCCATTTCGCCCGTTTTATCTGCTTCTCACCCCGATTACCAGCCCCTGGGTCTCCGTGGATGTTGAAAGGACTTGACCAGTCAAGAAAACAGCCAATCAACGTAAAGGGAATGTTAAAAATAGGAAAGTGAGGGTTGATTAAGGTTAAAACTTTTCACCAGCCACAAAAGAAGACTATAAAAAATTCCTGTTTGCAGTTTGTTACAGTTTTCGTGAATGTTGCTAGGTAGTACATGTTTTTTTATTGAATAAAGCTTTGTGTCACATCTCGTATCGAATAACATAAATTTACCAATACTGGCGCATTTTGTATTTAACAATTGGATTATGAGCTCGAGATTTCTATCGCGTGATGATTGATGAGGCCGAAGGCCGAATCAAATGTCACGCATAGAAATCGAGAGCGAATAATCTAATTGTTTTAGTATAAATCTCGATTAATATTCCACTAAAGTGAAAAGTTTTACATTATTGCACTGTTATTTTGAAGTATAAGACTGTGCCTGCCACTCACCTTTTCGCTACTCACTATCTATCACGGAATAGATAGCGAGTAGGGTAGCCAATCAGATTGCAGCATTTATGATAGAACACTAGTAGATTTATACTAATGAGTATTATAAAATATTTAAGATAGTACGCGCGCTCTCATTGGTCGATAGGTGTGTTTAGATGAGAGTATGTAAACACGGTTGTGACGTCACGCTTTCTATATTTCCCGGTACAATTCGAAAACATTTCAAAGCTTTCACAAGACTCATAAAGTAATTTCAAGTACAAATATTTAGGAAATGGAGAAAAATTTGCCAAATTTTGATTTGGGACTTGGCTAACTCTTCCCCCCTAAGCCCGAGGAACAAAAAGCAAAAGAAAGACATGAGCTGAATGAAAAAAACAACTCGGCATAACTTGAGCGCTGAGCAAAGTAATGAAAAAAAAAAAGTTTTTGCCACGCTTTGGCAAATTTGTGTATTTTTAACCGACAGCACAGTTTAGATGAGGCTATGTAAACACAGAAAAAGTCCTCTATTGCTTAAATATAAGTCTTGGCATATTCCACAAAATTATTGGCAGTTATTATTGAAACTGAAACGCCAGCTAAAAATTGGATCAAAATATATTTTGGAAATAACTCCGTTTTAACCAACAATTTGTAAAGAACTGATCACCAGCATTGCGAGGGGCTATTAAATAATCAAGAGCATGTTACCAGCTCTAAATTTTTTCAGTGATAACTTGAATCAGCTTTGTCGGTAGGATGTTTTTGAGTACGCGCGTTATGAACAACTGAAACGCGAAACTGCTGGGTCACGCACGCTATATACATGTACGTACAGGCATGTACTATCTAGATTGATTCATATTAGATTGATTCAAATTATCTCCAGATGTTAGATCTGCAAAAATTTAAAATACTTTTAAAAATAAGATTCGTTAATGCGATATAAGTTCACTGGTGGATGATGGATGCAAGGGCTGTTCCCTCTGTTCAGCATAACTATACAATTTTATCATTTTTTGTTTCGACTTTTTAGCGATCATTATTCAATTACTGATTATCAAATCCACGCCGGGCCAGGAGAGGGCTCGAAGCTGCATGCTCGGAAAAACTTTTGCGTCTTTTATCCGATAGAGCTCAAACTTTGCACAATAATAGAACTTTTTATTCCAAACAATCGTATCGTTTTTGTTTTTTGATTCTAACGGTTTTTGGCGGGAAAATGACGCCACAGTGCTAAAGGCAAATTTTCGTTTTCCTGTTATGGCACAAAAAGTACATGATTCTGAAAGAACTTGTTGGGATAAAGTGAAATGCGAAAAAATCATTGAAAAACCTCAATCCGTCTTGAAGATATAAAGATCTGAATTTTATAAATGTTCTAAAAATAGTAACAAAATGGCGGAAAATTCAAACTTCCGAACTTTATATCTTCAAGACGGATCGAGCTTTTTCAATAATTTCTTCGCATTTCACTTTATCTCAATGAGTTCTTTCAGAATCATATACTTTTTGTGCCATAAGAGACAATTGAAAATTTGCCTTTTGCACCGTGACGTCATTTCCCCGCCAAAAACCGTTAAAATAAAAAAACAAAAACGATACGATTGTTTGGAATAAAAAGTTCTATCATTGTGCAAAGTTTGAGCTCTATCGGATAAAAGACGCAAAAGTTTTTCCGAGCGTGCAGCTTCGTGCCCTCTGCTGGCCCGGCGTGATCAGCTACTTCTAGTTTGTTAGATTAGTATGATTAGTATTGGATGATTATAGTAGTATTGGATTTTTTTCCAATTTTAGTATTTATTTTGTGTCCCCAAATTAGTATGGGAGTTTTCCAAGCTAGACGGTATGACACGTAAATAAATTTTCTATTCTATTCTGTTCTATTCTATTCTATTCTATTCTATTCTATTCTATTCTACTCTACTCTACTCCACTCTACTCTACTCTACTCTACTCTACTCTACTCTACTCTATTCTATTCTATTCTATTCTATTCTATTCTATGTAGTTTATGTGTTTTGACCTTGATTAAAACCCCAGGTGCCTCAAGCTTAGGCTGTGAGTCGGCGTTGTGTCCTTACCGCATTGCGTAATGGCTGAGCTATTAGAGTTTATATCTTCTGAAATTTTACTGTATAAAAATAGTGATGAAAGTGAGCATGATGCGGAGAATTTTGCAACAAACATGCTCGCTCTGTTTATCGCTGCTATACTGGTTTATAAGCCGTTTCAGCGATTTTCCTCTTGCCTGCATGAGGTCATGCTAATACCGGGGGGTACTCGCTACAGAGGGCTGTAAGGGGATGCTGCTCCCGGTGCCTTCCTTAAGCTCACAGTTAATTAAAGGATACAAAAAATTGTTACAAAATGCGCTGCAAAGCGAAAGAGATGGCAGCTAATGTTATAAAAGGGTTCTAAATTTTGGCAGAAATAACAACGTGAAACACACGAAATTGAAAGCCCACAAAAACTGAAAACCGCGGTGACCATAGGGTATTCTTTTTTTTTTTTTTTTTTTTTCATCCTTGAGGTATAAAAGAAGGGTACAGTTTTTGCCTTGGTATATGAAAGGGATGCCATTGTGGTAAAAATAAGTGTATTATTGAAAGGCTAAGTGTCTTAGCCTCAAACCGAACCCTTCGCGTATAAATAGATAAAGCTTAGCTTTCATTTGGATTTTAGTATGGTTGTTGCAACCTGATGTTGAAGTCATGTTCTTCCGCTCGGTAATTTTGCTTAAATTTACCAGGACATATAACTCAGGCCTGTCAAACCGGAAATTACAGTGAATACAACCGGATCATGTTTAATTCATATCAGTCAGTGAAGTTTTTTTGAGAGCCCGCTTATTACGCAAAGCGTAGGCATAGACAGAAGGTGGTTGCTACGAGATAAATGCTGATAAATAACTTTTCTGGAGCAAATGTTACTATCAATTTTTACAATTCCAAATAATTTTGTATTCGTTATTGAGGTTATAAAAGCATATTTAACTTTTTCATGTACTTCAGAACATTTGTAATTAAGTTAAGACTTATTCTGAGTGAGTGATTCAGCAGGATTGACGGTTGTAAATAAAGAAGTTGTGCCGTCTTTGTTTGTTTGGTTTTGCCATATGATTGTTTAAGGGAAAGTCTAAATATATAACAAAGCACTTAATGTATAGTCCCTCGGGAAACTAGTTAGTTTTGTTTTCCCTCGAGTCCTGATGTTTCCCGGGACGAAGTCGAGGGAAACATCAGGACACTCGGGAAAACAAAACTAACTGTTTCCCTCGGGACTATACATTAAGTGCTTTGTTATATATTTAGACTTTCCTTCGCAGAGGAGGAGGGAAATATTTAATTAAACTATTCCATCAAGTCGAGACATTTTAGCCTACGCACCATGTGTAGTTGGCTTGCTGCGCAGGCTAAGAGTTCTAAACGGACAGGTTGGATTTGAAGGTGTCATGGTTTTCTTCCTTTCTCTTGTCCGTTTTAAGCTTACAGCTCAAATTTTCCAGTTTACACAGACCATCACTACAGCACTCGTATTTGCACATGGTAATCTCCAGACGGGGATCCTGAGGGAGTTTCTTACAGCCGTCCTCGGTGCAATCTGCTGCCTCGGCACAACCTTTAGCGTACATGGCGAGGGATAAGCCGTTCACTTTGCCTTCCACATGGGCTTTGACACAGCGATCCTCACCGGAAGAACAAGTCACCCTTCGTGAATTATTCTTACAGGAATCCCAACTCTTTAAAAAAAACACACTGGTTGCACTCTGAGGCCATATCCTGCAAAAACATGACACAGAACATTGTTAGTGTTTATTTACACCCCTTGTCTACTAACATGGGAACCCATCACCTCATTAATAATATTTAGAACAGAAGTAATTATACTTTAGGGAATAAATTTTGAGAGTTTCGCCACATACAGACATGGGATTTCGCTACTGTTGAGCTGCACCTTCAGTAAGAGCGAGGCGTTGAAAACACTAAAGAGAGCGGGGAAAGTCCTAAGCCGCCATGAGTGAATTTCTTTCAATCACTAATGCCAAGTTTTTTCAAGATTAAACGCGAAAAATATGTTTAAGTTGTTTCTTGCAAGGCATCGAAATTTGGTTTTCGGGTTTTCTTTTCAAGCTGTATCCCGACTGGCTTTTCTTTTATTCAAATAAAAGTCAAAAAGTCAAGCATTGGCAAACTCCGAGGAGAGAGTTTTGTTTTAATCTTCAAAGCTAACTGATTGAAAAAATAGCGCACTTGACCAACCACCTAATCAGGAACGAGTAATCATGCCCTCTCTTGACTAAGCAAAGTGCCTCTGTCTAAATCAAAGAGCATTCAGTACGTTTGCCCTTTAGATATAACCTGTAGATATTAAGCCACAAGATTCAATGTAATTAAGCTTGCAATTAAGTTCTGGTTGTCTTCAAACTAGTGTATAAGTAGCTATCACGTGCACGTGCACTGCTCAAAACAACCTAGAATTGAAAGCAATTTGCTAAGTTTCAATAAACAAAATCCTTGGAATTGCAAATATTAAGAAGCAGAGCGAACGGAACGGTTTCCCTTGAGTACAATCACTTTGTCGTTAATGACTGTTTCAATGTCCAAGGCATTTCACTGATTTTAAATATTTACTGTTGTTTGCTGTTTGGAGAAACACCAAGACTTGTAGTCTGTTTAATTTTTAGGATTGAACTGAATGCCCGACCCAGGACCACGTAATATTTGCTTTGATAAGTTCATTTAAATTATCTAAAATTTCATTGAAATTAAAGCGAAGTGATGTTCATAGCGCGACTGAATTAACCTAGGATTTGAAAATTAAAAAAGACAGAGGATACTTGTACTTACCCACGGAGAACCAGAACAGAGAAGCAAAAGCAAGCAGCATTAATATTTTTATTTGGCAAAGCGTTGTTGGAAATCTTACGAAATAAAAAGTGAACAACCTGCTAAGCCACACCTTCAGCAAAAGATTACCGACGGAAGCTTTAAAGCCACGCGAACACCTTGTATAAAATACTTGGCTACCATCCACATCACCAGAAAACGGCCATTCAGCGCCAAGTAAACACTCAAGAATATGCTGCCGATGTGATAGATATCACATTTTCACGTAATATTTCAAAAATAAGAATTTCGTCAGGGTTTCCGAACACGAGACACAGATGAAAGCACGAGGTCGGGGGCCTTTGTTGTTTCGAGTGTTTGGAAACTCTGATGAAACACGTAGAATGCACAAGTTTTTGAGCTGGCTGCTCAATCGGGAAAATTAAAAAGAACAAAAAAATCTTTAACTCACGTCAGTTATACATTTCTCGTATTCTTTTTGTATAAATAGCGCGTACATTTTTAAATGAATTGTTAACTGTTTTTTAAATTAGATTTCTTTTACCTTATATTGTCACTGAAAAGCCCCACCAGGGGAGTGTCAATAAAGTATTGTATTGTATAGTTTGCGATGAAGAATTTCTTTGTGGTTTTCACAACCTATGGCAAGCCAAATGTAGCAATATTCAATATCACCATATTCATTTAATTTAATCCTTGTATTCATTTAGTTTTTCTATATTCATTCAATTTAATCCTCCAAAATTCATTCAATTTAATTTACCAAACTATCCATTCAATTCAATTCTTCTAACTTATTCAGTTTTAGTCATCCTTATTTATTCAATTCAATCTACCAACATATTTTCAATCGGTTCATATTCATTCAATTCAATTCGTGCGTATTCATTCAATGTTCGCACTCATTTATTCAATTTTGGGGTCTGGGACGAGCGATCAAATTCGCGGGTACTGGACATAACTCTAACAAATATGGCGGAAGAAGTGGAATCAGGGATCAAGGCTTTCTTTGAGCATGTTTTAAACAGGACAGAGGAAATTCTCAGTCAGAGCTCAACTGCTAGCAATGAGCACCATGCCGAAGTCTTAACCCATGTAGATCTCCTGGAGAGAACGGTAAGATTAACCGGTCAGTTGGCAGGGATAGTCACGGAAGAAACTGATTTGAAACTGTTGGACGATCTAAGACTGGTGTTTTCCGAATTACTTGAGAAGTTCTCCAACATTTTGGAATCTGTGCATCAAGAACATCTCGAGTTACTTCTGTTCCTTGTCAAATGGTGGAGAAGGGAGGTCCAGGTAGACCATCGGTTCATATTCCGCCAGGAGGAGTTGAGAGGGGTCGTCTTCACGTGGCAAAAAATTGCTAGCATATTTAGAGTATCTCGCAGGACCATTATGCGTCGAGTTCGTTTATTTGAACTGGAACATTTATCTCTGTTCAGTAGCATCACCAATGAACAAATAGACGATATAATTCGTGATTACATTTCACGTCATGGGTCAACCACGGGCGAACCTTACCTACGAGGATACTTTAGAGCAATGGGATACACAATTCAGAGAAGAAGGATCAGAGATAGCCTGAACAAGGTTGATCCAAGGCACACAGCTTTGAGATGGGGTGCTTTAGTTTCTCGCAGAGTGTACCTTGTCCCTTGGCCAAACTCGTTGTGGCACTTAGATGGCCATCACTCATTGATTCGTTGGGGATTTATAATACACGGATATACCGTATATATTACAGACCATATTCAAGGACAACAGTCTTTTAATCATACCCTGTTTAGGTCAGTTTCAGACCCTGTTTTGTACAGACTTGCAAGAAATTATGTACCCTGTTTAGCGGCATCTCTCGGTATAGGCCCTATTGGTTAGTACCCCCTCCGGGCATCTAGGGTTCCAAGGAAGAGAAAGCTACTGGTAATTAAAACAGAGTACAACTAGTGACCCCACCCCCCTTTTTGCCCTTTCTTTATTTAAGTGTTTTTAGACAAACATTAAACAAGAAAAATAAGCGAATGTTATTCTGATAGTTTTTTGCCTTCAAAATCTACATATTTTCATTTGAGAACTGAGGAATGCAGAAGAGTGGCAGTTCTCACTGCAGAGTTTGAGCACAGCAATTTCCACAGTGTGTGACTAATGAAACCCATTTATTGAATAATAACTTACTTGATGGTTATTTCTCGAAACTGCTCATCAAGGTCATGCCTGAACGACTGCTTCGTACTGGTCATCATTTTAAGAAGAATTAAAGATGATTCCATTCAATAGCTTTGTGTATCCTTACTGCGCATAATTTCTTTCCTCAAAGGCACGCGCACTCATTGAAAATGAAATGAGAATCGCAGGTGATGGTGGTAAACTTAACTAGACCTCAACAATAATTGTAACATTACAGCAAGGTTTGCATGCAAACAATCGAACTAGAGTCTGAGCCTTGCTCATCAGTGAGAATAACAGACCAAGCTTTTACAATTTTCTAGTTTTACTACAAGCTTGCTGCATTCATCTGCTGCTGAAGACAGATTGTGACCACCTTGACACTTTGGTGAATTTATTATTAAAACACACTAATATGCCTTTGAAGATAAAAAAGAAGAAAACTTCATTTTTACGCTCTCGCAAACAAAAAAAAAGTGAAGCCTATTCCTGCAGAAATGTTTGGTAACTAGGAGTCAAACTGGAGTCTCAAGAAACTAGAGATGCACAACAGTCCTTGACCTTCCCCTCCTCCTTACACAAATGGCCCCCTATTGACAAAACACCAGTGTTTCCAAGCAAGTGTTCAAAGTAACAGTGGCAGCTAATGTACAAGGTACCTCCACTTTAATAAAACATCAACAAATACTAGGTCAAACTCTTCCTAATACCTAGAGAACGTCTGCAAAATAGGAACTGAAAACTACAACTTTGAAATTCAGAGAAGATTAAACGAAAAGACATTTGTAAACACATTTTGCTCCCTGTTTTGTTAGAGCAGCCTAACCTTTTCACCAGCTACTTGCACTTTTATCAAACTGAGAATAGGTGCATGCAAAACTAAATTGTAACTGCTAACTTACAAGTGTTCTTCACTTTCACTGTCACTGAAGATGTGGAAGCAGAATAGAGCAAAACTCACCAAGAAACACTTTACATGTACATGCTCCAGTCAAAACTAAACATGTGAGACTGAATGAAAGTCATACTGTGACTTGAATTGTGTTATCACTTTGCACCAAAATGGAAATTTTTAAAGGCGTAATCATAAATGGTAAATAATTCCTCATCAGGTGGCAATGGTAGTTTGATAGTGCCACGTGGAAGATGCATCATGTTGGAACATGTATGTGCCCTTGGAAAGAAGTCAGGAATCGCTCTTCGCTTCTCTCTTGGTTCCTTTGTTTAAAAAAGTCTTTAAGACAACTCTTTTAATAATAAAAAATTTGTTAGTACAAATTTTGTGGCCCTTAACCTATCCCAGTGACAAGGAGAGGTGTGGTCATAAAAGTCAGACTTGTACTGTTCAAAATGGTAAAGGACCAAGTTATGTTTTGAAAACTAAAAGCACGTCACAGGCTATATAAACCAGGACACCAACTAACACTACCATATCTAGGTAAACATTCCCCAATATCTGCCAAAAGTATGGCATTTCTTTCGCATTTTGATCATTTCATTGTGGCTGAAGTACTTGAAACAGCCAAGTAAAGGAAAAATTGTGAGTATCACAACATTGTTAATCAGTCATGGGTTTGAGAACTCTGGCATGAATGGTTGTGTAACTTTCTGTGCTAATGTTGATGCTAAAATCACTGAAAGGAAATTTCATTCCTAACTTGTCCATTAACAACAATATTTAAAGATGGTAGCACCAATCCAACAAAAAGTTATCTAGCCCAGCCCTGTGATTAAAAATCCATGATGTTTGGGCACCAGTTTTAACAGGGTTGCAGGAGGTTCTAAAGAAAATGTTGGTCGGGGGTGTCCTCCCCATAATCTCAGAAACAAGTTACTATTAATGTTCTTTCATTGACAAGAGAAACTTCCAAAATTTCTACTCAGTCATTACAGTAATTAAAGAAACAATATCTTAATAAAGTGTTGTGAATGGCCACACTTAAGGGTATCATCTAGACTCAAAATTCAGAATCAAAGCAACTGATGGTTGGTTTGATCTTGGGAGTGTCTAAACTGTGCATTTACCTGTCCATTAGTGTTGTTATCCTCTTCGACCTCTTTTGCTTCAGACACAATGGCAACCATGAAATGGATGCTAGGTTGTTTGAGAAAAAAATGGGCTCTTCACTTGCACCGGTCACAAATTCCAAGACGTTTTCTAAACTGGTCACACGACGCCCACTTGATACTTCTCTTAGGTACTTTACAAACTTTCCATAAATAGCTTTCTCATACATAAGGCTGTTAGAGCGTTCCTCAGAAAACGTGGGTTTAAGGAGATGAAGGATCATCGGAACTGTCAATCTGGCATTATTTTGCGATGGTCTGAGCAAGTAAAGAAATTGCGGGAACTTTCGAGCAAACATGTGAATGCCAAGACTATCTAGTCCCTCGCGAAGCTTCAAAACACATGGCGATATCTCTGATTCTTCGCTGACAAAAATGTCATTTATAAGATCTTCAGGAAAATACTTAATTGGTGCCTGGCCATTCTGTAGAAGTGCAATTGCAGCCATCTGTCCCAAAAAATAGTAGTCTTCTGCTAAGTGTTCCTTAAGTCCATGGTCAAAGTATTTGGTCTTGGTCTGTTGGTTACAAAGTCTGATCCATTCTTTTCTTGGTCCTCCACTGTCCTGAGCCTGTTCGCCATAAAACTCTACTTGAAAAGTTATTCTGGGATCCTCCACTGATCGTAGTTCGTCAAATGTTGTTTCCAATATATTGTCACGATCAACAGCTATGAAATTAGTTTTTCCCACGAGTATTGATGCATCCATGAGGAGCTTAAGCCACAGAAAAAAAGTATGCAAATGAGGTTACCGGGAGATTGAATCTCCCGGTAACCTAATTTGCATACAATAAAAGCGGTAACATCAGACACTGCAGTTGACACCTAAGGCGTTAACCGTGTCCGGTGGAATTCGTTTAAATTGACATTTTTGACGACCTATAAGAAGGAAAACTACATGAACAGACGAAGAAAATTAATTTCACCGGAACATGATAGAGTCCTGCTAAAAAAGGCGGTTAGGATTCGCGCGAGTTGGCCGGACTCAACCGACAATTGGCTTCGCGCGCGCGGGCAATACCACCAAAGATAACGGCGCGGTAAGAATTATTTCGGTTTGAAAATGATCAATACACCTTTAATTCTCAGCTTCTTTATGTCTTACTTCCTTTCAAACAGCGATAATGTCTTTATATCAAAAAAAAGATCTAAATGGAAAAAGTAAAAGTCCTTTCGTAAGAATGACCTAAATTATTTCTATGAATTTTTCATTCTGTAGTGAATTAAAAGAATAAAACTTGAACTATTGTAGCGCATACGATAACTGAAGGGAAATTTACATAAATATACCAAAAGCCGATAGTGTTAGCTAAAAAGCGATGTTAAACATTCCGCTTCCAGGTATCTGCTACCCAAGGAAGACAGAATAAGCTAAAGCGCGATATTAGACATTCCACTTCCAGGTATCTGCTACCCAGGGAAGACAGAATAAGCTAAAAAGCGATGTAAGACATTCTGCTTCCAGGTATCTGCTACCCAGGGAAGACAGAATAAGCTAAAGCGCGATGTTAGACATTCCGCTTCCAGGTATCTGCTACCCAGGGAAGACAGAATAAGCTAAAAAGCGATGTAAGACATTCTGCTTCCAGGTATCTGCTACCCAAGGAAGACAGAATAAGCTAAAGCGCGATATTAGACATTCCACTTCCAGGTATTTGCTACCCAAGGAAGACAGAATAAGCTAAAGCGCGATGTTAGACATTCCGCTTCCAGATATCTGCTACCAAGGGAAGACAGAATAAGCTAAAAAGCGATGTTAGACATTCCGCCTCCAGGTATTTGCTACCCAAGGAAGACAGAATAAGCTAAAAAGCGATGTTAGACATTCCGCTTCCAGGTATCTGCTACCCAAGGAAGACAGAATATTAGCTAAAGTGCGATGTTAGGCATTTCGCTTCCAGGTATTTGCTACCCAAGGAAGACAGAATAAGCTAAAAAGCGATGTTAGACATTCCGCTTCCAGGTATCTGCCACCAAGTGAAGACAGAATAAGCTAAAAAGCGATGTTAGACATTCCGCCTCCAGGTATTTGCTACCCAAGGAAGACAGAATAAGCTAAAAAGCGATGTTAGACATTCCGCTTCCAGGTATCTGCTACCCAAGGAAGACAGAATATTAGCTAAAGTGCGATGTTAGGCATTTCGCTTCCAGGTATATTCTACCCAAGGAAGACAGAATAAGCTAAAAAGCGATGTTAGACATTCCGCTTCCAGGTATCTGCTACCCAAGGAAGACAGAATATTAGCTAAAGTGCGATGTTAGGCATTTCGCTTCCAGGTATATTCTACCCAAGGAAAACAGGATAAGCTACAGCGCTACGATAGCGATCAAGTTTCCACGTACAGCATATTATCTAAGGAAATCAGAATAAAGCTAGAGCGCGATGCTAATATTTCGCCTCAAGGTGTGTACAAAATCGTTCATTTTCTCTTGCTCCTACTTACCAAAGGTCTCTTGTCTCTTTTTGTCTCGATTCCAAAGTTTCGTGGATGGGTCGTCGTTATTGAAGACGCGTGCGATTGTCAAAACCTCATACTTCCGGCCAGCATTGCGTTACACGCAAAACACGAATGCAATATATGTTTTGAAGAAAAACTGGCATTACCCAAGATGTCGCTAGAGCATTTAGGTTGGAAACCTACTATACTTAAAATACAGTAAATAAAATATTAAAAGGAAAACGCAATGAAGCTGGGTAATGTTAATACATAATACCAGTGTAGCTCGAATAAATTATAATCGGAGTCGTGAAAGCGCCACATCCCATGCGTCCTCTAACATACATTTCTATAGCCTTAGTCTAAAAATTGATCGATGTCGGGTTCTTGCTTGACCTACATACAAATCAATACAACTTAGTAAAGATAATTATGGGCAGTTCTAAGAGGCAACGAGGAGAAGTTGCAGGTTTTCGTAATGTTGAAATAAATTCCCGCCAGATAATTCTCACACAAAATTATGATTCTGTTTTGACAGCCTGCCCAGGAAAATCTTACTACTAGAATCGCAATTGCATGCATCAACCGGTTTTGATTGTCATAAAGGACTATGGCGGCGGTCTAGCAAAGAAAATATCTCATAAAACTGAAACGACCAGCATCATTACAAACGGCGTGACAAGACCGAATAATTCTCTGGTCCTGTTTTAGGTTTCGTTTCCTGGCGTATGGTGACAAAACGTGCGACTAACATTGCTAACATTCGACAGAGCCAAAAGGATGTTACCCGAAAATCAGACATACCTGCCTTAAAATTCCCGGACTTTCGTTGACTGCGCTCGTTCTTTCTTGTAATAATTTTTGCTTCACGACGTGATCGCTTTTCTTGTAATCGTAATGTATGTCATGCTGTTTTAAAAATAACTGCAAGGACACATACCGACCGTGCGTGTTGATATAATTCTCTTCATTGCTGACAGAAAAGATTGGCGTAAAATAACACTTGTAATGAGTACATGCTGCGATTTTTTTTCATGGCCTAAGTTCCTCATGTCTGTCACATCCAGGCACCGACCTCTCATGTTCTTGCTCTGTAAGTACCTTAACATTTCAGCTGGGTCTGATATGGTTGCTGATGGAAATTCACTGATAATCTTGTTATAAAAGTCATATCCATTGGCCTCTTTCAGAGATTTGTTTGACTATTGAGCCCATCTGTCCGATCTGTGGTGGCATTGTTGACCTCTACTCTTAGATGTTCATTGGCAATGGTGAACTCTTCTGTTTGAATTGGAGTGGTACTGTTGAACACCCCAGTCTGGCGCATAGTGGCATTGGTGGTGTTTTGAACTGGCTGGTGACACTCAGTGAATTCTTGGTCAGAATCTGAGACATTTAATACAAATTCGAACGCTTGCTTCATCCGAATATAGAGAAGTCCTTGTCCGGCCAGTTTCTTAACAACACTATAATTGTATTCAGTGTTTTCTCCGCGTCTTAGAACTGAAATCCTCTTCTGGGTTACCTTAACAAAGTCAAAGTCATTTGGCCCAAGCATGCTCTATTGGGTCTTGAGAGAGGAAACTATTTTTGCACGTACACTTGACTCACCATCGTCTTCATTCAGCACCACCATTCCTCTTTCTACGATCATTTCTTTCTTCAGAGTTTCAACTTCATCTAGTCACTTTCCTCGGAATTTGCCCTTAGAAGAGCAAATTCAAATGGTTTCTTTTCCAGATTCTTAGATTTCCTTTCTTTCTTGTTCTTCATCGCCGTGGACGTAGTTGCGGCTCTTAATCGCTCGTTTCTATTCAGCCTTTTGTACAGTTCACTATTGGAGCTTGTTTGCATCATGGATCTTGCCCGAACCAGGGTTTCGGCGATGGAACCTTCGTTTGTCCTTCTACTCGAAGCACTTGAACTTGAACTATTCTCGACACTCAACAACATATCAGATGCCTCTTTAAGGAGGCCGGCAGCCCGTTTCAATTTCTCCTCATCCATAGCGCTAGCTTTTACAAGAAACAGGAACGTATATTTCCAAGATGGCGGTTTCAAAACGCGGGAAGTTCCAGTGCCCAGCGAATTTGATCGCTCGTTCCAGACCCCAAAATTGAATAAATGAGTGCGAACATTGAATGAATACGCACGGATGGAATTGAATGAATTTAAACCGATTGAAAATATGTTGGTAGATTGAATTGAATAAATAAGGATGACTAAAACTGAATAAGTTAGAAGAATTGAATTGAATGGATAGTTTGGTAAATTAAATTGAATGAATTTTGGAGGATTGAATTGAATGAATATAGAAAAACTAAATGAATATAAGGATTAAATTAAATGAATATGGTGACATTGAATATTACTACATTTGGCTTGCCATACACAACTCGTTGCTTAAAGCTAGCACAATTCGCATCGGCGTCCTTCTTCAGTTCAGTTCAGTTCAGTTCTTTTCAAGGACTACTTCAAAAAGGATTGCAATGTGCTGTCACTATTTTCGGTGTTTGGAGGCCCTGATGACACTCAGGTATATTAAGGCCTGGGTGTGAATTAAAAAATAAGCAAAAATAAAATAAAAATTAATTAAAAAAGTGAAAACTCGTGTGTTGGGTTCATTATCGGCTAGAATGCTTTAAAATATTTTTTCCTTTTTTTTTTTCGATGTTTGATGTCACCAGGTAAGTGTCACGTGACATATTAACGAACGTTTTGCCGCCAATATTTATTCCCTTGCCTTGCAGGAGTACCTTGCGTTTGCCTTAAAACGTAATTTTTGGCAGGAGAATAGTTCATGACATGAAGAATTCGAAACTTACTGGCAAGGATGTCTCAACTTTCTGGATAAAATGCTACAATGAAGAAAAACACTTTTTGGCGGTTCGCGAATGATTCTGTATTAACTGATCTTTTCTCGCTACACTAATGCAACCATTCCAGTTACAAATATGTTAAATAAGAACCCACAAAACTTTTTACTGGTAAACTCGCATTTAAGGTCGGCAAAAAATGCTCCTGCAGTGAGGTTTCGCGAAGTCCTGCAACGTTTGACTAAAAGCGCCATTTTGTTCCTGCACCTACGGTACTAAGAAACAGCAGAGTATTCCTGTCGCTATGACAATTTAAAGAGAAGGCAAGATGGCGGACGAACCTGCAGAGTTCTTGTCTGCAGAGAAAACCTCCCCGCTTCCACCAACGTTTTGCCTTAAATGCTTTCTTTTACCAATAAAAAGGGTAGCACTCGAACGAAATGTGTTTTTTTTAGTTTTGCAAGTTCAATCGACGGAGTAACGCGAGAAAAGCCGGGAATTTATGACCGTTTACCATGATCGAAGGTATTATTATTACTAAGGTCAAATTAAATTCTGGCTCCAAAATGCGCTCTCTTGGACTTATACTAGCAAAATACTTGAAAGATGATCTGATCTTAATTTATTCGCTAATATAATGTCCCGCTCAGTTAAAAGAGCGCGGACTTCAAGCACAGTTGCAAAGGTGGTTCGAGAACATTAGCTTCGATATTATTCTCAGCAGTCGACATGGTTGCTACGCTTATTTGCCCAACAAGTTGTGGTTTTGCTCGAGTGGCTGCTTTAGAGATAGTAAGAGAAACAACACGAACCCTTCAGCGGGAAAATGGAGAAGGAACAGCCAAATTTAGGGCGCGCTTGATGCAAGAGTGTTACAAACAGTTCGAAGAAGCTTTCGAGGACAGAGCTGAGGAGTTTTCAATTGAGTTTTTGAAGTTTCAAAAGAAAACACCATCCCTCCGAGCAATGTTTAGTAACTGGAATCCCAGAAAAAAAGACGAAAAGTAGAAATACCTAGAAACATTCAGCATTCAAAACTGGAAAAAAATGGCGCCAGCGAAAAAAAGCGAACATTCCTTTGCCAACCGCAAAGGGTGCTATCATCGCTATGCCGAGGTGCAGGCCTTGCTACCAGTCAAGTCAAATCAGTTCGTGGGGATGGCAAAAGAAAATCCATTTTTTATTGCTGGTAAGCAGGAGAAGAATATCAAGCCACTCAAGGCAACAGAAGTGAAAGACATAGCGAGAGCTCTCTATAACAAAATAGATGCCACCTGTCAGAAAGTCTGCAACACCTCGTTTGGGGAGACCCTCACCAAACTTCCAGAACTCCAGATTCAGAAGAAAAAGTCCCCAACTGAAGCCAAAAGAGAAAGGAGAGCAATGTATAGAAATTACAAGCAGAAAGTAGAAGATGAATGGGAAAAAACTTCCCTTTTGAGGCAATTATTTTAGAAGGAAAAAAAGACCTCTTGAAATCAAAACTAGAAATATCAATTTCTTCGCCCACACCCCATATTAACAATTTTTTTACTGACTCTTTTATTTGACTTTGCTATGACAATTTTCGAATCTACACATAGCATGTGAGCTTAAAATTCAGCATGTGTAAACAAAATGGCAATTTGTTTGTCTATTTTCTCAATAGTTACGTATTTCAAAATGAAAAGTGTTCAAGGTTTTCTCATTTGCGCAATTTGCACAATAATTAACAAAGAAAATTCAACACTCACAAGTTAATAGACTCTTTATTTGCTTTTTTTATTATTTATTCCCACGATTAATTTTGTAAGCCGTAAAAATACATATACAATAACATTTTTTAAACAGAAAAACAAATTCCTTTTTGTATTTTGCTTATTGTCAAGGTGCCTTGGAGAGCGGCAATCATATGCAGCAAGACAACGAGAGCACCTTGACTCTTCCTTTGAGATGAAACAATCTGCGGAGAAAAGAAAAGAGACCACCAACTTAGAGAATGAGGTACCACCTTCAAAAAAGAAGCACCATGCTGGGAACTTTGACAAAGTGTCATGGGACAAGAACGGACTAAAGGCAGAAGTGGAATCATATGAGGATGACACCAATGTAAACTGGTCTGACCTTGCAAGACGATACCAAATCACAAACAAGAAGGGCCAAATTGCAAAAAATGGTGGTCAGATTGCCCAGGAATGGCTTATCTCCCAAGGTGTCAACCTGCACAGATTCAAACGCCCATCTGAAAATGACCGGCAGCCCAGAAGGAAGAAACTCAAAGGATTGGGAGGTGAAATTAGCCTCCCCACACCAGAAACAAATGAAGGATTAAAACAAAAACTCAAGCTGAAGATACAGCAAGGGGAATTTACAGTTGGAGAGCTCATAGTTCCTAGAGAGGTGAGGATGGCTTCCCTTTTAACAGATTTGGGATTTTAAAAGTACAAATCCTGGTAAATGTGACACAAAAGTTACAGACCCAGGTGAACCAATAGCTCTCTCTGAAGCAATATCAGCCATTAAATCTGTGTAAAAGAAGGTAAACATAATCACCTGCCATCATCTCTAGGGTAAGTGAAAGTGGGACATATCCCTCACATTCTTGCTAATGCTCTGGTCCCTCAAACAAGTAAGCTGTTCAATCATCAGACAGTATTTCTGGAAAACAAGTGAAATTTTATTATATTCCATGCTGTGGTGTGAATTTGTAGAACAAATCAATATTGAAAGTATGAATAGAAGGAAATGTGAAAAATTTAAATCAGACTAATGCTCTACTGATTAATTTGCACTGAATTAATTTATACTTTTGTTGTAAACTTTACTATTTAAGCTTTGAAATATTAGTGATTTCTCCTGTTTTAGTTAAATACTAACCAAAACAATTGACATTTTGTTCTTTCTCATCATAGTACGAAAAGCTGATCATTGGCACAGATGGCCAAATTCAAACAACAACTTTTACTGTGGAAGGAAGGAAGCAGCCTTTGGAAGAAATTAGAAAGAAAACACTGGAGATGCATGAAAAGTACATAAAAGTTAAACCTGATGAATATTACTCCGAAATGTCAAGAGAAGAGGTCACTAGGCAACTAAAGAACCTAAATGAATACAACGAAGAGGATCGACTCACTAAAATGAGGAACAAATTGATGAAAATGTCAAGAACAAGACACCTTCAGATATGGCATGATCACTCAACTTTAGCAAACACTGGCCACATTATATTTACAGTCAACTGCCTATATGATCCTGCAATTCACATGACCAGCGAAGAATATAGAGAAGCCACAGGAAAGAATGTTGATGTGCAGGCAGAAGTAGAAAAGCCTCATGTTTACATCGTAGCAAGATGCAAGAGCTGTGATGTAGAGCAACTTGCCTACATAGACACACGCCTCTGCTGTCTACAGCACCTACAAAAGAATTTGGAGACAAAGAATGGTACTGAAATGAAGGACATAATGAGGTTTTTTCATGGTGACTCACCATCACGAGCATTTGAAAGTGGACAACAGAAAGGTGGGCACTACTACTGCTCTGGTTGTGGAGCACATGCAGGTAGAGTGCATGAAGTGGATTACTGCTTTCACTGCAAGCATGTGTCTCTAAAAGACAGACATGAACTCGTTATGAAAGGGCCATTAGGAAGAAGAAACTCTCTTCTCCAAAAGCCAAAGCCATTTAGTGGAATGAAAAAGAAAGAACTGGAAGAAGAGCTTGGTGGAAGAGGGATATACGAAGGAAGCACAAACCCAGAATTGCAAAATCTCTTAGATGAGGATTTGCATGGAGTAAGCCGTGTCCCAGCACTCCTTTACACTAACCCTTGCAAAACACTGGAGTCCTTAAATCTTGGAAGCTATGAGGTACTTCCATGTGAGCCAATGCACGACATTGCGCATCACATTGAGGAAGAGGAATGTAAAAAGACAGTTCTTGAAGCTGTTGACCTAACAACTGGGAGGAAAGAAACTAAACGAGCCGTTGATTTTCGATGTTCACTAATAACAACTTCAAGCTATGTGAGGGGAACTGCAAGCGCAGGAGTGCAAAATCTACTGGACACTCTAGTTGACATGCAGGATATACTCTACAAGGGAGATGAAAGTAGATCCCCACGGTTGATTCTACGCTATCACAACTCTAGCTGGTACCACCACATACTCTGTGAAAACCTTGTTAGCTTTAAACTTGAGAAAATGACAATGAGGAAATTTTATGGAACTTACCTGCATGACTTAACAGCTCATGCCCCTATCCAGCTGCGCATTGTTTCTGGACGTTCTTCAAATGCTGAAGAAGAGGAGCGCACATTCAACACTGTTAAATCCATCACAAACACCACATCATCCTATCACCCAGGCCACATCATTAGCAACATATTCATTCGCTTACAGGCTGAAGAACAACTAGGAAGGTCAGAATACAGTGTGGAAAAGCAGCAGTCAGTAGTTTCACGTCTAGCACATTCACTTCCACTCCAAAGAAATACAAGAATCCCAAAGACACTCATTAAAAAACACTCTAGTAAATGGCAGGCACATTTAGAGAGGATAAGTGACTTTCTATTACCAGGAGAAGGTGTGTGGTGGTCACAGGATGATGACTTTGTTGAGTTTTTTGATGCCAATGGTGAAGCTAGTTTTCATGAGCAGGGTCCCACACTGCACCACTTCAGGTCTAGCAACTTAAAGAATGAAGACGAGTATCTGATGGAGTGTTGGCAGGAGTGCTTAAGGAGGAAATCATTATCCCAGCACACCTAATCCGTGATGAGGACGAGGATGGCATTGTTCACAGAATTTACACAGACTACTTGACTGGCCCCTTGTTTGAATTTCCTGCCCAGACAGAAGAGCCAGCATCTGTGGACAGTGCAATGCAAGATGACAGTGAGCAGTCAACAGTTGCCGGTGAACAATTATTAGTAGAGGACAACTGCACAAGCAAAATTGAGACTCCAACAAGTGATGCTGCTCAAGAGCCAAGCTGGATTCCTGTAAATACATCTAGTCCAACATTTTGACTTTAGCTGCTTGCAGACTTCCTTTTAAAATTTAGCAGTGGAGACCCTTTCAAGCAAGATAGTCAGTCCGGGTCAGTGTAGATCAACCTCCAGACAACCCGGTCAAGATCACTAACATTTTATTTTGCATCTGAATGCCTTTAAAAATCCAATCACAAATGTCTTGTCCCAAGAAATGCACAGTCTTCAGATAAATGTATATCCCTATCTCAATTGTAGCCAAGGGATGTACAGTTTTACAGGAAATCAACTCAAACATCATAGCAGATTGTGGTTCTACATGTAGTTATCCACAACAACAGGATTCCAGTACAAAGCATCAAGTACATGTAAGTATTGTACAAGTATTAACAGCCTATCTTTCCATAATTGTACCAAAAACAATGTAACAAAAATTCACACAAGTATGTTCATGAACAGAAAAAAGTAAACCCTCTAAACTAAGGATGCAAACAGGGGAGCCTCATTCAAGCTGGATGAGATAACTAAGTCAAAGACTGTACTTACCAAGAGATCAAGCCTTCTGCCTCAATTTTGAACTTGACTTTCAAGGCGCTTCCATTCATGTTCACATTTTTTGTCAGTGAATTGTGTGTACTTGTAGCCAGCTGATCACAAAGCTTAATAGTAAGAGAGAATGAAAGAGTGTTGTTGTTAATTATTACAGTGTATTTGTTGGTGCAAGTAGGTGAATCATGTAATAAAATGTGCGCTGTGTCCTTTTTTTTTTTTGCTTGCTTTGAAACATAGGAAAATCAAAACAAGGACCCTATGTTGCTTCAGGCCAAACTCTGCAAAGCAGTATCTGTTGTACTTGGGCCCATGCCAGAAGTTGAAAAGCTAGACCAAGCAAGACGACAGCATAAAAGTTGGCCAAACATTAGACACGTTAAGAATGACTACCTCTCCAAACTTGCCTTGGTGCAGACAAAGGTTTTAACTGAACAACACCGATTAAAAAGAAGATTTGATGAGTGGGAAAGGGAATTCTTTGTAAATAATAATTGTCTGTTAGCTTTGCCTGAAGATATTAAAAATGATCCAACAGCTGCAAAGCTTAAGAACCAACTCAAATATGCATCTGCTTTGTTAAAAGAATGGAAAATGGATGCTTTGGGCTAGAGACACTGTAGATACATGTAGTGTAAGCCTGGTAGTATTATATAAGCTTCACTAGCGGCAAAGTTCTTTAAAAGTTTCAACTATTAATAATTATTCAAAAACAATAAGCTCATGCACTGCGACGCTCTTTGGACACTACGCTTTAAAATTTATACGATATCTGTAGTGTCATTGTCATGTAAAGTAAAATAAACAGCTGTTTTCAACCTTACCTTGTAAATCGGACTCAAGTCTTCCTGTTTTAAAACCATGGGGAATACTAGTCAGCTTTCATGATATACGATTTGAGTAAAATGCTCACATCTCTTTCAGCTTGGGATCCACGCAATCAAGATTTCCATGACAACCGCCATGGCAACTGAGATTTTAGCTTCTTTGCGCATGCTTCTCGATTAGACCGCTGATTAGTAACCCCGTCAATCTCGTTCCCAGGTTTTCTTATTTGGAGGACCAAGGCTCTGGAAACTAGCGTCTTAGCCATATTTGGCCATAGTTACCTTTTATGACAGAAGGGCGAAAAGGCGCGAAATATTGCCGCGTAGATTTCAAAGCTACATTTCGATTTGAAATGGCCACAAACAAAGCAAATGGACCCACGTTTTGTCAAGCTGCTAGACTGCTTCAGTCCGTAGCTGACCGTGCTAGTGCCCCACTTGCTGACGGTCGGCAAAACAAGGTCTAGATTGGTCAAACAGGCCACGAATTAGTTATCCCGAAAAGGAAATTCAGAACGAACACAATAGAGGAACTACACAGAAAGCGGCTCAAACGAAACATCTCTCGCAAAAATAAGATGCGCCAAATGACAAAAAGAGAAAAGCGTGCACTTATCAAGTCTAAAATAGTGAAACATCTGGAAGCAGCCCACAGCCAAGAAATCAGAGAATTAAAGAACTCCGAACTTGATGCGAAAAGAAAAGCTGTATTCTATTGGAAAGAATTGGAAAGAAACACAACTTCCATTACAGTCTTACAGAGACTGTTGCAGGTGGTACCACGTCTTAAACTTTTCAGTTATAATTTGAGCTTAGGTAAAACATTTTAGTGCTTTTCCTAAATAGTTAAATTCATCATATTTTCGTTTTCTTTTTGTATTGATTACATTTTGGACCCCAGGGTGAGGAAATTGATACAACAATAACAAATTAATAAAAAATATTTAGAAAGTCAAATGTCCCATAGTTGCTTGACCCGCCCCCCCCCCCCCCCCCTTCACCCCCACTCCCAACCCGACACCCAAGTGAAACATCTGGAGCATAACATTAATAAGTGCATTGTAGGTAAGATGGTGCAATCAGTTAATTTAATACCATGCTTGGAAAAGAAAATCTGTCAGTCAACTGACAGTCACATAATCTTTGGATTTTTTCTCATCTTCACCCTAATCAGATGATTTAGTCACCATTCCAGTGAGAGGGTTTGAAAAAGGTCGATGTATTAGACCATAGCTCACATTGTATTATGACTGAATCACTTAGCAATGTTATTTATTTCCATTATCATCAGTCCAAGGATTATCAATCGACATCACTTAACAGATGATACTACATTTGAAGCCATGGTGAAGTTCTTGGAGAGGGTGTTTTTGGCATTTGCTCAAAGAAGACCTACAGGGGAATTATGGTAGCTGTGAAGCAATTTAAAGAGAATGTTCACCTCTCTCTTGTTAAACATGAGGCATCTGTTCTTGCTAAAATGGAACACCCAGGTAATTATCAGTATTCCAGACAAGAGTGGCAGACAGCTGTTCTCAGCTGTTGTTGGAGAGCAATTTTAATGATTTACTTTCCTGTTGTTGTTTAAAGTAAACTGATGTTCAGTCTTTGAGAATCCAATAGAAGCTCATGCTCTTTCTTTTATATTTTTAAATACAGGTTTGCCTCTGTTATTTGGATTGTGTACAAAAGCCAAACCATACCTTCTTATAACCCAATTCCATGGCATAGAGGGTCACTGTTACCAGTGCCTAGTGCTCAAAAGTATTTATTATCACCAAAGTAAATGGTACAGAATTATGTACGAGTGTGCAGATGCTTTATACTTCATTCATTCTAAGGAATACCTTTACAATGATTTAAAGGCTGACAATGTAATTATAAATGAAGGCAATAACAGTTTACATCCCATAATTATAGATTTTGGTAAATCTACAACCCTAGCCAAAGGCAAAGTCTACCTCCTATCTCCAAGAGATCAGGAAAGGTACAAAAAATTTCACAAGCATATAGCCCCTGAAGTTGTAAGAGGAAATCACCCCAATCTCAGGCTAGTGATGTTTATGCACTTGGGCTTCTACTGCCTTTGCTGTGTCAGCATAAGCCATATGAGCCTCTTCGTAAATTAGCATTTTCCTGTATAAATGGTACTCCAGACAAAAGACCCATAACACTGCATTTGGTTGCTGAGTTGCAATCACAATGTACCAATCAGTGAATGTAAAGTTCAAAACAACATTTTCCAAGCTTTGCTAGTGCATGATACCAATTTAAATATGTCACTCAGCTGATCATTCTACAGTCAATCCTCTATTAAGTGGCACATTTTTGGGGACTCTGACAACTGAGGGCGGCCACTTCATGTAATTGGGTCTTAATATTTAGTGGTAATAAATTTTATAGTTAACCACGGGCCCCCTTTGGGGTCCACTGGTCTGTTTGCTTTTCATTAATATCAAATTTAGGGTTGGGAGAAGAATGGTGTCTGCTTTAATCAAGCCTCGTTTCCATTGGTTGCATTGTATTTAATGAACAGCATTTCCAATGATCCAGTTGCAACTTTCAATGAGGTCTTCTGTCCAGCAATTCCAGATAAATATCTTTGACTTTTCTTGCCACAGGAAATAGTAGACTTCATATCATCACAAAGTGAAGAACATTGTCAGCCTAAATTGCAATGTTACATTTGAAGGATGTTTTATTTTTGTCAAGATTGGGTATGATGCTGTCTGCAAGTCTTGTTATTTGTCAGAGAGGACAACAACTGCAGAAACTTGTGCAGCATAGTTTCCCGGCCCACACACTGTAGATGTAGGAACATTTAGGAATGGTGCAGTTGAAGGCTCTTCCTGTAATTTTGATGCCTCGTCTTTCAGTAGCAGGCTGTCTGGATGGCCCATCCATATTTGTCAGTGAGCTAACAGCTGCAGCAAAACAGGCGCATACTGTAGTTTCACCACACACCGTAAATACAGGGGCATTTGGCATGGGAATGATAAATTTGAAGTCTCTTCCTGTTAACAAGATGTTCCATCCTTCCTTTCAACGACAGTCTGCAGGATGTTTAGTTCTTAAACAAATAAATAAACCAAAAGGATTTCATCTAGATTGAAGCACGTAAGCTTAATTATTATAAGTTTATAACACAAAGACAAAAAATATCGCCAAATCAATATCAATTTTTATATACAGTATGATCTTTAAGATATAACACATTTCTGTGACATAGTGTGGTACGTTTGCCTCCAATTTAGTATCCCTCTGGGTGAAACTAGGGTAAAACTGAAAGACTTGGCGCGAGTTAGCGACTGCAAACAAATAATAATTAAAATTTCAAGACCAGTGTAAGTTTTAAAAAAGCACACGCGAAGCCTTCAGTTCTTTTGGTCCACTTTTTCTATCGATCACGTTAATGTTTTCTTATAAAAAGGTACGATGGTTAAGACGGGTTTATTTTAATGATGATTTGTTCTTTTCAAGATACAAGCTATAAGCAAACGAGCCTTCGCCGGAGTTATTATTATGTTACATGTAATAGAGGGGCAATATTGGCATTTCAATTCGTGCCTTCAGAGGCAATAAATATGGAAACAGAAAAGGTGGAGGACATGTGTTTACCTTTATTCTTGGTCGGCTCCATCGTTGAAATCCATGGTCAAAATAGGACAGACTGCTGTACGCTGTCGATGTTTCAAAATGGCGGACATTATCCACGAAATACGCGACGCAGAAGCTCGAGCAACGAAACATGATCCACTGTAACTATAGAAACGCGCGAGTATTCACGCAAATTCCCCAAATTCTCCTCCCTTTGCTGGGGGCGAAAATTTTCTTTTGACCCAGGCCTTAATATACCTGAGCATATGAAGAGCGATTTTTTGAAAGGCTTTTCAACTGGGCATTATAATGGTACATAAGACATTTTCCTTTGGTTTTCATTTGCATTATTAGCACGTAGATGCTAGTCTAAGATGAAAAATTGGTTCTTTTTTTTTTCCACAAGTTGCTGGATAGCATCAAAGTTTTCATCGGCATCCTCTTTTTTCCTTTGAATTCAGCTCGGTTTACTTCAGTAGCCATGGAAGAACCAGCTCCTTGTTTTGAACACTTGAATTATATTTGAAGTAGCACGTTTCTCAGTTCGCTTAGTCCAAGCTTTAAGGCGCCAGATAAAGAATTGCTACTCTCGAGTCGGAAAGCAAGCTTATCCTTAAATTAATAATTATGACGTTTACCACGGAGAAAAGCTGGTGAGTCTGGGTAGTTTTTATACCTAAACCTTGGCTCACACAATTTGCTTATTCAGCGAGTGTTTTTAAAATTGAATAAAGTATTCTTGTGTTGTTTGGCCTTAATAGCTTTTCCTTGTAGCTTACATATTCAATTAAGAAATCGGAGAAAGATCGCATATGGCTTTCCTTAGATTTCTTAATTACGTGCTCAGGCGATTTCGGTCTTCTTCCAGTATCCAAAGGCATGCATGTGACCAAAATGAGAGTACTTAATTGGTTTCTGACCTTATGAAAAGTCAGTGAGCTTAAAGACTAGCCATGACATTTTCGTAGAATAGAAGAAAGAGCTCCTTTTTTTACTCGCTAGAATATTGTAAATTAAGTTCGCTTGGATGAAAGTTTAAAGTACACGGTACAAAGAAAAGATGGCTGTTTACTTTTTTAAAAACATAAAATTGCAAGTGGCGCAAGGGAAAATTGCCCCACTCAAGTCGGAAAGCGTGCTTGTTCAAATAATTATTACGATGTTTACCGCGAAAAAAAAAGACGGAGGTCCTAAGTTAATTATAAAAATAAGCAGTTAATTTTACTTAAGCCGTGGCCCACAAAATTTGTCTAAAAGGTTACTTAACGTCATGTTTATTTTCCAAAAATACAGTAAATTAACAAAATTAAAAATCTTTCTTGTGCTTTCCTCGAACCTCGTAATTAAGAAATCGCAGGAAGATCACGAGTTGTCTTCTACTGATTTCTCAATTGCGTATAGAGGCACTTGTGGTTCAAACATATACCGATGACAAAAATAAGACCGAGCACCCAATTGGCTGCGGAGCTCGTAGCTCCCCATCTAAAGACATTTTGGGAATGGTATGCTCTTTATTTGAGCAAACTGTGGCCAAATTTTTAAGACTCGCGTCACATCACGTAAAGTGTTTGTTTCAAATAAGACGCAATTCTCTGGTGTGTGACTTCTGACCTGCGCACAATTGAACGAGAAAAACAAGTAACAAGTTTTCTATTTTTCGATCTTATTCTCGTTGCTTTTATGTTTTGTTGCTCTTTTATTTTATTTTATTTTATTTATTCATTCATTTGTTTTTTCGCTGGTGTTAGTTGGGAGAAGAAGTATCGCGATTCCGTATTGGGCGGAGTCCTGCAGCGATGGAGAAGAAATTTTCTTCCAACGCCATCACTAAAAGCAGTAATGTCGTCTCAAAATCGAATTAAGTTCTGTATCACGATTCATTTTCATTGTTCAGGATACAGTAGAACTTGAGAATTGATTGCCGTTGATCAAAATAAAAATTCTTAATCGTGAATAGTTGTGCACTGCACACACACAAAAAAGCAGTTTTTGTTTGACTGCAGTCGTTTAAATCAACCGCTTTTCTTCAAAAACTTGCTTAAAAAAGTAAACACAGACAAACTTTACCAGCCAATATTGCAAATGTACAGCTGGAAAATAACGGTTCCTAAATAAAACTTAATTAAGAGTCTGTCTCTGTAGCCCCCCCCCCCCCCCACTCATTTTTGCGTTCAAAATAAGTGTGCCTGAAACTCTAACAACTAAAACACTTTACCGAGGCCAGAACTGAAAGAGGTATGCTTTAGTTCAAATGATTCGTCTGGCTGCGCTGAGAGCAGCTAAATATTTGTCCCATATTGGCCCGTTTCAACGTCTCGTAAATTAAGAAATTATGCTTTTTGTGCTGTTGTAAAATGCTTGATTGATTGCATCATCTGGCAATAAAATTTAAATCAATTTGCTCGTAAAATGCTTTCTAGTTTTCTAAAAGGGTAACAGTTTTCCCCTCCATTGAACTTGAAAGGCGAAATCATTCATGTTTTGAGCCCAACCAATCGCCATCCGAACGAACTAAGGCTGGAAATGGCCTTGATTTGGAAGTTTATTTTTATAACTTGGGAGTTAGTTGGTAGCTCTAGTCTACTAGCAAAAAGTGCAGTCCTTTATCGGCAAAAATATGTTGAAACCCTGTACGATGTCGGTATTTCAAAAGTTACGGTCGTTTCAGTATCAGCTCATTTGCCTGTATTGGCGAGTCTTAAGCCTACTGCAAAATCGACCCATATTGACCAGATTTTGTCATCAATACAGCTTACCTGCTTCGCAGCTTGAGCTTATTTCCAACCTCAGCCATTTTCCAATTCCTCAGACGGCTCAATTTCAAAATTTCAATGTAAAGGAGCGGTATTGCCTTCGAAGATTGAGAACGGCGTCTTTCGTGTAGCGAACCAAAGTTCTAAACCATGACCACATTTCCCCACTAGAAACAGCTAGGCTATTGAAACATCGATTCGAAGCTGAATTCCCTCGAGAGTCAGAAAATAAACTATCCAACTTTGGTTTAATCGAGAACTGAGGGCTTCAATTTCGAAGAAAGCTGCTGAAAGATCGGTCGACTGGTGGGTCAAGAGACAAGTTGGATTCTTGCTCAAACAGTGAAAAAGAATTGCTCTTGTGCAGAGCGTTCGGTGGGTAGGAAACGACAACAAAAAGGATGAGTGATTTCTTACGATGTAAGATTTTTTTGTAGAAAATAAATTGTTGCTTTCAATGTATTTCTCATTCAATTAAAGTTCTCTCTTCTCTTGTTGTTGTTTCTTATTCCCTCTGACATTGTGTTACGAGTTTCGTTTAGGAGTAATTCGTTTGCCAGTAGGGAGAACGCAGGGTTGTTGATAACAGCAACAAGCGAATTTATTCCAAACTGAAGGAGTCTTTATAGCTTACAGTACCTCTTTGTCACGCAGGCCCTTCTTGTAACCTCGGCACACAGCTCAGCACACAGCCACTGCACTAAGTTCGGCACACAGCCACTGCAACAAACTCTTAACTTACTGCTTACACTATTCCTGTAAAACTGCTTGAGCTGATTACTTATAAGTAGACCGCTGACCGCATGTCCCAACAAGAAAACCTTTGGCTTATCAAAGACGGGACTCACAAGCTGTGAGCCACTAGGCCCGGTTGATGAACTAAATGAAGTCTTAACCATAAGTATTTTTCCTCTGTGGTTTTAGAAATAAATTTTGCGAGATCTGTTTTGGAAATTGCAAAAGTACATATCGCAGAAATGAAAACCCGCAAAAAATTTCATACCAAACCATAGTTGCTACGATTTAACCTTAGAATTCTCCTACAACCCTGGTATTTTCAGTATTTTGCAATATAGAGGAATATAGTAATAAATGGCACGCGTTTTATAAAATTGCGTTACTGCTGTGTATTTGCGCGACTGCTTGTTAAAAGCCGACAATCCAGCTAAAGCTTAAGGACCTTAAGTTTCTTACATTTTTTTTAAGTCTATTTGTTTTTACCCTTAAAACCTAAGCTAAAACCTAAAACCAAATGTAAGCGTAGTGGATGTATTACAGTAACCTAGCCTAAACATCATTTTTTTAAATCGTGGAAGGAATTTTCTCTTCATAACCGTCAACTGTCAAAATTCCCCAAATTTAACCGTGAACTACTTTATATTAAACAACAACCGTTAAATTTCTCTAAAAATCATACGTTGTCCCGCGGCTTATTTAGGGCCCATCCTAGCAGTTTAAGTGTCTCCTGGAGACCTTCGTGGGCCTCTAGAATCTGACAAGAAGCTCTTGGCAACAGCTGTCCCTTCTGGCAAACGTTCTGTGAAAATCAGTTGAACCATGGGGTCTTATTAGACCTGTAAAATTACATTATGTGAATAAAAAAAGATGGGGTCCTGAATAAAATAATCTTGAACATCGGCGGTCTTATTATACGGGCGTATGACTTGAGGGACCCAGGCACTGTCTAAAAAAAAAGCGTAAGGAGATGGGCTCCTGAATACGCAGACTTGAACAAACTGCAAAAGGTTTGTTTTTCAAGAAAAGCCTTTAGCCCCGGGCGTTAGGCTGGAGTATCAGCTCTCAACAAGCAGTCACGTAAATATACAGGTTATGCAATTTTACAAAACCATGCGGTTTATTACTCTATTGCCAATTACTGAAAATACTGGGGTTGTAGGAGAATTCCAAGATTTAATTCTATACTAGCAGCTACGGTTTGATATGAAATTTTGGCGGGTCTTATTCTTTGTCGAGTACACAGAACCCACAAGGCTAATACCTCATAGGAAAAAGTATTTAAAATCATTAACTTCATGAAAGTAGTGGCTCACAGTTTGTAAGGTTTTCTTGTTGGCACATACGATCAGAGGTCTGCCCATTTATGCGGTCCTCTGCGGAAGCAGCATCCACTAGTCTTGGAAATTGAAGCCCTCAGTTCTCGATTATCTTTCTAAATACCAAAGCTGGATAGTTTATTGTCTGATTCTCGAAGGAATTTAGTTTCGAATTGATGTTTTGAATAGCCTACTTCTATTGTGAAATTGAGCCGTCTGAGGAATTGGAAAATGGCTGAGGTTGGAAATAAGCCCAAGTTGCGAAGCAGGTAAGCTGTATTGATGACAAAATCTGACCAATATGAGTCGATTTTGCAACTGGCAGAAAAACAGAAAGAAAGAAAGAAAGATTTCTTAATTTCAATTTTATGAGCCGTTCTTTCGTTCAGGACTCTATCCCTAGCCTCAAGAAGACTGACGCATCTTTGTCCAACCAAAAACTCTCAACATAACACTATAAAATCACTTTGCAGTGTTTTATTGCAGCTCACATACACAAACTTAAAAACATTAACTGGGTACACATTTTTGTGTTCTTTCTAATCTGCCAAAAAAAAATCGTTTGGGCTCCTAATGAGATTCCTAGCTTGGACTGCACACACTGAAAGTTCTCATCTTTGCCACTTAACGAAACAAGGCCATCAGGGCGCATGCCACCATCAGGGTAACGCTGACCGCAGCCACTGTACCACCGTTGCAGTTATCTGAATCACAACAATTCAGCTCGCATTTCGCCCCACTGATTTGCTTGCATGACTTAAATGCATCGTTACCAGATTCACACAACGCTTTGGTGTAACAGGATTTGATGTACGATTTAACCTCTATGCCACCAGTCTCCATATCGACAGACATTGAAGCACAGCGGTCGTAGCCTGAGCCGAGGACACTACAGTCGCCCTCCTTCATCTTGGCCTTGCAGTCTGACATACTATCTGAACTGATGCAATTGTAGCACTTGAGTCCAAGCGCTGCAAGAGATAAAACGTGTTTTAATAACAATCTCCTTCTTGGTAATCACAAAAAATTTTGACAAACATCCAGTGGAAAGATTATTAAGTGATAGAAGAGTTACGTGACGAGATTCGGCAGCTGTTTATATGAAACAATTTATTACTGCTGTAGGTAAGGATGGCTATAAACGATGTATATGTACTGATGCATGTATAGAATTTGTCTCTGTCGGTTACAATTAATGGTAAAAGCCATTTTAGATATTTGTAAGCTTTGTAGAGAGAATACAACAGTCGTTATTGTGTCACCAATCAAATGTTTAATGTCAAATTCCCATTGTTGGGCTTCTAAGACAGGAAAAAGAGCATGGAGGCTCAATCATTCAACTCCTGTGGGGCATTTTGAAAAGACTGTTATTCAATACAAACGCAAATATGTTAAATAATGGCAAGTGGGCTATGCATTATATTGTCATTGATAGGCCAAATTGGTCTGCGAATTCACGCCTTAAAAACAACCATTTGCCCACTGATATCGTATCAGCAGGGTTGATGAGAAAAGGGAAAAATATTTCAAACCAAAAATTATGTTACAGAAAACCAGTCTTTTAAAACCCTCAGGCCTCAGTCAAACAGACGCGACATAACTCAACATTAAGAAAGGTGAAATATTCAGTGTGTCAACCGTGATTCAATAATTTGTATTTAATTTTGCAACGGTTTATTTCAATCCACTTTTTCACAAATTTGCAATTTCGCTATTATTTAGTCTAATTACTGTTAGTACAGTATAATTATATTTTAGTATTTACAAAAGTGTCATTTTAGATATAAACTAAAGCGCATGTATATATACACTCCAACGCAAGTAAAAAGAAAAAGGGAACAGCGAAGAAAAAACTAAACAAAAAACCAAAAGGAGAAAACACAAGCAACAACTAACAGCAGTGGCTTGACAAAAGTTGTAGAGTAAGACGGTTTCTAATTAGGCGGGGTGCACTTTTCAACTTTCCACTGCAATTTCATTTTAGATGTAAACTCATTAAAATCAAGCCTCTTTTGCATTGACTTACAGGCATATATGTATATTGCTTTGCTTAAAAACAGGAGTAGAGCTAATTTCTTATTTTGTTGTGAAGAGATATGCGCCGGTGGTTGATACAAATTTAACAAGAACCGAAGTTTGGTAGGCTCGACGCAAGACGCATGTTGTGTGTGTGAACCAGGATATGGAATCATCACAAAGTTGTAACGTGGCCTGGTATGCTCAATTGAATCCTGGTTGCTACACAGTTTTCATCATTTTTATCATATTCAATTGAAAATATTTTTTGGTGCCCAGAATGCGATGAACTGTCTCAGCATATTATTGTCTGTTGTTTTATAGATACTTTGCAAAGAGTTTTCCCAATTGTCTGCAACACACATATTTTTATATTTTCACATTTTTACGCATGTTTCTACAGCAGTGGGGGAGATATTGGATCTTTCTAAGAACAGGTTATAAAATTTTACAACGTATTTTGATTTAATTAAGAGATACCTCTTAAGATAACTGGAATTTAGTGTCATCTAAGGGAAAAGAGGAAAAGTGACTGCACAACGTTCACTTGTGCAGCTTTCCTCCCACGCCAAGCTGGGATAACAGATATAATTTGATAATATTGCAAGAAGTTGGTGTTAATATTATATCTCTCCTTAAACTTGTTGAAAGAAGAAAGTTCCTATTACCATCCAGCTAATCTTGGATAAACACTACCTTTTGGTGTAACCACGATCTCCAAAACAGTGACTTGTTTTCGATAGTTATTTCGTTGCTGTTCCAGAGTATGAAATCGCTTTTGCATTGGATCTTCTAAGTCGTTACAACGATCTTGGAAGCACGATTTAAAGTGGGAATACTGCTGTTCAACTTCTTGGCACTATGGTTACGGTTTAAGATGAACGATTAGCCACCAAATTTGTCGAAATAGTGGTTGGGGATTACCTCCCAAGTTTCTTTTGTGGGATCAAGCAATCTGCCAATCCAACTAAGCCTTAACGCCTTCACAACAGTTCTAAAACATGGGAAGTTTAGGCCACCTTTAGATAGAGGTTGGAAGTGAACTTGTCGCTTTAACTTATCCTTCTTGTGTTTGTACAGGAAGGAGAATAATATTGCCTGAGTCTGTTGTATAACTGCTTCAGGAACCAAGAGCATCGATGAGGGATAGATCAGAGATAAGCCAAGGGATTTAACAACAGAGTTCTTCCAGGTTAAACATTAGATCGCGCGAGAGCCATAGATTTAACTTACTTTCCATTTTCTTGGTTTTAAAGAAAAGGATATTTTGTTTCAAATGTTTCTTTTTTTCCATTAAACCTGATTAATCAACCAAAATCTGTCTCAAAAGAGTAAGACTTGCTATGGTCAACGATTTTAGATTGTTTGGTTAATAAAGAAATTATTCTTTTTGTTTTGGGATTGATCATAGGAGAGATGCGTTCCCAGGAAGTTTGTTGGTCTTTCGGACAGTCGAATTCCAAGGGTTTGTTGCTATTAGTTTTTAGGGAAGCACGTGAACCACATTGGTTTGGTTTTTTTCTTATTGAGCTGGAGGGCCGAGATGGAACCGAAGATGGACAAGGTTTCCATGGTATTTCGGAGAGAATCCAAGTCTCTGACAAAGATCGTGGTATCATCCGCGAATTAAGGAAGTTTAGCCTCCTAGTTTGATACCCCGACAAAGATTTTCTTGCCTTATTTAGAGCGCCAAAACTTCCACTGCCAAAACAAGGTAAGAGAGGGCTGAGGGGGCAGCCTTGGCGTACGCCACGAGATACACTGTAGGAATTCGTCGCATAACAACAATTTATAACACCGCTTTCAACATTGTTATGAAAATTAGAAACGCATCTTCTGATGATGAGTCTTAAGTTATAGAGTTTTAACGAATTATATATGAAGCTCCATTCAATAGTGTGCATGGAAGGCTATCTTAAAATCAATGCAGAAAAAGTCCTGAAAGGCGATTGGCATCCGTGTACTCCATTAAATCATTTAACAAACGGACATTATTAGTAATTCAATAATTCAACATATATTGTTGAGTACAACTTTGTTGTACGAAAATAATAATATTTTTTACAAAAACAAGTCTCACATCAAAGGTACTGGAGAGCAACTATAAACGAGAAGTACACGTATTTAGTACGTTTAAGCAATATTTCGAATAAGGTGGTTAAGTAACTAATGCAGAATTTCGAATAGTTTCTGCTTTATTTAATTGATGATGCTCTTGCAAAATTAACTGTGATCTACTTATGCAGTTTTATAACAGTGTTTTTCCTAAATCGAAGAAAGAGGAAATTGTAACAACAATGGTTAAGGAAATAAGCGCAGGTGTTGAAACGAGTGCATAGTTTTCTGAAAGGCGCAATTTCCATTCGAGGATGAACTAGAGGATTATGAGTTGCTCAATTAACAAAACGAAGGTAGAACGGTAGAAACTGTAAGCTGCAAAGTTTAAAGCAATAAAAGAGCCTAACATAACTTTTCTCTTGGCTTAAATCGTTTGTCGTTAATGTTGGTTTCACTAAGGAAAATTACAAATAAACTAAAAATAGGGTCCACTCGCTATATGGAAAACGTTGCGACATGCATAGATGTTTTCAGAACAAAAATATATGTGCAAAGCAGGAGGCCGAGCAGGAAATACCGCGGTTTCTAAATCATTAGCAAATGAATCAATGTAACAACCCTCTATTTTCATAAACTGAAAAAGTAGGGAAAATACGCGTTAATTTTAACGAGGCCAAACTTAAAACTAGGCATTGTTCACAAGTTAGCACTTATATAATATTGGATTTCTCAATAGAGAAATCCTATTCTTCTGGCGTCTGACTTACACTTACCCACGGAGATACAGAACAGAAATGCCAAGGCAAATAGCGTTTTCATCGTCTAAAGCGTCGTTGAATATCTTAAGAAATAACGAGTGCACGACCTGTTGAGTCTCACCTTCAGCAAAAGTTCGCCGAGTGATGCGCTAAAGCCACGCAAAGACCTAAACTAGGGCTTGGCCGCCATCCACGTCATCAAATATTAATGGCCAATCAACGCTAAGATAACACAAAGGGAGATGCCGATAAAAGTCACATTTTCACCAATCGGAAAAGGTTTAGTTTGTTTGCAAAACATTGGAAAGAAAGTTGCTAGGCAGCTTAATCATTTCCGCCTGGCCACATTGTATCTATTGTATTTTCGGCTTGACGGGAGTTATGTTCTAGCAAATTCGAACAAAATTCAATCAGCGAACAAAATTAATGAAAGAGAAGGGTTAAAACATGACATCAACAACAGGTTTCACCAACCGTACCAAAATTGAAAATGAAAGTGCTAATAAATCTCTCTTACCTTCAATTTACTTGATTTGAAGAATCAAAATTCCTCTGTTGTGAAATTAACTAGTTGATGCAGATTGCTTTAACTGCTTAAAGATCATTGACGGGGCGATTATTCATGCTATGCAAACTTCAAAAAAATAAGAACAATTTAAAACGTTCTTGGAGAGTTAGGATGCGCATCTCTATACTAGACATGTTCCAGACTGCAAACTTTTGATTAGTATTTTTTATAATAATTCGTTTATTCCTGTGTCTTAATTCCCGTGGGCGACAAATGCAGCTACCGACTTAAGGTGACAAGTAATCCCAACTGAAACTTACATCTGTCAGAAAACAGCCAAAAAAATATGTATTAATGTTTTTTAGTTCTCTTTAGTGTTTTCTGTTAGCCGGGCACTAAAGATTGTTAAAGACAAGCAGTTGTTTAAAGATAGCCAGTTCCACCCTACTTAATTGGCGGCATTTCTTTGAAAGAAACTTTGGACAAGTCATCTAAGTTAGAAAATACAAAGATTTGATGTTACAAGTATGCATCCTTTTTAAAAGTGTGATCATTTTTTTTATCAATTCCTACTAAGTTGAAGTATTAACTGTTACTTCTAGTTTGTGAAACATCTATTCTAAGGCGCACAATGTAACGGCTTATACGTAAATTCACAACAATTTAGTGGTTATAAAGTGACTCTCAGTGATTACATCAACGAAACACCGATTGTATGTTGATTGAAGCCATGTCAAATGCGGGTAGATTTCTTCAAAACATTTAAAACAAGGTGTGTTAATCAACGAAACAAATTCTTATCCTATAAAGCTGTTGTTTGCACTTGGATAGCTACAGACATGATGTTTTCTATTTGACCTGTTTCCTGCTAACGTAAAAGACTTGTACTTACCCAGGGAGATGCTAAGCAGAAAAGCCAAAGCAAACAGGGTTTTCATCTCGTAAAGAGTCAGTCTTCGTGAATCTTGAACCAAGCTGTTGTAAAACCCAACTTCCCCACAGCCGCACCTTAGAATGTAGAGCGAAACGAAGGTGTTGGCGACTGCCAATTAAACCCCATGGAACTATAATTTTAATTTCACCAATCAGGAGAAGGAATTTTTTTAATGCCTTTGCATAAGTAACATAAAATTTCACAGGTCAGTTGAATTGAACATAAGAGAAACAGCCCTCCTAGTCTCCTAAAAATAAATATTTTGAATATGTCAGACTTAGTTATTTTGACTTAACAATGCTTTCAGCTCTCTTGTCACCGTCTGTCTGCTTTATTCATTTTACAATGCTTCCTACTTTAGGAAGCCAACTAATTCTACAAATAGCGAGCAATTAAAAGAAGAACCAACAGCTTCAGATTCTTTCTAGTAAATGATATACGTTTCCTGTTCAAGTGAAGGAATACACGGCGGCCGGCTATCTATGGATAGGCAAAGTAAAACAAACAAAAAAAGAAACTACGAAATGAAGCAAATATTTGCATTCCGATGAACACAATTTCTGCTTGTGAATCTGTTTAGTCGTAGCATCAGTTATATAACTTTATTGGCAGTATTTCAAAAGTCATTGATCACACTTGACGTAGTGTTAATTTGCATCAATAAAATGATTCCATTTTAAAATTAATGTCATATTTTAAAACTGTGGTGACGGAATGTAGCTAACAGACAGGCTGATGGATTCTGCTCGTTAATTTGTAGGCGGTGCTCACAAAACACTGAATTCTTGGCTTATCGTAATTTTCGATATTCTCTTGAGCAAAAATTTGTAAAATTTGCTTAAAGGTCTTTCAATTAATGGTATTCAAAAATAAAAATTATAAGTAGCCACATTGAAGAAGTTTAAACAATTGTTTATTGTTCGATGGTGGAAAGGAACAAAGGTAGAATTGCGATGGACATCAAAGGGGGATAAGGATTGCCATCTTGATTTTTTGCTGTAGAGCTTGATTATTTTTGATCAATAAAACATTAGCTTGCAATTTCAAACTAACTGCAAAATTCTGGACAAATTAACTTAAGCTTGCGCAAGTTAAGAGGTCTCAGTAAACCCTGCGGGGCTTTACGAGTAGAGCTCGAGCCCATCAATTTTGCTTCCACTATAAGGACTCAGACAAAAGGTCCAAACATTTCCGTTCAACAATATGGAATTCAACAGTAATTTAAAACTGTTAAACGCGGGTAGATTCAGCTTTTCTTCTGTTCTCAGGTATACTGAACAACAATTAATCTTGAATTTGTTTGTCAAACACGTAACATCGTACAACCAAGTTGTATTCAACAGTGTTGAATTATGCTGAATCCGTTTGACGGATGCTGATACGAAATCGGTGCTCGTGTGGTTGTTTGTAGTCTACGAGAAGACCAATTTAGCCCACTGAAGGTAATCCTTGTATATACATGACAACGCAACGCCCAAAGAGCATTATTTAACGTATTTGCGGTTTGTATTGCATAACAATCTTAAAAAAAAGTATTAAATTAAAAAAAAATCCCACAATACTTTAATGATTATGCTCTCTTATTGGATTTTCCTGTCTGTCTGCTTTAGTCAGATCGTTACGTCAAAACCTCAATTTCTTTTAGATACTTACACCTTAAAACGTTCGTGTCAATTTTTAATTGATATTTAGTCTTATACCTACGGTGAAAGAATAAGACTTGGATAGAATTCTAAATTGCGAAGCAATGCCTAGTGCAAGTGAATTGCGAGTAGATCTTTGCATTCTAATTTTCTGGCACTTTTACTTGGACTTCAAGTTTTTTCTTTTCTTTTTTTTTTTTCTCAGAAACAAAAGCTTCCTGAACATATGAGCAACAAAACAAGTATTAAGATGGAAGAAATTAGAATTCAAAAGAGCTTCTCAATGTGCGAAACGGAACTTAAAACAAGCTAAGGCTACAGTCAATCTTTGACCCAAATGCCATTATTTAGCATATTTGCGGTTTGTATCGAACAGCAATCTTTTCAAAATGTCCCACAACAGTTGAATGATTATGCCCGCATGCTTTTATTTCCTAGCGTTCTGCTTTAGTGCAGCTAGGCTGTTAGTCACGTCAAGACCTTAAATTATTTTAGATATTTATGCCATCGTGATTTTTTCTGTAGAGATTCATTATTTTTTATCAAACAAACATTACCTTGCAATTTTCAAACTTTACCAGTAAAGCTCAGTAGAGCCTATCAATTTTGCGTCCACTTTAAGGACTCAGATAGAAGATCCAAACATTTCCGTTCAACAGTATTGAATTCAACAGTAATTCAAAACTGATAAACGTTGTAAGGGGTAGATTCAGCTTTTCTTTTGTTCGCAGCTATACTCGAAACAACTGAAAATTAATCTTGAATTCGTTTGTCCACCACGCAACATCGTGCAGCCGAGTTGTATTCAACAGTGTTCAATTACGCTGAATCCGTTTGACTGATGCTGATACGATGTCGGTGGTTGTGTGGTTGTTTTTAGTCTATGAGAAGACCAATTTAGCCCACTGAAGGTAATCCGTGTATATACATGACAACTCAACGCCCAAAGAGCATTATTTACGGTTTGTATTGCATAACAATCTTTAAAAAAAAAGATTTAAATTTTAAAAAAATCCCACAATACTTTAATGATTATGCTCTCTTATTGGATTTTCCTGTCTGTCTGCTTTAGTCAGATCGTTACGTCAAAACCTCAATTTCTTTTAGATACTTACACCTTAACACGTTCATTTCAATTTTTAATTGATATTTAGTCTTATACCTATGGTGAAAGAATAAGACTTGGATAGAATTCAGTAAATTGCGCAGCAATGCCTGGTGGAAGTGAATTGCGGGTAGATCTTTGCATTCTAATTTTCTGGCACTTTAACTTGGACTTCAAGTTTTTTTCTTTTTTTTTTCAGAAACAAAAGCTTCCTGAACATATGAGCAACGAAACAAGTATTAAGATGGAAGAAATTAGAATTCAAAAGAGCTTCTCAATGTGCGGGGAACTTAAAACAAGCTAAGGTTACAGGTCAATCTTTGACCCAAATGCCATTATTTAGCATATTTGCGGTTTGTACCGAAAAACAATCTTTTCAAAATGTCCCACAACAGTTGAATGATTATGCCCGCATGCTTTTATTTCCTGGCGTTCTGCTTTAGTGCAGCTAGTCTGTTCGTCACGTCAAGACCTGAATTATTTTAGATATTTATGCTCCAACACGTATTTACATCGAAGTAATGGGAGATGGTCGTTTATGGTTACCGACTTGGATAGATTTCTAAATCGCAATTATAAAGATACCAGAATTTTCAATTAGCTTCCCATGAAAAACGAGACATGAAAAGCCCCGTGAAAAGGCACTGTTTAGCCTATTGTGTGTGAGCTGCTACCCAGCAAGAAACGGTCAAAACAGGAATTGAAACCAATGTACGAAAAAGGAGCTTAAAACAAGCCAAGGCTACAGGTCAATCCTTGACCCAAATGCCATTATTTAGCGTATTTGCAGTAAATGTCAAATCGAAATCTTTTCAAAATCTCCGACAATAAGTAATCAAATTGATTATGCTCGCATGCATTTTCCTGGCGTTCTGCTTCAGTCAGTTGGCGTCACGTCAAAAGCTCAATTTATTTTAGATATACATCACTGATACATGCTTGAACACGTATTTCTCAAATTTTTGAAACCTATATTATGTCTTAAGTCGTGGTGAAGTAATGATAGATGGTCGTGTGTGGATAGACTTGGATAGATTTTTAAATTGCCCAACTATGCCTAGGGGCAGTGAACTGAAAGTAGTTGTTTGCATTCGCTTCAACAAAACCTTCACTTAGTGTCTGATTTTTACTTTGAGTTCTTTAAGAAACAATAGTTTCCTGAGATGAGTAGCAAAACAAGTAACTTAGTTTCAAAATTAAAATTAGGAAAAACGTCCCGTGTTCTGCGCATTTCGGGTATGGTCCGAGATATTGCGCGGTTTATGACTATGTGGAAAAGCAGCCCTTAGCAAGGGCTATCAGAATCCAAAAAGAAAATAGGGGGTAACCAGGCATTTTTCAGAGGTAATTGAGCTTACATTTGGAAAGTAAATGTTGGCCGAGTGATGCGCTAAAGCCACGCAAAGACCTAAACCAGGGCTTGGCCACCATCCACGTCATCAAATAATGGCCAATCAACACGAAGATAACACAAAAGAATAAGCCGATAAAAATCACATTTTCGCCAATCAGGAAAAGGTTTAGTTTGTTTGCAAACGTTGGAGAGAAAGTTGCTAGGCAGCGCAATCTTTTCCGCCTGGTCATATTGTATCTATTGTATTTTCGGCTTGACATGAGTTATGTTCTAGCAAATTCGAACAAAATTCAGTTAACAAACGAAATTAATGAAAGAGAAGGGTTAAAGCATGACATCAACAACAGGTTTCACCAACCGCATCAAAATTGAAAATGAAAGTACTAATAAATCTGTTTTACCGTCAATTTGCTTGATTTGAAGAATCAAAATTCCTCTGTTTTGAAAACTAACTCGTTGATGCAGATTGCTTTAACTGCTTAAAGATCATTGACGGGTCGATTATTCTTGCTATGCAAACTTCGAAGAAATAAGCACAATTTAAAACGTTCTTGCAGAGTCAGGATACACATCTCTATACTAAACATGTTCCAGACTGCAAACTTTTGATCAGTATTTTTTTTTTATAATTCGTTTATTCCCGTGGGCAACAAATGCAACTACCGGCTGAAGGTGACAAGTAATCCCAACTGAAACTCAGTTATGTTTGTCACAAAACAGCCAAAAAAATAGGTATTAATATGCTTTTAAGTTCTCTTTGTTGTTTTCTGTTAGCCGGGCATTGAAGATTGTGAAAGACAAGCAGTGGTTTAAAGATAGCCAGTTCCACCCTATTTAATTGGCGGCATTTTTATGAAAGAAACTTTAGACAAGTCATCTAAGTTAGAAAATACAAAGATTCGATGAATTTTTTTATTACTAAGTATGCATCCTTTTTAAAAGTGTGATCACTTTTTATTTATTTAATTCTCACTAAATAAGTGAGTATTGACTGTTACTTCTAGTTCGTGAAACATCTATTAGGCGTGCGGTGCAACGGCTTATACGTACACTCACAATAGTTCAGTGGTTAAAGTGACTCTCGGTGATTACATCAACGAAACACCGACTGTATGTTCATTAAAGCCCTGTCAAATGCGGGTAGATTTCTTCAAAACGTTTAAAACAAGCTGTGTTAATCAACGAAACAAATTCTTATCCTATAAAGCTGTTGTTTGCACCTTGACAGCTACAGCCATGGTTGTTTTCTATTTGACTTGTTTCCTGCTAACGTAAAAGACTCGTACTTACCCAGGGAGATGCTAAGCAGAAAAGCCAAAGCAAACAGGGTTTTCATCTCGTAAAGAGTCAGTCTTCGTGAATCTCGAACCAAGCTGTTGTAAAACCCAACCTCCTAACAGCCGTACCTTAGAATGTAGAGCGAAACGAAGGCGTTGGCGGCTGCCAATTATACCCCATGTCACTATAATTTTAATTTCACCAATCAGAAAAGGGGATTTTTTTTTTTCATGCCTTCGCATAATTGAAATAAAATTACACAGGTCAGTTGAATTGAACATAAGAAAAACAGCCCTCCTAGTCTCCTAAAAATAAATGTTTTGAATATGTCAGACTTAGTTATTTTCACTTAACAATGCTTTCAGCTCTCTTGTCACCGTCTGTCTGCTTTATTCATTTTACAATGCTTTCTACTTTAGGAAGCCAACTAATTCTACAAATAGCAAGCACTTAAAAAGAAGAACCAACAGCTTCAGATTCTTTCTTAGTAAATGCTATACTCGGCGTTTCCTGCTCAAATGAAGGAATACACGACCGCTGTCTATAGATAGGCAAAGTAAAACTAAACAAAACTACGACATGTAGCAAATATTTGCATTCCGATGAACAAAATTTCTACTTGTGAATCTGTTTAGTCATAGCCTCGGTTATATAACTCTATTGGCACTATTTTAAAAACCGTTTATCATACTTTACGTAGTGTTAATTTACATCAATAAAATGATTCAATTTTAAAATTAATCCCATATTTTAAAACTGTGGTGATTCTGCTCGTTAATTTGTAGGCGGTGCTCACAAAAACACTGAATTCATGGCTTATCGTAATTTTCGAGCATCTGATGATATTCTCTTAAGCAAAATTTTGTAAATTTTGCTTAAAGGTCTTTCAATTAATGGTATTCAAAAATAAAAATTATAAGTAGCTACATTGAAGAAGTTTAAACAATTGTTTTTTGTGCGATGATGGAATGGAACAAAGGTAGAATGGCGATGGACATTTAAGAATTGCCCTCTTGATTTTTTTTTTCTGTAGAGCTTGATTATTTTTTATCAATCAAACATTAGCTTGGAATTTTCAAACTAATTGCAAAATTCTGGACAAATTAACTTAAGCTTGCGCAAGTAATAAGAGCTCTTAGTAAACCCTGCGGGGCTTTACGAGTAGAGCTTAAAAAAATGATCAATTTTGCTTACACTATAAGGACTCAGACAGAAGGTCCAAACATTTCCGTTCAATAAGGGGTAGATTCATCCCCCAGTTCCTTCTGTTCTCAGGTATACTGAACAAAAATTAATCTTGAATTCGTTTGTCCACCACACAACATCGTACAACCAAGTTGTATTCAACAGTGTTGACTAATGCTGAATCCGTTTGACTGATGATGCTGATACGATGTCGGTGGTCGTGTGGTTGTTTTTAGTCTATAAGAAAACCAATTTCGCCCACTGAAGGTAATCAGTGTATAGAAGACAACGCAACGCCCAATAACACTATTTAACGTATTTGCGGTTTGTATTGCATAACAATCTTTAGAAAAAACGATCTAGATGTGAAAAAATTTCCCACAATACTTTAATGATTATGCTCTCTTACTGGTTTTTGCTGTCTGTCTGCTTTAGTCAGATTGTTACGTCAAAGCCTCAATTTCTTTTAGATATTTACACCTTAACATGTTTCTGTCAATTTTTAATTGATACTTAGTCTTACACCTATGGTGAAAGAATAAGACTTGGATAGAATTCTAAATTGCGCAGCAATGCCTAGTGGAAGTGAATTGCGAGTAGATCTTTGCATTCTAATTTTCTGGCACTTTTACTTCTGGCACTTCTGGCACTTTTTTTTTTCTCAGAAACAAAAGCTTCCTGAACATATGAGCAACAAAACAAGTATTAAGATGGAAGAAATTAGAATTCAAAAGAGCTTCTCAATGTGCGAAACGGAACTTAAAACAAGCTAAGGCTACAGTCAATCTTTGACCCAAATGCCATTATTTAGCATATTTGCGGTTTGTATCGAAAAACAATCTTTTCAAAATGTCCCACAACAGTTGAATGATTATGCCCGCATGCTTTTATTTCCTAGCGTTCTGCTTTAGCGCAGCTAGTCTGTTCGTCACGTCAAGACCTTAAATTATTTTAGATATTTATGCTCTAACACGTATTTATATCGAAGTAATGGGAGATGGTCGTTTATGGTTACCGACTTGGATAGATTTCTAAATCGCAATTATAAGGATGCCAGAATTTTCAATTAGCTTCCCATGAAAAACGAGACATGAAAAGCCCCGTGGAAAAGCACTGTTTAGCCTATTGTGTGTGAGCTGCTACCCAGCAAGAAACGGACAAAACAGGAATTGAAACCAATGTACGAAAAAGGAACTTAAAACAAGCCAAGGCTACAGGTCAATCTTTGACCCAAATGCCATTATTTAGCGTATTTGCGGTAAATATCAAATCGAAATATTTTTAAATCTCCGACAATAAGTAACTGATTATGCTCGCATGCATTTTCCTGTCGTTCTGCTTCAGTCAGTTGGCGTCATGTCAAAAGCTCAAATTATTTTAGATATATATGCTCGAACACGTATTTCTCAAATTTTTAAAACCTATATTATGTCTTAAGCCATGGTGAAGTAATGATAGATGGTCGCGTATGGATAGAGGTAGATAGAATTTTAAATTGCCCAACTATGCCTAGGGGCGGCGAACTGAAACAAACAACACAATATAGAGCTGAAGTAGTTGTTTGCATTCGCTTCAACAAAACCTTCACTTAGTGTCTGATTTTTACTTTGAGTTCTTTAGGAAACAATAGTTTCCTGAAATGAGTAGCAAAACAAGTAACTTAGTTTCAAAATTAAAACTAGGAAGAGCGTCCCACGTTCTGCGCATCTCGGGTATGGTCCGAGATATTCGGGTTTCTCAAAAAAATTGTCTACTAGTGCAAAGGTATTTTTGCGCGGTTTATGGTTGCCCAAATTTTTCTTTTTAGATTCCAATAACCAATAACCCTTTCTAAGATCTGCCTTTTCCCCATAGTTATAACCTTTGCAAAAATACCTCTGTATTAGGCACCGTCCTTAAAGAGCACATTATAGCCTATTGTGTGTGAGCTGCTACGCACTAAGGGACGGTCAAATCACGACTTGAAATCAATGTACGAAAATAGAACTTAAAACAAGCCAAGGCTACAGGCTCAATGTTTGACCTAAATGCCACTGTTTCCTACATTTGCGGTTTGTATCGAATAACAATCTTTAGTTCAATGATTATGCTCGCATGCTTTTTTCCTTGCGTTCTGCTTCAATGCTTCTCCTTAAGTCAGTTCGTCACGTCCAGACCTCGAGCTCACTGAGCAGTTCTAAGGTTTACGTGAATGTTTGCATTCGGTTCAACAAAACCTTTATTGCTGACTATATTTTTTTTAGTTTGAGCTCTTTAAGAACCAAATGTTTCCTGAGATGAGTAGCAAAAAAGGTACTTATTCAACCCCCTGCTTATTAAAATTAGAAAGAGGGTCCTGTGAAAATACGCTTTGAAGAGCACATTATAGCTTATTGTGTTGCGCGCCATCAAACGGTCAGAACAGGTCACTTCAAACAACTCAAATTTGCATGTTGAGGCAAGGATGCAAGGCGTACATATTATGCTCACAAGTGCACTTTGACTCGCTTTTAAATTAAAGATTGTCGTCATTAAGATACTAATTTACCCTGATAGAAATCCTACGAGGATCCTAAGGGATTTTAAAGGATCCCACTGAGGATCCTTTGAAATCTTTTAGGCTCCTGCACACTATCCTGCGCAAGGACCCTTAAAAAAAGGACCCATAAGGATCTTTGCAGTACCTCACCATCCGTTGCAGGAATCTCAAGGATCTTTTTAAAAAGTTTATGACAGATCCTTAAGATCTTTACGGACAATAGGTGAAGATCCTTAACGATCCCCTCAAAATCGTCAAGGAGCCTTATGAAGATCTTCAAAGATCCTCCAAGATTTTCACCAAGGTACAGCAATATACGGCGGGGTTCGTGATTCTCTCACTCTCTCAGTCTGGCATAACCCATGATTAGTCAAGCCAAAATACCAAAATTATTTAAGTCTCATTTCTTAACCGTTAATTTTGCATTTCAACAATACCAAGCTAAAAATGGAAAAGTTAAAAGGTTGACACTGGTTGTTAAAAAGTAAAGGACACTTCGGTTGCTGCTGCAACCTTCGTCGGCTAAGAAATGTAAATTGTTAACGGCCTCCCTGGTGTCATATGAATAAAAATTTAAAACATACAATGAATGTGATAATAATGAAGTTTCACTACAGGCAGCCCAAGTTTACGATGTGTTTTGCATATATTACTGAGTCTATATTCCACGTGCGTCCATATATTATTGAACAATCGTCAAAATATAAGAGTTTGCATCGGAATGTTTGAAATCCGCTTTATATGCCAGAAGTATTAAACAATTCAGAATAAAAAATGATTCTCCTTATTTCTGCTTTATTTCTGTTCCTGTTTATGGGTTTACTGAACAGGTTTGAGCCGTTTTAAAGCTATTTGTGCAAGATAATGTTTTTGAGTTTACCCTTCGCTAATGAATTAATTAAAGGCTGGCGGCCCTAAACTATTCCTTCGGCCAACCGTCCGTAAAGAATGATCAATAGATTTAGCCAAGCCTAAAAGCGGAGCTCCACATTTCTCTTTCATGCTTATTGGCCCGTAAAATACAGTAAATTTTAGTTGTGCAGTTATTCCCCAAGAAGTGAAAAACAGCAAGGTAAAACATGCGGACCGCTGAGGAAACTGTGAGTTGGCTTATTTTTCTTCAAAGAGAAGACTTCAGCACGACTTTCACCGACAGCTCTTCTTGTAGCAATCTTTCGAAAGCTAGCTTATTAAGTCGAAGTAAAACTACAATTGCTAAAAAAAAAACACTTAAGTTGCGACTCGACAGACTGTTCGATGCAAATACACATTTCTCACTCATTCCAATGCATCCCTCTGGCTGTTTAGTTCTGTTATCCATGAAACATTCTCGAAATCTATTTTGCTAAAATAAATAATATTTTCCGGGCATCAAACCGTTTACTGACAAATATTACCCCCAAAAAAGTTTTTCAGCCGCGAAGTAGCAATCGGGCGCTTTCAAGAACACACCCTGAATTAATTTTAGGAAGCTTTTAGAGTTTCATTTTAGACAAAATAGACTCCTGAGTGAGTGAGTGAGTGAGTGAGTGAGTGAGTGAGTGAGTGAGTGAGTGAGTGAGTGAGTGAGTGAGTGAGTAATAGTAATAGTAATAGTAATCTTTATTGCGCCGTACTCTCCAAAGTGAGGTATTGGTCCGTTTACAATAATGGTTTGAGCATTAGCTAATACAATTAAGAAATAACAAAAACTAGATTCTTATACAATTCATTTAAAAGAAAAATATATATATAATGTTCATTGTGTTTGCAAATTAAGAAGCTCTTTCCTTTTTTTAAGCATTAAATGTATATATTTACCTACTATTTTTGATGTATTTTTATTGTCATTTCTAAGTAAGTACTTAGTCCTCTCGTTTTCACTTAAATGTATGTAGCTTACATCAATCTTTGAAATGTTAGAACATAGCTCATGTCGTATGGTGATAAACCCCTGGCAATACATCAGGAAATGCTTTTCGTCTTCTACGCAATTTTGTTTACATACCAAACATGTTCGTTGCTCTACAGGTATTGACACTCCTCTATTTTCATATTTTCCAGTCTGTATTCGTAATGCGTGACATCCTAATCTAAGCTTTGTCAGGCTTATTCTACGTGCTGGATTTGTAACTGTTTTTAGGTAATTTTCAAATTCATAACTGTTTTCAACTTCCTTATGTGTAAATTTTTCTCTTGAAGTTGATGATGAGTGAGTGAGTGAGTGAGTGAGTGAGTGAGTGAGTGAGTGAATCGACCAAGGAGTTATGGAATTAACGATCGAGTGAAAGGACAAAAGAAAAAAGAATTGCTTCAATATTACTCCACATCTTGGAAGCGCTCAGTTTTGATTGGTACCTGTTGTTGTTCTCTTTTATTGATTTAGGTATGTAGAGTAAATCAAGTGCTCACAACTGAAGCTGCTATTTAACATCCGCAGTCATAGAAAAACTAAAACTACTACCTAGGGAGCGAACGTATCTCAAAAGATCCAAGAATAAAAAACACAATGATGGCAAAGAAGGTTATCGTCCTCGTTACCAGTTTTCCCTTCTTGAGAAGGTTCTGTTTTTAAATCCACCACACATGTACAAAACTGACAAAGCCGAGACATATTGAATCGATGGCTTTTGCATATGATTCTTGCAAAAAAGCACGCCATCAAATCCTTTGTTATCTTTCGAAAAGCTCTGTGACAGCGAAACTACTGAGCAAGATAAACTGTTGCCAGTAACAAAACCTCTTTCCTTTGCATTATGTTTCTTTTTTTGGCTTTTTTTTTTCTCTCAGAAAGAGCTATAACTAATGGCTAGAAGTAATATCGATACCTACCATTAATACCAGCTGCCAATAAAATCGCAGAGACAAGAAACGCCAAGCTGAGAATAAACAGAGACTTCTTCATAATTTCAAAGCGGATTTGCTGCATAGAAAAGACACCAAGGAATTCCTCAAAGTACAATCCAACCTAAAATGAAACCCAAAGGGTCGAGTTGAATGGGGAAAATTTGCGGATTTATCACACATATACTTATTCACTGGTCGATCGTCTTGATGGGCCGATTTCGCTGTCATGTACAGACCCGGGTTTCTGAAACATGACTCGCCGGCTATGATTGGCCCGGGAGGACTCGCTCAAGGCCCAGTTGGTTGTAATGTACCGTTGCGGTGGTGCAGTCCAATAATGAAAGATTCTTCCTGGCAATATACCACAGGCAGCCCAAGCTAACGTTGGTAACTGCACATAATTATACACAGTTTTTTCCACGCTATGCATAATAGACCTCTTTCATAATGGTCGCCCATTAATGTCATCTTTTATATGTATGTCAATTAGCCTTTCTGGCCTAGTTTGAAAGTAAAAAAGAAAAAATTCTTTTCACTTTTGCACATGCTAACGAGGTCAGAAAGGCGAATTAACATACATATGAAAGCATAAATAAATGGGCCGCCATTATGAAAAAGGTCTATAATGACATTGGCAACATTTAAGAGTTTGTATGGAAATCCTATAAAACATCGTAAATTGCCACAAATAAGAACGAATTCGAAATAAAAATAATTTGCCTTATTTCTTTATTGTATTGGTCATTATTTGAGGGCTTCCTGGGCTGGTTTGAAGCTTTTTAGGCGAGAAATTGACGTTTCTATTTTTCATGTTGCTAAACGTTTAGAATTAAAGGCAGGAAACAGTTTGACGCTGCATTAAAAGAGCAAGGAATAAACTTGTCTAAGGAAAATGAAGACTGCACGATAATTAGTGGTTATTGTATGGTTTCACGTTGGTTAGCTAGTTGAACATTATATTTACAGGTCTCACCGAAGTCTCTGATGCAGCCAAGTTGGTTTGAGTCTGTACCTTGCTGTGGCGTGGTCCAATAATGGATTACACTTTCTGCTTAACGTTTTCTTATCCTGCTGGCAATGAGCCAATAGGAATCTTTCGGAGGGCTCGGGCTCGATCTCATCGGGCAAAAAGAACTCGGCAAGTACTCGTAGAGTTCTACGAGGATATGACGAAGCTGAGGACGCGTCCACTGACATTATTTCATATCCATAACAGGAAGTCGACAGAATTTTGCCCAGTGCGGATGACCCCTAAGTTTAATATGTGCGCGTTTTTGAAATTCAAAATGTCTTTCAAAATATTTATCAATAAACCATCTTTTTAATTTTTCAACGGTCGGCGCAGGTTTCGCTCAGTGTATCAACAGTGAATACCCGAGCTAGCAACAGAGGCCTTGTTGCGTTTATCAGTGTTCTACTTAAAATACCGGGTAGGGCCTCTGAACCTGAGTGCTCTACATACTTTTCTTTTCTTTATTTCGAGTAAATGCGCATTAAAATTTACCTTTGTTTTGATATTCTTAAGAAGCCAAGAGACGTTAAAGCGTTCATTGATGACGGTGTTGTTAAAATGAATATGGCGCATAAAGAAAAAGGCAATTCGTCTTCCTGTCTGAGTTTTGGGCGACGTCGAGGTCCCGGCTATCTATTAGAAAATGAAGCAATTTCATCGCTAAACATCCAGGAGAATTATAATTTGGTGAACATGCGCAACTCCCTGCGCTGTAACAATATTGATAACTTCATTGATCTATACCAATTGGTAATCGTTGCTTAAATTTTTTTGCCTTGCCTCGCAAATTTTTCTTCGCAGCTGCACTTTGTATGGCATCCAGTTTTCTCATGAAGCAAAACGCAGGGTTACTCTCAGATAAACTAGTGGGAGTCTTTCGGAGAGCTCGGACTCGTTCCCATTGGACTTTATCCTCATATAGTCACGAGAAAATGTCGCTTCCACTGATAGTATTCTAATTTGAATAACGGGAAGTCGTTATTCTTTTATGAGAGCATAGTAAACTATGCTCTCTTGCATAAGCTAAAGAGTATAATTTTGTAAGCTTATTGTTCTGGTATTGTTCTGGAAAAGAAAACAATTTTCAAGTCGTCAGAAGCGTTCAGTTTCGATAAGCGCTGGTACGAAAACATATCTCCTTTCGTTCTAGTCGTTTGGCGGTCTATAAAAGACTTGAAATGCAAGATAACGGTTGAACTTAGAAGAAAGTGACGCATTAAGTTGCCAAAAATGTTGCGTATGACAGCATACTGATCCTTGGATGCAGGAAATTACTCTTTTCGGCTCGACATTTCTGGCTGACCTTTGGAAGATTTCTCCCCCTGCATTTTCATTGATTGCTTTCTTTATTACCTAGATATTATGAAGCTTGGTTGTATAAGCTCTTTGTTGAAGTAGTATATTACATATGTCGTTCGAAGTTGTATAGAAATTAGTAACCGTTGGCAAAGTTTGGTAGGGATTAAAACACAGCGTCCTCTCTTGCGAAGCGTAATTTTTCACCAGGAAATTGGAAAGTAAATAAAAATGTGCCGAGTGCGAATGACCCTAAGTTTAAAATGTATGCCTTAGAATCAATAAATCATCTTTTCTCAACTGTCGTTAACAAGTGTTCCCTTTGTTCTGTGCGGTAGAGCTTTCGCTCGAGGTTTTTTAACCGTCGTTGAATACCCGGATAAGCAGCAGATAACCTGTTGCCTTTATCAATGTTCTACGTAAAACCAGGTTAGAACTTCTTCACGTAGCTGACTTGAATGCTCAATAAACTTTCCTTTTCTTTTTCATTGAATTTTCACGTTGAAATTCATGATTCTTTCGATATTCATAAGAAGCCAAGACAAGTTTAAAGTGTGCTTTGTCGAGTTGTTAAAACAAAAATGACGAGTAAAAAAGCGACAATTCTTTGCCCTTTCTGAGTTAGGCGCTGTCCTGGCTATCTACTAAAAAATGAAATAACTTCATCGCTACAGATCCGAGAGGATTCGATGTTTGACTTTCTGTATTTTGAGAGTATTAACAACTGCATTCAACGTGATCGCTTAACTATGAAAACAGAAACGATAAAATACACCGGGGTTCCGTCGACTATCGTTTCGTCATATTCTAAACTCTTTTCACTCTCCATCTAATTTCGAATTGATGGTTTAGTAAAGATGAATTGTCTTCAAAAGTGCGGCTCCGGGATTAACGTTTTTGAGAAGCAAGACGAAAACTACAAAAAAATTGTGGTTATGTTGCGAGGGTCACGTTATTTAGCTAGTTGAACATCAGGTGTAAATGATCTAAATAATGGATCCTACCTCCCTCACCAAAGTCTGTCAGTGATGTAACCGAGTTGTTGGTCTCTACCTTGCAGTGGCGTTGCCCAATATGACGAAGGATATTTTCTACCTAACGTTTTGTTATCTTGCTGGCTGATGAATAGCAATCTTTCGGAGTGATCGGGCTCGATTTCATTGGATAAATGGAACTCGGCAAGTGTTCGAATAGCCTCCCACGCAGTCGTTTTTGGGGTTCGTATAGTTCTACGAGCATATGTCGAAACCGAGCGAGCTTCCATTGACAATTTTACATTATCAATAACAGGAAGTCGTTATTCTTGTAAGAGAGCATAGTTTCCAATAGTGGCAGAAATTTTCTTGCGTGGGAGCATAATTTTGGATGCTTATCAGTTATTTTAGTTTTTGACTAGAAAGAACATTTCTCAAGTCGTCAAAAGTGATACGAAAAATTTTCTAGTCGTTTGGCGGTCAATGAATGACTTGAAATGCAACATACACTGGTTTATATTTAGAGGAAAATCATGCTTCATTTTAAGTTGTCGAAAATGTTCTGTACGAGAGCATAATTTTCTTTGGATGCTGCAAATAACTTCTTTCTCGACATTTCTGGCCGACCGTATGTAACTCACGGTTTTCTTTGCCTTGCTGTTTTCAAACAGCATGAAACGGAACACGAAGGTCATCCAAAACCGAGCATTAGCTTTGGATCTTTTTCTTTTCTCTCTGCAGTTTGATTGAGTTTTTTCCTCAGTTCTTACCCATGCACATATCACAGCTATTATAAAGCTGGGTTGTATAAGCTCTTTGTTGAATTGTAATTGAATCCGATTCTTCAAATATTTAGTTCGAATTTTAAAAAATGGTTACCTCTGACAAAGTTTGGTCGGAATTAAAAGCGGCACCCTCTCTTGTGAAGCGTATTTTTAACCACAGAATTGCAGAGTGAATAACATTTTGCCCAGTGCGGATGGCCCTTAAGTTTAATATGTACTCGTTTTTAAAAATTCAAAATGTCTTTCAAAATATTTATCAATAAACCATCTTTTTTTTCAGCGGTCGGTGCAGGTTTCGCTCAGTGTATCAACAGTGAAAACCCGAATTGGCATGCAACAGATACCTTGTTGCGTTTATCAGTGTTCTACCTAAAATACTGGGTAGGGCCTCCGAACCTAAGTGCTCTACATACTTTTCTTCTTTACTTTATTTCGAGTATTTGCGTACTAAAATGCACCTTTCCTTTGATATACTTCAGAGAGGGAGAGGAGTTGAAGTGTTCTTTCATGACGGTGTTGTTAAAATGAATATGGCGCATAAAGAAAAAAAATTCTTCTTCCTGTCTGAGTTTTGGGCGCCATCGAGGTTCTGGCTATCTGCTAGAAAATCAAAATTTGGTGAACAGATGCTCAACTCTCTGATGTAACAATATTGTTAACTGTATTAATGTATATCAAAGTAAAACAGTTGGTAATCGTTGCTTAAACATTTTTGCCTTGCAGCGCAAATTTTTCTTCGCAGCTGCACTTTGAATGGCATCCAGTTTCCTCAAAAAGCAGGGTTACTCTCAGATAAACTAGTAGGAGTCTTTCGGAGAGCTCGGACTCGATCCCATTGGACTTTATCCTCATATAGTCACGAGAAAATGTCGCTTCCACTGATAGTATTCTAATTTGAATAACGGGAAGTCGTTATTCTTTTAAGAGAGCATAGTAAACTATGCTCTCTTGCATAAGTATAATTTTGTAAGATTATTATTCTGGTATTGTTCTGGAAAAGAAAACAATTTTCAAGTCGTCAGAAGCGTTCAGTTTCGATAAGCGCTGGTACGAAAACAGATCTCCTTTTGTTCTTGTCGTTTGGCGGTCTATAAAAGACTTGAAATGCAAGATAAGAACGGTTGAAATTTAGAAGAAAATGACGTATTGAGTTGCCAAAAATGTTGCGTATGACAGCATGCTTTTCCTTGGATGCAGGAAATTACTCTTTTCGGCTCGACATTTCTGGCTGACCATATGTAACACACGGTTTGACTTGCCCTACTGATTTCAAAAAGCACGCCACGAAACACGAAGGTCGGTCAAAAAGCAAGGAAATTTTGGAACATTCCCCCCCCCCCCCCCTCTGCATTTTTGTTGATTTCTTTATTTATTACCTAGATATTATGAAGCTTGGTTGTATAAGTTCTTTGTTGAAGTAGTATATTAGATATTTAGATATTTCGTTCGGAGTTGTATAGAAATTAGTAACCGTTGGCAAAATTGGTAGGGATTAAAAAACAGCGCCCTCTCTTCCGAAGTGTAATTTTTGACCAGAAAATTGGAAAGTAAATAAAAATTTTCCGAGTGCGAATGACCCTAAATTTAAAATGTGCGCCTCAAAATCAATAAATTAATAAATCATCTTTCCTCAACGTTCATTAACGAGCTTTCGCTCAGGGTTTTTAATTTTTTTTATCTATCGTTGAATACCCGAATAAGCAGCAGCTGAGATAACTTGTTGCGTTTATCAGTGTTCTACATAAAACAGGTTAGAACTTCTTCACGTAGCTGACAGGAATGCTCAATAAACTTTCCTTTCCTTTTTCATTGAATTTTCACGTTGAAATTCATGATTTCTTGATATTCATGTTTGTCGTTAAAACAAAAAAGGTTGAGTTTAAAAGCAACAATTCTTTGCTCTTTCTGAGTTGGGCACTGTCCTGGCTATCTACTAGAAAATGAAATAACTTCATCGCTACAGATCCAGTGCAGATCCGAGAGGATTCGATGTTTGTCTTCCTGTATTTTAAGAGTATTAACAACTGCATTCAACGTGATCTCTTAACTATGAAAACAGAAACGATAAAATATACCGGGGTTTCGTCGATTTTCGTTTTGTCATTCTAAACACTTTTCACTCTCTATCTAATTGCGAATTGGTGGTTTAGCAAAGATGAATTGTCTTCAAAAGCACGGCTCCGGGATCAACGTTTCTGAGAAACAAGATGAAAACTACAAAGCAATTTGTGGTTTTGTTGTGAGGGTCACGTTATTTAGCTAGTTGAACATTATGTGTAAATGATATAAATAATGGGTCCTACCTCTCTTATCAAAGTCTGTGGTGTAACCGAGTCGGTAGTCTCTACCTTGTAGTGGTGTTTCCCAATGATGAAAGATATTTTCTACCTAACGTTTTGTTATCCTGCTGGCTGATGAGCCAATAGGAATCTTTTGGAGTGATCTAACCTGAAATCATGCCCTCCCTCCCTACTTCTAAACGCCTGATCGCAGGTTAGGAGTGATCGGGCTCGATCTCTTTGGATAAAAGGAACTCGGCAAGTGTTCGTATAGTTCTACGAAGATATGACGAAACCGTCGAGCGAGCTTCCAGTATTTCAATATCAATAACAGGAAGTCGTTTTTCTTGTAAGAGAGCATAATTTCCAATGGTCGCAGAAAATTTGTGATGACGTCGAGAAAAGAGTCATTTGCTGCATTGTATCATGCGCAACATTTTTGACAATTTTAAATTCAATATGTTGTCTTTTTTCTGAATTAAAAACAGTCTTATGTCTTGCCTTTAAAGGCACCTTTAGACCGCAAGCTTAAAAGAATATATGATCTCGTATCAGCTCTTATCCAAAATTGTTTTTCGACGACATGAAAAAGTTCTTTTCTAGCCAAACAACTAGAACAAGAAGCAAACAAAAATAGACTCTTACGCAACAAAATTGTCCGCGTAAGAATCGACCACTCATTTTTGATCAGATTTTCGATTACCTTCAAACTTTCTGTGCGAGACAAGGTTGATATAGGACTAATGAAAATACATTTCGTTTGTTGGTAATCTTCAGTATACCCGAGATTTTGAGGCAAATGTTGTTGACGCCCGGAGTCCTCAAAATCGCCCTTTCGTCGAGTCGAAATTAGCCAATTTTAGAAAATCTGCTGCCGACCGTATATTTATCCAAAAAATCTAACGTTTATACCAGTAATACATACGTCATATTACTTTAGAAATGTGGTGGAAAAAGTTTAAATTATCGAGACTTGTTTAAACGAGAGAGTCTCAAATTGGCCACTGTTAATGTTATCAGCAAGAAGCGGGTCAAGTGTTAAGACAAAAGCAAACGTTTCACAAAATTCTGACTTACTCTGATAATCTTAGGAATTTTTCTAAAGAGTTCTAGGATAGTGTTCTCAAACTTCTTAAGAATATTTCCTGGATCTCTAACATGTGAAGAGATACAGTTGCAACACTTTTGGAGAAATCCGTTATTCGGCAGCAACTGTAATGAAACCGAGTGTGACAACGAGCGTACAAATTTTGACTGCTTTGTCTCGTTCACGGCTGAAAATGGACAAACTCTATCATTAAAAGGGTAAAAATTAAAATCATACCTTGAAAGTTGTCCAGCTTTACTTCTAGGGCTGTTTTTCAACAGCTAACCGGCTGCAAATTTTACGGTTCTGCAACGGATTCCATCAATTTCATAGTCTTCTTTCGTTCGTTTACAGGCGGCGACCTCGTGAGCCAAAAGCCTGAAGAACGCCATTATGTTGCGTGAAGAGAGTGCCTAAATTCATTGTAACATTCTGCTGGCTAAGGAAACGCCAGTGACAAGTAAAGAAGACAAATCCAGGAAATGACACCTGAAAAGTAATACGCCGTCCATCTTGTTTCAAGTGTATTACCGCTGACCGCAACAACACATTTCCTTCCTGATCGTAGCGGAAATGACTCCGGAAATTTAAACCGAAAATCACTAATCTGCAAGTGACCAGTAATTCGATTGCCTTACAAACCACTTCATTAAAATAATTCACAATCAAAGTACAGTTTTGATTGTTTTGCGTCTCACAAGAATTACTATAAGAAATAATTTCTACAGTTACAGATAGGTACTAAAGGTCAGCTCATACATACATACACCTTTATTTCTTTATGCCAGGGTGATCCAGTTAGAGTCAAAACTGACTCTGTTATGTAAAGGAGCCCTGGCAAACTAAGCTATTACAATTACTATTCAAAGTTGGAAATTCCTAGACATACAGCAGAATGTGCTCGTAAGCGACCTTGATATCCCTGGTATTTTTTAATCTGTCTTAAGCAAACGTGACGTAAGCCTGCGATTGTAGGCGCCTCTCATCGCTCCCAGCCGCTAAAGCGTTCGCGCTGATTGAATGACTTCCTTTTTCATTGAATGGTTGACTGTGCGATTGATGGATTGATTGACTTTTTTTTTACGCTTTATTTACTTGCATTACGTCTAACATACTAACTTACAGACATAACTTACATAATATTTACGTACTAACTTACATGACATCATATTTACATAATACATACCATATATACTACACTTCACTTAACGAACATTAGTTACATACTAACTTAATTGATAACATAACACTTACATAATACTGACATACCGTTCCACATACGTGGTCCTCAATCCGCAAAAGGCAGGAAAAAATATCTTTCAAAGATTGTAATGTGAGAGGAAAAGGGGGAAATTGTCTATCGTAGGACGAGTACATCGTGTTCTACAGGTCCAAATGTAAAGTCTTGCGACTAAGAATAAAAAGTAGAAATACTTGCGAAGAAATGGGTGGGGCTTTAAACCTATAACCAAGGAAGGCGTTAACTCAAGTGAACGTAGAGAAGTTTCATTATTGAGCAACCATTGCTTAAAATTATCCCAAAAGGAGGAAGTTACCGTACAGTTCCAGAAAAGATGGATAAGAGTTTCCTCTTCGAGTTGGCAGAAGCTGCAAAGGTCATTGTCGTTTAGATTTATTTTTTTAAAGAAATTATTAGTGGCCAGTCTCCTGTGAAAGAGTTTAAATTGAAAAACAAGAAGTTTTGATATTTTCGTACATTGAAAAGGTAACTTGTAAGCAGTCTTTCAGTCAATAGTTTCATTTTCTTCTATCATGCAGTCCTCCAACCATTTCGTTTGGCTGTTAACGGGCTGCTTTTGGTTCTTTTCTACAAGTTTTTTGTATGCAGCTCTATTTGGATTTTTTGCCTTTAAAAACTTATCAAGAAAACTTTCATAGTTAGTGTTTTCGTGAGAGGTGTTTTTCTAAAGGTTATGACCAAATGTTTTATGGCTGATATTACTCCACAGAAAGATAGAAAGTTTGTCTTGATATTATAACGCTCTTTGAATTCAGAGAAGGATAGAAATCTAGTCTCATTTTCCATCAAATGACCAATATTCTGTATTCCTTGAGAAGACCATGCTGCATAGTGTATTGGTTTATTATTGACTCGAATGAGAGAGATACTGTGAAAGTAACTGTTCCTTTGAAGAAATATTATCTACGTAGTTAATAATTGACCAGGTTTGCAAAATTTCTTGCAAGAAAACATCTGATACCTTGAAGTAGGCTAGTAAATCCTTTTTGTGCAGATTACCTTTGAAGATAGTACCGCCTCCTAAGTCTCTTAATTGCAAATTGAAAAACAGCTTCCATTTTGCATGATTTCCTGTGTCAAGGTACTTTTTCACCCAGTTTAGTTTTAAGGCTTGGGTGAAAAGTCTTATATCAATCATCTTTAGTCCTCCATCTTCGTATTCACTGATCATTACACCACGCTTGATCTTGTCACCTTTGCCATTCCACAAAAACTTGAAGAAAAGGGTGTTGACCTCGTCAACAGCACACTGGTTTGTTGGCAAAGGTGACAAAATATACGTGAGCTGAGAAACAATTAAGCTTTTTAACACTGTGATTTTTCCAAATAGACTTAATCTTCGCAGTTCCCAGCAGCTCAAGCTCGCCTTGAGTTTTGTTAACTTTTCATCATAGTTATAGCTTTCATCGTTATTATTGGGTCGGTTGAGAGCCATACACCTAGAGTTTTGACTTTATTTTTCATCCATTTCAAATCATGTTCAGGACACAATTTTTCTTCGCTACCAGCATTGGCGCCAATCCACAGCACTTCTGTTTTTTTTTTAATTTAATCGGAGACCTGATATCAAACTAAAAAGCTCTAATACCTGCAGTGAATTTTGGAAAGATGCCCTGGATCCATCTAGAATAAGAGTTGTAGGATTGACTTACTGATTGACTGTTTCAATGGTTGCTTTTAATTAAAATTGATTGTTTGACTGACTGACAGATTGACTCGTTAAATGACTGCATGAATCACTGATCGATCGATCGCTTGCTCGCTTGCTCGCTTGCTCGCTTGCTCGCTTGATTGATTGATTGATTGATAGATTGATTGATTGATTGATTGATTGATTGATTGATTGATTGATTGATTGATTGATTGATTGATTGATTGATTGATTGATCAATCGATCCAGTCGGAAACAAGTAGCTTGATCCTGTAGTAAAGGATCTAATCAGCAAAACATAAAGAACCAAATACGATAAAACAACAAGGCTAGTTGCACTATAGGGAAACTATGTATATTTTGACGAAGTATGAACCTATGCGTCCCCATCTTTGCCAGCGTCTTAGTATTTTGTTTTAATGTTTTTGTGTGTGTGTTTGAGTTCGATACGGGTATAATTTAATTATCATTCCTGAGTCGAAAGTTTGTTGGGTCGGCGGTTTTCTAGGGGTTGAGGAGGTTTGTTTGGAGGGGGGGTGGGGAATTTGTAGGAAAGGGTGTGGTCTGAAGCTTCGGGACACTTGGTCAGCGATTTATTGCGTGTTCCTGTTTTCCTTCGTTCCTGGAAATGCTGGTGTAACCTATACAGCCTATGATCATAATATTGTGTTTGCTTGGTAGTCTTCAAGGGTACAAAATGTAAAATAATCGTCGATTACAGCACTTTTCGGTCAGTCTGTCTTTTTTTCATTTGACACAAATTGTACACGCCAAGCTTCGACAAGCTGTACATTTGGTTTTGTTGCTCAGTATTCTGGTTTGGTTTCTGAGATGATTACTGAGAAATGGGTAGTTCACACAAAGGGACATGTTTCTGAGACTTGAGATCGGGGCAAGTTCGCCGCACTTGTCCCTATATGTGTGCTTTAAGTGAGAGTTTAACTCCTCTGTATAAGCTACCAGCGATTTTTGGTTAATTGCACGACAATTTGATAACGATTTTGATGAGATGGGAGAAAAGTGCTTTTTGTAGACACAAAAAAAGTTGCGTTTGGAGATCCCCAACGAAAACTTGACAGTTAGTTTTTTTTTTACATCGCATGTGTTCCGTTCTCACCTCCATACAGAATTTCAAAATTGTAATAAAATCGCCTTTAAGGTGTTTCGATACAGTTTTTTTGGGACCATACCTAACTTTTTGAATCGGCTCTTAGACAGTCTTCTCCTTGTCAGATCAACTGAAATTTGCAATACTTGTTAGTTTTGGATTGAACTTTGGTGTGGTTTACATTTTGTGAAAATCGATATTTCCATGGCAACGATAAACAAAAATCCTCGAAAACAGTATAATTGAAATTTTGCACGATCCAGATTTCGCTTTGAAAAGCAAATACCAGCATCATAAACTGTGGTGTACGGCAAACAAAATATACAAGAACAAAAAAATTCTGTATGTTTGTTTTGAAGTAAATCGCAAAAACATTTTCAACCTTAGTTTTTGCTTAGTAATAGTAAATGCACCGAAAAATAATCAACGCTTTGATGAAATGGCTAATAAATACTGTTAAAATATGTCTTTTACTTACTATTTTACGCCTAGAAAGTTTTGTTGAAACTGGTGTTCGCGATCTCGAGAACGACTTGTTTTTCTAAGATTATTCGCGTAATAATTTTGTGGTAATTTTTTAATTTGAGCGCTTTTGCGGAAATCTTAAGAACGGCTCGATAGATTTTTTTAAAACATTAAACATGCGTGCTTGACGATGTGACCAATTTTAGTTTGGAGTCTTACTAACATTGATTCACTGGAACACTTTTAGATTTAACGTTAAAGAGGATGTATGAACCGACGGAAAGGCTTGCGTTACATATAAACAGTTGGCAAGTAGATGCTAATATATTCAAAGTAATGCGCAATGCATTCTTCCATGATTTTTACTTTTCGTTGTAATCTACAGTGCAACAAAGAACAAAGAAACCAGATAAAAATCACGAGGCAATGAATATAACGCATTACTTTGAATATATTAGCATCTACTTGCCAACTGTGAATTTGTAACGCAACCTTCTCCGTCGGTTCATACATCCTCTTTAACGTTAAATCTAAAGGTGTTCCAGTGAATCAATGTTAATAAGACTCAAAACTAAAATTGGTCACTTCGTCAAGCACGCATGTTTAATGCTTTAAAAAAATCTATCGAGCCGTTCTTAAGATTTTCGCAAAAGCGCTCAAATTAAAAACTTACTACAAAATTATTACGCGAATGATCTTAGAAAAACAAGTCGTTCTCGAGATCGCGACCACCAGTTTCAGCAAAACTTTCTAGGCGTAAAATAGTAAGTAAAAGACACATGTTAACAGTATTTACTAGCCATTTCATCAAAGCGTTGATTATTTTTCGGTGCATTTACAATTGCTAGGCAAAAACTAAGGTTGAAAATGTTTTTGCGATTTACTTCAAAACAAACATACAGAATTTTTTTGTTCTTGTATATTTTGTTTGCCATACGCCACAGTTTAAAATGCTGGTATTTGCTTTTCAAAGCGAAATCTGGATCGTGCAAAATTTCAATTTTACTGTTTTCGAGGATTTTTGTTTATCGTTGTCATGGAAATATCGATTTTTAGAAAATGTAAACCACGCCAAAGTTCAATCTAAAACCAACAAGTATGGCAAATTTCACTTTGATTTGACAAGGAGAAGACTGTCTAAGAGCCGATTCAAAAAGTTAGGTATGGTCCCAAAAAAACTGTATCGAAACACCTTAATTGCTGTTAAATCTTAGCAAAAGGGGCCAATACAGAACGGGTGATATGAAACCGCGTAAGGCATGCACAGGTTGCAGTTTACCGGTAATAACAACGCTGACGTCAAATTTAAGAATTATTACAAGAAAATGGAATTTTCGGGCAGTGTAAGTACTTCCTGGTGTCTCTCATAAATACTAAGAACTACATTTTTCTTAGGATTTGTGCGAGGCTTATATGTAGCATCTGGTGTTTCTTCAGGTTTGTTCACCCCTATGGGTGGTACAAGTCGCTTGTTCCACAGAAAAGCCACCGTTTAGTTTCAGAGACCCTTCGTTACTAGAAGATCGAATTCAAGGAAAGTGGTTGTTCGAGCTTAAGTAGCTCTAAGAACGCCATACGGGATTGGCTGAGAAAACAATAAACCAGGGATAAACAAACCTGACAGAAGCATTGTTGCCTAGCCCTGACAACAGAGCTACGAGATAACAAGATCTAATGAAATAAGAAGGTCTAAGCAGCTGTGTGGTACCCGAAAAAAGGAACCCGAGGGCTATAAAGCCTAACACCACCCCTTAAAAAGTACACCGTCTAGCCGCTGTAAAACACAATAAGACAATACTTCAAAAATCCAACCTTTCAAAATCCAAACGATTGACTTGTCTCGCACAAAATGGTAAACACTATTAACTTTTAACTTCTGCAATCGTAGGCTTATCTCACGTTTGCCTAAGACAGATTAAAAAATGTCAGTGATATCAACATATTCTGCTGTATGTCTAGGGATTTCCAACTTTGAGTTGACCTTTAGTACCTGTCTGTATCTGTAGAGATTATTTCTTATTGTAACACAATCAAAACTATACTCAGATTGAGAATTATTTTATTGAAGTGGTTTGTAAGGCAATCGAATTACTGGTCACTTGCAAGTTAGTGATTTCCGGTTTAAATTTCCGGAGTCATTTCCGCTACGATCAGGAAGGAAATGTGTTGTTGCGGTCAGCGGTAATACACTTGAAACAAGATGGACGGCGGACTGGATGGCGTAGTATTTTTCAGGTGTCATTTCTTGGATTTGTCTTCGCTCTTTTACTTGTCACTGGCGTTTCCTTAGCCAGCAGATTGTTACAATGAAATTAGGCACTCTCTTCACGCAACATACTGGAGTTTTTCAGGCTTTTAGCTCGCGAGATCGCCGCCTGCAAGCGTATGAAAGAAAACTACGAAATTGATGGAATCCGTTGCAGAACCGTAAAATTTGCAGCCGGTTAGCTGTTGAAAAACAGCCCTAGAAGTAAAGCTGGACAACTTTCAAGGTATGATTTTAATTTTTACCCTTTTAATGATAGAGTTTGTCCATTTTCAGCCGTGAACGAGACAAAGCAGTCAAAATTTGTACGCTCGTTGTCACACTCGGTTTCATTACAGTTGTTGCGGATAACGGATTTCTCCAAAAGTGTTGCAACTGTATCTCTTCACATGTTTGAGATCCAGAAATATTCAGGGTTTATGATCTGTCGGTAACAAAGAAAGTGACCAGATAAAATGCAGAGAAGGAAGGAAACGTTCCAAATTTTCCTTGTTTTTGATTGACGTTCGTGTTCTCTCAACTTCTCTGGCATGCTTTTTGAAAATTAAAAGGCAAATAAAACCATGAAATTAATATTCGTATGGTCAGCAAAACATGTAACATTTTTGACATCTTAAAATTCAATGTGACATTTTCCTGACTTTAGGCTACCAAACGCCCAGAAAAAAAAAGACATATTTTCGTCCAAAAACGGTTTGACGACTTCAATTTGAATTTGATTTTCAGCGAAACAACTTGGCTGAGACAGTAAGCATACAAAATTATGTTCTTACGCAAAGAAATTTTCTGCGACCACCGGAAACGTAAAACCATGCTCTCTTTCAAGAATAACGACTTTCCGTTATTCAAATTCAAATACTGTCAGTCCGGAAGCTTATACGGCTTCCATATATTCCTCGTACAGACTAATACATGAACCCGAGCTCTCCGATTAGCTTATAACAAGCAGCATAAGTAAACGTCAAGACCACACAACCCCAAGGTAAAGACGACAACTCGGCTACACCAGAGACTTCGGTGAGAGAGGTAACGACTAATCCGTTTTCATTTTATATATCCTCTAAATATTATGTCCAACTGGCGAAATAACGTCACCCACGCAAAAAAACTAGAAAAGCATACAATAACCACAAACTGTTTGGATGTTTTCATTTTCCTTCTAAGGAAAGTTCATTCATCGCGCCTTCCCGGTTCGCGGGTAACATTAACAAAATGGTTAAACCATAACCGACTGAACGCCAGTAGATTTTATCTTTTCCGCTTTCATAGTGGAAAGACCGCATTAAGGCCGGCGGGGAGTCAAGAATGATCACCAAAACTGCGCAATCGAATTCTCTTGAATCTTAATTTTAGAGATATTTATTGCTAGCATTTTCTAGTAGATGGTCAAACAGCGCCCGACTCATACAGGGCAAAGAATTCCTGCTTTAGACTTTTGGCTTTTGAAGAATATCAAAAGAATTAAAACCGAAAACGGTTTTTTGCCAATAGCACATGAAAAATCCTAACGAACCCAACTAGCCAAAAACGGTTGATCCCAATGCACTAAGAAATGGAACGTGCTTTTTCGATGGCTTAATGACTAGTTGATGTAAGTAATACGAGTAACGGCAATACCGCGGTTGTTGACCGGCACAACTACACTTTCCCATCCTTTTTGAACTTTTTTTTCGGATCCATTTGGAACATGAAGTTAACTATGGTTTTGATTGCGGACAAATCAAGAGGGCAAGAGGGATTACGATAGTCTGCTGTATTTAAGTCTGATAGAGGGTGTTCTCTACTAATAAACGGCAAGCAAAGTAACCGATGAACGGCGAACAATAAATTACATCAAGCAAGAAGGTGTTCATCGTTTTGTTTGTCAAACATCTCGTCAAGAAAAAGATGGAACGTTACATCATGTTTGACAACATGAAATTCAATAACTAAAACCGAAGCAGTACTAATCTTCACTCTTCATAGACTGCGAAACGACTAGAACAAAAGGAGATCAGTATTATGTTCTCATCGAAGAAACTTTTTTCAGCTAAACAAAATATAACAAAACGGTAAGCATACAGAATTATGCTCTTACGCAAGAAAGCTTTCTGCGACCATTGAAAATTATGCCCTCACACAAAGAGCGACTTCCCTTTATACAAGTCAACTACTATTCACAATGTCAGTGAAAGTGTACTCGTCTTCGGCATATCCTCGTAAAACTATACGAACACTTGCCGAGTTCCTTTTTCCCAATAAGATCGGACCCGAGCACTCCGAAATATTCCTATATGAAAGGAGAGATTATTCGAAGCATTCATGCTTTGTTTAGTCAACTGGTCGTACGCGGTTTTTCTAGCACAATAATAGTAACAGTACTAAGCGCAGCAAGTTTTCTGTTGGCCATTAGGGTATTCAACGACAGCTAATGAACATTGACCGAAAGCTCTCAACCGTGGGAAAAAAATGATTTGTTGACGACATCTCTAAAGAAGCTTTCATATGGTCAACTTGACATGTCGATGGAAGAGTCAGTTACGGCATCCAAAGAATATTATGCTTCCATACGCAATATTTTTGACAGCTTAAAATTTTCTTCTGAAGTAAAAACGGGTCTTATCTCCCATTTTAGACTGCCAATCGACTAGAAAAAAAGGAAATAATTTTCGTATGAGGTTTTACTAAAACCGTTTTGACAACTTGAAAATTGTTTCTTTCCAGCCAAACAACTAGAACAATGAGAATACAAAATTATGCTCTTACTCCGGGAGCATTGAGAACTGTGCTCTCACGCGCAAGAACGACTTCCTGTTATTCAACTGAATTGAAATACTGCCACTGGAAGAGTACTCGGATTCGGCATATCCTCGTAGAACTATACGAATACTTGCCGATTCCCTATTGTCCAACGAGATCGAGCCCGAGCGTTCCGAAAGCTTCCTATTAGCTTACAGTATCACTAGTAGGACAAGAAAACGTCAAGCCCTGGACGAATATTTAACAGTTATCCTACGAAATCGTGCGGAATATCACCTGATACTTAGACGACGAGGCCGTAGGCCGAGTTGGCTAAATCAGGGGATATTCCGGAAGATTGAGCAGGATAATTGGTTTATTATTCAACAAATTCCCATCGACTACCATTTTCAGAACGAGAAAAACTACGGCTCTATGATGAAAACGCTAAAAGCTAGCAACACATAAGCTTAATAAAAATCAAAACAGAACTTCAAGAAATCAAAGTTTACTACCGTTCACTTCAAAAGACTTATTTACAAACTCATGTTTGGAAATGACAAGACAAAGTAAAAAAATATTGCTACCTTACCGAGGGTAAGTCCTCTTCCTGTGAATTAAAATCCTTTCAACTTTAGTCTTTACAACTTTCCGTGAGCAAGTGTGCTGCTTCGTTCGCAATAGCATTTTCTTGGTTGAGTTCTCCCTATGAAAATTCCAAGTCAACCTCTGGATATCTTTGTGAGCTGAAGCAAATACTTGTTGACTTTTTGAGAGCATTTAATCGTGGAAAGTTTCTTCCAGGGAGTTAAAATTTCCGGAGAACACTGCTAAAACTGCCTCACTTTTCAAAATGGCCGCCAAACAAGTACTGAAAGAAAATCTGCAGTGCACTTCCAAATATGGTCATTTACATATATTGCAGGATATCTGTCATGTACGGATGACAGATATTGAGGGCTTCCTGATCATATATGGGCATAGTGACAATTTGTTGAATAATAAAACCATTATCATTCATGTCATTTTATCCGGCGTTTTAATTGGCCGAGAGACCATTACGTCACTGCAAATAACTGCCTAAGAATAATTGTCTGCTCATGCGCATTACGGTGCGAAGTTGTTTTGCTGCGAATAATTCTGCTCGTGCGCCGTTGAGTCACCAGTTCAGTCTACGTTTGAAACTCCACCATGGCGGCAAGATTTCCAGAGTTAACAGAGAGTGACCATAATTGTCTGATTGAGCAAAAAAACAGCGATAACACCAGGAAAGCAACTAAAGTTGCTGTAAACGTAATCAAGGTTCAAAATAGCAGCCGGCTGCCGGCGATAGCCGGCACTTTGGCCACTCTTGCCGGCGATTTTTCACCCAAGAAATAGAAAAAAAATGACATCCCATCCCTTGATCGGCAAAATCAACGTCACTGGAACGTCATAGTAAACGTTTCATATCAGAACGTAATGCACCCATGAAACACTTACACATATACCAAAAGTGAATTGCAGAACGTTAACAATTATTGTCTCGATTCTTTTAAATCAAGTCTTCGTTCTAGCGACTATCTCTATTTGCCGACACTCTTTTTTTTCCGGCGTGGTTTCATACGTGATCAACAGTGCGACTTTTGGGGGGTAGCAGTGCCGCAGCAATTCAGTGACTCTCTTAGGAACCGGGCAAATTTTCATTCACGATTTCTTTGTTACCAATGCGTCTTCGACCTTGTCACTTTCGCCTTCTCGTCCAATTTAATTTGCTGGAGACCAAAGGAAATGCACCGTCGCGCCGAAAATCAGTGTCACTGTTGCGGCATTTGTCGTTTTCAAAGGTCTGATCTAATTTGTGAAACGCCAGCAAGCGACCCTCCCAGTCTGCCGTCGACGAGATTTCCATGCTCAAGAGAAAAATCGAGCAGTCAGAAACGTCGATAGTTAAACTTCAGGCCCACACAGAAATGGGCACAAGCCTAAGAGACTTGCGCTATGTCGCAAAAGAAAACATCACTCCTGACGAGGAGTTTAAGACAGAAATACACTCCATAAAGAGAGCGGCCGAGCGAAAATTCATATGGGCGCACTAACCAAGTTTCATTATCGCCGCGTTGAAACCCAACAATGATAAGTTGCGAAGAGCGAAATCTGATAAATCTAGATCAAAGAGAGACACTGATCGGGGTAAGCATATCGCCACATGCTCAGTCAAACAGTTGTACAAATGTTCCAGTACACTCTTTTACCACTTCAGTGGAAAAAATACATCGATGGCATATTCTTGCTGTGGAATGTTGACAAAAAGGAGATAGAAGAGTTTATTGTCCTAGCAAACAGTCACCACCCGACAACTAAATTTACGGCTGAAATCCCTGACACAGAAATAAACTTCCTGGATACCACTGTTTTCAAAGGCGAAAAATTTATTAAAGAGCAAGTAATCCTTGATTTCCGCGCACATTTCAAGCCCACGGAAACTTTCCAGTACACTCATGTTTCCTCATGCCACACACAAGGGGTTAGAACAGGGTATATCAAAGGTGAAACCCTACGACTTCTAAGAACAAACTCTTCAGCGAAATCTTTCGATGAGAATATCACCCAGTTCAAAACACGCCTCCGTGCGAGAGACTGCCCCAACAATCTAGTAGAAAGAATAACGTCCGAAGTCAAATTCAGTGAAAGGAAGTCGGCACTTTAACAAAGAGAGACAGAGCGGAAAAAAATTTTGCCTTTCGTAACAAGGTACCACCCAGCTGTGCCTAAAAATCAACCATTGCTAAGAAAAATATACAAACACGTTAGCACGACGATATAGGCCGCGTTTGGCCTGTCAACACTTTATTCCATACTTGGGATAGGTGCTTGTTCATTCTTGTTGACAGCCGGCTAAAAATCGGCCTTGAGAAAAAAAGCCGCCAAATTCAGGCTGAAATCTCTGATTGTATTTTGACCCTGCGTATTTAGACAATATTTAGAAAAGAGAAAAGTCGACGAAAAGGAGCTTTTGACGTCGAACATTAAACCATGTTCTACTATCCGTGGTTAAATTTGCAGCTGTTCTAAAGACGTTTTACGCCGGAGCCAGGAAAAAGAATGGCGAACAGTACACGAAAGCTTCATTTGTGGGAGTACATTTCGGTCTCCAACGGTTTTTCAGCTGTCAAAATGGATATCATCAAAGATCCGACTTCGCCGAAGCCAACATTGTATTTCAAGCGGAAAAATTAATTTCACAGCTAAACGCGAAGGAAAAGCTCAAACTCAAACGCAGGCAAGTAAGCCATTAAAGTGGGGAACTTTTGAAGCAGAAAGTGTGAATCCTCCTTCTGAACGTTGTACTTTTTGGAAAATCAGTCGCTCAACCAACTGACCTACGAGGACAGGCTGAGTCACGCTCTGATCAAAATAATATTTTCATCACGCTCTTCGTCACGCACGCTAAAACAGGGTGATTAGGCAGGTCATGTCTTGATTTATATTATCATCGCAAACACGTAAAAGATACGATAAATCACCAACTTTTACTTGGCCGTAATAAATTTGGACCCCAAGGGCAGAGAGAACAACGGCGGGGTTAATGCCCCCTGGGGCTTTTCTTGTTACCCCACCGTCAGGACGGGGTCTAGTAAAACCCGTTTTTTTTTGTTTTTACCCCGCCTTTAGGACGGGATCAAGTAATACCCGTTTTTTTTTTACCCCGCCGTCAGGACGGGGTCTAGTAATACCCATTTTTTTTCCGTGGTTTTTTTTTTGGTGGTCACTTGCCCCAGACCTCCGGTTTTCGCTCGGCCAAACAAATACTCGTCGTATCTTTCGCTACACAGGCAAGGGCTTTTATCTTGAGTGGCCGTAGCATATTTTACACCCCGGGGGGGAGAACAACGGCGGGGTCTAATGCCCCTGGGGCTTTTCTTGTTTTTTTTGGTGGTCACCTGCCCCAGACCTTTGCTCGGTCAAAACAATACTTACCGGTAATTTTCGTTCGTTTTGAGTTTATTCGCCAGAATTTTCATGATAGCTGGTGTAGAAAATTACTGGCGATTTAATGGCATAAAAACCCCTTCGATGAAAGCAAGAACGAAGGTGCTAGCGAGCTTTGAAGCTGCCATGAATTCGCCTAACTTGCCCTGGCACGTAAACATTACATCACTGAAACACAGAAGCCGATTCGGGGAAGTCCCTTGCTTTCGCCAAGTTGAATAATTCAACAGTCAAATGCAAGCATTTTTTGGGCAGTTTTGCTTTGCTTCGCCAAAATTTTTAAGGAAAATTGTGTAGAAAAGTACAAGGAATTCAATGGACTTAACTTTTCTTCGACGAGAGCAAGGACGAATGTACTAGCGAGCTTTAGTTTGAAACCTGGTATGAACTCGCGATCGCTATGAACTCAGTAATATTATGATGTAAAGTGTATGTATGAGTGCCAAGAAGTGAGCAATACTGCCCTCCATAATTTCCCCCCCCGGCCACAGGCCTTAAAAGAAGAAATTAGAAATGAGGACCAAGATAAAAGAAAAATCTTTGACCCCGGCGGGATTTGAACCCACGACCTCCTGATTAGAACATTGTCGCTCTACCAACTGAGCTACGAGGCCAAGCTGAGTCACGCTATGATCAAAATATTTCATCACGCTCTTCGTCACGCACGCTAAAACAGGGTGCTTAGGCAGGTCATGTCTTGATTTATATTATCATTGCAAACACGTAAAAAATACGATAAATCACCAAGTTTTAAAAATTTACACCACTTCGGCTTGTATCTTACGTGGCTGTAATATATTTTGGACCCCAAGGGCAGAGAGAACAACGGCGGGGTTAATGCCCCTGGGGCTTTTCTTTTTTTTTTTTTTTGGTGGTCACTTGCCCCAGACCTTCGTTCGGTCAAAACAATACTTGCCGGTAATTTTCGTTCGCTTAGAGTTTATTCGCCAGAATTTTCATGATAATTGGTGTAGAAAATTACTGGCGATTTAATGGCATAAAAATCCCTTCGATGAAAGCAAGAACGAAGGTGCTAGCGAACTTTGAAGCTGCCATGAATTCGCCTAACTTGCCCTGGCACGTAAACATTACATCACTGAAACACAGAAGCCGATTCGGGGAAGTCCCTCGCTTTCGCCAAGTTGAATAATTCAACAGTCAAATGCAAGCATTTTTTGGGCAGTTTGCTTTGCTTCGCCAAAATCTTTAAGGAAAGTTGTGTAGAAAGGTACAAGGAATTCAATGGACTTAACTTTTCTTCGACGAGAGCAAGGACCAATGTACTAGCGAGCTTTAGTTTGAAAGCTGGCATGAACTCGCGATCGCTATGAACTTAGTAATATTATGATGCAAAGTGTATGTATGAGTGCCAAGAAGTGAGCAATACTGCCCTCCATAATTTCCCCCAGGCCACAGGCCTTAAAAGAAGAAATTAGAAATGAGAACCAAGATAAAAGAAAACTATTTGATCCCGGTGGGATTTGAACCCACGACCTCCTGATTAGAACACCGTCGCGCTACCAACTGAGCTACGAGGCCAGGCTGAGTCACGCTATGATCAAAATATTTCATCATGCTCTTCGTCACGCGCGCTAAAACAGGGTGATTAGGCAGGTCATGTCTTGATTTATATTATCATTGCAAACGCGTAAAAAATACGATAAATCACCAACTTATAAAATTTACACCACTTCGGCTTGTATCTTACGTGGCCGTAATATATTTTGGACCCCAAGGGCAGAGAGAACAACGGCGGGGTTAATGCCCCTGGGGCTTTTCTTGTTTTTTTTTCTGTGGTCACTTGCCCCAGACCTCCGGTGTTTCGCTCGGCCAAAGAAATACTCGTCGTGTCTTTCGCTACACAGCCAAGGGCTTTTATCTTGAGTGATCTTAACATATTTTACACCCCCGGGGGGGGGGAGAACAACGGCGGGGTCCAATGCCCCTGGGGCTTTTCTTGTTTGTTTTTTTTTGGTGGTCACTTGCCCCAGACCTCTGGTTTTCACTCGGCCAAACAAATACTTGTCGCGTCTTCCGCTACACAGGTTAGGGCTCGTATCTTGAGTGGCTGTAATATATTTTGCACCCTAAGGGAGGGACAACAACGGCGGGGTCTAATGCCCCTGGGCCTTTTCTTGTTTTATTTCATGAGCTGTAATTAAATTAGTAGTGAAATTACAACAGCACGTACATTGCGAAATTACCCCACTTTATAGAAAGAGTTGTGACTGTAAAAACTCCTTTGTAGTCCATGTAGTGCAAGTTTTTAATTTTCCACCAAGTTTTTATTCCCGTATTTATATCTCAAATCACATGACAGAAAGCGAATATGTGACTCTCTCTGTCAGTGTGGTGTGACACGTGCGGGTCAGTGCAGAGGTCATCTGCGTTTCCGCTTATTCTTCTACGCGATGAGTTTTAAATATGTTCGCTCAATCAGGAAACTGAAAATTCGTTTGTTTACAGTTTGCAATGTTTTTCTATTGTATTGCTGCTTTTTCGGTAGGCGGCATAATACGTTGTATCACAGTGTTTTCGATGTTATCTTGGTTCAGTTGAATGAGTGGTTTCCCGTCTTGTTGAAATGCCGTTAAAAATCTGCTTTGTTTTAACATAGTAAGACTCAGCACCACTCCAGAAAGCCGAGCCTTCTTTCAATAATCAGTAAAAACATTGTGCGTGCCTGTGTAACTTATGGAGAGCGTACCTTAAACGACCTTTGTAATTATTAGCAGTATTCCACGAATTAAATCTGTAATTTGCATACAACTCTTCCCACTCAGATCACTAAACGGTAAAATTTACTGACGGGGAAGTATTTAATTTCCAAAGCTGTGTAGTCTTAATCATTGAATGATACATACCAGATGCCGTTTTAAGCGGCCGAAGTTGGCCTTCATTTTACCTTGTGATAAACGAGGCTAAGAGCGGCACGATAAGAACGCCGTTTGAAGACGTTCGAAACCAAACATCTGCAAATAAATTACACAGTTTTAAAGTACCAAGGTTAAATAAGGTTCGTGGTTTGTTTTGTTGTAAAAGAATCTTTTTTACGCTCTCACCGGTTTCCTAAAGTTGAGTGAGAATTTGACCCGTTAAGAGACCCTAAAACTGTCGACAAGCGAATTGGTTTTCCTCCTTCTTCGGGAGATAAAATGAAAATACGAAAATTCGTTACGATATGTAGTAAAACGGTTACAGTTAGATATCGTTAGATATATGATAAAAATTGTTTGGAATTTTAAATTTAAACAAACCATTGGAGACGAAATAAAATGAAATAAACATGATAAACGGGTAATATAAACGGATAATAAAAATAGGTGGGCGGTACGCAGCTCTTACAAGGTCTTCTCTGATTTGCTGAGAAAACAATAGAACAAACAACAAAACAATGGACCCTAGCCCAGAAAACAATAGAGCTGGGTGATACCAAGGTCCAATGAAATTAGAGGTTGTTAAGAGCTGCGTGGTGTCCGAAAAATAGAGACGTGTAAAAAAATAATACAAGTTACATTAGTCATCTTCTCGGTTTATACCACATGGTTGCATGGTTTTGGCGTTATCTATATAAAATGTTCACGAGCTCTATGTATGATCGAGTGGAAATAAGTTCGACGTCTGTGAGTTTGTGTCCCTTTTGATTAGAGTGCTGCGGTACTGCATCGGTGGTCTTGTTTTGTATGGCTCTACGGTGCTCTCCAATTCTGTCACGTAGCGCTCGTTTTGTCTGTCTGATCTATTCGGCTGGAGCATTCGGAGTGTTTTTGCATTTTCGGCATTGGAGCGTGCCAGGATGAGGTCTTTCGATGCACATGTGATTGTCTGCTTGAACTTTTTTAGCAAATAGGGTAGATTTATTTGGTCAAATTGACCCAGGAGCATGAATGAATGAATGAATGAATGAATGATTGAATGAATGAATGAATGAATGAATGAATGAATGAATGAATGAATGATTGAATGATTGATTGATTGATTGATTGATTGATTGGTTGATTGATTGATTGATTGATTGATTGATTGATTGATTGAATGAATGAATGAATGATAACTTTATTTATACACGGTTTAAAATATCAGTCTTACATAGAAAATACATAAAAAAATAGCACGTGGAGCCCTCCCACCGTGCAAATTGCACGATACTGCCCCTATCCCCGGTTGAAAGACATTTGTTATGATGACGTAACCATGAAATGGGACTTCCGATCCCATAATAGAGGCGCACCATACTCATAGAAAAAATATCTATCTATGCGAGTCAATTTTGACAGTCATGGAGTCACGTGACCGTACGACGTCCCTCGCACCATGCTTCATGTAAAATGTTCGAAGTGTCTCAACAGTCGCGTCCGTTTACATACTGGCTCCAGTTGTTCAAACATTGGATAGCACTATCCACCGAATAAATCTATCCAGGGGGGAACGCAATTGGTTTCCCTAACACTTATCCACTGGGTAGTGATTTATCCGGTGGATAGCGCTATCCAACTTTTGAACAACTGGGGCATGGTGAAAATGGCGGGCTTCCCTCGAACTGAAACGCTAACCACTTTTTTGAGAATTCAAGTAAAAGGATTTGATTTCATGGACATTTTACCACATTTAGGACGGAGCAATAACCCTTCACAGAACATTGACAAGAAAGAATTCGGATCGCCTTTTATCACAGGAGAAAGTTAATCTGAAGTACGCACAGGGTGAAATAAGGCGTTTACGTTTCAGGTTTCAGAACGGTTATTCAATGCAAAAATGAATATCCGCAAACGGAAATTTAAGTAACCGTTGCGGGAAACACGCATGTACATTACGTTTCCGCAACTGCGGCTCTGCGGAAACGCATTCCTTAAACTCACGTATCCGCAACGTTTACGCAGTCACGGAAACACTGATAGCCATCGTGTTTCCGCGACTCGTGAATTTGAGGGACATACAATTATCCGCTGGATTTCCAGAGAGATACTGTAACGGTAAATCACGTATTCGCAAGGTTTGCGCAGTTACGGAAACTCTAATAGCCGTTATGTTGCCAAAAACTTGTAAATTTGACAGACAATTATCCGCTGGATTTCCGAAAGGTACATCATTCACTGGGAAGTTCAAGTTGGGATAGGAAGGGATTTGATTTTTCTTGTAAATCACAGATAAGCCTAATAAAAAAAAGACATAGTCGGGAATACAATGCTAAAGTGGATGCATTCCTCAACTTTCGTATACCCATCGGAATTAACCAAAGACGTTTCCGATGCACAACTTTTAGAAGTGGAAGCTGCATTAACAAACGTCTTAAGGTCAACAGCATTTAAGTGGATTACGTTTATTTTCACTATCTGTACAGAGAATGTCCCATTATGGAAAACTAGTTCACATACTCGAAAAAAAAACATTATATTGCTTAACTTTGAACAGAAGTGCGACGGAGACTATTACTATATGCATTTAAATTGAATCTTACAAATATCCAATCTGAGCTCATTAACAAAAGCGCCATTATTTCCACTCAAAGATGGACAAACAGTCTTGGCACAGCCCACTCAAAGATAGGCAGCTGTACTTTTGTCAATGAAAAAGTAGTTCACATACTCAAAAAAGAAATAATATACTGCTAAACTTTGAAACAAAAATGCGACGAAGACTATCACTATATGCATTTAATTGACTCTAACAAATATCAAATTTGGGCGCATTGACAAAAGCACCATAATTTCCACTCGAAGATGGACAAACAGTCTTGGCACAGCCCACTCAAAGATGGGCGGCCCTACTTTTGTCAATGAAAAAGTAGTTCACATACTCAAAAAATAATAATATAGTGCTGAACTCTGAAGCAAAAGAGCAACGGAGACTATTACTATATGCATTTAAATTGATTCTTACAAATATCCTATCTGAGCTCATTGACAAAAGCACCATTATTTCCACTCAAAGATGGACAAACAGTCTTCGCACAGCCCACTCAAAGATGGGCGGCCCTACTTTTCTCAAGGAAAAAGTGGTTCACATACTCGAAAAAAATAATATAGTGCTGAACTTTGAAAAAAAAAAGAGCAACGCAGACTATTAATGCATTTAAATTGATTCTTACAAATATCCTATCTGAGGTCATTGAAAAAAGCACCATTATTTCCACTCGAAGATGGACAAACAGTCTTGGTACAGCCCACTCGGAGATGGGTGGTCCTACTTTTGTCAATGAAAAAGTAGTTCACATACTCAAAACAAAAATAATACAGTGCTGAACTCTGAAGGAAAAGAGCAACGGAGACTATTACTATATGCATTTAAATTGATTCTTACAAATATCCTATCTGAGCTCATTGACAAAAGCACCATTATTTCCACTCAAAGATGGACAAACAGTCTTCGCACAGCCCACTCAAAGATGGGCGGCCCTACTTTTGTCAATGAAAAAGTAGTTCACATACTCAAAAAATAATAATATAGTGCTGAACTCTGAAGCAAAAGAGCAACGGAGACTATTACTATATGCATTTAAATTGATTCTTACAAATATCCTATCTGAGCTCATTGACAAAAGCACCATTATTTCCACTCGAAGATGGACAAACAGTCTTGAGATAGACAAACAGTCTTGAGATAGGATAGTGCTGAACTTTGAAACAAAATAGCAACGGAGACTATTAATGCATTTAAATTGATTCTTACAAATATCCTATCTGAGGTCATTGACAAAAGCACCATTATTTCCACTCGAAGATGGACAAACAGTCTTGGTACAGCCCACTCGGAGATGGGTGGTCCTACTTTTGTCAATGAAAAAGTAGTTCACATACTCAAAAAAAAATGTAGTGCTGAACTTTCAAACAAAAGTGCGACAGACTATCAGTAAATGCATTTAAATTGATTCTTACAAATATCCTATCTGAGCTCATTGACAAAAGCACCATTATTTCCACTCAAAGATGGACAAACAGTCTTGGCACAGCCCACTCAAAGATGGGCGGCCCTACTTTTGTCAATGAAAAAGTGGTTCACATACTCAAAAAAAAATGTAGTGCTGAACTTTCAAACAAAAGTGCGACAGACTATCAGTAAATGCATTTAAATTGATTCTTACAATTATCCAATTTGGGCTCATTGACAAAAGCACCATAATTTCCACTCGAAGATGGACAAACAGTCTTGGCACAGCCCACTCAAAGATGGGCGGCCCTACTTTTGTCAATGAAAAAGTAGTTCACATACTCAAAAAATAATAATATAGTGCTGAACTCTGAAGCAAAAGAGCAACGGAGACTATTACTATATGCAGTTAAATTGATTCTTACAAATATCCTATCTGAGCTCATTGACAAAAGCACCATTATTTCCACTCAAAGATGGACAAACAGTCTTCGCACAGCCCACTCAAAGATGGGCGGCCCTACTTTTGTCAAGGAAAAAGTGGTTCACATACTCGAAAAAAATAATATAGTGCTGAACTTTGAAAAAAAAAAGAGCAACGCAGACTATTAATGCATTTAAATTGATTCTTACAAATATCCTATCTGAGGTCATTGAAAAAAGCACCATTATTTCCACTCGAAGATGGACAAACAGTCTTGGTACAGCCCACTCGGAGATGGGTGGTCCTACTTTTGTCAATGAAAAAGTAGTTCACATACTCAAAACAAAAATAATACAGTGCTGAACTCTGAAGGAAAAGAGCAACGGAGACTATTACTATATGCATTTAAATTGATTCTTACAAATATCCTATCTGAGCTCATTGACAAAAGCACCATTATTTCCACTCAAAGATGGACAAACAGTCTTCGCACAGCCCACTCAAAGATGGGCGGCCCTACTTTTGTCAAGGAAAAAGTGGTTCACATACTCGAAAAAAATAATATAGTGCTGAACTTTGAAAAAAAAAAGAGCAACGGAGACTATTACTATATGCATTTAAATTGATTATTACCAATATCCTGTCTGAGCTCATTGACAAAAGCACCATTATTTCCACTCAAAGATGGACAAACGGTCTTGGCACAGCCCACTCAAAGATGAAGGAAAAGAGCAACGGAGACTATTACTATATGCATTTAAATTGATTCTTACAAATATCCTATCTGAGCTCATTGACAAAAGCACCATTATTTCCACTCAAAGATGGACAAACAGTCTTCGCACAGCCCACTCAAAGATGGGCGGCCCTACTTTTGTCAAGGAAAAAGTGGTTCACATACTCGAAAAAAATAATATAGTGCTGAACTTTGAAAAAAAAAAGAGCAACGGAGACTATTACTATATGCATTTAAATTGATTATTACCAATATCCTGTCTGAGCTCATTGACAAAAGCGCCATTATTTCCACTCAAAGATGGACAAACGGTCTTGGCACAGCCCACTCAAAGATGAGCGGCCCTACTTTTGTCAATGAAAAAGTGATTCACATACTCAAAAAAAAAATGTAGTGCTGAACTTTCAAACAAAAGTGCGACAGACTATCAGTAAATGCATTTAAATTGATTCTTGCAAATATCCTATCTGAGTTCATTGACAAAAGCACCATTATTTCTACTCAAAGATGGACAGTCTTGGCACAGCCCACTCAAGGATGGGCGGCCCTACTTTTGTCAATGAAAAAGTGGTTCACATACTCGAAAAACAAATAATGTAGTGCTGCACTTTCAAACAAAAGTGCGACAGACTATCACTATGTGCATTTAAATTGATTCTTACAAATATCCAATTTGAGCTCATTGACAAAAGCACCATTATTTCCACTCGAAGATGGACACACAGACTTGGCACAGCCCACTCAAAGATGGGCGGCCCTACTTTTGTCGATAAAAAAGTGGTTCACATACTAAAAAAAAATAATGTAGTGCTGAACTTTGAAATAAAAGTGCGACAGACTAGCACTATATGCATTTAAATTGATTCTTACCAATATCCAATCTGAGCTCATTGACAAAAGTGCCGTTATTTCCACTCGAAGATGGACAAACAGTCTTGGCACAGCCCACTCAAGGATGGGCGGCCCTACTTTTGTCAATGAAAAAGTAGTTTACATAGTCAAAAAAAAATTAATAAGATAGCGGTGAATTTTGAAACAAAAGACGGAGACTTTTGCTATACGCATTTGAAATCAATCGTACAAATATCCAATCTGAGGTCATTGACAGAAGTGCCATTATTTCCAGTCACGCATGTGCTCGGCCTTAGCGGTAGTCCACTAGCCAAAGACAAGTCAAAATTGGGTTTCGTCTACATTGCAGGAATAATCGAGAACCAGAGTGGTGTTTGACAAGGATAGGTGTTCAAAAGATAATAAATAATTTAGGGCTTGGATACCAGGTCATGTGTATATTGTGTACCAAATTTTAATTATCAGCAGCCCATGGATCACGTTAATGAACCGTTAAGGTTGAGTACTAGATACACAGTTGGTGAAACATTTAAGGCCAGCACACAGGAGGGGATTAGTCTCATGGAATTTTTTCAGGGACCAGTCCCCTCGTGAGTGTCTACCTTTACGTCATGTACCAAATTTACAAAGTGTATGATGGATGATGGCAGTTTTCCCCCATCTTCTATCTGTAAAATGCATTTTGTAGATACAAAAAAAAATTACAAAGCCTGGTGGATATTCATACATAAAAACATAAAACGTGGCCAACAAACCTAGAGTTCCCTTAACAGTGGATGCCTCTGAGGTGCACAAATTATCTTCCCAGCGGCTAAGTGCACATTATTGGCCGGAGAATGCAGGTCACCCTGGAAGATTCTGAATGGATATGGTGATGTTTTCCTCTCTGCCACTTATTTGGGACTGGTTTCTTCCTGTTGAAGAAACAATTGTCATGTATTGACAAGAGATCTAGGAACGCACCCGGACAACATGGCGGTTCACTGCAAACACGTTTTATTGAATATATGCGTGCGCATGTAATTACTATATATGGTAAACGCACAGGGAGACCATAACATTTCCTCCACACAAAAATGATCTGTCCCTAGTCTGTAGACTGAGCCTAAGATACAATCTCAAGGAAACAACTAAATCGACTAAAAGTGTCCGGCAACCTACAGTTTCTAAGAAAAACAGAAAACAAAGAAAAATAAAAAGAAAAACAGTTCAGAGATCGAGTCTCTGTGGTACCCTGCACACTCTCTGGGGGTACCGCCGCTCACGGACTGTAGGACTGACTGGAGTCACTTCAGGAGGGTCGGTGGCTACAGGTGAGGGAACAGAAACCATCTCCGGTTGATCTGCCACAGGATCTTCTGGAACTGTACCAACTCCGTCGGGTGGTGCACTCTGTTGGAATGACACTGGTGGTAGGCCGACCACTTCTGGTTGGCTGACCTCAACAGTGTCGGGCTGAACCGCCGTTGGCTTCAGCTGGTCGATATGTCGACGCCAAATAATCCCAGGTGCCACCTGCACCTCGTACATCAGCGGACCTGTCTTCTTGAAAATCAGCCCTGAACGCCACTTCAGATCCCCCCGATAATCTCGTGACAACACAGAGTCACCAACCACTAACTGACGACACTGTCTACCCTTCTCATTCGCGGCCCTGAAGCTCTGCTGATGCTGTTGGTTAACCATCTTACGGTTCAAGTTAGGTTTCACCAAATCTAGGCGAGTGCGCAACGGTCTTCCAAGGAGTAACTGTGCAGGGCTCACACCGGTAGTGGAGTGAGGAGTGTTCCTATAAGCTATGAGAAACTTTGCCAACTTCTCCTTCACCGGCTTTGAACTTTGATGCATGGAACGTAACGCTTGCTTGAAAGTTTGTACAGCCCTCTCAGCTAGACCGTTTGTAGCCGGATGGTATGGTGCTGACGTTAAATGGCGGATACCATTGGACCTGACAAACGCCTGGAACTCCTCAGAAACGAATTGTGCACCGTTGTCACTAACGATCTGTTCAGGAATTCCAAATCTGGCAAATAAATCGCGTAGGACTTCGATGGTCGAACTTAAAGTGGTGGAACTAACAGGAACCACTTCCGGCCACTTGCTGTGTGCATCGACAACTACTAAGAACATCGAGTTCTGGAATGGGCCGGCATAGTCGATGTGTATGCGTTGCCATGGTGTAGTAGCCCACTCCCACGGATGCAATGCTGCTTTAGTAGGCATCTTCTGGTTGTGCTGACACCCACTACAGGCTTTCGCTAGCTCTTCCAGTTGGCCACTGATATTAGGCCACCAGACGTAGCTCCTCGCCAGTGCTTTCATTTTTACCACACCCAGATGCCCGTCGTGCAACTCCTCCAACACTCTGTCTTGGAGCTTATTGGGGATTACCACTCTCATTCCCCATAGAATACAACCTTGGTGAACCGTCAGTTCATTGCGCCGCTCGTAGTAAGGCTTGTCTCCACCAACACGAGCAGACCATCCTTTCACGATGGACTCGTACACCCTTGCTAGGACTGGGTCACGACGTGTTTCTCTAGCAACTGCTTCACTGGTTACAGGTAATGGCTCAAACTGGGTTGCGTGGAACACCTCTGACGAATCCACTTCCATCTCCTCCCTCTCTTTTTGCTGAAGGGGGAGCCGAGACAGTCCATCAGCATTGCAGTGCTTGGTCGTGCTCTTATACTCTATCTTGTAATCGAAACCAGCCAGGAACATAGCATAGCGCTGGAGTCTCACAGCGGTCATGGCAGGAACTCCTTTCTCTGGGTGGAAAATGGCAGTGAGGGGCTTGTGGTCTGTAATGAGCGTGAATCGCCTCCCATAGAGGTACACATGGAACCGTTTCACCCCCCATACGATGGACAATGCCTCCTTGTCAATCTGGGCGTACTTGCGTTCTGTCTTGGTCAACGACCGGGACGCAAAAGCTACTGGCCTTTCGCTGCCATCAGGCATGACGTGTGAAAGAACCGCACCGATGCCGGTTGGTGAAGCATCGCATGCAAGCCTAACTGGTAACGCTGGATCATAATGCGTTAGCACCTGCTCAGATGTAATCAGGCGCTTAGCCTCTGTGAAGGCTTGCTCGCACTGTTCAGTCCACTGCCATTCGCTGTTTTGCTCTAACAACTGGTGAAGTGGGTGGAGAACTGTGGATGCATTAGGCAAGAAGCGGTTGTAATAGTTAACGAGCCCTAAAAAAGAGCGAAGCTGTGACACATTCTCAGGTCTTGGCGCGCTAACTACTGCCTCAATCTTCTCTTGTGTCTTGTGGAGACCTTCTCTGTCGATCTCATGCCCACAGAACTGAACTCTATCCCTGAAGAACTCGCACTTCTCTTTGTTGGCCTTCAGACCCGCGTCTTGCAGTCGCTTAAGCACGCTCTCTAAATTCTCCAAATGCTCTTCATCGGTTTTGCCCGAGACGATCATGTCATCGAGGATACACTGGGTGCCAGGTATTCCCTGTAATACCTGGTCTATGGCACGTTGCCAAATCGCTGGACTTGAAGTAACGCCAAAAACTAACCGATTGTATTGAAAAAGACCCTTGTGCGTATTGATCGTGAGGTATTTCTTGGATTCCTCTGTTACTTCCATCTGGTGATAAGCTTGGCGTAGATCAAGTTTGCTAAAATGTTTTCCCCCAGCCAAATTCGCAAAAATATCCTCTATGCGCGGCAGAGGATACTGTTCTGCAAGAAGAACTGGATTGACCGAGACCTTGAAATCGCCACAGACGCGCACTGATCCATTTCGCTTAACTACCGGGACAATCGGGGTAGCCCATTCACTGTATTCTACCTAAGACAGAATACCGTCCTCCTCTAAACGTGTCAATTCTGCTTCTACCCTGGGGCGAAGTGCATATGGAACTTGACGTGGCTTATGAAAGCTAGGCTGGCAGCCCTCCTCAACTTTTAAATCAGCCTTGTGGCCTTTAAGTGTGCCTACGCCCTCAGAAAATACAGACTCGTACTTCTGCAACAACTGATCCACTTTGTGCTGCATGACCCCTTCCGGCGTCTGGCTAAGCTAAAGGGCTTTGATTTCACCCCAGTCCAGCTGAATTTTGGAGAGCCAGTCACGCCCAAACAATGCTGGCCCTGGTGTCTCAACCACTTGTAGGGTTTTAACCCTACAAGTGGCCCTTAAACTTGACCCTTAAACTTGACAATACACTTCATCTCTCCCTTAGGTGTGATTTTCTGCCCAGTGTAGGTTTTAAGTGTGACATGGCTCTTTGCTAGTTTCACGTGACCAAAATGTTCCTTATACTGTTTGTATGGGAGTACAGACACAGCTGAACCTGTGTCTAGTTCCATCTTGACCACCCTTCCCTGTACTTCGGGGCTGACCCATATCACAAGATCCTTGTCACTCACGTTATTAACCTCAAGGGATCCTAAGTAGTCATCGCTGTCTCCGTCATCACTGTCCACATAATTTGCTGGAGGTCGGGCAGCTTGTGTCTCCCTTTTCTTGGATTTACAAGCCCTCACAATATGGCCGGTCTTGTTACAGTGGTGACATTTTTCCCTTTTGTACGGACAACTTTTATGATCATGATTTCCCAAAAAAAGGTAGCAACTTTGATCACCTGGCTCTTTAGGGGATGGGGAACTCTTTTTCTCTGAAGGTCTAGCTTCCTTCTTAGGTTTAGGCTTCTTGTTTGGCCTTGACTTGGATAACAAATCAACTGGGTTTGACTCTTTACCCCCCTCTCAGGTATATTAAGGCCTGGGTCAAAAGAAAATTTTCGCCCCCAGCAAAGGGAGAAGAATTTGGGGAATTTGCGTGAACACTCGCGCGTTTCTATAGTTACAGTGGATCATGTTTCGTTGCTCGAGCTTCTGCGTCGCGTATTTCGTGGATAATGTCCGCCATTTTGAAACATCGACAGCGTACAGCAGTCTGTCCTATTTTGACCATGGATTTCAACGATGGAGCCGACCAAGAATAAAGATAAACACATGTCCTCCACCTTTTCTGTTTCCATATTTATTGCCTCTGAAGGCACGAACTGAAATGCGAATATTGCCCCTCTATTACATGTAACATAATAATAACTCCGGCGAAGGCTCGTTTGCTTATAGCTTGTATCTTGAAAAGAACAAATCATCATTAAAATAAACCCGTCTTAACCATCGTACCTTTTTATAAGAAAACATTTACGTGATCGATAGAAAAAGCGGACCAAAAGAACTGAAGGCTTCGCGTGTGCTTTTTTAAAACTTACACTGGTCTTGAAATTTTAATTATTTGTTTACAGTCGCTAGCTCGCGCCAAGTCTTTCAGTTTTACCCTAGTTTCACCCAGAGGGATACCAAATTGGAGGCAAACGTACCACACTATGTCACAGAAATGTGTTATATCTTAAAGATCATACTGTATATAAAAATTGATATTGATTTGGCGATATTATTTTGTCTTTGTCTTATAAACTTATAATAATTAAGCTTACGTGCTTCAATCTAGATGAAATCCTTTTGGTTTATTTATTTGTTTAAGAACTAAACATCCTGCAGCCTGTCGTTGAAAGGAAGGATGGAACATCTTGTTAACAGGAAGAGACTTCAAATTTATCATTCCCAGGCCAAATGCCCCTGTATTTACGGTGTGTGGTGAAACTACAGAATGCGCCTGTTTTGCTGCAGCTGTTAGCTCACTGACAATGGATGGGCCATCCAGACAGCCTGCTACTGAAAGATGAGGCATCAAAATAACAGGAAGAGCCTTCAACTGCACCATTCCTAAATGTTCCCATATCTACAGTGTGTGGGCCGGGAAACTATGCTGCACAAGTTTCTGCAGTTGTTGTCCTCTCTGACAAATAACAAGACTTGCAGACAGTATCATACCCAATCTTGGCAAAAATAAAACATCCTTCAAATGCAACATTGCAATTTAGGCTGACAATGTTCTTCACTTTGTGATGATATGAAGTCTACTATTTCCTGTGGCAAGAAAAGTCAAAGATATTTATCTGGAATTGCTGGACAGAAGACCTCATTGAGAGTTGCAACTGGATCATTGGAAATGCTGTTCATTAAATACAATGCAACCAATGCAAACGAGGCTTGATAAAAGAAGACACCATTCTTCTCCCAACCCCAAATTTGATATTAATGAAAAAGCAAACAGACCAGTGGACCCCAAAAGGGGCCCGTGGTTAACTATAAAATTTATTACCACTAAATATTAAGACCCAATTACATGAAGTGGCCGCCCTCAGTTGTCAGAGTCCCAAAAAATGTGCCACTTAATAGAGGATTAACTGTAGAATGATCAGCTGAGTGACATATGTAAATTGGTATCATGCACTAGCAAAGCTTGGAAAATGTTGTTTTGAACTTTACATTCACTGATTGGTACATTGTGACTGTAACTCAGCTACCAAATGCCGTGTTGTGGGTCTTTTCTCTGGAGTACCATTTATACAGGAAAAGCTAATTTACGAAGAGGCTCATATGGCTTATGCTGACACAGCAAAGGCAGTAGAAGCCCAAGTGCATAAACATCACTAGCCTGAGATTGGGGTGATTTCCTCTTAAAACGTCAGGGGCTATATGCTTGTGAAATTTTCTGTACCTTTCCTGATCTCTTGGAGATAGGAGGTAGACTTTGCCTTTGGCTAGGGTTGTAGATTTACCAAAATCTATAATTATGGGATGTAAACTGTTATTGCCTTCATTTATAATTACATTGTCAGCCTTTAAATCATTGTGAAGGTATTCCTTAGAATGAATGAAGTATAAGGCATCTGCACACTCGTACATAATTCTGTACCATTTACTTTGGTGATAATAAATACTTTTGAGCACTAGGCACTGGTCACAGTGACCCTCTATACCATGGAATTGGGTTATAAGAAGGTATGATTTGGCTTCTGTACACAATCCAAATAACAGAGGCAAACCTGTATTTAAAAATAGAAAAGAAAGAAAATAAACATGAGCTTCTATTGGATTCTCAAAGACTGGACAACAGTTTACTTTAAACAACAACAGGAAAGTAAATCATTAAAATTGCTCTCCAACAACAGCTGAGAACAGCTGTCTGCCACTCTTGTCTGGAATACTGATAATTACCTGGGTGTTCCATTTTAGCAAGAACAGATGCCTCATGTTTAACAAGAGACAGGGGAACATTCTCTTTAAATTGCTTCACAGCTACCATAATTCCCCTGTAGGTCTTCTTTGAGCAAATGCCAAAAAGACCCTCTCCAAGAACTTCACCATGGCTTCAAATGTAGTATCATCTGTTAAGTGATGTCGATTGATAATCTTTGGACTGATGATAATGGAAATAAATAACATTGCTAAGGGATTCAGTCATAATACAATGTGAGCTGTGGTCTAATACATCGACCTTTTTCAAACCCTCTCACTGGAATGGTGCCTAAATCATCTGATTAGGGTGAAGATGAGAAAAAATCCAAAAATTATGTGACTGTCAGTTGACTGACAGATTTTCTTTTCCAAGCATGGTATTAAATTAACTGATTGCACCATCTTACCTACATTGCACTTATTAATGTTATGCTCCAGATGTTTCACTTGGGTGTCGGGTTGGGAGTGGGGGTGAAGGGGGGGGGGGGGGTGAAGCAACTATGGGACATTTGACTTTCTAAATATTTTTTATTAATTTGTTATTGTTGTATCAATTTCCTCACCCTGGGGTCCAAAATGTAATCAATACAAAAAGAAAACGAAAATATGATGAATTTAACTATCTAGGAAAAGCACTAAAATGTTTTACCTAAGCTCAAATTATAACTGAAAAGTTTAAGACGTGGTACCACCTGCAACAGTTTCTGTGAGACTGTAATGGAAGTTGTGTTTCTTTCCAATTTTTTCCAATAGAATACAGCTTTTCTTTTCGCATCAAGTTCGGAGTTATTTAATTCTCTGATTTCTTGGCTGTGGGCTGCTTCCAGATGTTTCTCTATTTTAGACTTGATATGTGCACGCTTTTCTTTTTTTGTCATTTGCCGCATCTTATTAATTTTTTTTTTTTGCGAGAGATGTTTCGTTTGAGCCGCTTTCTGTGTAGTTCCTCTGTTGTGTTCGTTCTGAATTTCCTTTTCGGGATAACTAATTCGTGGCCTGTTTGAGCAATCTGGACCTTGTTTTGCCGACCGTCAGCAAGTGGGGCACTAGCACGATCAGCTACGGACTGAGGCAGTCTAGCAGCTTGACAAAACATGGGTCCATTTGCTTTATTTGTGGCCATTTCAAATCGAAATGTAGTTTTGAAATCTACGCGGCAATATTTCGCGCCTTTTCGCCCTTCTGTCATAAAAGGTAACTATGGCCAAATATGGCTAAGACGCTAGTTTCCAGAGCCTTGGTCCTCCAAATAAGAAAACCTGGGAACGAGATTGACGGGGTTACTAATCAGCGGTCTAATCGAGAAGCATGCACAAAGAAGCTAAAATCTCAGTTGCCATGGCGGTTGTCATGGAAATCTCGATTGCATGGATCCCAAGCTGAAGAGATGTGAGCATTTTACTCAAATCGTCCATCATGAAAGCTGACTAGTATTCCCCATGGTTTGAAAACAAGAAGACTTGAGTCCGATTTACAAGGTAAGGTTGAAAACAGCTGTTTATTTTACTTTACATGGCAATGACACTACAGATATCGTATAAATTGTAAAGCGTAGTGTCCAAAGAACGTCGCAGTGCATGAGCTTATTGTTTTTGAATAATTATTAATAGTTGAAACTTTTAAAGAACTTTGCCGCTAGTGAAGCTTATATAACACTACCAGGCTTACACTATCTACAGTGTCTCTAGCCCAAAGCATCCATTTTCCATTCTTTCAACAAAGCAGATGCATATTTGAGTTGGTTCTTAAGCTTTGCAGCTGTTGGATCATTTTTAATATCTTCAGGCAAAGCTAACAGACAATTGTTATTTACAAAGAATTCCCTTTCCCACTCATCAAATCTTCTTTTTAATCGGTGTTGTTCACTTAAAACCTTTGTCTGCACCAAGGCAAGTTTGGAGAGGTAGTCATTCTTAACGTGTCTAATGTTTGGCCAACTTTTATGCTGTCGTCTTGCTTGGTCTAGCTTTTCAACCTCTGGCGTGGGCCCAAGTACAAGAGATACTGCTTTGCAGAGTTTGGTCTGAAGCAACAGAGGGTCCTTGTTTTGATTTTCCTATGTTTCAAAGCAAGCAGAATAAAAAAGACACAGCGCACATTTTATTACACGAGTCACCTACTTGCACCAACAAGTACACTGTAATAATTAACAACAACATTCTTTCATTCTCTCTTACTATTAAGCTTTGTGATCAGCTGGCTACGAGTACACACATTTCACTGACAAAAAATGTGAACATGAATGGAACCGCCTTGAAAGTCAAGTTCAAAATTGAGGCAAAAGGCTTGATCTCTTGGTAAGTACAGTCTTTGACTTAGTTATCTCATCCAGCTTGAATGAGGCTCCCCTGTTTGCATCCTTAGTTTAGAGGGTTTACTTTTTTCTGTTCATGAACATACTTGTGCGATTTTTTGTTACATTGTTTTTGGTACAATTATGGAAAGATAGGCTGTTAATACTTGTACAATACTTACATGTACTTGATGCTTTGTACTGGAATCCTGTTGTTGTGGATAACTACATGTAGAACCACAATCTGCTATGATGTTTGAGTTGATTTCCTGTAAAACTGTACATCCCTTGCCTACATCAACTAAGCTTCAGGCACTAATCTTATTATGAAACAGTTTTTTGCTAAATCTACCACGTTCTAACAACCATCATACCTGATGAAAAGGCTCCTTGTTGTTTATCTGTGGCCAGCAGGTTGTCCTCTTCAAAGCTTATTGTCTCCTCTTCTTCAATGAGCCTGAAGGCCACTGGTTCACGGTCACAGCTTGGCTCTTGAGGAGCATCACTTGGTGGAGTCTCAATTTTGCTTGTGCAGTTGTCCTCTACTAATAATTGTTCACTGGCAACTGTTGACTGCTCGCTGTCATCTTGCATTGCACTGTCCACAGATGCTGGCTCTTCTGTCTGGGCAGGAAATTCAAACAAGGGGCCAGTCAAGTAGTCTGTGTAAATTCTGTGAACAGTGCCATCCTCGTCCTCATCACGAATTAGGTGTGCTGGGATAATGATTTCCCTCCTTAAGCACTCCTGCCAACACTCCATCAAATACTCGTCTTCATTCTTTAAGTTGCTAGACCTGAAGTGGTGCAGTGTGGGACCCTGCTCATGAAAACTAGCTTCACCATTGGCATCAAAAAACTCAACAAAGTCATCATCCTGTGACCACCACACATCTTCTCCTGGTAATAGAAAGTCACTTATCCTCTCTAAATGTGCCTGCCATTTACTAGAGTGTTTTTTAATGAGTGTCTTTGGGATTCTTGTATTTCTTTGGAGTGGAAGTGAATGTGCTAGACGTGAAACTACTGACTGCTGCTTTTCCACACTGTATTCTGACCTTCCTAGTTGTTCTTCAGCCTGTAAGCGAATGAATATGTTGCTAATGATGTTGCCTGGGTGATAGGATGATGTGGTGTTTGTGATGGATTTAACAGTGTTGAATGTGCGCTCCTCTTCTTCAGCATTTGAAGAACGTCCAGAAACAATGCGCAGCTGGATAGGGGCATGAGCTGTTAAGTCATGCAGGTAAGTTCCATAAAATTTCCTCATTGTCATTTTCTCAAGTTTAAAGCCAACAAGGTTTTCACAGAGTATGTGGTGGTACCAGCTAGAGTTGTGATAGCGTAGAATCAACCGTGGGGATCTACTTTCATCTCCCTTGTAGAGTATATCCTGCATGTCAACTAGAGTGTCCAGTAGATTTTGCACTCCTGCACTTGCAGTTCCCCTCACATAGCTTGAAGTTGTTATTAGTGAACATCGAAAATCAACGGCTCGTTTAGTTTCTTTCCTCCCAGTTGTTAGGTCAACAGCTTCAAGAACTTTCTTTTTACATTCTTCTTCCTCAATGTGAGCTGGTAGTTCCGTCAACAGGTTTTCAATGTGATGCGCAATGTCGTGCATTGGCTCACATGGAAGTACCTCATAACTTCCAAGATTTAAGGACTCCAGTGTTTTGCAAGGGTTAGTGAAAAGGAGTGCTGGGACACGGCTTACTCCATGCAAATCCTCATCTAAGAGATTTTGCAATTCTGGTTTTGTGCTTCCTTCGTATATCCCTCTTCCACCAAGCTCTTCTTCCAGTTCTTTCTTTTTCATTACACTAAATGGCTTTGGCTTTTGGAGAAGAGAGTTTCTTCTTCCTAATGGCACTTTCATAACGAGTTCATGTCTGTCTTTTAGAGACACATGCTTGCAGCGAAAGCAGTAATCCACTTCATGCACTCTACCTGCATGTGCTCCACAACCAGAGCAGTAGTAGTGCCCACCTTTCTGTTGTCCACTTTCAAATGCTCGTGATGGTGAGTCACCATGAAAAAACCTCATTATGTCCTTCATTTCAGTACCATTCTTTGTCTCCAAATTCTTTTGTAGGTGCTGTAGACAGCAGAGGCGTGTGTCTATGTAGGCAAGTTGCTCTACATCACAGCTCTTGCATCTTGCTACGATGTAAACATGAGGCTTTTCTACTTCTGCCTGCACATCAACATTCTTTCCTGTGGCTTCTCTATATTCTTTGCTGGTCATGTAAATTGCAGGATCATATAGGCAGTTGACTGTAAATATAATGTGGCCAGTGTTTGCTAAAGTTGAGTGATCATGCCATATCTGAAGGTGTCTTGTTCTTGACATTTTCATCAATTTGTTCCTCATTTTAGTGAGTCCATCCTCTTCGTTGTATTCATTTAGGTTCTTTAGTTGCCTAGTGACCTCTTCTCTTGACATTTCGGAGTAATATTCATCAGATTTAACTTTTATGTACTTTTCATGCATCTCCGGTGTTTTCTTTCTAATTTCTTCCAAAGGCTGCTTCCTTCCTTCCACAGCAGCAGTTGTTGTTTGAATTTGGCCATCTGAGCCAATGATCAGCTTTTCGTACTATGATGAGAAAGAAAAAAATGTCAATTGTTTTGGTTAGTATGTAACTTAAACAGGAGAAATAACTAATATTTCAAAGCTTAAATAGTATAGTTTACAACAAAAGTATAAATTAATTCAGTGCAAATTAATCAGTAGAGCATTAGTCTGATTTAAATTTTTCACATTTCCTTCTATTCATACTTTCAAAATTGATTTGTTCTATAAATTCACACCACAGCATGGAATATAATAAAATTTCACTTGTTTTCCAGAAATACTGTCTGATGATTGAACAGCTTACTTGTTTGAGGGACCAGAGCATTAGCAAGAATGTGAGGGATATGTCCCACTTTCACTTACCCTGGAGATGATGGCAGGTGATTATGTTTACCTGCTTTTACACAGATTTAATAGCTGATATTGCTTCAGAGAGAGCTATTGGTTCACCTGGGTCTGTAACTTTTGTGTCACATTTACCAGGATTTGTACTTTTAAAATCCCAAATCTGTTAAAAGGGAAGCCATCCTCACCTCTCTAGGAACTATGAGCTCTCCAACTGTAAATTCCCCTTGCTGTATCTTCAGCTTGAGTTTTTGTTTTAATCCTTCATTTGTTTCTGGTGTGGGGAGGCTAATTTCACCTCCCAATCCTTTGAGTTTCTTCCTTCTGGGCTGCCGGTCATTTTCAGATGGGCGTTTGAATCTGTGCAGGTTGACACCTTGGGAGATAAGCCATTCCTGGGCAATCTGACCACCATTTTTTGCAATTTGGCCCTTCTTGTTTGTGATTTGGTATCGTCTTGCAAGGTCAGACCAGTTTACATTGGTGTCACCCTCATATGATTCCACTTCTTCCTTTAGTCCGTTCTTGTCCCATGACACTTTGTCAAAGTTCCCAGCATGGCGCTTCTTTTTTGAAGGTGGTACCTCATTCTCTAAGTTGGTGGTCTCTTTTCTTTTCTCCGCAGATTGTTTCATCTCAAAGGAAGAGTCAAGGTGCTCTCGTTGTCTTGCTGCATATGATTGCCGCTCTCCAAGGCACCTTGACAATAAGCAAAATACAAAAAGGAATTTGTTTTTCTGTTTAAAAAATGTTATTGTATATGTATTTTTACGGCTTACAAAATTAATCGTGGGAATAAAAATTTAATAATAAAAAAGTAAATAAAGAGTCTATTAACTTGTGAATGTTGAATTTTCTTTGTTAATTATTGTGCAAATTGCGCAAATGAGAAAACCTTGAACACTTTTCATTTTGAAATACGTAACTGTATCGTCATTGATTATAATTTCACTTAATTACACGCACACAGCGCGTGACAAACGATAATTTCCTAATTATTGTATTACTGATCAATTGACACAGACACATCTGTGATAAGACAACAACTGAAGGCCATCGGGTAAATATTCTTTGTATTTCCTTTTGTGATGTGAAGACTATAAATAGACAGTTATGTCTCGCTTTACAGATTTCGAACTACACTACAGACCACAGACTACCTACTACTAAATGGAATAAAGTTTGAAACCGATAGCCTATTTTGTGGAATATTGGTACACACCGATACATTCGAAATCCGTGAGAATCCTCCAAGAATGGCAGCAGAAGCGAAAAAAAAAGAAGCAAAGAGAATTAGGACTTCAGCCAAGTCACGATTCACAAGGAAACGCAATGAATTCTTGAAGTCCATCCAGGATAACAAAGGTATGGATGCGGTCAAAAGAACCTTTGCGGACTTACACGAAGCTTGGAATATTGTCGAAGGTAAGCATGACATTTACATGATACACTTAACCGAAGACGAAATAGAGCAGAATGAAGCATGGATAAATGAATTACAAGAACTGTACGAAGAAGCAGCGACTGCTCACGCGCAGTACGTCAACGACCAAACCTTGCACGAGCAGAAACGAGTGGAAGAATTCCACAAACTAGAATCAATGAGACATGAGCAAGAAAAACTAAAGCGACTATTGGAACAATTCAGTATAAAAAAGAAGTCCATGAGGACTATATTTGACACCTTAGTTGAACACGCACGCGACGCAATGGAATCACAAAATAAGGACGTAAATACTCCAGAAGCTTTGCGCAAAACCGAAAGAGATTTAGATATCGCGCTCGCAGACTGTAAAGCAGTACATAACACAATGCTCGAGCTACTTGACTACGAAAACGTCGAGAAGGAAATCGAATGGATCCGAAACATGCACGCGCGCCATCAAGAGATCAGTGGCCGTATCGAAGCATTTATTTCAGCTAAAAGAGACGATAACAACGCGAAAGACAAAGGCAATCCGCTACAACTCGAAAAAATCAAAATGCCGTCATTTAACGGAAATGTAAGAAATTACCCACAATTTAAAACAGACTTTGAAAAACAAGTCATGCCGTCAATTAACTCCGATAACGCCCCATATGTTCTCAGATCATGTCTGGGAAAAGAGCCCGCCGACACGGTAAAAAGCGGCGACGACGATATTGATGCAATGTGGAAGAGACTGGACGAAAAATACGGCGATCCTGCAAAAGTCGCTGACGTCATAATGTGTGCAATTCAGAACATGAGGCCTATCAGAGAAGGCGAAAGTAAAAAATTCGTCGAACTCATCAACGTCATCGACGACGGTTACAAGACTTGAAAAGGTTAGGTTTAGAGAAAGAAATAACTACAACCAGTTCGGTGAGCATAATAGAAAGAAAGCTGCCAAATGATGCGAAAAGAGAGTGGGCGAAACTGGTAAGCTCCAAACACAGTCCCGTCGATAAAAGAGACAAGTTTCCAAGTCTGTTAAGATTTCTCCTTGAACAAAAACAAGCAATAGAATACGAAAACGCAGAGTTACGCTCAAGCGGCAGCCTTCCACTAAGGGGCTCTCTTCATTACCTAGAGAAAAAGAATGACAAAGTCGCCATCCCAGAAGGACAAGGTTCGTCACGATATAAGAGAACCAAATGCCTATACCATGAAGGTGCCAATCACTGGACTAATGAATGCAGACTTTATCTCTCAAAGCCAGTACAGGAAAGGCTTAACACATTAAAGGAAAGAGGAGCATGCTGGTCCTGCTTAAGACGGGGTCACAGAATTCAAGACTGTACAAGCAAGAAACCCTGTGGCGTTAACGATTGCAAAAGGTTTCACCACAAAACACTACACGAAGAAGAACAGGACAAAGGATCGCCGACCGACATCGCTTCCACAAGCGGTTCTGCAAGTGTATGCAATAACAACGAAATTGAAACGTGCTTACTCCAAATACAAAGGATACCTACAAAGAATGGATTTGCAAACGTCTTGTGGGACACGGGAGCGTCATTATGTTTTATCACAAACGCAAAAGCAAGAGCGGAAAACCTTAAGGGTATCAAAACTAAGCTGTCAATTATCAAAGTAGGCGGAGAAAGTGAAAATGTGGACACTTTCAGGTATAAGCTTCCACTTATTGACAAGCAGGGCAAAACAGTCGTATTCGTCGTTTACGGAATCGACAAGATAACCTCCCCCATTCCAGCAGTCAATATAAAGGGGATCTCTAAACTATTCAAAGACGTATCCGAAGAAGAACTGACAAGGCCCACCGGAGAAGTTGACGCCTTAATAGGCTATGAATACGCAGACTTCCACCCCTTAAAGGAACAAAGTTCTGGACATCTACTTTTATTGAGAAATCAGTTCGGACGATGCGTAGGTGGAACACACCCAGTTCTGAAAGGAATCAACGAGAAGTCCCTCATCGGAACCATACACGCCCATCATGTCAAGATGGCAAGAATCGAAGATTTCTACAACATGGAGAATCTCGGGATACAATGTATGCCTCGTTGCGGTGGATGTAAGTGCGGTAAATGCTCACTCGGAAGCAACGCATATACAATCAAAGAAGAAAAGGAATTAACATTAATTGAGAAAAATTTGAGCTATAACACAAGAGAAAAATTCTGGACGGCAGAATACCCTTGGATCAGAGACCCTTTTGATCTCCCAGATAACAGAAGAGCAGCATTCGGCATGCTTATATCAACCGAAAAACGACTTTCTAAAAACAAGAAACACGCTGAAATCTATCAACAACAGATACAGGACATGATAAATAGAGATGTAACTCGCAAACTTACACAAGAAGAATTGCAAGAATACAAAGGACCTGCGCACTACATCTCACATCACGAAGTGTTAAAGCCAGACTCCAAATCTACGCCAGTGAGAATTGTCTTTAACAGCAGTGCCAACTACATGGGTCATGTGCTAAACGAATACTGGGCTAAAGGACCCGACCTTTTAAACAGTCTACTAGGAATCCTCATCAGATTTAGAGAGAATGAAACAGCATTCATTGGCGACATCAAGAAAATGTATCACACAGTCAGAACAGGAATGATAGAACAACACACACACCGCTTCCTCTGGAGGAATATGGATGTAACTAGAGAACCGGACACGTACGTTATTCAAAGAGTTTCCTTTGGAGATAAACCTTCTGGCACTATAGCAACTGTTGCAAAGCGAAAGACAGCAGAGATGGCTAAAGAAAAATACCCACAAGCATCAAATCTACTCATAAACAATACATACATGGATGACATCATTAATAGCATTGACAATGTTGAAACTGCCAAAAAACTTACGAAAGAAATGGAAACCATCTTGAGTAACGGAAACTTCAAAATAAAGGAATGGATATATTCACATGACAATATTGCTCCAGACCAGGACCTTATACCAACGGACATAAAAACAGCACACGAGAAAGTACTAGGTGTTGTATGGAATCCAATTACGGATAATTTCTGCTTCAAAGTCAAGCTAAATGTCACACCCCAAAGCAAGAAACGACACCCTAAACCAAATCAAGGAACGACTACTAAAAATCCCAAGACTCTAACGAAGAGGATAATTCTATCACAAGTCAACAGTGTTTATGATCCACTCGGATTAGCGAGTCCTCTGATTGTCAGGGCAAAGATTCTTATGAGACGATTATGGATTCACAACCCAAAATTGGATTGGGATAACCCTATACCCGAAGAAGATCACCAAAACTGGGATAACTTCTTCCAAGATCTAAGGGAGATGGAAAAAATTCAAGTCAATCGATGCACTAAACCTAAAGAAGCAACGGGAAATCCAATCCTCGTAATATTCTGCGACGGATCTAATGATGCATATGGCGCATGTGCTTATGCTAGATGGAGACTTTCTAATGGAGACCACGAAACCACTCTCATCTTGTCCAAAAACCGCCTCACACCTTCCAAGAAACTTTCAATCGATCGGATAGAGCTCTGTGCAGCAGTATTAAATAAAAGACTAAAAACCACAATTACCGAACAATGCAGGTACCGTTTCGAGAAATGTTATCACATTACTGACTCTCAAATCGTTCACTCCATGATCCAAAAGGAATCCTATGGATTCAATACCTTCGCAGCAGTGCGGGTGGGAGAGATCCAAGAAGGAACCAACACGAAAGACTGGTACTGGACCGCAAGTGAATTTAACGTGGCTGATTTGTTAACAAGGGGAAGTAAACCAAACAATATCGACATAAACAGTAAATGGCAAAAGGGACCAGACTTCCTTAAACTTCACGAATCTGAATGGCCAATAACGAAAACATACTCGGAACAAAAAATGCCCATCAATACGATTAAACTAGAATTATCTTCACCAACCATCAAAACTAACACAGAAGATACACTTGCGTCAAGAATAAACATCGAAAAATATTCCAATTACAAAAAATTGCTACGAGTTACAGCAAGAATTTTGGCTATGTATAAGAAAGAACTAAAGCCAACATTGAAAAATGCAACACGAACGCTAACAGTAGATGACATCGACAATGCCGAACGTTTCTGGATTCTAGAATCACAAACTTTGATGCAAAAGGATATCCAATCGGGTAAATACAAGCGACTTTGCCCTCGCAAACGAGTCGACGGAATTTACGTTGTTGGGGGACGTGCTAGAGGATGGGTGGAAATGAGTTATAACAAAAGCGAGATCATCTTACTACCCTATGGACATACATTTTCACGTCTATATGCCGAGCACATACATAATCGAGGTCATCTAGGAGTGCTATCAACTGCAAGCAAAATACGAGCAAAATTTTGGATCATCAAATTACTGAAACTGGTGAAATCCATCAGAACAAACTGTGTAATATGCAAGAAATTGGATAAGAAATTAAACGAACAAATCATGGGAAAACTCCCGATTGAAAGATTAAAACCAGCCCCGGCATGGACCTACACAGCACTAGATCTATTCGGACCGTTTAAGATAAAAGATGAAGTTAAAAAACGAACAACTGGAAAGGCATATGGAATCATTTTTAACTGCCTCGGTACAAGAGCTGTCCACATAGATATTTCACCGGACTATAGTACCGAAAAATTCTTTATGGTACTTCGAAGATTTGTATCTATAAGAGGCTATCCATCCAAGATCTACTCAGACAATGGCTCCCAATTGGTAGCCGCAAGTGAGGAATTAAAGAAGATGGTCAAAAATTTAGACCAAAAAAGTTTACAGGATTATGGATGCGTAGAAGGATTTCAATGGGTGTTCTCTTCAGCAGACGCACCTTGGCAAAACGGTGTCTCGGAAGCGCTGATAAAATCAACGAAAAGAGCCATAACGGCAGCCGTCAGTGAAAGCATTCTAACATTTTCTGAATTACAAACTGTGTGTTATGAGGCCGCAAACTTACTTAATGAGAGACCGATTGGACGACATCCAACTTCCCCAGATGATAAGTACTTGTGCCCTAACGATCTTCTCCTAGGACGATCCACATCCAGAATACCTAATGGACCGTTTACACATTCAACCGATCCACGACGCCGATTTGAATTCATTCAAATGATTACAGACAACTTTTGGAAGAAATGGACAAGAGATTACTTTCCAAGCCTGTTAATACAACAGAAATGGCATACTGCACATAGAAACTTAGAAGTAGGAGACGTCGTTCTTATCCAGGATTCTAATCTTATCAGAAGCCAATGGAAACTGGGAAAGGTATCAAAGACATTCGAAGGACAAGACGGCAAAGTGCGCAAAGTTCAAGTACAGTATAAAAACCCAAAACCTGGAGAACCGGTATTGAAATATAACGGCAGAGGTTACGTCACAATCGAGAGACCAGTTAACAAATTGGTCGTTCTGTTACCCAATGATGAAGAGAAACTTCCTGATTAACTATTTGAGAAACACTCTGTTACTGTAAATATAAATACTGTTTTAACTCGCATTTGGCGGGGGGAGTGTATCGTCATTGATTATAATTTCACTTAATTACACCCACATAACGCGTGACAAACGATAATTTCCTAATTATTGTATTACTGATCAATTGACACAGACACACCTGTGATAAGACAACAACTGAAGGCCATCGGGTAAATATTCTTTGTATTTCCTTTTGTGATGTGAAGACTATAAATAGACAGTTATGTCTTGCTTTACAGATTTCGAACTACACTACAGACCACAGACTACCTACTACTAAATGGAATAAAGTTTGAAACCGATAGCCTATTTTGTGGAATATTGGTACACACCGATACAGTAACTATTGAGAAAATAGACAAACAAATTGCCCTTTTGTTTACACAGGCTGAATTTTAAGCTCACATGCTATGTGTAGATTCGAAAATTGTCATAGCAAAGTCAAATAAAAGAGGCAGTAAAAAAATTGTTAATAGGGGGTGTAGGCGAAGAAATTGATATTTCATAGTTTTGATTTCAAGAGGTTTTTTTTTCCTTTCATAATAATTACCTCAAAAGGGAAGTTTTTTCCCATTCATCTTCTACTTTCTGCTTGTAATTTCTATACATTGCTCTCCTTTCTCTTTTCGCTTCAGTTGGGGACTTTTTCTTCTGAATCTGGAGTTCTGGAAGTTTGGTGAGGGTCTCCCCAAACGAGGTGTTGCAGACTTTCTGAAAGGTGGCATCTATTTTGTTATAGAGAGCTCTCGCTATGTCTTTCACTTCTGTTGCCTTGAGTGGCTTGATATTCTGCTCCTGCTTACCAGCAATAAAAAATGGATTTTCTTTTGCCATCCCCACGAACTGATTTGACTTGACTGGTAGCAAGGCCTGCACCTCGGCATAGCGATGATAGCACCCTTTGCAGTTGGCAAAGGAATGTTCGCTTTTTTTCGCTGGCGCCATTTTTTTCCAGTTTTGAATGCTGAATGTTTCTAGGTATTTCTTCTTTTCGTCTTTTTTTCTGGGATTCCAGTTACTAAACATTGCTCGGAGGGATGGTATTTTCTTTTGAAACTTCAAAAACTCAATTGAAAACTCCTCAGCTCTGTCCTCGAAAGCTTCTTCGAACTGTTTGTAACACTCTTGCATCAAGCGCGCCCTAAATTTGGCTGTTCCTTCTCCATTTTCCCGCTGAAGGGTTCGTGTTGTTTCTCTTACTATCTCTAAAGCAGCCACTCGAGCAAAACCACAACTTGTTGGGCAAATAAGCGTAGCAACCATGTCGACTGCTGAGAATAATATCGAAGCTAATGTTCTCGAACCACCTTTGCAACTGTGCTTGAAGTCCGCGCTCTTTTAACTGAGCGGGACATTATATTAGCGAATAAATTAAGATCAGATCATCTTTCAAGTATTTTGTTACTATAATACTGTATCATAAGTCCAAGAGACCGCATTTTGGAGCCAGAATTTAATTTGACCGTAGTAATAATAATACCTTCGATCATGGTAAACGGTCATAAATTCCCGGCTTTTCTCGCGTTACTCCGTCGATTGAACTTGCAAAACTAAAAAAAAAACACATTTCGTTCGAGTGCTACCCTTTTTATTGGTAAAAGAAAGCATTTAAGGCAAAACGTTGGTGGAAGCGGGGAGGTTTTCTCTGCAGACAAGAACTCTGCAGGTTCGTCCGCCATCTTGCCTTCTCTTTAAATTGTCATAGCAACAGGAATACTCCGCTGTTTCTTAGTACCGTAGGTGCAGGAACAAAATGGCGCTTTTAGTCAAACGTTGCAGGACTTCGCGAAACCTCACTGCAGGAGCATTTTTTGCCGACCTTAAATGCGAGTTTACCAGTAAAAAGTTTTGTGGGTTCTTATTTAACATATTTGTAACTGGAATGGTTGCATTAGTGTAGCGAGAAAAGATCAGTTAATACAGAATCATTCGCGAACCGCCAAAAAGTGTTTTTCTTCATTGTAGCATTTTATCCAGAAAGTTGAGACATCCTTGCCAGTAAGTTTCGAATTCTTCATGTCATGAACTATTCTCCTGCCAAAAATTACGTTTTAAGGCAAACGCAAGGTACTCCTGCAAGGCAAGGGAGTAATATTGGCGGGAAAACGTTCGTTAATATGTCACGTGACACTTTCCTGGTGACATCAAACATCGAAAAAAAAAGGAAAAAATATTTTAAAGCATTCTAGCCGATAATGAACCCAACACACGAGTTTTCACTTTTTTAATTAATTTTTATTTTATTTTTGCTTATTTTTTAATTCACACCCAGGCCTTAATATACCTGAGCTGGAGAGCTTCAATATCCTTGTAAGATTGCTCAATAGCGATGCATTTCGCTACAGCAATGTCAAATGTCAGTTCCTCGAGTTTGAGTTTCAAAAGCTCTGACATCATTCTCTTATCTCGAATACCCGAAACCAATCTATCTCTGAGCCTTTCCAGTCGCATGGCATCATTAAACTTGCAATCAGTAGCTAGATGCTTTAGAACAGCAACATACTGACTCACCGTTTCTCCTGCGTTTCGCGCTCGGTTGTCAAACTCATACCTGGCGACTAGAGCAGATTTCTGGGGCTTCAATTGCTTCTGGAGACCCTCTACGATCGTGTCATACGTGAGAGAATCTTCTCTTAACAATATCGGGGCCACCAAATCTTTCGCCAGCTGGTACGTTTCGGTGGGAAGATTAGTTAACGAGTCGGTCACTCCATTGGCCAAAAAGAAGAATTCTAGCTGTTCTGCATACGCTTCGAAGTCGGTTCCCACTGCGAACTTCTGAACTTTTCCGATGTTCCGAACCGGATTTTGTGCCGCATCAGTCTCGGCTGGCATCTTGAGAGGTCGTGTGGATCTTGTTTAGGAATTTCTTTCACTTTTTCCGAAGTAAAATAACCCTAAGATCCCGTTCTCGTCGCCAAAATTGTCATGTATTGACAAGAGATCTAGGAACGCACCCGGACAACATGGCGGTTCACTGCAAACACGTTTTATTGAATCTATGCGTGCGCATGTAATTACTATATATGGTAAACGCACAGGGAGACCATAACAACAATCAAGAACGTAAGAACAAAAACAATAATAAAAATAAAGTAAAACAGTTAACAAATTAATTTAAATATCATCTTGTGACCTTGGATGCTTACAATGCATGTAAAGATGGACACTTCTGATTGTGGATACTTTCGGGGAGACGAAACATTTGATGATCATGCAGCATCTGCACTACAAGAGTTTGACGAAAAAACATGAAATACTCATGACATTAAAAGCAACGACAAGAACAACAACAAAGAAACAAGTACTTTTGGGGACTAGAATAGAAGCTACATGAAACTGTGTATTCGGTTGGACTGTTTGCATCCTCATTTCTGCAGTCTGCATTGTATTCAGTTGAAACTCTAAGCAAATATTTTATAAGGAACAATCTTCATTAAATGACTACCATGAAAAGTTATTAAGAACTGTCCCCTTCCAGAAAAGCTTATTTCAAACCATGAGTTTCGTTTATCTCTGAATTTGACTGCCATGCTAATAGTTGACCTTCAAGTTCATGTACTTACTGTTACACATTACAGAGATAAACTCCACAAATTCCTTGTGTTTGCATGTTACAGCCTTTGCCAATGGCAGTGGCAATATTGTTATTGTCACCTCAGCCGTTTCTCCTGAAACAGAGAACAGCAGTAGTTAGTGGTGGGTTATGTGTCTATTAGATTTGTTTTGTCCCTTTTTCCTATCTTTTTATTCTATTGTCTCAGCTGGTCATTGATTATGAAGATATCATATAAAACAACTGGAATCAAGACAAATTTGCAGTTCAGTTTACAACCAAAGTCAGTTTAAAGAAAAAAAAAGGCAGCAATAGCATGCAGCAGTACAAGCCATTACTTTATAGCGGAGCCAGCGCGCTAGCGCGTCAGCGGAGCTCCATTGCTAAGGAAATTTGGTAATCTATCAAGCCAAAAAATTTTGGTAGTGACGTAGTAGTCACGTGACCGTCCGTCCTTACATCCGTACGTCCGTCCGTCCGCACCACAGGGCTACCAATACACTTCCTACACTGGATATAACCCTGTGCTGAATCCCGTGTGTTTTCGGCGCGAAATCGCATGTTGACCCGCGTTGTAGCAAAACAAGCAAAGACAACAAAAGTCAAAAACAAATTTGTTAATGGAAAAAAAAGTTCAAAAGAACACTCAGTTGTCTTTTTGGTGGAAGGGGAAAAGTTCAATCTAGGCGAAAGAAACTCGGCGATAAAGTTCAGGCAAAAAGTTCAAATTTGCCTCGTCGGTTCTGTTCAAACTCGGTCGGCACACCGCTTGAGTTCGCAGCTTTTCGCAGCGGTTTCGACGCCAAATATAGCAGAGCTAGTGCTTTTTGGTTTTTTCTGTCCACAACCATGGTTTTTACGGCGTTTCGAACACAGTTTGCCGGGAAAAACACCAGCATTTTCATGCTGATAGGCAGCTTGTCACGAAGAAAGAAATAAGTATTAAAATTAACCACGTAAACAAAGTCAAACGCCCATGGCCTAGCGGACTAGTTACCGGCGTCTCACGCCGACGACCCGGGTTCGACACTCAGCGGGAGCAACAATTTTTTTCTTTTTTTTCTTTGTTTTTGTTTTTTTTTTTTTAATAAAACGACTTGGATGAGAGTATTTTCACAAATTAATAACTGCCAGCAAAACCAAAACAAAAAAACAAAACAAAAAACAAAAGCAAAAAACAGACAAAACAAAAACGGGGGCTCCGCTTTTAGGCTTGGCTAAATCTATATATTATCTCATATTGTGAAATTAAATGTGTAAACACGATAATTAAAAACAAAGCCTTAACCCATATTCAATCGGTGTGAATGTGATCACTCGCACTGGTATAGCAGCTTGAAGAGCTAACAAAAAAGCTGTCACTTGCAAACTGTACCAAGCATAAAGATCTCACATTATGGAAATACCGGTATATGTTAGAATACAAACATGATAATTCAAAACAAAGGCAAAACCCATAATCAATCAATGTGAATGTGGTCAATCACAGTGGTACAGCAGCTTGAATATCTGACAAAAAAAGGCGTCACTCGCAAACTGTACCAAGCGTAAAGATCTCACATTATGAAATTAATGTGCAAACATGATAATTCAAAACAAAGAAAATATATTTGAATTTTGATCAAAAGGTGTGGGTGTAAGGAACGGAAATTGTACTTGTTATATTAAAATCGATGCGAAGGACTGGACCGAAATTAAGGTGACGTAATGTTGTCACGTGAATTGTACGCGAGTAGTTTTCCGCCATGTTGATGTGTATTCTAGCTTGCTTCGAAGCAACAATACAGTGAAATACAGCTTGGAATCACAAGGCCATTCTTGCTGGTCGTGTTTTCCGTGTTACATTTTGGGGGCCTGTCCGGGAGAGTAAATCGAGAGGAAATTCAGTGGAAATTTGATGGATTTGTGCTCGAATTTGGACGATGAAACCCGAGTGCTCTGATGTCATGTAACTTGTGGATGTGTGGATTGCAGCCCGAAAGCAAACGATTCGCTTCGTGTGAAGGATACAGCTGAAAGAATTGTGGTTCCGGAGATCCTGTCGGCGTCCGAGAGGTACATTTTGTTATTCTGAGGCTTGTTGGTTGTGCTGTTGTTGTTAGCGATGGCCGAAGAAAAACAAATATTGTTGGATCGTAAAGTTTTGTCACTTGACCTGGAATCAGTTAGGAAATTCGCCATCCAAGCGAAAGTTGACGAGTCAGATTTAGAGGGAAAGGGAAAGTTAGACATTATTCGGGCCATAAGACGCAAAGTGGAAGATTCTGTGAATAAATTGCACGGTGATGACCAGATTGAATATCTTGATGGGTTAATGATCCACCTGGGCCCTCCACCGCTCGAGGGAATGGAAGATAAGTACGGAGATCCTGAAACGGAAATGAAAGAAAAGCTGGACAAGCTCAAGACAGAACTGACTGAACTAGAATCTAAGAAAAAGGCAACAGTTCAGGAAGGCAAATCTGCCAGTTCAGCAGACGATAGTGACACTATTAAGATTCCGTTGCTAGGTGTTCAGCAGACTATTCTCCGAAGGGATTTCAAGATCCAAGGGGTGGTAGGAGACCCTGGCCAGAAAGATAAACTAGGATATCAGGCGTTAATGTCTCAAATAGAAGCAGGGATTGCGAAGGGGTACAGCGACAAAGAAGTAGTGAGTGCGGTAGTTCGAGCTGTGCAGCCAGGCCTGCAACTTCGAAGTTACCTGGAAAACACGGTGGAACTGACCCTGCCCAAATTACGAAAAATTATTCGCTTTCATTTCCATGAGAAAAACGCCACCGAGTTATATCAACTGCTTACAAACCTGGCCCAGGAACCTAAAGAAGATCCCCCGTCTTTCTTGATGAGAGCATTGACCATTCGTCAAAAGATTATCAGTGCATCTAAGGAGTCAGGAACTGGAATTAAGTATGATGCCTCCTCAGTTCAGAGCTTGTTCCTCCATGCTCTAGAGACCGGCTTGGCCGATGAAACGATCCGCGCTAAGATAAGGCCGCTTACACAAAACCCCTCAGTAGCAGACGAAGATTTGATTGAGGCAATGAGCTTGGCCATGTCAGCGGAGACCGAGAGGAGTCACAAGTTCGGCTTATCGAGTAAGACGAAGTCTGTCAAGGTGTCCACAGTGGAGGGAGGGGTCGACGCCAGAGTGAAGAAGGATCAAGAGCTACTAGCTACACTCAAAGCCGTTCAAGCTGACTTGGCTACAGTGCAGTCTGAAATGAAAACACTTCGTAGTACAGTAACAGCGTCAAGTAAACCCCCAACTGGATTCAATCATAATGGGAACAGAGTAGAACCGAGACAAGTGGGTTGCAGAGTGTGCAGAGAAAAAGGAGAAGGAGACAAGTGCTCACACTGCTATCTCTGTGGTGGTTTAAATCATATTGCAAGGTATTGCCGAACCAAGTTCAACAATCAGCAGGGAAACGGCCGCAGGCTGCCCCCGCGGGACAGGGAGTAGCCTTACCCAAAGAGCAAAAGTCCCATCACTGTGCTAATTGCCTGAAGTTTGCATCGTACACGGAGTTACGACGATGTTCATCGTGCCAGTCAGCTCTTTATTGTTCAGTGGACTGCCAGAAGAATCACCGGCCTAGACACAAGGTCCTGTGTAAGGCTATCAAGGAACTTTCAGAGAGGACACAAAATACCGAAAAGGGCTTAGGAGATGCTCAAGATATGGGTGTGTTCAGTAGTCACATGACCCCAAAGCAACAAGATTACGAAGCAAAGCTGGTGGGTAGAAAGTGTTCTGTGCAGTGCTACCTTAATGATAAACTGATGGAAGTATTATGGGATACCAGCGCACAAGTGTCTCTAATCTCTGAGGATGTTTTGAAAAGTCAGCTGCCATCTGTTCAAGTAAGAGACATTTGTCAGTTGCTCGATACACAAGGCAGTATTAGTTTGCAAGCAGCGAATGGGACAGATATCCCTTATAGTGGATGGGCAGAAATTGATTTGGAATTAGCAGCCGATACTGAAACTAAGATTAAAGTGCCATTCTTAGTGACCGAGGAGAATATTGATCAGCCCCTGATTGGTTTCAACGTTATAGAGTTAATCGTCAAAGAGGATCATGGGAAAAGAGACGATAAATTAGTAGAGAAATTGGAGAATTCCTTTATACACTGTGAGAGAAAGAACATACCGGCCTTGGTCAACTTCATTCGAAGTAGTGATTGTGATGAACTATGTGTCGTAAAGTCAACGAAGACCACGTGCATTATCCCTGCGGGACAAACGGTTCCGGTGCCGTGTCGTGCAAATACTGGTCCAATTCAGCGTAAAACGCCTGTTCTCTTTGAACCAGATGAACTAGCGCAGTGGCCTCCAGGTCTAGAAGTACACGAGGGGTTGACTGTAGTAAAAGAAGGTAATTCAACCATCAAAAATGTCACCGTCACCAATGACTCGGACCATGACATTGTACTGCCTGGGAGAGTGACTCTAGGACGGCTTCAACAAGTTCGTTCTGTGACCCCTGTTGCAGTGAAGCTTAAAGATCCAGTGGAAGAATCTTATGAGCAAGAGAATCCATGTGAGGAGAATTCAGTACCCAAACAAAGTGGGAGCATCAGCTGTGAAATGCCTGAGGTGGACTTGAGTGGGCTGACTATCAAACAAGGAGAACAAGCTGAACAGCTACTGCGTGAAGAAGCGGATACATTCGCTAGGAACGACAATGACATTGGATGTATCCCAGAGCTACAGATGGACATCAACTTAACGGATAGTCAACCAGTTCAAAAGAACTACCTTGCAGTACCACGCCCATTATACCCAGAGGTTAAGGCGTACATCGAGGACCTACTTAACCGAGGTTTCATCAGGAAATCTAAGTCACCATTTTCAAGCAGTGTTGTCTGTGTGCGAAAGAAAGATGGCGGAATGAGACTGTGCATAGATTACAGAGAACTGAACAAGAAAACCATACCAGACCGCCACCCCATCCCTCGAATTCAAGAGGCTTTGGACAGCTTGGGAGGTAAATCTTGGTTTAGTGTATTGGACCAGGGGAAAGCGTACCACCAAGGATTTATTAGACAGCAAAGCCAACCACTAACTGCTTTCATAACCCCATGGGGTTTATATGAATGGGTTAGAGTCCCCTTCGGCTTGATGAACGCACCAGCCAATTTCCAGCGATTTGTGGAAAACTGTCTTGGAGAGCTTCGCGATGAGATTTGTATCCCGTACCTGGATGATGTGATAGTGTTTTCACAGTCTTTTGACGAGCACATTGAACATCTCCGCAAAGTCTTGCGACGTTTGAAGAATCATGGAGTGAAATTGAAAGCGAAAAAGTGTAAATTGTTCAAGCCTGAAGTGTCCTTCCTCGGCAGAATCATCTCGAGAGATGGATACCGAATGGATCCTAAAGCTACGAATGCAGTGACAACTCTAAAAGGCGTGAAACCAAAGACAGTCGGAGAAGTGAGAAGTATCATGGGTTTGCTTGGTGTATACCGTCGTCATATTCCGAACTTTGCTCAGACAGCGAAGCCCATCTATGATCTTTTGACACGTAGCTCATCAATTTCATGAGGGACGCACAGTGACTAGTCGTAATATCAGCAAATCCAGTGGACAGTTACCATCTTCAGCATCAGTAAACTGGGAGCCTAAGCACCAGACAGCTTTAAATACTTTGATAGATCAAGTTACCACTCCACCTCTATTGGCATATCCAGAATACAGTTCACCATTCATCGTGCACACGGATGCTTCTCAAGAAGGCTTAGGCGCTGTCCTTTACCAGACACAAAACGGCATTATGCGAGTCATTGCCTTTGCATCAAGGACTTTCACCCCATCGGAACGCAAGTATCATCTGCACTCTGGTAAATTGGAATTCTTAGCATTGAAATGGGCAGTCACGGAACAGTTCCGAGACTACCTTTACTACGCACCGGAGTTCGTCGTCTACACGGACAATAACCCCCTGACATATGTTTTAACAACCGCGAAGCTGAATGCTACCGGACTGAGGTGGGTTGGAGAGCTTGCTGAATTTAACTTTGAAATACGGTATAGACCTGGGAAGTCAAACACAGATGCTGACAGCCTGTCAAGGCTTCCCGCTGATTTCAAGGTATATATGGACAGCTGCAGTGAAATAATCTCTCCAGAAAGCCTGCAAGCTTCTATCTCAGCAGTTAATGCCTTAGCCAATGGAGACTCAATCTGGTTGACGTCTTTGACGGACAAGGAAGAGGAACTCCCGCAAGATGATGTTTTGTTTCCTCCCACCTGCAATCAAGTAAGAGTAATTGATCTAGTGAAGGGTCAACAGGAAGATCCTAGTATTGGTCGAGTGTTAAAGTTCATCAAAGCCACACGGAAACCCACAGTGACACAGAAACGCCGTGAACCGCCGCCAGTCCGCAAGTACTTAAATGACTGGCACAAGCTTCACATTGACAAAAAGAGTGGCATTCTCTACCGTAACCAGCAAGTGGTTCTACCACAAAAATTTCGGCGACTTGCGTACCGTGAACTCCATGAGGAAATGGGCCACCTCGGTGTAGAGCGGGTATTAGCCTTAGCCCGTGAAAGGTTTTATTGGCCGTACAGGAGGAAAGACATAGAGCACTTCATTCACCACACATGTAAATGCTTGAAGCAACGACCACCTAGCCTCCACACAAGACAGCCTCTTCAGCCCATTGTCACGACAGCTCCACTGCAGATGCTTTCAATTGACTCTGTTCATTTAGAACGGAGCTCCGGGGGCTACGAATACATCTTGGTTTTGGTAGACCATTTCACCAAATACGCTCAGGCTTATCCAACACGGAATAAAACTGCAGTCACAGCCGCAGATTTTTAACTATAATTTTTAACTATAAGTAATTAATTAGATTTATTGTATTTTTATTTTAATTTAAGATTTTTATCACCATACTAGTTTTTTAGGGTTGCGCCTCGCATGGGTAACATTATTCTCCCTTTCGCGCAATTCCTTTTTGGTCGTTTTTTTTTTTAAATTATTATTGTAAATTTTAAGATCTTTAATGACTTTATTCCACGCTTCGGATTTCCGGAAAAACTGCACCATGACATGGGGGGAGAGTTTGAAAACCGTCTGTTCAAGCGATTAGAGGAACTATCTGGAGTAACGCATTCACGTACTACCCCTTATCATCCTCAAGGGAATGGTTTGGTTGAGAGGATGAATCGTACGCTTCTTTGTATGTTGCGGACCCTCCCTGACACCCACAAGTCGAACTGGAAAGACCACGTGAATAAGTTGGTGCATGCGTATAATTACACAGTCCATGAGTCCACCGGATTTTCGCCCTTCCACCTGCTATTCGGAAGAAGCCCTCGTCTACCGATTGGTCTCATCTTCGACTTGCCAGCAAAACCGGGGTCCACATCACACACGGAGTACGCGTCCAAATGGAAGAGCGCAAAGCAAGAGGCCTATTCACTTGCCTCAAAGGCAGCCAGAGAAAGTGCTTCACGTGGAAAGAAACACTATGACAAACGAGTACGGTCTTCGGTTTTACAAGCAGGCGATCGTGTCCTAGTCCGCAACCTGACCCCAAGAGGTGGACCTGGAAAACTAAAGAGCTTTTGGGAAGACGAAATTCATGTCGTAGTGGCACGTAAAGGAGAGGGCAGCCCAGTATATGAGGTGCGACCAGAATCTTCAAAAGGACGCAGTCGTACTTTACACCGTAATCTTCTCCTACCTTGCGATTACCTTCCCTCCAAACCTTGGGAAGAACTCCCTCAAATCAAGAGGTATCGACCACCTACGCCACACCCCCGTGCAAATGACGAACTACTGGAACAGAACAGGGACAGCGACGAAAGTGACAGTGATGATGAATTACCAACATTTACTTGCCACAGTCAATCTCTACCTACAACCGCTGGGAACAACCCACCTCAGGATTTAGCAACGACTACAGGTGAACCGACAAATCAAGAGGAGCAGTCCCCAGGCAGCAATATTGACCTAGTCAATGACTCGACAGAGGGGGAGAGCCACCCTGATCCAGCACCTACTGTCCAGGCTGAAGAAGACGTGCATGGAAATTTTGGACAACCAGGTGAAACTCAAGCTAGTGGCAACCAAAATCGTCCCCACCGTGTGACGCAAGCTCCAAAACGGCTGACCTACCCAACTGTAGGGAACCCAACTTACGTGAGACCAGTTGAAGTACAACCAGCTGCGGGTGTTAACCAATTCGGTATGACAACACCAGTACATACTCGTGCATTCGAGCCTGTAGTCAACCCGTACAGCATATCACCGTCAGCGATGTTTTGGACACCCCCAGGTTTGGCACCAGTGATGTTCTCAACTATGGCACCAGGCATGTGCTTTCAAGGATTACCGTTACAGCATTGGGGAGCACCCAACCAGTTACCTCTTTATTGACAGTCTTGATTTCATTACTTATAAGCATGTTTGTTTCGCAGAAAATAAGCTAGTTTTCAAGTGTGTATTTCGAGAGTTCAGCATTCTGAACCGTTTTAGAAACTACTTAAGCTAGTTTTCACAATACAGATTGAAGGGCATGTAATCGTAAGTTAGGGCCAGAGAACTCTTGATATTTAGTGGCACCCTTGAAGATGGGCCTGATCACCCCACTTCAGGACTCCGATGAACAAGGAATCCAGATGGAGGAGCCACGGACCAAGGACATTCTGTATTGCTTTTATGTCAGGGATGACACATTTCTTTAAGAAGGGAGGAGATGTAAGGAACGGAAATTGTACTTGTTATATTAAAATCGATGCGAAGGACTGGACCGAAATTAAGGTGACGTAATGTTGTCACGTGAATTGTACGCGAGTAGTTTTCCGCCATGTTGATGTGTATTCTAGCTTGCTTCGAAGCAACAATACAGTGAAATACAGCTTGGAATCACAAAGCCATTCTTGCTGGTCGTGTTTTCCGTGTTACATGGGCCCTCAGAAATGAGCCATAAATGAGTCATAAATATTATGAACAGGTCAAATTGAAGCTTCAACATCCCCCCCCCGGGGCATACCCCGGGCATTTGACTGTGCATCGTGCCCGGAGAGGGGGAATAAATATTTGAACGTTGCCTTGGAAGGGTGGGGAATTTGATCTGGATTTATCTCTTGTTCTAGTGTAATACACCCGTGAGTTTTTTCGGTTTTTGCAGATAGAATTTTGCCTTTGTTTGCAAATTACTCTTTCAAAAGGGTCTTTAAAAGAAGTTTGACGGTGTCATAACGGCAGATCAGTCTCTCTGAAAAGCGTGAACAGTGTTTGATTAAAGACGAAATTTGCCTTTGAGGAGAGGTATTTCAGTACTAACTGGTGGGGCATTTGAACGGCTTTTTTGCCCCAAGGGGAGGGAATTTCAACAAGCCAATCTTCAAAATTCAAACGCCCGGGGGGGTTGCCCGGAGGGGGATGTTGAAGCTTCAATTTGACTGGTACATGTACCTGTACATTACTTTTGAAGTCCCTAAGAAAATGTCATCAAGAACACTTCAAGTGCGGGGGACTTCGCTCAAACGTAGTAAATATCAAACAAGGCAAGAATATTTGGATATATCAAAGCCTAAGCTTACGTTTTACAGTCTAAACTTAAGCTTACCTTGGCTATCACAACAGCAACCATGAGGCATCAAATATGGCGGCCAAACTTGACTCGTTTAAGCTAGATTAATGGCAGAAAACATTCCCACCGATCGTTAATCCGCTGTAAGAAGATTGTATGCATCTATGCACAGAACGTGAAGCAAGAAGAAGGAATAGTTCACAAGCCATCTCTCCAAAGCGACAGAAATTTATACCTCAAATGCTGAATACTACCGAAGGTCGTTGAAACAGGCGCCAAAAATGCGAAAAGCACGTCGGGAAGGAACTACTGTGCGCATGATCAATCCGTACCCAAGGTCACTCGGCCAAACCGGTCAGCCAGCGGGGAACCGACGAGTAAACGCGAGAAAATGAAAATGCAAACCGCTTTTCGAATAATATAAATTGGTGGTACATCACAAAAATAGCAATATCAGTACTCTAAAATAAAATGTACAACAAATTTGCTCGATTGGCACACTTGCGGTAAATTCATTTTTTCGTCCAGTGCTAGATTTATTCTTTACTCAACATATTGAGTAAAATACACATTTTACTCAAAGAGTCAGTTTAACTCATTTTCAAAAATGCTTTTTTTTGCTGTGTACTTGCGAAGAAACTTCATGAGGTTCTCCAGCTTTGTTTTGAAAACTATTTTATGGCCATAGGTTAAAATTTCTAAACATTTCCAAACAACGTTAAGAGCATCATTAAAAGCGTTCTGGACTAAAATATCGCTCTTGATCGTGAGGAGGAATCCGAACTGGAGAGTATATCAGTTTAAACTGCGCGTATCTTGGAGTACCAGGAATGGAAAGCCGCCAAGTTTCCGTTCGAATCCGTTTGCGGAAACCTGAAGGAAACACCTTGCTCGTTTCAGCCAACGGAAAAGTTGCAAAAACGCGATGGAAACATTTTAAACGTTTCAGCTAACGGAAACGCCAAACATTGTCACCATTCTTCTCTTACACGTTTCCCGTCGTAACCAATCTGCGGAAACGTAACGGAAATGTGAACTATCAGGTTTCCGTCACTTTTCCGAATTACGGAAACGCCTTATTTCATCCTGTGTACGCTCGATTTTCAATACGATTTTCCATTCTCGGGATGAAGACTTTCCTTTAAATAGCTCATGACCAAAAGGAAATGACCTGAAGGATTGCCTTAAACTGGACGGCGCATATAGAAGAAAAAGGAGAGCTTGAAGGCAAGAAATCCTTGTCCTCCCGGTGTTCGGGAGGTCATGGGTTCGATTCCCGTCGGGGACTCAGATTTTTTCTTTGTCCCACGCTCGTGACAAACTGAATATTCCATCTTTCTCATTTCTTTCCGCTTAAAATTTACCATCTTCCTTTCTTCATTATCACAAACAGTGCCTTCGACATTGCTGATCCTAGCAGTGTTTAGGGCGCGTGTCACAGCGAACTCGGTAAATATAAGCTTACTCACCACGAGTCTCCCAGTAGCTCAGTGGCTAGAGCGCCCGACCTAACCGGTGTACTGGAGGTCATGGGTTTGATTCCCGTCGATGACTCAGTTTTTTTTTTCTTTGTCCGACGCTCATGACAAACTGAATAGTACAATATCCTCACTGTCTACTGCTTAACACATCGTGAAACTAAGTTATGGGAGAGAGATCCGCGGATTGTTGTGGAAAGAGGTAGACAGCAAGGATAGATCTCGAGATGTAAGGAGTTGTCAACCAACACCAGGGGAGGAGGGTGGGGCGAACCATGATAAGTCGTCTCGGCGATCGGCGCTGTGACACAGTGAAATCAAAGCCACGTGGAGTATTCTATTTATAAGGGAAGCCCGCAGTGCATTGATGCGTCCCAAAGGACGGCAGAGTATTTTACTGGTCGTTTCACGATGCGTTAATTAATTATTCAGTGAGAATAGTACTATATCCTCACTGTCTACTGCTTAACACATCGTGAAACTAAGTTATGGGAGAGAGATCCGCTCTTTGCTATTCCCTGAGGCAGTCTGCTATAACCTAGGTCTTCCCCAAAACGCACATCGACCTTATAATCTTCAATACCCAACACTCAACACCCAACACTCCATAACTCCAAAAGAGATTTATTAACTAACAACAAGTTAAAATCCAATAGAAATAACAAAAAATAACCAACGTAGTGTACTGGAATGAATGTCCCTAAGTTAAGAAAGATGTAATTCAACTATACGAAATTCTCTGCAAATTCCCTTGGTTGGAGAGTTGTAGGGCGGGCTGAGAGCCCGTAGAAGTAAGGTTGAGCATAACCCGTTCTAGCAACTGCTAAGAAGCAGAAGCGCTAGAGTGGCGCGTGTAATACAAGGCCATTTCTGTGCTCCGCCAACCCACGTACTGGGCAATTGGCTCTAGGGTACAACCCAAACCCTTGAGGGTGTATGAAATCCCTACACGGAAGCTGTGAGGGGTCTCTCCGCCTGCGGCCTTAAGATACTTTCGGAGTCATGCAGATACGGCTGACCCTCCAAACGGACGATGTGACACAAACTTCTTAGGTTCCGAAGATCTGAAGAGGTACTCACCAAGAAGAGGAACACCTAACGCCCCACGTCACATAGTTCAACCAAAAAACCGGGCAGACAGGTACATTTGGTATACGTAACAGAGCCAAAGGGCGTAACTGACCTGCACGCCTCGTTTTACTAAACGTAAAGTTAAGAAGGAAACCCTCTCTATCCCAAAGGCGAAAAATCTGATCTGCTTTTAAACGGCCCAAATCGGATGCTCTTTCACCAGTGTAAAAGTCAGCAACAAAGAATGTTACATCTCTGACCAGGAGGTATTTATCGAGAGGAGAAAGCACGGAACATCTGTAGGCAGGTTTCCATGGGCGTTCGATCCATAGAGACAAGCATAAATACACAGCTTACCAGGAGCAAATACAACGAAAAGCCTACAGATCCCATGGTAAGGGCCTAGCAATGAAATCCGGGGAGGTGCGGGAAGGGAACAGCAATATGGCCGGATCACCTCTCCTCCCAAGAAGAAAAGAATCTACCGCTATAGCCTGGAGTATTGCCCACCAATAACGATGCGGGTGTAAACGAGGGACAATGACGGTAAAAGCGAAACGCTGGCGTTGATCAAAAAAGTACCGCAACAACGGTCCCACGAGAACGAAAGGAGGAAAGATATAGACATCATGTTCCATCGGTATCGGTTGTGCAAAAACATTAACCCCTAAAGAATAAGGAGTCGGCCAAGGCGAGTAATGAGGCAACAGACTTCCATCCCTTTCTCTGCGACAGTTGCTGTCCAAAGACATCAAGTCAAACGTGTGTGGTCCAAACCTCGCTTGAACTCGGGCCCACGCCTCCTCGGACAAGGAACAATCAATGTCAGACAGAGTGCGGGAGGGCGCGTCAGCAATTTTTCGTTCGATGGGATATATTTCAAATGCAGAGCGAAGTTTCCAGCTCGAGACATTTCTTCTATCTTTTTCAACTCCTGATTCACCAGAGACCTCCTACAACCGCCATTCTCCCAGGCTGCTCGGAGAGTCACATTGTCCGTCCACACATCGATTCGTGCGTTTCTGATAGAAGGGAAAAAGGAGCTCAAAGCGTTACATAAAGCCCTGGCCTCAAAGGACATTGATATCACCTTCAAGGTCGATCAAATAATCTCGTATTTGCTGGCTTAGACCCTCTTTTACCAAGACGGCTCCCCAGGCCCTCTGGGAGGCGTCGCTGAACATTGTGACAGAGAGATGATGTTCCGACCGCCAAGGTAAGTGACCAGTCCAGTTGTCCAGGAAAGTCCATTCCTGGAGTTCCTGTCGCAAAGGTCCCTGAATTGGAACAGAAATCTTCGAATTCTTGGCAACAGCGCTGATGGCTTTGAACACCTCCCGTACATACAGCTTACAGGCCGGGATTGCAAGACTAAGCGATAGTACTTTTCTTGCGAAACGCTGCAAGCTCTTTACGGGCGCAAAAGATGATCTCAAGAGTTCTTCACGCAACGCTTTAAATTTCTCCTTTTTATCTAGTGGGACTAAAAAGGCCTGCAATAAAGAATCGGAGATGAAACCCAGGAATTTAACAAAAGTGGACGGCTGTGGAGAACTCTTTGCAAGGTTGACAAAGTATCCCGCTAAAATGAGAAGGGATAACAGGATAAAGGCCGCTGCTTGTGCGAGTTGGCGACTAGGCTGGCAAACCGCTGGGCCGGATAAGAATAACTGGCCCACATGTCTGTCATCAATATACTGTGAAACAGGTACGCCCAAAGATCGCGCGGCACTGGGGACGACAAGACCAACGTTATGATATAAATAGGGACTTGCTTTATAAATAAGAAACGTGAAGACAGTGCGTAAAAACAAAGCATAAACAAAATGCGGAGCGCCAAGGAAACCGCTCGTTTTGGTTCATTTTCTAAAACACAGTTCTTTTCATCACGATTTTCAACCATTACAGCGGCAGTTTTTCTTTCATGACTGGGCGGCATTCTTTACAAAGTTGAATAAGAGCATTTGTGATCCTTGAGTTTCTCTATTCAACCGCTCTTTAAACCGCAAAGTACCGAATTTCTTTACGCGAGGTCTTTAGAAACTCTCCCGGGGGGGGGTACTTCCTTATATACGCTATATAGGTATGTGCCGCCCGATAGGGTAGGGTTTTTGAGGTGCTCAGTCCTTAAATAGCGTATCCTTTTCGCTGTTTTTTGATATTGTGATCCTTAGATGTTCCTTAGATAGGGTCACTTAATTGCAGTATCCACGTCAACGCGCAAAACGAAAAAGATATGGTCTGTTCAAACTGTACTACACGTTATAACGTTTAACAAAGCGATTTTAAAAGGACGTTTATAGCTTGTGTTGGCGCTGACCTCACCACCTAGTTACAGAATTATGAGTTATCTTGTTTCCCTTAAATAGGGTGCCATTTCTTGGTTTTGGGCCTTTAAAAGGGTATCAATTCTCGATTTTCTACCCTTAAATAGGGTCAGGGTTTGAGAACCTTGGCGACACACACCTATCCTAAATTGACGGGAGTACCCCCCCAGGGGAAACTCTACATCTTGTGTGCAAGAAATCATGGAATACGCTTCCCTCTAAGTTTCTGTCCGTGTTTGATAACTAGAAGTTTAGCCTGAAGTCTATCAATAAGATCAACTGAAATTCTAATGGAGAAGAAGGCTAAAAATGCCTGGTGACAAGACTCAACGAAAGTTAATTCTGTCTGCCATTTGAATGGAAAGCCCGTATTTCTCCGCACCCGTCCCAAAATGTCACATCACACTAAACACAATATAGAGAAGGGCATTGAAAGCGGCAATTCACCTTAAAGGAAGCGGGAAATGCTGTACTCAAGAGACCTACCTGTACTGCATGGCGCAATTTAACTACCATCCGTACGATAGCAAGGAAAATTTATGTTCATGTACATAAAATAACAGCTCATTCTTCAAGTTTGTTGTGGAGACGTAGTGGCGAGACGCACAAATTCTCCGATTTTGATTTCTTTTCTTTTTCAGATGGCGCGGGTTCAAACCTCACAACTTCACTATTTTGTCTCCATTTTTTTCTTTTTGTTTTTTACTCTTTTTTGTTGTTGCTGTTGTTGTTTAAGTTTGATTTTTGTATCCCCTTTCCGTCACCGCCTTCCTTTGTAAGGATTTTGTTCATTATTCTCACACATCAGACCAAGGAAACACAGAAGTGAAATTTTTACATACATACATACATACATACTTTATTGTTACCTTCCCAATGGGGCTTTTCAGGAACAATTACTTAAATTACTAAGTTACTAATAACTATACAATCAAAATTAATCAAATTTAAGAAACATTTACAACATTATCTAAACTTTGTAGTCGCCGAAATACAAACATTTACAACATTATCTAAACTTTGTAGTCGCCGAAATACTTGTCATGACAAATTTCAAACTGTACTCCGTTCTCATGTTAACGGGTAAAGATCGGGCTTAACTTTCGGTTATACGTGATTTTCTATTCTTGATACAAGCTATTGTTTAATGCGATCTTTCTTATTTAAGTTTTCTTTTGTTTTTCAAAGGAGCAATATATAGTATTGACATATTTAGTTATTTAAAAACAGGGGCTCCTGGTTATTTTTGATGTATAGTCTTCACCCGCCCAATTAGCAACGCTAATTTGCGGATAGAACCACAAACGTGTCATGTTTGTAAACAAGTCTCGAGTGTAAAATTGGGGAAAACAATGAGTTCTGCACTTTGCTCAATTTTTTATGCGATCAGCAAAATAACATCACGTAGATTTATCTGGACAATTTTCCCAAGATTGTCTGGAATTCTATGTCCCGCCAAAATAAAGGGCTAACCAGAACTGTTGCTTCACCGTGGTGTTACGTAAATGTCTTCTAATTCCTCGATTTGTTTGCTTTTTCGTGTTTTGTTTTGCAAGTCTTCTTTTTTTCTTTTTAGAGTCCAGGGCGGGGGTAGAGTGGGGGGGGGGGGGGGGAAGGGGCGCAGTGGCATGTCTGGAAACGAGGTTGCCTGCTGCCGTTGTTGGGCGCGAAAACTCGGCAAAATTTTTTTCCCACTCAAAAGCGCCGTGTTCACGGGTCGCTACTTAAAAAGTTGAAACTTTCGAAAAGTTGTCATTTGAGTGCACCTTAAAGGCTGTGGATACAGCCGCTACAGGCCGTATCCACGGACTTTTTAAGAGGTAACGAACAGCAGCTTAAAACACTGGCAGGTCCGTCGAAGGTAATTTTGGAGAAATCGAATCGGATTTAATGGCATTTATCGAGCTTCGAGTACGGACGGTTGGCTGAAGGAATAGTTTCGGGCCACCAACCTTTAATTAATTAATCCCTTTCTTTCTCTGGGCATTGGGTGGGACTAAAGGGAAGGGAATAACAGTTTATCACTTTGTAGATGATACTTTAAACGCGTTAAGTTAAAGAGAGAAAATTTCAGCTACACACGCTTACCTTGATGCAGAGTCCGCCATGTCGATGCCAGCGCGAAAAAGCCCAGGAATGAATAAATTATAGTAATTATGGTTAGCGGGAAAACGTAAGGCAGGGGGTTGGGATGGGGATAGAGAGGAGAATGGTTTTGGCGTTATAGTGTAGCGTGGCTTAACATTAATTGTTCGTCTTTTCATCGATCTTGTGTATATTAAATCGTCATTTAGAGTTGAAGTATTCCGGCATTCCGGGCTTAAGTATCCCAGTGTTCCGGGTTTAAGAATTCTGGCGTTCCGGGTTTAAGTATTCCGGTGATCCGGGTTTAAGTATTCCGGTGTTCCGGGTTTAAGTATTCCGGCATTCCAGCGTTCCGGCGTTCCAGCGTTCCAGCGTTCCAGCGTTCCGGAGTGAAATAGTTTTGAAACTTGATGATAAAATCCAGAATTGTTCTTTTTGATAAATAATTTGCTTTCAGTTTTGTTTTGAAATTACGGTGCCACTCTTTTTGCTATTTGAATATCTCGAAATCTGGCCTCAGTCTTTCCCAGCATAAGTTAATGACAAATCGATCGAGGAACAGTTCCACGATCAAAAAGTCCCTCGAATTTAATTGTTAAAAATCTCCTTTTGGGGAAATCGGCAACCTTCTTTTCCCTTCATTCTTGGTATTAAATTTTGATATGAAAACCTGTCTTACGATTTCCCAGATGTAGCCTAACATTCTTCGTTTATGACTTCAAATTGTTTTAATTCTATCATTGGACGATTATCAACAAATTAAGACACTGCGATCATACATAACGTTGAGGTTTCATTTGGCTTTCCAACGAAAAAAATTGGATTTCAGTTATTCATCATATTATTTGTTTATGTTATGATTTTTTTCGGGGGGGTAGGGATGTTATTGCTCTCTTATTTTGACCATAATGAGCATTTTGTTATACACAGATTAGTGATTAGTTTTCCTCAACTAAGTGTATTTCTTAAGAATGGCAATTTTTGTTACTGGAACTCCTGTGTGCCATTCACGAGCAAACATACTCTCCAGATACCCGACAAATTCACCTGTGTCATTGACAAAATGGCCAACTACAATTAACCCTCCATTTGTGCCATGTTTATGGCTTTCAAATAATGCAATCTTTATCTCTGTGGAGTCAAAGCATAGAAGCATCGATTTGTGAGGGGGGGAACTATCATTATTGCACACATGTTCAGTTCTCTGGCATCTCACAAATTTCCCGCAACTTATTCTCTAAACAGATACCCGAAAACAAACCAAAATCTTCCGTTATTGTCAAGTTGAAATGTTCACTCCTTGTGGCTAGAGCCTCTTGGACGTCAAAATTAGGCTGATCTGGGGCTAAGTTAATTTGACTGTAAATTTGACTGTAAAGAATGTTACCATCTTTACTGCTGTTTGCAAAGGATGAAACAGATCTGAAAATATTGTCTTAATCAGATGGTATGATTAGTTGCCTGGATAAAAATATTTATTTGCTCCCAAATCAGCAATAGTAGTACAGGCATTGCTACCAAGTGGAAACCTGAAGATCATAGATTGGCATATCTGTGGTGGTGGAAGCCATTCCTCTACATTTCCGTGTAATCTCATTTGCAGTGTAGCTTAATGTCTCGCTGCTTAGTCTGACTACGATGCCAATCACAATTACACCCACTACCGCCAGGATTGTAAGTACATATTCCAGTAGGACAGTGTTCGTACTTGGGTTTTTTTTCGCCTTTTGGTAGTTTGTGGCCATTAACTGCATGTCCATACTGTTTGCAGTGATTTGGTTTTACTGCTGTTGCTGATGTGCAGGTTGCTTTCTTTCTATGGCTGTTGGGTTTGTTGTTGTCGCTAATCATGCTGCCTTATCTGTTGTGTTGGTGGTGCGATAGCTGCTAAGGCAGAAATCCGACTAATAATTGCAGCAACATTATACTCCACATCTTTCTTTTGACATTCCGGTATTTTAGGATCCTCCCTGTCACAAGTGTCATTACAACTACCTTCACCTTCTGTTTCATTCAATTCTTTATCTTTGTTTTTCTCAATGTTTCTTTCTTTGGGATTGAGGATAGCATTCTTTGAAGCAGTTACCAGGCTTGTTGCTTTTAATTATCTTGTAGAAATTTTTGACATAAAGGGCAGAATGCAATTTCTGAGAGACAAATCTGGTGGAATGAATGAGGGCAACCTTCAAATAGCACCCATTTAGTATCATCCATCACAGTACAACTTGGCATATCACAATTTTTTTCAGGATCAGGCTTTCTTTCGTTAGAATAACCTAATGGTCTTACAACGTAACAGGGTCTATCTGCACCGAAGATCCTTGGCAAAACCACCCTTAAGTTCTGTCCTTTGCCTCTGAATTCTGCCTTCTTTGGGTTCAGGCCTATCTTTATGAATATGGATGCAATTAGGTCTGCACACTTGGCTTTGAGATATGACAGCTGGTTTTGGGAGAAGGTGAAGCAAGTGGGAGGTGAGAAATATGAGTTACTTCAGTTTTGCTTGAAATAAACCTTTTGCTTTTTGCCGCAGCTGATCAACTGTGTCACTATCAGAAGTCTTTGATCTAATGATACTGTAAGTATTCTCTACTAGATACTCATCAAGCATTACTAAAAACAAACGAAGCTTAAGGTATAGGTCAGGATTATGAATCCCCCAATACGTACAAGTTGCTAGCTACACAAGAGGGGCTAATTGCCGTAATGATGCTGCTCTAGGCACATAAACATTGTGCATATTCTTATCATGGCATTGAAATATTCAAAAAAGTTATTAAGCTTGAATGCTGTACTGTAAATTTTCAAAACAAGTGGTATATAGTTATCAAGCAGGTATAGCAAGGTATCTGTATCTTTACTGAATTTGAATTTCCCTTTGACAGCTCAGTTCCCTGATGCGCAACCAACCACCATAGGCCTTGGTGATCTGGGCAACTTGCTCCTTGGAAATTGCTGATTGTGGAAGCTTTCAACAAAGCCTGTGAAATCTTTGAATACTGTTTCTTTGCCATTTAAGAAGATGTGTAGAGGCCCTATACATGGGACAACAGCGAGAATAGTTGGCTGGCTGACACTGGCGTTTGCGCTCAAGCTATTTTGTCCAACTTGTGATTCCTGAGAATATGTAGCAGTAAAGGGTGTGGCGTATGTATGATCAGAAGGCATTGATTTTCTTGACTGATTGATATTAGTGGTGCGATGGTATTTTTGTAGTGTTTTATAGACAATTTGCCTGCTGTAGAACTGTGCAGGCCAGTCTCCATGCTAGAATATCAAAACTTGTTTAAGGTTGTCGGCCAACTTGGTACTTAAGATGACATCAAATGCTGCTGCCCAATCATTTTTGTTATAAGAGCGAGCTTTAAAAATGCAACTAAATGTACATCTTGCATCTGCCTCATTGTTCGTACTGAGTCGTTTTCGCAGTATTCGTGTAGCACAAGTCTATGCTGTTAATGGCAACCTGTGCGTCAGTTTGCGTGGCCGTAGATTTCGTAGATTCCCCTTCAGAAGTCACGCCCTTTGGGAGAGGGAAGCTTTTCTTGGTTGGTCTACCGTTTGGCGGAGCGCTCCCTTTGGCAAGTTACAATAAAATATATAACGTGTTCCCTGTGTGCGTCTCATTGCTTAAGATTGAAAAGCTTGGCATTTTTTTTCACCCGATCGTACTTACGTTAAAGAATGTTTTTCCAGTTTTACGAAAGTCAAAGACGGCTTTCCTACATCTCTCACATATAAAGTTTTGTACAGATATATGTCTATACTTGAAAGGGTTCCTTACTTCTAATGGCCTGTCACCACAACAGTTACAGATGATAATGGCATCAGGGGATACGACAACATCTGGGTACTGCGCGCAGACAAGAGAGGATAAAGGGGTAAGAGAGCTACTCCCCCATATAAGCCCTTTCCCATCCTTATCGCCTTTGTTATTTTTAGTAACAAATGGTGGGAATTTCAAATTTCAAATAACCTCTTGATTCTTAAAGCAATTACCCTGAATTTTCACAGCAATATAGAACTCGTCATTCTATAAAGTTTCATGATTTTAATTTTTCTAATTTCGACATTTTTTGCCAGTAAAATGGCGTCACAAAGTTGGCGCAAATTTTGCTTTCCGTATATATGTTATTCACCGGCCGGGAGGTCCGTATAGGGAAAAACTGTGCCCAAGGTCTTGAGTATGGCCCAAGACCGCCATAAGACAGGTAAGACTTTATGTGTAAACTAATGCTTACACTTCACAAACTCTACTGCATATCTTAGTATTTTAAACATATTTGTTCGTTCTTGGTCAAGATTTTCGCAAATCGATACTTTGAGGAAACTAAGCTGTAAAAACTCTAGTGTTGACAAGCAGCAGTTCTTGTTGAAGACAAAGCAATGCGAGGTTTTTTGTGTGACTATTTTAGCTAACAGGCATTAATAATCATATTGTTATGAATAAAGCTAAATGGGACCGGATTAGAAAAGAGATCTCCTAGGAAAATAACGACATTTCAACCGAGAAACGGAGGTCAAAAAACTAACTTGCAGTTAACCAGTGTTAAATCAAATGGCGTGTTAATAAGAAAACCACAACTCGAATAAAAAACACAGAAAACCTCGCCGTTTTCGTAGAATAACAAGGCCTATTATTCCATTGCTGATTTTTCCTTTCACTTTACAACGGATAGTGAGAGAAAAATCCAACGTTTCGTTGTGCGGGAGTGAAATGATTTCACTTCAAGTTTTCCCGCGGATTGGAGCGGTCCGTACGCGGGGTCCGTGTGGGAAAATCCGGACCGCTGGAGCGCGCGTCATTAGCCAATCAGATTCAAGGATTTAGGATTCCGGACCGCTGAGATGCTTTAGAACAAAATAGTATGGTAAGGGATATCTTATGGCGGTTTCTGAATAACCTTGTTACACAGAGCTCAAAACTGAAAAAAATTAATAAAACGTGTTTATCAACTCAAAAGATGTAACGTTTTGAAATTGGAATTTTGTTACTAAAGATAACTTAAGTGGGATTAGAAGTCACGCCCTTTGGGGGAGGGAAGCTTTTCATGGTTGGTCTACCCTTTAGCGGAGCGCTCTCTTTAGCAAGCTGCAATGAAATATATTACGTGTTCCTTGTGTGCGTCTCATTGCTTAAGATTGAAAATCTTGGCATTTCATTCGATCGCACTTACGTTAAAGAATGTTTTTCCAGTTTTACGAAAGTCAGTGACGGCTTTTCTTTCCAACGGCTGAATCACTGATCCCAAAACACGCTGCGAAATGATCTCTGTACAAAGTATCAGAACGTGCATCTTTTTGCCCTTTAACATTTTTCTTGCAAACGATACACTTGTCGTGAGCGAAATTTACTTGAATAAACAGGAAAACGAAGACAAGCATGGCAAGCATTCTGATTCGAATTTCCCGCGCCATCTTTATTACCGCGATCAAACTGTCTTCGTCCAGCGGGTTCACTTATGCGCATGCAAAATTCCCTCCTTTTGTATGTAATTCTGAAGAGGTGACAATATGTTGGTGTGGTATTTGGATAGTTGATAGGTTGGGGATCCAGTGGGGCTTGTAATAGGTCTAAGGGGGACTGTCACATTTATTGTATGTTTTTAATTTACTGTATGTTTTTCATTTTTAGCTGAAGAAGGTTGCAGCAGCAGCCGAAACGTGCTTCTATATTTTTAAACAGCCAGTGTCAAGCTTTTTAACTTTTCGATTTTTTAATTATGCACGGCTACGAACCAAAGATTTGTAATGCCAATTACCATAAACCAATGTATTTAGGAATTCATTTTTTCTGATTTTGTTGACATTATTTTATTCAACAATAAGCAATGCAACATACCTCACAGAAAATATTTCATAAATACCTTTTCATATTATAAAAGAGAAGTCTTAAAGTTGCTCAAACGGAGGAAAAGAAGAAAATTAAGGTGGCTCATCTGGATTTTTCCGAGGCACACCATACCAACTTTGAACGGCTAATACTTTACTGTCTGAGCTCGGTGGGGCAAGCTGCTTTACACGTTTACTAGAGACTGAATGAACTTGTCAAATTTTTTGATTGACATCGGCGCTACCATAGCAACGAAACGATGACGTTATGATTTTTGTATATCAGCAATTTTCTCGACATCTAGACCTAAACTTCTAAAACGACCTGTTGTGTCTTATAGTCTAGGTGTAGATCTTCAAGACTTCAAAGTTTGAAAAAATTCTATGAGAGCGTTTTCGAAAAAATCGGGTTGAATATTTTCCAGTGACAAATTACAGATTTACGTTATTTTCTATTGATTCATCGGTACCAGTGTTATCCTGACAGATTGAAACAATGTTTTCGCCATATGTCATAGCCGAAGCGTACAGCTGCTTTTCCCGAAGGTTTTATCCGGTCTGCTTCCCTAGATTTGTAATCAGAAGTAATGTCTTAAACATGGTCATTTTACACAGAGAAGCAACGTCTTTTGTTACGGAAGCTTTAGCTTTTATTCAAAAACTAGTCGATGAATTTTGTTTTAAATCTTGTGATCTCAAGTCTAACAGGTATTGAACTATCCCTGTAAATGTCACCGGCATTGAATCACTTTAAGGGCGCGAACTACAAATAAAAGTATAGGAGACTTTTGCACTCGTCTCCAAAATTTTCATTGCCGCATAATTTGTTGACAGCCGGTTTATTTCAGGAGTTTCTCTTTTGTCTGTATTCTACATATCTGTGTGCTTTGGGAGCAACAAGTTTGCCATGCCAGCTTGCTACGCTTCGCTGGTGCCGGAGGTATCGTGAAAATTCTTTTTTTACTACAATGACAATGAAAGCCTTATGTTAATTGCCATTGTAATAAGAACAGAATTTTTTGCACCGATGTCCATCAAGCCTATTTTTTTTGACAAGTTCATTCAGTCTCTAGTAAATAAGTAAAGCAGCTTGCCCCACCGAGCTCAGACAGTAAAGCATTAGCCGTTCAAAGTTGGGATGGTGTGCCTCGGAAAAATCCAGATGAGCCACCTTAAAGAAGAAAATTAAATTAAATTCTCACTTTTCCGGCGTTGCAATTTTAGATTGATCATAAACTGCGAACAGCCAGTGTGTGACTCAGTAATTTCTCATGTATACAAATAGTTTTTCCTGGTTGAAATTTTGAAATAAAAATTGTTCATTTGAGAAATTTATTTGTGTATTACTAAACATAGTGAACGAGTAAGAAATTAATTTTACAGGTGTGTTACGACGAATAGGCGTTTTGACACTGTTAACCCTATTTAGCATGGGGGGGGGGGGGGGCACATTGTGCCCGCGTTGACTTTAACGAATTATAACTTTTAAACGGCTGGACGAAAAATCACCAAATCTTGTGACTTTTCCTAAAATTTATCAGAGTAAATTTTCATTTGTCAATGACGTGTCTATTATCATTGACGTTTCCATGGCAACCATCTACTCAGAAGTGTATTCGTCTATTTTCTGTGCTTTTCCGTCTTTTTCCAGTTTTTCCCCTTCTTTTGTAGAAAGAAGAGAATCTTTTACTTTTGTGTGCTTGTTTTGATTGAGTATGTTTCTTAGAACAAATTCATATGTTTTTCGATGTCGTCATTGTCAGCTGTATGACTGCAGGTCGGGATTCAAGATGGCGGCCTTAAGATTCAAACTGGCTGGTTTGTGGCGCCATTGTGATGTCATGACACGTCATAAGCCCATTCTTTGTCCCACTTTGTGCCCCCCCCCCCCCCCCGGCTCGGAAACTCAAAAAAAGCCCAGGTAGAATAGGGTTAAGTTCTTTATTAGTTACTTAAGTTCTGTGGAATAGCTTAAAGGCAAATTCTCTTAGCTTATCATGGGCGGATTTCTATATATTTTTTTACATAATTTGTTCCAACAATGAGGTAAAATAGGAAGCGCTTTGACCAGGACTTAGCAGCTGTAGCCTCCGTTTTAAAATTTTCCTGGAACACTTGATGGCAGTCCTTCCAACTCATTTCAGTCAAAGAATTATTCTCTTATCAGTTTGATAAAATTGTATATATCGCATTCTTGAAGAATACTTCTATCGGTTACAACATTTTGTTTTTAAAGATGTCGCCTAAAAATAGACTTATTCTCTGTTGTTATTTGCTTACCAGTAAACATTAATTTGTTTCGATAGGCCCAATGCCTTAACTAACATTGCACGTCCAAACAAAGGTAAATCTCGCGTCTTCCACATATTTAGTTTAATATCTAACTTACAAATTTTCACAAATGAATTTAAATTACTGGGTTTTTTTACAATTATTGTACGGCAGATGCGCTCCTAGAGTTTTGAACGGTTCTTGATAAGATTGAAAACCCATTGGGAATATTCTTCGTGGGAATATTCTTCCACGCCATCCCAAGAAGAAGATTTCTAAAAAAGTGTCAAGTGTGTGGAGCAATTTAAGTATCCCGACAAGTCGACCTGACCATAATCAATCAATATATGCCATATTGCCATATATCACGAGAGAGAAGACGTCATCTGGGATGTTTCTCGCCAGGATAGTCTGAAGGCGACTACCAGAGAAGAGGGGTCCTGGTATACGTAGAAGAGTAGCACCTTCTTACCAAATTCCACCAACATGGAAAAGATTTTAAGGGTGAAAAAACACCATATAGAACGTTTCCACTTTCTGGCAAAACAAGTGGTGTCACATGAAAGGGAAGGAAGGAACTGGAAAACAATTCACAAATCTAAAGCCAAAGCACTTGTTATGCTGCATTCCTTTACAGGTTGCGACACAGCCTCCTTCGTCTCCAGAAAAGGTAATTAAACGGACCGCATGGAATGCCTTTACTCAGATTACCGACGTCGTCGCTGACTTGTCGTCCATTCCAGGGTCCATACCGAGTACATGCGGCTTATCGAAAGGTTTGTCACACAAAACTTTATAGCAGAAGAAGTACAGCTATGAGAGTGAATGAAACCAGACAAAATAGCTCTTTTTGAAAGGGTAAAATAACTTTGGAAAACATTCTACCAACACAGCAGCACTAACACATCATACAATAGGAGCAACGTACCAGGCCGGATATGTATGGGGGAGTGCTTTAATTACCAATGTAAACTTCTTTATGTCCTCGAGATTAGGGTTGGAAAAGACTGAGAAGAGGGAGAGAAGCACAAGAATCCTGCAATGAAGTCATTCACAGTGGCTGTAAGAAAGGGCTCAATGCAAGTTTAACATGCATCGCACTATGCAATTGTGGTAGACATTGTCAAGAGGAAGATTAATAGCTCTGTTCAGTGAGGCTGTAAACAATGTGCACTACCCAAACATTACCACTTATCGTTGATTTGACTGCTTGCGTTCAGGTGTATTTATTGCCAATCACATTACAATTTGCCAGTCACTCAAGCTAAAATTGTTAACAAGTCCCTTAAAAACAACCAACAGAATTTTTGGTCCAAGACAAGATACAAGTGACTTTGAACAAGTGGGCTTTTCTGTCGACCTGGTGAATTATCTACAAAAAAGGCTTGTTTTGAGTTAAAGTGTTAATATTAAGAAAAATGTTCCTTTGAAAACCTGACTGATATTAGACATTTTATCGTTTTCATTTACAGCTTATAATGCCTATAATAGATGTGCTTTCTATGGAAATGTGCCTTTTGTGGTCACGTGACGTGGACACGTGACAGGTCATGTGACTCACGTTAGTATACATTCTGCACCATAAAGGTGTTCATGACTTGCCTTTGATATATGCCCAAACGTTTGTTGTGTAAAAGCTAAAAACAAACACAGCGAAAATAAGGTGTTTCCTATGTAGCCTCGTTTCATGTTGGCTAAGGTAATGTGAATTTGGCCACACCAGCTTATCCTCTTAAACAAGGTGTTCTGCCGCTGGTCCTATGTCAGAAAATGATCAGCACATAAAAGTCTAACATCCCACCAAGTTTCATGCTTTTATCAAAAAGTGAACGATCTTTAGCTTGACAGCTGAAAGCGCGACTTTTTGAAATGGCTTTTCAACTGGACATTATAATAACAAAAACGAAATTAGCACATAACACATTCCTTTTTTGTTTTCATTTGCATGATTAGCACGAACCTGCTAGTCTGAGATGAAAAATTGACTTTTTTCACAAGTTGTTGCTTAGCATCAAAGTTTCCATCGGCATCCTCTTTTTCCTTTGAATTCAGTTTTAGTTTTAGTTTAGCATGGAAGAACCAGCTCCTTGTTTTAACCACTTGAAATATATTTGAAGAAGCACGTTTCTTAGGGCCCGTTTACATGGAAAGAGGGTGCCCCTAAGGGATAGCGAGCAGCACTGTGCGAACTTAAGTTGTGAAACTTGCTTATTTTAAAATATTGTTTTAAAAAATTAACAAAACTTCCACTTTCTCCGTTGACCAAGAAAACTTCTTCGCCTTCTTGTTGCTTTTACTTTGGCCTACCAGTGCTTTTCGTTTGTTGACGTTTGTAAATGATTTCGCGCTCGCTCTCTGGGTGTACTGGTCTGTTTCTACGACGTCGAAAGCGCTTTCCTCGATCAGATCTTCCTCCATTACATCCCTCGTCGTTTCTGAACATTCAGCTTGATTTTCAGTCATTATTTGGAGTTGAAATAAAAAAAGACAACCGGAAATATTCCCCAGATTTGTAACTTGAGCTTGAAGAGTTCGAAGGCCATGCTCGAAATTGGCGACTCAGTTACGCGTGGCCATTCTGAGAACAACGAAACATAGCCCTACCCTTAGGGCTAGCCCTCTTTTAGGTTTTACATGGGCTTACGTAAACAAAACTTGCCCCTACCATGTAGGGTTTCCCTATCTTCAAGGTAGGGAAACCCTACCCCCGGGGGCACCTTCCCTCGCATGTAAAACGAACTGCGTGATACAAAGGAGAAAGGAAAGTCTACTACCTAGGGGAACCCTCTCTCGTGTAAAAGGCCCCTTAGTTCGCTTGGTCCAAAGCTTTAAAGTACGCTTTATGAAGAAAAGTTGGCTGTTTATGTTTCAAACGTTGGGTTGCGCGTGGTGCGAGATAAAGAATTGCTACACTCGAGTCGGAAAGCAAGCTTGTTCAAATGTTATGATATTAACCGCGGAGAAAAGCTGGGGGATCTGGGTAGTTTTACACCTAAACCTTCACAGAATTTGTCCATGCAGCAAGTCATTAGATAATAGATATCTATATATATATGTGAGATTTAGCCAACCCTAAAAGCGGAGCTCCACATCATTGTTCGCTGGAACTCATATTTTCGTTTTTTGTTTCTGAAAATACTCTCACTGGAGAAGTTAAAAAAAAAGACAACCCCAGGCCACCGGCTCCAGAGGGAGCGCGCTATCCACTCGGCCACGCTCGTTATGTCATAAATCTAGTGCTAATTTTAATACTTATCCGGCTGTTTATCCGGATCGCAGCTCCATCGAGATAAACGCGCGGGTGTTTTTCCGCCGTATTAACCATCGCTGTGGACAGAAAAAAAAACAGAATGCACTAGCTCTACTATATTGGACGTCGTACCGCTGCCAAGTGCTGCAAACTCAAGCGATGTGCAGACCGAGTTTGCAGCAGAACACAACAAAGACGAAGTCGAAGGCAAATTTCGTAAAATGAACTCTTCGCCTCCCACCAAAAAGAACACTGAGTATTGTTTTGAACTTTTTCTTTCCATTTATAGATATTATATTCTAATTTTTTCAAGTTTAAAACTTCAACACTGTCGAACAATCATTTTGCTAAATTAGCTTAAGCTTTTATAGAAGCATCTTTTTCAAAAGCGACGATTTCCCGCTAAGAAAAACACTCGCGTCTGGTTGCCCAAAAGCACTACGCGATTTTCCGCTAAGAAAAGATGACATTCTTCACCCCGCGTCGGGTTGCTTTGGGACTTCCCTCCCCCTCTCCCAGAGTCTGTACGGACGGACGGACGGACGGGAGGGCGTACGCTGACGTCATAAACAAATAGGCCATTTCCGAGTTGTCTTGTACCTCTTTTTTAAAGCGAGTCTTGGTGCATAGCCTTTCATATGAAAATATGTTTTCATTCACATTCAGATAAAACTCATTTTCCTATGAAAGGTTTTGCACGAGGCCTCGCTTTGAAAATGAGGCACAAGACAATTCGGAAATGGCTTTCTCTCATTGATAGGTAACCAGATATGATTACCTGTGGTGCTCCACTCTGCAAATTAAAGCAGCTCCGCTGTGATGTAATCAGTAATGCCATTAAAATAAAACAGCTAGTGTTTTTAAAATTAAATGAAGTATTCTTGTGTTGTTTGGCCCTTTTATTGTAGCTTACATATTCAATTAAGAAATCGGAGGAAGATCGCATATGGCCTTCCCCCGTAAAGATTTCTTAATTACTTGCTCAGGCGATTTCGGTCTTCTTCCAGTATCCAAAGGCATGCATGTGACCAAAATGAGAGTACTTATTAATAATTGATTACTGGCCTCATGAAAAATCAGTGAGTTTTGAAACTAAACATGCCGTTTTTGTTGAATAGAAGAGACAGGTCCTTGTTCGCTCTAAAATAGTACGCTTGGTCGAAGGTTTAAAGTACACAGTATACAGAAAAGATAGCTGTCTTCTTTTTTAAAAAAACATAATGTTGCGAGTGGTGCGAGAGAAAAAATTGCTCCACTCGAGTCGGAAAGCGTGCTTGTTTAAATATTACGATGTTTACCGCGGACAAAAGACGGTAGACCTGCGCAGTTTTTATTTAAGCCGTGGCTCACAAAATGTTTCTAAAAGGTTATTAGACGTCATGTTAGAAAAAAAAAGTAAATTAACAAAATAAAAAATTAGTTGTTCTGCTGGTGAATAAGAAATCGAAGGAAGATAATAAAAGGCTTTTACCTAGTCTTAATTGAGTATAGAGGCACTTGTGGTTTTCCCCAGGTATTCAAACGCATGCCTATGACCAAAAATAGAGAGACCGAGTACCCAATTGAGGCCGACCTCATGACAAAGACATGACGGGAGAACTGTATTTTCGAGAAAGAAATGGCATAGTCTGCTCTTCATTATTTAAGCAGATTGAGGCCAAATCTCTAATACTCGCTTTAGAACATGTAAGGTGAGTGTTTTGTTTCAAATAGGGCTCATTTCTCCGGGGTGTGATTTCGGACCTGTTCACAGTTGAACGGGAAAAACAAGCAACGAGTTTTCAATTTTTTCGAGCTCAATCTCGCTGCTTTTATTTTTTCTTTTTTTTCTTTTTTTTTTTTTTGCTGGCGTTTTTTACATCTAGATTCTCTGTTGAGACGACATTACGGATTCCATAGCGACGGAACGCAATACGGAGAACTTTGTCCCAACGCTATCATAAAAAAGCGTAATGTCGTCTCAAAATCTAATTTATTCCTGTATCACTACCCATGCTCTTTTTCTCAGAACACACTAGAGCATGAGAATTAATTGCCGTTGATCAAAATAAATATCTCTTATTATCGTGAAGAGTTCAGTCCTTTAATTATAGTTCACGTACAATTCTACAATGACCCACACGCATCCTTCGACCGGTCATTATTTATTGCAGGGGGTGGCAGAGGATTTTTTTTTTTGGGGGGGGGGGGCTCGCTTCATTTCACGTTTAAAAAAACACTTGAGTGATCAAGTTAGCCCCCCCCCCCCCACACACACACACACTTTAAAATAGACTGCGCGGTCCCTGTCCAGGAGATCGAAGGATGCCTGTGGGCCATTGTAAAATTGTACGTGAACTATAATTAAAGGACTGAATTTTCTTAAAATGTGATAAGAGTTGAGACAGAGAAACTGCGCTCCAGCAGACTGAAGCCATTGTTTTGTCAAGATTTAATTGCTTGCCTACTGACAATTTCCTTGCTGAGGCTGTCACCTATGGCGGCCTCGCTTGGGCTGTTGTCTGCCTGTGAGTTCTTACCTTTTTTTATATAACTTTATTTAAACACGGAAAATCATCAATTAATTAAACTTAATTAAGTAAATAACTAAAACTAATTACAACTGCTTTACATGATTGCCGTGTGGGAATCCGATATATCAGCTATCTTTTTAATAATTTGCTTAAAATTATTAACAGATACAGCATTTTTTAGGCATTTGGGCAAGTTATTCCATAACATATTACCGCTGTAAGAGAAGCTTCGTTTCAAATAATTGGTGTTTGGTTTGGGTAGCGTCAGCTTTCCCTCAGAGACTCTCAAGTTATAAACAGAGTGACACTGAGAGAAAAGACTTTGAAGATAATCTGGGGCAAGTCCATTCATAGTTTTAAACATCATCGAGGCTTTCTGTTCCTTTCGTCGAAGAAATAGCCTCTCCCAGTCCCAGTCGAGGGTGGACAGAAGGTGGTTTGAGCTTGTATCAAAGGGTGATTAAGTAATAACTCTGGCTGCACGATTCTGTAATTTTTGGAGCTTATCACTCAAGTAACCACTCAAACAGTCCCAGACAGGGCTGCAGTAATCAAAATGTGGTGTAATTAAAGCGTTATAAATTTGAATTGCAGTTTCTTTCGATATAAAGGGCCGCACCCGTTTAAGGGCACCTATAGCCGAAGACACTTTCTTGCAAATCTCTTCAACGTGTTTACACCAAGAGAGATGAGCATCAATGATAAGACCCAAAGATTTAGTATGATCAACTCTCTCGATAATTTGGTCACCAATTCTGATTTCTACGTCGTCACATTGAACAGTTAGTCTTTGCCGTGATCCAATAATCATTAACTCTGTTTTGGCAACATTTAAACTGAGCTTGTTAGCTTTCAGCCAACAACTAAGGTTATTTAATTCAGGGGCTAAAGCCAGCTTAAGCTCTGTTAACGTCTTAGCAGATAACGTAAGATTGGTATCATCGGAAAACATTCTTGGTACAGCATTCTGCAGGGAGTTCGGGAGATCGTTAATGTAAATTTAAAATAGCAAAGGACCCAATATGCTGCCCTGAGGCACGCCGCAACTGAGGGTACGAGCAGTTGATAGTTTGCCGTTTACACTACATCTTTGGGTTCGGCCACTTAAGTACGATGAGAACCACTTTATAGCTGCCTGATCGACACCCAAGTATGACATCTTACGCAAGACAATCTCATGATCAATGGTGTCGAATGCCTTAGTAAGGTCAATAAAGACAACGCCATTTAGAAGGCCATTGTCGATGTTTACTGACCAAGCATCTGTTGCCTCCAAAGCCGTGAGCGTACTATGTAAAGAACGGAACCCGGATTGGCAACCTAATAACAATTTATTGTCATCTAGATAATGGTAAAGTTGTTTGATTAACCTGGCTCACACTTTTACAGTTACGTAATTTCCAACTATGATGATCGAACCGGATTCGAATTCTATTTATCATTTTAAACAATATCTTGCCTGACTTGCATCTGGAATTAACCTGAAGTCAACAAAACAAGTTCAGTCCCCCAAGGGTGGAAAGAAAAAACGAAGACGTAGACAAAGAATGAAACGTTTAAACCCAAAAAAAGTCAGTGCAGCTAAAGCAGTCAACCAAAAAATAATAGCGGAGCCCGCGGACAAACCCTCCAGCGGAGCTCCATTGCTAAGCAAATTTGGTAACCTATCGATCTGAGAAATGTTGGTTGTGACGTCAGCGTACGTCCACCCGTACAGACTCTGGGGGAGGGAGAGGGGGAGGGGGAGGGGAGTCCCAAGACAACCCGACAGGGGATGGAGAATGCCATCTTTTCTTGGCGGAAAAAACGGAGCAGGCCTGCACCGATCCAAAGCGGCTCTGTGATTGGCTAGTTAGGGAGAACAATAGAATTTTTTTTTAGGAAAAGATGTAGTACGTGTGTCGTTGATTATTCCACATTGGCTTTGAAGTCGACTTCTTTGTTTTATTAGTACACCAACTATTAGCTCCCCTTTCTTCATATATCACATAAGTTCGTGCAAAGTATCCTATTCTTCTCGCTAACAAGCAAGTCATAGCGCCGCTTTCGATCGGTGCAGAGAGACCTGTTCCTTAAGAACGAGAAGACCTCAAACCACAACAAAGGATCCTGTGAGTTGAACCTCTGGGTTCTACCGGCTGTACCGAGTTTACCGAGTGCACCGAGTGTACCGGCTGTACCGAGTGTACCGAGTGTACCGAGTGAACTGAGTGTACCGGCTGTACCGAGTGTACCGGCTGTACCGGCTGTACCGACTGTACCAGCTGTACCGAGTGTACCGAGTGTACCGAGTGTACCGGCTGTACTGGCTGTACCGAGTGTACCGAGTGTACCAAATGTACCGAGTGTACCGAGTGTACCTGTTGTACCGAGTGTACCGAGTGTACCGAGTGTACCGGCTGTACTGGCTGTACCGAGTGTACCGAATGTACCGAGTGTACCGAGTGTACCTGTTGTACCGAGTGTACCGAGTGTACCGAGTGTACCGAGTGTACCGGCTGTACCGAGTGTACCGAGTGTACCGAGTGTTCCAAGTGTACCGACTGTACCAGCTGTACCGAGTGTACCGAGTGTACCGAGTGTACCGGCTGTACTTGCTGTACCGAGTGTACCGAGTGTACCGAATGTACCGAGTGTACCGAGTGTACCTGTTGTACCGAGTGTACCGAGTGTACCGAGTGTACCGGCTGTACTGGCTGTACCGAGTGTACCGAATGTACCGAGTGTACCGAGTGTACCTGTTGTACCGAGTGTACCGAGTGTACCGAGTGTACCGAGTGTACCGAGTGTACCGAGTGTACCGAGTGTACCGAGTGTACCGAGTGTACCGAGTGTACCGAGTGTACCGAGTGTTCCGAGTGTACCGACTGTACCAGCTGTACCGAGTGTACCGAGTGTACCGAGTGTACCGGCTGTAGTGGCTGTACCGAGTGTACCGAGTGTACCGAATGTACCGAGTGTACCGAGTGTACCTGTTGTACCGAGTGTACCGAGTGTACCGAGTGTACCGGCTGTACTGGCTGTACCGAGTGTACCGAATGTACCGAGTGTACCGAGTGTACCTGTTGTACCGAGTGTACCGAGTGTACCGAGTGTACCGAGTGTACCGGCTGTACCGAGTGTACCGAGTGTACCGAGTGTACCGAGTGTTCCGAGTGTACCGACTGTACCAGCTGTACCGAGTGTACCGAGTGTACCGAGTGTACCGGCTGTACTGGCTGTACCGAGTGTACCGAGTGTACCGAATGTACCGAGTGTACCGAGTGTACCTGTTGTACCGAGTGTACCGAGTGTACCGAGTGTACCGGCTGTACTGGCTGTACCGAGTGTACCGAATGTACCGAGTGTACCGAGTGTACCTGTTGTACCGAGTGTACCGAGTGTACCGAGTGTACCGAGTGTACCGGCTGTACCGAGTGTACCGAGTGTACCGAGTGTACCGAGTGTACCGAGTGTTCCGAGTGTACCGAGTGTACCGAGTGTACCGAGTGTACCGAGTGTACCGAGTGTACCGAGTGTACCCAGTGTACCCAGTGTACCGAGTGTACCGAGTGTACCGGCTGTACCGAGCGTACCGAGTGTACCGAGTGTACCGGCTGTGCCGGGTGTACCGAGTGTACCGAGTGTACCGAGTGTACCGAGTGTACCGAGTGTACCGGCTGTACCGAGTGTACCGGCTGTACCGAGTGTACCGGCTGTACCGAGTGTACCGAGTGTACCGAGTGTACCGAGCGTACCGAGTGTACCGAGTATACCGGTTTTTTAATGGACAGTAAAGAGGAATTTCTTTCCATCGTTTGAAAATTTCGATGGAAAAGAATTGCCTAAGTAAAACCCTGGAAATCCACAAAAGTAATAATTGGTCACAAATGTAAGGAGGACTGACCACAAATTTAATAAAGCCCTCAAATGTTTAACAAGAATTGATCACAAACGTAATAAAGCCCTCGTGCACAAATGTAATTGAGATTTTACCTCGATGGTTATAAGCGACTTTCCGAAATCAGTTGTGCATACGTACGTCAGTTTACAGCCTAGCCAGCATTTTTTTTGGCATTTTTTCTCCCTATTTCTAGCAGCAATAAGACTGGAATTTCATGTTGTTTAACACGAATAAAACACGACAAAAAAGTGTTCCGTTCCTTATTTAGTTAAGCAGCCTTATCTACCATCTGTAGTCCTTCAAGCCTGAGGGTCTCGGTGTTTTACCGAACAAATCTAACCACAAGAGCCAGTGAACGTAGAACAAAGAAATGATAAATGTATTACATCTAGCTGTTTGGTCAGCTAATAAAATCAGTCAGTACTCCAATCACGTGGCTTTCTAAAAGCCACAAATCTCTGTAGAATACCTAGAATTATAGGTTGTTCAGTAGCATGTGAAAATTACACTTAAGTACCGAACTACGTTTTCAGTTTTCATTTGATAATTGACAGCTGTTTGCAGAATGACACTATAGAGTGCTGTTGGCCCGGTGTATTTTTCTTACCATCCCTTTGGTCTAATTTTGCTGTTATTAAGCTTTAGTTTCTTCTTCTTCTTCTTCTTAGGTTTGAAAATGCCGTATGACTTTCATTCAACGGCAATTGTACTGGCTTTTAGTGATATCTGCTTAGAAGACCGTAGTTCTGTCGAGTACGTCGGTAATGAAACCGGTGCGAGACCATTAAGCGCTTTGTATGTTGTAACCTAAATTTTGAAGCTAGTGCGATATTTGATGGGGAGTGAATGCAGATCAGAAAAAAGAGGGGTGTGCTGCTTGAACCGTCTACTATAGCGTATTGAGGTGCGGTTACAGTAAAATGATGGCGTGGACAAGGTTTTGTTTTCCTTGCGAATGACGTTTTGGACCTATTAATTCCCCATTTTAAAGCACCCTCTTATGTCATGCGTAACGGACACTTAACGGACGCAACCAAATGTGCTAGTTACAGAGGTGTTTGGAAGTGATAATCATTTTCACGAAGATCAGAGGTAAAACTCATCAATGTTCTTATTTGTTATTGTAGAGCAAGTTCCAAAGGCAAATAGGTCTATTAAGTCGTAGAGAACGTTTAGAGGTTTGCCTTAAAAGATGATGAATTTGGCATGACTCTGCTGAACTGGTAGGCTATTCCAAATAATACTGGCCTAGTGAGTAAGTGAGTTGTTTTGAAGTGCTTTAGACTCAGAACGTGGGTGTTCAAATTTCAAATTGTCTTTTAATTTATGGCTAGTTATATGTTCTGTAAAAAGACTCGTAATGCTTTCTGGGTTTAAGTTTTGGTAAGCTTGCAGTGGCTGATCCAGGATTTTTGAAGGAGGAGGGGGGCTGACCTGATATAACGATATCGGGACAATCCGAGACAAAATCGCCTCAGTGATAGTTTTGTTCCCTTTTATAATTTCAAAGAGGGGGGTGGCTAGCAACCCAATCCACCCAGCCCCCTGGATCCGCCCCTTGTTTGGTAGGCAATGCGAGCAAGTCTCCTTTTGTATTAGAACAGAAAGAGTTCCATTTAGCCTTGCTCAGTGCTTCATGCTTTGGGACAGATGGACTTAGGTTATGGATCAATCTAGCAACACGGATATAAAATGGGGTTGGAAGGCCTACGCGACTCCTACTTCACGTCTTTGTTCGCCGCGCCTTATCTCGGTCTTTTGACAAATTTTGCTTCTTGTGTTTTTTGCAGTGGGTTCTAGTTTGGAGGATTTTTATATGGTGACTGAATTGAGCCGTTACAACTTAGGCGTCGCATTTTTTAAGACTTTGATCTCGAGGTCCTATCTCATCAATTTTCTGCTAACCGGTGGACCAGTTCTTGTGGCTCGCGCGCACTGTTTATTATTCTCAGTTAAATTTGACCTCTGATCGTTTGTTAGGCGGCTCAATGTGGTTTCTATGCCGCTTTCGGCATATTAGGTACGTTGAATCTGGCTCGTATAGGAACTTGATAGATAGCTTTTGCCAACATTTTCATGGCAAACATCGAAACAAAACTACGTGAGCCAAAGCAGAATTAAACCTACAGTATGGAAACGTTTCATCGATGACGTTTTCTCTCTATGGGACATCGACAAACAAGAGATAGATTCATTTCTTGAACAAGCAAACAGTTTTCATCCAACAATAAATTTACAGCTGAAGTTTCAGACAAGGAAATCACACTCCTTGACGCAGTTGTTTATAAAGGAGAACGATTCCAAAAAGACGCTATCCTTGACATAAGGGCTGGTCAATAAGTATAGGAGGGGGTGGGCCGGAGCACAGAGGGGGTGGGTCACAATGTTTTCAGCCTTCCTAATGGGGTGGGTCATGCTATTTTTAACCCCAGGCAGGGGTGGGTCATCTTATTTTAAGCCTTGTAAATTGAAATACTGCAAACTTCCAAAGCCTTCTGTGAGCCTAGGGGAATGAAAATCCTTGCAAAATCTACATGAAACTTGCAGGAAAAGGCCATTTGAGCAAAGAGAACCCCACAAGCTGAATTTTGGAAGTTTACAGTATTATTTGTTGAAAACAAGTCAGTCGACATTCAAGTAGAATTATCATATTTTTATAAGATCTTCCAGAGTCACAAACATAGTCACTCCAAATGTAACTACGACAGAAACTCGATATTCTATTCAATTAAGAACATGCAGTGGTGAACATCACCCAGTTCTAACTTCTAAGTGGCTAATAACAAACATAAATTTTTATAAATATAGATATTATATCCGGGGGTTTTGTTTGAGGCCGGAGGCCGGATGTAACATCCGGGCGTTTGACAGTCCAGTACTTTCACACAAAATCATTATTTTCTGAATTGTAAATAAAGCAGATGATCTTGTATTTGTTTATCAAAGCCGGATAGAGTTGAGCCATATTTTGCTCACTTGTATAACTCATACAATTGGAAACGGATGTGATCATTCCTGTCATATGTAATTAAACCCAGTCCAGGCTCGCTGAAAATGGCATCTGTAGAAAGTTCAATTTCAAAATTTTTCAGGAGGGGCATGCCCCCGGACCTTTCAGAAGTTCCTGCCTTTGGCACTCATGTTTGCACCTTTGGCACTCACGTCTGCTTGTTTTACCTATAGATCAGATACTTTAAAATGGTACCGAAAGTGTATATTGATAAATATTTCTGTATTAAAAACGAATTGTTTTCTCAGCGCGCTGCCTAGTATCCTAGTGGTCATTTTAATATAGTAACCACTACAGCTGTAATTGTATAATTAATTAAAAGACGATATGGACAAACAACAAGATGAAGTGACGTTGTCACCTGGGGGGTGGGTCATGTTATTTTTTGCCAATACTTTGGGGTGGGTCAGCAGAATTTATTCCCACGTAACGGGGTGGGTTATGCATTTTTGGGCCACCACTTTTCCAAATGCTCCGGCCCATCCCCCTCTATACTTATTGACCGGTCCCTAAAAACTCACTATAAACCGACTGAAACATTTCAGTATACACATTACACTTCCTGTCAACCACCAAGTGTCAAAAGAGGTTTTATCAAAAGCGAATCTATTAGACTTCTACGAACAAATCCCTCGAAAAACAATTTCGAGGAATCTCTCTCTAATTTCAAAACACGCCTTCTCGCGCGTGGATACCCTAAAAACTTAGTGGAGATATTATCTGAAGTCTCCTTCACCGGAAGACAGTCGGCTTTGAAACAAAAGAAAAAGACTCCGGAGCAAATATTACGATTTGTCACGACATATCACCCAGGAGTTAAAAACCTAAAAAATATATTGATATACAAATGTTGTTTAATTCAAAATCAGCCATTGCTGAGGACCATTTTCAAAAAGCCTCCTATTATATAATAAAAGAGAGGCAAATTACTAAAAGACATGCTCGTCAGAGCAAAGCTTTGAAGGCACAATAACTTACACGTCGCAAACAAAACTCCACAGTAGGGAGTCTGTACAGGACTGTCACGATTGTTATACCTTAGATTTCTCCCTTGAGAAAACCTGTGATGTGATTGGCTCGGTACACCCGGTACGGAAATGCTCAAAGCGGAGCAAAGCGAACCAATCACAGAGCCGCTTTGGAACGGTGCAGGTCAACAGAAAAAACGCGCGGTGCTTTTGGGCAACCGGCGTTTGTCTTGGAGGGAAATCGCGTGACCATCGTCGCTTTTGAAAAGAGGTTTCTTCGAAAAGTTTAGCAAAACTAATTGTTCGACAGTACTGAAGTTTTAAACTTGAGAAAAAAACATGTTATATCTGTAAATGGAAAGGTTCAAAAGAACACTGGTGGAAGGCGAAAAGTTTGTCTTTCAGTTTGTTACGGTCAAAGAAATTACGTTTTAAAATGAAAATTTAATTTATGTCATTAGAAGTGTGTCATTTACTTTTGGCTTTAAAAATTATTAGAAAACGCGCTCACATTTGTGACAGATGTAGTCTTGAATATTTCGCCACACTCAGCCGATTTCACTCGCGTGGACGGACCCACGATGCTGGAAGTGTAACGCAAATTGCATTTAAGGACGTTCGCGCTAATTGCTTCTGCGCATCCTTACTGCGCACGCAATCCACTTCGCGATGTCATGCCACGTCGTGCATTGAGCGTGCGCGCTGTTGAAGAAATGTGGAGATACATAGCGCTGGTGGGCACTTTAATATCTATGCATAGGCTTAACTCTCTTGAATGTTCGGTGTCCCCATATTTTCTTTTGATAGATCACTTTCTTTGTCGATTATCTACGTTTTGTGAAAAATTAAAAAAAATCTGTGTTGTGGAAGTTTGATTTTTTTCAACTTTTCTGCCCTCGCATCATCGAATTCTGCTATTATTGTAGCTGCACGGAGTTCACAAAAGTCCATCTTAGAGGTTGAGTTTAAGTAAAAGGATGACACCGGTTCAAATTAAATACTTGACAGACCCACTTAAATAAAATTTGACTAGGAAAGTGGGTCTACAGCGAATCGTTTTTAATATTTTTCAATGACAAGCACCGAGTTACGAGGACTGATGTGTCAAAATTGGGGTAGTTTTCCACGCGCTTTATTTCGTGAACGAAGTCGGTAACCCCCAATTGTTTTGCATTATGAAAAACATCTGAGTTGTATAAGTTTTTCGCGCGAACGTCCTTAAGTATAAACTCACGGATTTTCGAATAAACTTTTTCAAAACTGATTTCTCTGTCCATTATTTTGTGTTTGTTTATTCATAACAGTAGGTCAAAGCACAGTCACAAGGCAACAGCACATTCATAACGTCAGTGAGATTACGGCAAATAATTGCTTTAAATTTTGTCTGCAAGGGTCCATCTCTTTGTGCCATTGTCGATTTTCTTCTTCTAGAAGTTTTTAATAGTAAGGATCTTTTAAGCGAAGTAGTTGTCAACTGTTCGCCAATGATGCAGATTCTTTTTTGAGTGGTTTTGAATAAGACCTCTTTGAAGCTGATCAGATACGAGTTTTAAAATGTGTGGTCAGTACTATGCTAGCGAGATGCTGAAAGTCACATTTTTTATTCTTTCATGACCAAGCTTAAACTGATTTACGCTCTCCCTTTATTTATCACCACATGACACTTCCAACAATGCCGATCCCACTCAGTATGCAGGACGTGGCTCGCCAAAAGAATCCCAGTAGCTCAGCTGTTAAACGATGTTACCGAAGGTCATGGGTTTCAAGTGATGTCCGTGGGAAACTCAGACTTTTAACTTTGTCGCCTAATGGGCCTGCAGAATTTAAAACAGCCTGCGAGGTTGGAGTAGGGCGTTCATTAAGGACCTCCCCCCCCCCCATCTCACCCCGTTATTATATCCTTCAAAAGCCCTTTCGGAGATTGAAAAGAAAGTGCGTATACGTACTTTCTAAAGGAAAGTCAAAGCTGCTATTATACGCAAACAGGAATCCTACATGAGGATGAAGGTCTTCATTTGTACCCATCTTCCTCTTTTGTTTCTTTGTTTGTCTCAGTTTATTTGTTTTTTGTTTAAGCAGCCCCCGCACCCCTCGAGAAAAAAAGTAACAAGATCATCTGATCATTTTACATTGTTTTAATACCAACGAAATGCAAACTTCAAAAACATTCTACTTGGCAACTGTAATTGCACACAAAGTTTTTCAGTGTGGCCGTGGTGTTTATTCTTAATTATTGCAAAAAAAATTGACTATTTCTAACGAGTGTCCTAATCTAATGCCGCACACGCTGACGGTTGCCGTTGTTCGCTTTTTTTAACGGAGATAGGTCATGAGGGCGCATGCCACAATCAGGAGGATGCTGACCACGAATGCTGAACCACCATTGCAGAGATCTTTATCATCACAGCAATCTATTTCGCACGATTCTCCACCGCCGAGCTTGCACAAGGCGTTGATTTTATCTTTATCATCGCAGATCGCCTTGAGTTCACAACCTCTATCATACCCTTTACTATTGGCAAAGGTAATTTCACTTTTGGAACATTCCATTGCGCCAAGGAGTGTCGGACAAGTAATTTCTGTTCTGTTTTTGTCGCAGTCTTCAAAACTTTTTGAGCTTTTGCAAGAGTAGCATTTGAGGCCACTAGCTGTAATGGAAAGAAAGGAATTGATTATTACAACTAAAAACTCTTTATGTTAATAGCTTTACTTTTTGACACAAAGTCGCGTCCCTGAGAATAAATTTATGATTAAAGATGTGTTTGTTATTCTTCGTGATTTGAAATGTATCACTATGTCACTGCGTCAGTTGGATCCTCACTGAGTTTGTTAGTGACTGGAGGGTTTAGATCCTTGTAATGTTCTGACTAAAAACTGTTCCAGTATTATCACACTTTAAACGTGATCAGAAAAGTCCTCCCTCACGATATATCGAAAAATTCAAATCTAATTACATGTAGGAGTTGGAGACTATCCTACTAATTGCTTACTGAGTCGACATGGAGATACAAAAGAAAAAGTCAAGGCAAACAACGTCTTCAATTGCTAAAGTGTTCACGGACATCTTTTAAGATGCCTTAAAAGATCTAACGCTGAGTAAACAACCTGTTGAGCCGCAACTTCATCAAAACTCTACCGAGACGGATGCTCTTAAACCATGCAACAACATAAAAGCGAAAATTGAAAGAACACATTTTCACTAATCAGGAGAAACCTTGTTTCTTTGCAGAATAAGTGAGATTAGTTGCTAGGTGGCTAAACACTTTGTATTTGCAATGCCCTCCGGTTAAAGAAATATGTCTTATCTAGAACATTCTAGATGAACTATTGCATCATTAAACAAAGGGTTAAGCACGACATCAATATCACACAGATTACACCAGCGGAATAAAAACTAAACCGAGGAGTTGAAAATCTGTTTTATCTTGATTCCATTTGTGGAGAGGTTAATAGAAAAAATATATAACTGCAGGATACAAATGAACTATTAAAATTATCGAAAACATACACCTTCAAAGAAAAGTTGTTTCTTTCTTGCATCGCTTTATAACCTGTCTTCAGTAGTTTGCAAATTGTAAATATCATTAACTGCAATATTTCGTTTTACTTAGGTCTGTAAATATTGTCGATTGTTTAATCCTGTGGGCGTAGTTAGCTTCTCTTTGATGCAATAAGAAGCAAGGTGGCCGCAAGTTGTCTAGAAATTGAAATGACAGAAAACCGTGACAAAGTATGTATTATCTTAAACATTCAGCGAAAAAGTCAGACAGAAAAATTAAAACTTACACGGATTATCAAGCCATAGAAATGTAAATTGTTTATTTGCGAATCGAAGGGCTTAAAAGTACGAGCCATTTTGAGATGCTTAGTTTGTAAAAACAACCAAAACAATTGATAAATTGATGAGTTTAAAAATTGCACTCAGCTTATAGGTTGCTAATAACGTAGAACGAACGTAGCAGGGTAGAAACTATGAGCTGTGTTATGTCAATTTTCTAGCTACAAAGAATTTATTTCACTGCAATATCTCAAATGCAACAATGAATCCTAACTTGAAGTATCTCTTGAGTTTAAAATTTCAACTGATATCACTACTGAAGGCGATTTCTTTGCCAAAACTTCAAATACATTTTAAAATAGTTCAAACAATTGCTGTTGCTTGTAGAATGAAGTAAATGCTCAAAGCAGAAGGCCGAATCTTTTACCTGGAAATCAATCTACTGCTATAAACATGACTGCAGCAGCGAAACACCTCTATACATTTTAAAACAATATGGAAAATGACTGTAGGTTCCATCAAAGGCTAACATAAAACTTAGCATTGTTCAGATATTGGCGATAAATATTAATCTTAACTTTCTTAACAAAAATAACTGCCTCAAATCTTTTGGGTCGGGATTCAAAAAAGAAATGAACCTACCCGCGGAGATGCAGAACATAAAAGCCAAGGCAAACAGCATTTTCATCTTGCGAGTCGTCGTTGAGAGTCTTAAGAAGTAACGAGTGAACAACCTGTTGGGCCGCACCTTCAGCAAAAGTTCCTCGAGTGAGGCGCTAAAGCCATGCAAACAGCTTAAATTAGGGCTTGGCTACTATCTACGTCATCAGACGGTAGACAATCAACGTGAACAGAACACAAAAAACTTTGCCGATAAAGATCGCGTTTTCGCCTATCAGGAAAGAGCTTTAGTTTGTTGGCAATCTTTGTTTTGAAAGTTGATAGGTAGCTAAATCTTTTCCGCATGTTCAGGTTGCATTTATTACATTTTTCGCCTGATGAGCTATGTTCTGACCAATTCGAACTAAATTATTAGCGAACGAATTTATAGAACGAAAGGGCTCAGAATACGACTTCAATGGTTAAATAAGGTTAAATTAGTCGTACTGCATCGTAAATATAAGCCGGCCGGGTGCTAAATCTGTTGCGCCTTAATTTTACACCTCTTAATTGGAGAAAATACCATTCCTTTATTGACCGTTTACATGAACTGGATGATCAGTGTAGATTGCTTATTGTTTTAAAGTTGTGAAAGACGAGCAGTGGTTTAAAATTAATCGACAGTGTTTTTTGTTAAGGAATGGCCAGTTCCACTGGCCATTCCGCCACAGTTGGCGGCGTTACTTTGAAAGAAACTTCAGAGGAGTCATCTAAGTTATTTATAACTGAATACAAAAACTTCGATGTAACTAAGAATGCGTCCTCTTTAATAGGATCTAAAACAGAAAGTTTTTATGGACCTTAAACAGAACTAAAGGACCTAAAACCGACCTAAAACCTTGTTAAGGACATACAGAAAACGGGCAGTAGTTTTCAGAAACTTAACTGATGAACAGCGGGATATTTCTTCAAAACAATTTTAAATTTAGCTGTGTTAATCAACAAAACAACTTCTTATCCTACATATTAAAAGCTGTTGATTGCACCTTGATAGCTACAGACTTGGACGTTTTCCATTTGACTTATTTCCTGCTAACGTAAAAGACTTGTACTTACCCAGGGAGATGCTAAGTAGAAAAGCCAAAGCAAACAGGGTTTTCATCTTGTAAAGAGCCAGTCTTCGTGGATCTCGAACCAAGCTGTTATAAAACGTAACCTCCCAACAGCCGCACCTCAGTAGCATTCACAGCGAAACAAAGGCGTTGGTGGCATGATTTTTATGTCAATTAAACCCAATGATATAATTTCCACCAATCAGGAAAGGGAACTTGGTTAATGCTATAGTTCATGAGTAAAATGAAATTACACAGGTCAGTTGAATTGAACATTAGAAAAACAGCCCTCCTAGCCTCCTAAAAATAAATGTTTTTAATATGTGAGACTACTTTATTTTGCTCTCAGCCTGTCAGTCACCGTCTGTCTGCTTTATTCATTTTACAATGCTTCCTACTTTAGGAAGCCAGCTTGTTTTAGAAAAAGCGAAAGAAAACAATATTTGAACCAACTCTGCAGATTCTCTCTTAGTATGATATTTGTTTTCTGTTCAAGTGAAGGAATACATGGCGGCCGTCTATAAAACCACGACTTAACGCAAATATTTGCATTCCTATCAACTTAATTTCAACTTGTGAATCTGCTTCGGTCATAGCCTCGGCTTTCCGATAGAACTCTACTGGTAATATTTTAAAAGCTGTTGATCACACTTTAAGCAGTGTTTACAACAATAAAATGATTCAATTTTGAAATTAATACCATATGTGCGTGGTGATGGAATGTAGTTTACGGACAGGCTGATAAATTCTGCTCGTTAATTTGTAGGCGGTGCTCTCAGAAACACTGAATTCATGGCTTGTCGTAATTTTCGAGCAACTGTTGATATTCTAATGAGCAAAGCTTCATGAATTTTGCTTAAAGGTCTTTCAATCAATGGTATTCTAAAATAAAAATTATAAGTAGCTACATTTAAGAAGTTTAAACAATTCATTGCGCAATGGAATGATTTTTTTTCTGTAGAACTTGATTATTATTAATCAATCAATCATTAGCTTTCACTTTCAAACTAATTGAAAAATCGTTATAAATAACTTAAGCTTGCGCAAGTTAAGAGCTCTTGGTAAACCCTGCGAGGCCTCCTATCAATTTTGCTTCCGCTGTAAGGCCTTGGACATTTCCATTTTAACAATAACGTTGTAAGGTGTATATTCAGCTTTCCTTCTGTTCTCAGGTATACTGAACAACAATTAATCTTGAATTTGTTTGTCCAACACGCAACATCGCACAACCAAATTGTATTCAACAGTGTTGAATTATGCTGAATCCGTTTGACTGATGCCAATGATATTTTAATATTTTTAATAATCTTCGATGTGAACCCTGCTGATACACTATCGGTGGTCGTGTGGTTGTTTTTAATCTATGAAAAGACCAATTTAACCTGTCGAAGGTAATCAGCGTATGAAAGCAAAAGTTTAAACAAGTGAAGGTTATATGACAAAGCAAAGCCCCAGTGCCATTATTTAACGTATTTGTGGTTTGTATTGAACAACTGTCTTTGTGTTCTTTTATAGTCTGTTCGTTACGTCAAAACCTCAAATTCCTTTAGATATTTACACCTTAACACTTATCCCTCAATTTTTAATTGATATTTAGTCTTACAAGAATGGTGAAAGAATAAGGGACGGTCTTATATGGATAGAATTGGAAGGAATTCTAAATTGCACTGCTAACACCCTGAGGGCAGTAAATTTCGAGTAGATGTTTGTTTTCCTTGGACTTCAAGTTTTGTTTTCTTTCAAAAGCTTCCGGAACATATAAGCAACAAAGCATGCATTAAGATGGAAGAATTTGGAATTCACAACTGCTTCTCAATGAAAAGGAGCCATGACAAGCACAGTTTAGCCTACTGTGTGTGAGCTACTACCCAGCAAGAAACGAGCAAAACGGGAATTGAAATCGATGTGCAAAACAAGCTACAGGCTACAGGTCAATCTTTGACCCAAATGCCATTATTTAGTATATTTGCGGTTTGTATCGAAAAAAAATCTTTTCAAAATGCCTGACAATAGATGAATGATTATGCTAGCAAGCCGACTCGTAAGCTTGTTTTCCTGGCGTTCTGCTTTTAGTGCTCCTAATCACCTCAGATTATTTTGGATATTTATGCTCTAACGCGCATTTTAAATTTATATCCCTTAACCACGGTGAAATAATGGCCGATGGTAGCTTGTGAATACCGACTTGGATAGATTTCTAAATTGCACAACTATGCCTGGGGGCAGTAAAATAAAACAAACGATACATTATCGAGCTCAAGCAGACGTTTACGTGATGTTTACATTCGTTTCAACAAAACCTTTACTTACTGACTGTTTTTTACTTCGACTTCTTTAAGAAACAATAGTTTCCTGAGATGAGTAGCAAAACAAATACTTTCAGAATTAAAATTAGGAAGAGCGTCTCGTGAAAATACTGAAGAGTCTTGAAGAGGTTCGTACATATCGGCGGGCGAATGGTTGCTTTTAGGCCATGAACAGACCCATTTAGCCTACTGTGGGTAATCAGTGTACGAAAGCAAACCTTCAAACAAGTCAAGGTTACGTGACAATGCAACGCCCAATTGCCACTATTTAACAATTTTGCGGTTTCTGTAAGTGGTTAAATAAGTGACAATCCTTTTCACAATGTCCCACGTACATAAATTGAATGATCAGTTAAGCCCCCATGCTCTATTTCCTGTCTGTCTGCGCTGCGTCTGAGTCAGGTCGTCACGTCAAGCCCTTAAATTATTTTAGATATTTATATCTAACTCGTATTTCTCAAGTTTTAAATTCACATTATACCATAAACATAGTAAAAGAATGAGAGACGAGGTTTATTGAAAATTCTCATGACATTCTAAATTGCATAGCTATGCCTTAGGGCAGTGAACGCAAAACAAACAATAGAAGGGCGACCGATTAGATGTTTTTATTCTCTTTTCACAAACAGTGCCTTCCTAATAACCCATAAGCGTCAAAACAATTATAAAGATGCCAGAATTTATAGTTAACAAGAGCTCCCCATGAAATCGAGCCATGAAAATTCCCGTGAAAGGCACAGTTTAGCCTGTTGTGTGTGATTTGCTACCCAGCAAGAAACGGTCAAAACAGGACTTGAAACCAATGTACGAAAAAAGGAACTTAAAACAAGCCAAGGCTACAGGTCAATTCTTGACCCAAATGCTATTATTTAGCATACGGTTTATAACAAATCGGAATCTTTTTAAACTGTCCGACAACAGTTGAATGATTATGCTCGCATGCTTTTTTCCTGGCGTCATTCTGCCGCAGTCAGTTCGTCACTTCAAGACCTCAAATTATTTTGGGTATTTATGCTCGAACACGTATTTCTCAAGTTTTAAATTTCCATTATCTCTTAAACCACAGTGAAGTAATGAGAGACAGTCGCTTATAGATACCTTTACTTTGACTTGGATAAATTTCTAGATTGTCCAACTACTGTATGCCTATAGGGGCAGTGAACTATTTTACTTGCTGAATGTTTTTTACTTTGAACAATAGTTTCCTGACATAAGTAACAAAACAAGTAACTTGATTTCAGAATTTAAAATAAAGAAGAGCGTCCCGTGAAAATAATACTATATATAGCCTATTGTGTTGCGCGCCATCAAACGTTCAAAACAGGCTCCTGAAAACAGGACTCAAAACAAGTCAAATTTGCATGTTGATGCAGGACGTATTGTGCTTTACGAGAGCACCTTGATAACTGCGGCTTTTAAATTAAAGATCGGCATCATTAAGATACTAATTTACAGAATATGCTGTACCAAAATTCAGTTATGCAAGGCTCGTTTCTTAACCATTAAGTTTGTATTTCAACAATGCCACGGTGCCATAAACTAGTGACTGTATTTAGGAATCCATAAATCAGGTCCCTGAATAGTCGTTCAAACTGTAAAGGCGATGATACTCATTGATTTCAACATTTCCTGAGTAACAAATGTTCTGACTGTTGTTCAGCGAATTCATGTTAAAAAACAGTATATCATGTAATGTTGAATGTTCAAAATACGCCATTGAACATGTTGAACGTTGTTGAACGCTTTGAGATTTTTTTATTCGGTTCAAAAGCATGATATACTGTTCAACATTTGTTGGACATTAGTCGCAGCATTTTATCCCTCATTTGTTGCGAAACAAATGTTAAACTGTGTATCTTTGGCTTAAGGCCTATCAAGCAACTCCTGCTGGTGCTAAAACATTGGAAACGATAAATGCTTGTGAGATTTTCGGAGTCATTAATTCGTTTTTTTTTTGTATGTTTGTTTGTATTTTTGTTTTGTTTTGTCTTGTTTTTTCAGTTTCATAAGTAAAAAATATACTGATAAGTCAATTTCTTATTTCTTTCCGATCACAAATTTTACGATCTTACTTTCTTAATGATCACACACGGTGCTTTCGACATTCCTTATCCTAGCAGTATCCAGGACGCTTGTGACCAGGAACCTTAGTAAAATATGACATGTTCGCCAATAGCTCATGCAGTGGTTAGAGCGTTAGAGCGCCCGACCAGTGTACGAAAGGACATGGGTTCCATTCCCATCGAGTACTATTTAGCTTTGTCCCACGCTCATGACAAACTGAATCTTTCATCTTTCTTACTGCTGAATTATCAGAACTATGTTGAGTCTGTTTGACTGAGATCTCAGGGTTTAAAAAAACTGGTTTTCTGGAACATACATTCTTTTTTGTTTTTATATTTCAATGATATTGTTAACTCTGCTGATGCAATATCGGCTGGAGAATGGTCGTTTTTAAGCCGTAAACAAATCAATTAAGCCCGTTGTGGGTAATCAGCAAAACTTTAAACAAGTCAAGGTTTATATGTGACGATGCAACGCCCAGTTGCCATTATTTATCATATTTGCCCTCAAATTATTTTAGATATTTACATCTAACTCGTACCTCTCAAATGATAAAATCATATTATGCCTTAAACATAGTGGAAGAATGAGTACAAGCTTTATGGATAGACTTAAAAAGAATTCTCATGGAATTCTAAATTGCATAGCTATGCCTGGCGGTCAATTAGATTCCTGAACATATAAGTATCAAAACAAGTATAAAGATGCTAGAATTTAGAATTCACAAGAGCTTCCCAAGAAAACGAACCGTGAAAAGCCCCGTGAAAAGCACTGTTTAGCCTATTGTGTTAGCCAGCATAGCAGGCTTAAACGGGGAGGGGGTAGGGGGAGCGAGAAGGTAGGGGGGAAATGAGCCCCAAGTCAACCATTTTTTCTCCCACTTTCTATCTTCCTAACCCTTCCCCGTTTACGCCTGCTAGGCAGGTTACTATTGTGTGAGCTGCTACCCAGCAAGAAGCGATCAAACAGAACTTGAAATCAATGTGCAAAAGCTAAGGCGAAACATGTCAATCCTTGAGCCAAATCCCATTATTTAGCATATTTGCGGTTTGTATCAAATCGGAATCTTTTCAAAATGTCCCACAATAGTTGAGTGATTATGTTTATGAGGTCTTGATCGTCACGTCAAGACCTCATGACAAATTGTTTTGGATATTTATGCCCTAACACGTATTTCTCAAATTTTAGATTTATATTATCTCTTAAACCACAGTGAAGTAATGAGAGACGTGGTAGTTTATGGATACCTCTACTTTGACTTAGATAAATTTCTAAATTGCCCAACTATGCCCAGGGGCAGTGAACTAAAACAAACAATACAATACTGAAGTTCAAGCAAATGTTACTGGATGTTTTTTTACTTTGAACAGTATTTTCCTGAGAAAAGTCACAAAACAAGTAACTTAGTTTCTGAATTTAAAATGAGGAAGAGCGTCCCGTGAAAACTAAGCCTTGAAGAGCACACTATAGCCTATTGTGTTCCCGGGTGTGTTGCACACCATCAAACGGTCACAACAGGACTCAAAACAAGTCAAATTTGCATGTTGATGCAAGACTTACTGTGCTCACAAAAGCACTTTGATAACTGCGGCTTTTAAATTAAAAATCGGCATCATTAAGATACTAATCTGCAGAATATACTTTCCACGATTCTTTCTTTCACTCTCTCAGTCTAGCATAACCTATGATTAGTCAAGCAAAAATGCCAAAATTCAGTTATTCAACGCTCGTTTCTTATCCGTTAATTTTTTTATTTTCAAAAATGCCACGGTGCCATAAATCACTGTATTTAGCATCTGATGCACGATATATTTTTCACGAAAATACACCCTTCATTTGTTACGCGTAACTCGTAACAACCGAGTGGAGTCCTGGGCGTAATCGAGCGGAGGTCTGGGCAGTAATCAATATTTCATCCAACATGGCGAGACGGCGGCGAGCTTCCTTCTCGGTGGAAAGTTTACGTGAAGAAGTCGAGGAAGAATTTAACAACTCGGATATTGGTTTAAATATTGAGGGCGAGATACGAAGTGTTGACCTGAAACAGGCGGCTAGTGTATCACCAGATGTTGTTCTTTTTGCATTGATAGCAAAATTTGGTATGGCGTTAACTGCAGGAGTAGCAAGTATTGCATCGCCGCTTTTACTGCTGCCATCGGAGTTGGCTTTGCAGGCCTTAAAAATGCTCTGCCCACAACTAGGCGGCGACGAAGTTGGTTCAATTTTCCACTGTCTCGAAAGACTCAAAGTCGCCTTCCCAAAGTGTCTTCGTGTGGACAATCCTGGCAGTGAGTTTTACGTGTTCTCACCTCCGTGTGGCACATGCCTTTCATGTCACAATGATCTAGTGAGGCACAATAATCCTGTGATGGTGGACTTTTATCATCTTCGCGGCCACACCAAAGCAGTTAAAGTTAGCTTAAAATGCAACAGGTGTGGCATTTCATATGGATATAGCAAGTATGGAAACCCTGGTTCAGGTTGGAACCTATACCCTACGCCAAGAGACGCTGTAGAAGCAAGTGATGTTTGTTTTGTTCAGCGATCTCTCCTAAGGTGGCAGATTTCCTTGGCGTGAGTATTATTTAAGTGTTGTTTATTTTCGGTATTATCTTTAGTAGTGAGAGTATGTTCATCACTTTCTTATTATTTTTATATTCTTTTATAGGTGTCATTGTTGGGTTTCCTTTAGTGGATTCTCAGTTTCCTTCAATGAGGCTCACGATATTTCTGGTAGGTAACTTACACTCATCCTATCCCCTGGTGTTGTTTATGATAAAGCTGATAATTTACTAGTTGTTGAAATTAATGCAGATTTACCTTGTTGGCTATTGTTTTCTTCTATTCTTGGTTTTCACGTGAGATTAAATAAGAAAAACTTTAGTAGTCAGCTCTCCACAGTGTTTTTCGGTAAAATAATAATAATAATAACAATGATAATAATGATAATAAAAATAATAGTATTATATTCTTCAATAATATATGATTTCTTATGTTTTTTTAGTGATATAGCATTTTTGATTTTCATTTCAAGGCAGTTTTAGAGGCTTACGGCTGTTGCATGTTGGCCTTCAGCTTTCCAAAACAGCAGAATTAATTTTGCTCTCTCTTGCGTTGGCGGTTAATTTTATCATCCATTAAAATAAAAATTTAAGCAATGAATTGTTATATATAATGTAATTGTAACAGACTTTAACTCCTGAATTTTTTTAGGTTATGGAGAAAAGCAAGTTGCCTCTGCTTTCTGGAATGGAGAACTTGAAAGAGAGCTTAGGGATCTGGGTGCCTTGGATTTCTTTGGTTTACTTAAAACAGATGGAGATCGTGAAAAGGTCATGGAGGAAATTGATAGACGTCGTGCTAAAGCAGTCTATCAGCACTTACCAGAAGACTGCTCTGAAGCTTGTAAGGAACGCGGTGAGGAATATTTTGTTTACTTTCATCAAATTTTAATTCAGTTGAATGACCATACCTATAAATGATAAATGCACCTGGAAGCATGGAGAATGTTATTTGAAAGGTATTCTTCATGCCATTATAAGTTATTTGTCATCGTCTCTATAGGTTGTGGAAAGCTTTGGGTCGTGGATGGTCAGTGGAAATTAATGTTTGCCCATTGTATGATGCAGAGGAAGGTAATAATGGAATGAAATTATGCACACAGAACAACTTATGGCCTTTTTAGTTGTTGTCTTCTTTTTTTAAGCTGTTGAATGCTTTCTTAAAATTCGAAAAGCATTTTTTGTTCTGGTTCATGTTTGCAGTCTTGCTGGCTAAGGAAAAAGGTTAAAAGGTACTTGCTTTAGTTCTAGCAGAATTGTTTATGTTTTGTTTTATGTTTTCCATAGAATATTGTCAAAGGATTACCCCTGGTAAACTACCCAAATGTTTGTACTGCTTCTCCCAAAAATGGAAAGGCCTTCTGTGAGGAGCATATTGAGTACTTGACCAGAGAGCACCCCAACATCCCAACTGATATTCGTGGATTTCTGGCATATTGTGGAATCCAACGTGGTGATTTAGGTACATGATTAACATATGATTTGTTGTTAAATAGATTAAGCCAGGCCTAAAAGCAGAGCTCCCCAGTAATTTACTTTCCCCATAGGCATAAAAAGTAGTTAATGAGCCCACAATCCAATAGAAAACCATTTTTTGGTCAGTGGTCAACTTTATAAAAATGTGTTACCTCCATGAGTTATACACCTGAGCCCGCGATATGATCACATGAGTTATACACCTGAGCCCGCGATATGATCACGTGATACTTGTCAGCATACACCATGTATTGACAGCTGTCAATTGACCATAACCTGGATGCCCAGTAACAAATAGGTGGGGGTTTATCTATTTCTGAAGTGCGCGACATGGTATGTACGTACGCGCCTGCGAGCCATGCCGCTAGCCATGATGACCATGAAAATTCAAGTTCATGGTTTTCCTATTTCTGTTGATTTTCTGTGGGTACAGAAAATTTGGGCCGCCGTGGAGCTTCTCTATAAAATTTTTTTAGTACTTATCATGAAAAAAATGCAACATAACCAAAATAGTTTATTATTTGATCTGTTAATGCACTTAGCAAATATCCACATAACTGATTATTGAGTGGCCCTAATTTTTGTTTTTAGTTGAATAAAATATGGAGCAAAATTCTTCAAAGATTTTTGTTTTGTACCAAGACAGTGACTGAGTTTAGACAGGATGTACATAAACCTGTAATTTTTGTGTTACAAATTTTTTGCATTAACTTTATTTTTCATTTCAAAAATGTCTCTTTTTTTACATAAAAAAGCTGGTGAAGAATCAAGCGAAGATCTGTCAAGCCTGGAGGTCTCAAAAGTCGATGCTGTATTGTCTTCCATTCAGAATGATGAAGTTTCTCAATTTGGAAATAGTGCTGTGGAATCTCAAGGTAGACTGCTGTTGTGCTATTTCTCATGAAATGCATTTCAGTTGTTAGTATTAAGTTTGTAAGAGAAATGCCTTGCAATGCAATTTGTGCAGTAGTGGTCAGTATTACCGGTATTTGTAATTATTAACTTTTGTGTTTGTATTACTGAACAGGAAACACAGAGTTCATAGAAAAGGACCATGCTGCAGTCAGTGATGTACTTGAACAATGCATCGAACCTAAACCTACAACTTGTAACAAAGATACTGGTGGCAAGCAACGTCTTCAAAAATGGTCTCGTGGTCATTTGTTTATTGTGAGAGGAGGAGGGATCATTGACAAGTGGAATCCCCTGTTCAAGTAAGTTTACCTCTATTGTTACCTAATTTGAACTCCCTATGTTGTTGTTTTTATGATCCCTTGAGTAAGCCACTGATGTTACTCAAGTCGAACATTTTATTTTTACCATTAAATTCAAAGTCTCATAAAAAAGGCCTGGAACCCATACTACTTAATATTGTCAATACTTGTTAAGTAGAAACCCATAATTTAATACAGACATGAATTGGATAGGCCTTTTAAGTGTGTTCCTAATTGTTTGTCCGCATTAAGCAAATAATCTGGTATTTTCTAAAGACAATAAATTAATAACACTTAATATTTAATCAACCTGGAGAAGGGACACATTTTAATTGGAATAGAACAATGTTTCGTTGCACTGTAACAGGTTGTCCATAGTAAGTAGGATAAATTTACATACATTGTAGGTCAAGAAGGGCTAAGTTATTCCTTTTTTTTGCACATTGTAGGTCAGAGAGTCCCTCCCAAGTTTTCATAATTGTTCTGTCGTGGCTCTTTGTTATCCTAAGGAGCTTAAATCCAATGAATTGGTCCCAAATCTTTGTGGCATATGATAACATGTGCCATTTAGATGGTCTCCGTGCAGCAAAGAATCTACTTCCATGGCCATCTCCATGGGACAAGGCATGGATTTCTGTCAACAAAATCATAGACAGCCTTCACATGAAGAATCACAAAGACAAGGAATGCAAGCAAAAATATGACCCCAGCCATTTGAAAGAAGATATGCCTAATGCAAACACAATGGCAGCAGAACAGACCTTTGTGTGGCTGTCACGCTTTAAAAAGATTTTGTGTGCAATGCCAAGGATACATCATCTATTCTATCTTCATCGTATGGTTAAACATCGAAACAGTTACACTGTTAAGTGTTATAAATCTAACAAAAAACCTTTGCTTCCAAAGGCTCGTGGAAAACAAAAATAAAATTTTGGCAAATGCCGTGTAAATAATTTTTGAACATAAGGCACATTCTTTTGGGACTATTCTGGAATGGGAATACACGGTGATCACATTCTTTCGGTACCTATTCCATTCATTCTTCTCCACTTTAGCAGGATAAACAGAATATGGTTTACTTGGAATACATGTAGGCAGAATATGTATTCTTTTTGGATAGTTTTGGTGGGAAATAGTACCCCCAGTCGTTTGCAACCTGCACATGCGTGGATACAATAGTCCTCCTGTCACCTCCGCCACCAATATTCAGTTTTCAAAATATGCATTCTTTTGGAAATTGGTATTGCGTGTATTCTGTCATTTCAAAACCAGACTGGTTATAGTCAGAATAGTCCCTAAAGAATGTGCCCTTATTGTCTGATTACATCATTTCCCTCGAATAAACTAGCCAGCCAGTCAGGTGAAATCTTATTGCATTGCTGTTAGTCGTGTCACTGCAAGTATGTTTACTGGTATTTACGTTCAGCAGTTTTCCAGTGATTTCTTTTTTTTTTTTTACATTTGCTCTGTGTAAATCGTAATAAGGAAACTCATATTTAAACAAAAACAAAGGCATGGCTGACTAAGTTCTGTTAAAGTTCTGTTAACATATGTAAATAGGAAATAAAACATTTTGTTTAGATGATGTCACTGGACCCATAAGGTTGATTTGGTGTCACATGCTTTGTTTTGTTAAATCTGCTGTACATGTGCAATATTTCAACCATTTATAAATTAGTATTTTTCATTCAATTTGATAACTTTAAATAATGTGCCAGAAACAGCATTTGATACTCTGCGTTGCTCCATCACATAAGTCACTTTACTCAGTTATTTCCATAAAGATTGTGCCATGTTACTTTTCTCAGATTTAAGCAATCAAAATTTGGAAATTTCATAAGGTGTTAGGCTAGAGGGATACCTACAGCACGAATAAATTCATGTAGTGAAGTTTTGCATATCTCTCAGGTTCTGTTGGTGTGATCAGCTTTTACAAGACTTAAAGAAAATGATAATAGATTGTGAATGTTATCTTGTATTTAATTTGAAGATTGATCTTAAATACAAAGTAACAGTGTTGTTATTGGTAAGAACATGATTTTATGGTAGAGTTTGTTGAATGAGTGGTCACGCGCTACCTATAGGGTGTAATAACAGAAACATTTTTTATTCGAAAGTTGTCTGCTATTCATTAGAATAGGGGTGCTTATACTACTGTTGACGGTTATTAGTATTAGGGTGCTTATTGGAATAGGGGCGTTTATTAGCAACAACACATTTGAGGGGGGGGGGGGGGGTTATTGGAAGGAGGCCCTTGATCGAATCATTATGGTACATATTAAATTTTATCCCAATAACCCTTAGCTTGACATTTACCCATATTTAAAACAGAGATGTCAAATGATAAGAAAAAAAATTATTACATTCAAAGTCAATTTTTTTTTTACAAAAAATTACATTTCTTTAAAATGTACTTAAACTTGTTGCTTGCAGTTTACTGTCAGCAGATTGCAATAGATGTTGCTTTCTTTCATTGAGTAATGAATTCTTTATCCTCTGCATGTGGGGCAGTACCTAAAAATGATGCGAATGAAATTTATCATTTTTTTACTTTAAGGTGGAAGTATTTATATTGGGCAAAAAGGTCCTGGGCCTTTCTCCCCATCACCCTGACACTGGGCCTGTGAAATTAGAGTGCTACCCTAGATTGCATTTCTTGTTACCAACCAATCTGTGATCCAATGTGATAGAAAATCCCACCCTGGTTTTAATTTTTTTTAACAAAAAAAAAAGTTAAAACCAAAAACTTTGATAGAAATGTAAGAAGCATAAAATTAATGTAAGTTCCACTTAATATGAGTTTCCTTCATTTGAAAGAAAATGGCCATTAATTTCCCTGCCAAGCTACTTCCAAATGAAACCATGTAATGCTCTGTTTTCATGCGCAGTCATGCACATGTAGATAATGCAGACAACTATACACAGCAAGTAAGCGCGATTTACCCAGTTCCCAGACATACACTGGTTCAAAGTTTCAGACATCTATTTTAAATTCAAAGAAAAGTGAGCAATCATTGAATCAGACCGTTGTTAAACATCCCAAAACACAATAGCCTGCCTTTATAAGTACTCAAGTTTTTTTTTTAATTTGGACCAGAAGTCTGAAGCTCTTGATCCCTGTATTAGACTTCTCTTTCTACTTACCAAGGGTCTGCTGCTGGAACATTTTTCAGTTTAAGGCACTTCAGGTGGTAATACCTGTTTCCAGGACACTGGAAGGAAAATTGAAAGATTGCTTTAATTAAAAATTGGCCATGCAGCTTGTTCATCCAAAAGACACTGTTTAATAAAACAGTGTTGCACAGGATTTGAGTTACGCTATTAGAAAATAAATTACATGTATAAAAATTAAGCTTTCTATTCTAAATTACTTTGTGTAGTGTTCATATATTGGCATAATTTTTATATATACCTTATTTTTTCGATTTCGTTTCTTGTTCTCACATATGACCATCATTTGCTCTTCTGTTTTTGATTTTTTCTGCAAAGCAATTCACATGGAATTCCTGTTATATAACTAATACCAGTCTTTCTTCATATTTTTTTTAGAAGTATTTAAATATTCCACCTCGCTTGGGTCTTGTTGGTTAAAGCTACTTCTCCAGTGTTTTTTTTTTTATCTAACTAGTAACTACCTTGGTGCTTATTATTTTCATGGAAATTTGACTTTGAAAATGCAACAGGCATTATTAATTTGCAGGATTAAATTTTCACGATTTGGTCACAAAATATTTTAAAAGGGTATAAATACTGAAACGTTTATTATTATAGTTTTTGTAGGGTTTTAAGTTTGTTATTTTTTTAGAAAGAAAAGAGAATAGTGAAAAAGGACACCTTTTTGGATGCAACCAAACTTCTTGTATTTTTATATTGGCCATACACCTGGTTGAGTGTGCTCATGCTCTAGTTGTTATCCATTATTAATTTTAAGCGGTTAATCAAACTGTGAGTTTATGTCCAGACAGTTCACCACCTTACCTGCTTGCACAAGCAGTACTCATATCCTTGATCACTTGCTGTAAGGGAAAAACATATAATACCTAAATTTATTTTTTGGTGAATTTTAAATGGATTCAATGGAGTTAACTATAGCACCCAAGTACTCAGTGGCCAATTATTCAGTCAACATGTCCAATAACACATAAGAAAAAGCCAGATGTCAAATTTTGTCAGAGGGTCAGGTTTCTGTTGTCCGTGGTCTTTCTTTTTTGAGACAATTTTGTAATTGTTATCAACACGTACGTCAAATAATTAGAGAAATACCGCACCACCACAGAATTTCCTTTCTTTTTGTACTTTTTGGAATCTATTTTTTGTGCTGTAACTCAGGGCCAACTGGCGACAAATTTTGTATGCTTTCCATTTAATTTGAATGAAAGATGTGCAACGTTTATGGAAGCCTGTGTTTATCGGCTTTGAGGCATGGATTAATGTGTAAAGTTGCAAGTTGTTCAAGTACCTGTTTTCCTTTTTTTAGAGGTGACAGGATGTGTATTGCTGCTTTTCGACCTGCTTGTTCGGCTTCCAAGTATTGTCTGTGATAGATCACTCTCTGTTATGGTTTCTGATTCCACTGCCAAATATAAAATTATTTTGAAATACATGTAAGTTGACTTTGAGTATTTTATGGCTGAACTATCTTAACCACTGCTGCAAATAACGATAATAACAACTCTTTCATGCGTATACATGATTACTGGAAAGCTAGTGTACGGTACTAATTACAATCGCTGTTGGTGAAGACAGGATATCTAATCACAAGTTTTGCATCTGTACATCTTCACAACATTGAATTTGTCGGCACCCAGTTATACACCCTAGTGAAGAGAAGCGTTGTGACAGTAAAGTGTCATCTAATGTAAATAACTGTCCCACTTTATTAGGCAATAGTACCGCTATGATTAACTTACCCTCTAAACTAATGCCACTATCATTCAGCTCTGGCACCAGAGAATCTTTGTGCTGCAGATCTTGGACAGGGGGGGATTTGTTCCAAACTTGTGCAGGTGTGGCAAATGGAAATCGTTTTGGCGTACTTCTGGCCAGCGGAGCTGTGTCAGGTTCACCTGTAGGTGTGTCCAGTCCTGTAGGTCGAGCCAGCTGCTTTGTGTTTGCAGCAGGGCTAGCCAATGGCTCGATGTTAGCAGCAGGTCTAGCTGGTGGCTCTGGTGTAGCAGGTGGCTCAATGTTAACAGCAGGTCTAGCTGGTGGCTCTGGTCTAGCAGGTGGCTCGATGTTAACAGCAGGTCTAGCTGGTGCCTCTGGTCTAGCAGGTGGCTCGATGTTAACAGCAGGTCTAGCTGGTGGCTCTGGTCTAGCAGGTGGCTCAATGTTATCAGCAGGTCTAGCTGGTGCCTCTGGTCTAGCAGGTGGCTCAATGTTGACAGCAGGTCTAGCAGGTGGCTCTATGTTAACAGCAGGTCTAGCTGGTGCCTCTGGTCTAGTAGGTGGCTCAATGTTGACAGCAGGTCTAGCTGGTGGCTCAATGTTAACAGCAGGTCTAGCTAGTGGCTCTGGTCTAGCAGGTGGCTCTATGTTGACAGCAGGTCTAGCTGGTGCCTCTGGTCTAGCTGGTTGCTCGATGTTTACAGCAGGTCTAGCTGTTGGCTCACTGTTGACAGCAGGTCTAGCTGGTAATTGTGGCTCTGGTCTAGCCGGTTGCTCAATGTTAACAGCAGGTCTAGCTGGTGCCTCTGGTCTACCAGGTGGCTCAATGTTGACAACAGGTCTAGCTGGTGCCTCTGGTCTAGCCGGTTGCTCAATGTTTACAGCAGGTCTAGCAGGTGGCTCGATGTTAACAGCAGGTCTAGCTGGTGGCTCTGGTCTCGCAGGTGGCTCAGTGTTAACAGCAGGTCTAGCTGGTGCCTCTGGTCTGGCAGGTGGCTCAGTGTTTGCATCAGGTCTAGGCTCTGTATGCGCTGCATTGGTTTGAACTTGTATTCCAAATGCTGCAACAAAGAATTATTTTGTTTATTTATCAAGGCTATGCAATCCAACCAACTGCTATTTGATGAACATTGTTTTCAAAAAGAATGTATGTCTGTGATTACTTTTTATCCAACCCGAATGGAGATGTTCCTTTTCACATTTTGAAACAGTGATAAATAAATATAAGACATAAAGTATTTGCCTCTTACATGTGCCTGATCCCAAAAATGTTCTTATGGTTTTTCTATTCTATTTTCTTTGCAATGAAATTAGGTTTTGATTAATAATGAACATATTCCTTGAGAGGGACTCCTACATGAAAGGATCAGGTATGCTTGTTGGGGATTTTGAGATAACCCTAAAAAGAAAAAAAATCTGGGTGGGGCTCCAGCTTTTCCTGACCCCTAAAAGATAGCAAGCAACCCACGGTGAAACACACCACAAACAGTCAAGTGGATCTGCCCAGAACATGTGATTGTCATACCTTCGGCGAAAATGGTCCAACTTTCTGTTGGAAAAGCAGCCCGCTTCACAGCCACGCAGCTGATTTGGGTCACCTCCACCCCATGACCTGCTGCACGGGAGATCTTTGTTCCATTTGGGTGTTTATTAAAGAATTGTTTCTTCTCGCTTGTATCACCCAAGTCAAGGTTTTTTATTTCCTGTCTTACCCGGTCTTCACGGGGAGTGGTTCCCCCAAATTTTCTAACTAAAGCATACAGCCACTTAAGAGCCACAGCAACACCATGATATTTTACAGGCTTTTCAGTGGCCTTCGATTTGAAGGTAACATCAGGGTTGATGCATGTTAACAACTGCAACCAAACACATTTTAGAGATAAGATTAGATTAACATTTACGACACAACTGGGCAGTAACATTTGAATTATGCAACCCATGCATTTAGTGAAAAATACAGAGCTCTAGACTTAGATGGATTTTCTACTGTCATGATGTGAAAACCTGCACAGACTAATTTCTTTTTCGTGTAATAATTTTAATCCTGATTTTAAATATTTAATGTTTCATTAAGCAACGCCATCATTACCTGGTTCTATTTACGTTTGTGAGTTTGAAGTAGGGGAATTCTAGCCTGTATGCAGTCAACAATCGCCTAGCGGACACCTAATTGCGAGTTACAGTCACTTGCTAATACCGACAAGACTTGAAGTCCCATGAAATAAGAATACTGAACTGAAAATGACTCCACTGAGACTTTCTCTATTATGGACACCATATTGTGATCATAAAGGTGTTAATTAATATGGTATCATAGCTGGAAGATGCATTAAACCAGATTGTTTTAGGAGGAGTCATCTTTTATGGAAACACGGGGGTTTTATGATAGTGTTAAAGGGCTGGGGCTTAAATAAATAATTCTATATTGCCACATTCACTGTGGTATGGTTGCATTATCCCATCCCACACACCAATATCCTTATTTGAAAAGAATTGGCTCCTTACTTGCTCCCTTGGTATATTTAAATCTTTAATGCACTGCATCAATAGGTGCACAATCAATGGCTCTCCAGATTCTGGTTTAAGATGTGAAGTATTCTGGAAGCATTCCTGGTACTCTTGGGCTGCACGTGGATAGATCACCTCTTTAAAGAAGGCAAGAGCCATCTGTGGCTCTCCCAAATCTGCTAGTTCAATGACCTAATAAGCCAATAGAAAAGAAATCAGCAATTCAGATACTGCTTTTGTATTGTGTTTGTCCTTTTATTTTCATATTTAGGTGTAATAAAGGGTATTTTATTTTTAATAAAGATATTTTTTAAATCTGTGGGAGTCTTATTATAAATAAAATCATGCAAGTTCGATCAATATGTTTGCTCCTCAACAATAACAAAGATCTCTCTTACTTTGTTATTATCAATGGCTGTTCTGTTCAGTAGAAAACATAAAATCCATCAAACAATAAAATTTATGTCAAAGAAATGGTACTATTTAAATTGTGTTTGTTTGATAATAATTGTAAACGCAAAAATCAATTCAAATACAATTATTAATATTGTCTTAATAATTATTACCTTTTCAGCCAAGCAAATTAGCACTGCATAATTTTTCAAACAACGGTCATCCAGTCCAGGAATTATGGATACCGTATCAGACACAATCTCTTTCGAGCGTTGATGACATAGGAAATCAATCTGTTGACTGATACCAATAAGGCAGCCAATAGCCCTTGAGGCAGCCTCAAACACTTCAATTTGTCGTGCCTCAGCTTGTTGTTGCACATCTGTACCATTAGGACTACGTTTCCCCTCAACAAAGGGAATAAGCACCAACCGCCCAAAAATTCTGCAATAAAAAAATGCCAAATGTTGCGCTTGTCAATTACGCCGAGTTTCAATAGAATTGTTCTTTTTCTTCTTGTCATGTAAGTTCGTATTTTGAATTGGGGGATAATCACACGATGAGGAAATAATATTGTTTGTATATTTAAAGAAGTAAACCCAAAGTTTTGGTTGTTAAAATGTATGAAAAGAATTGAGCATTTGATTATGAGGCTGTGGCTTCAATGCCGTCATTGAACATGTTGAACGTTGTTGAACGCTATATTAAAATTTTTTATTCGGCGCCAAAGCCAACATTTGTTGAGCAATAGTCGCAGCATTTTACCCCTCATTTGATGCTCAACAAATGTTAAACTGTGATTCATTGGCTTAAGGCATATCAATCAACTCCTGCTGGTGCTACCACATTGGGAACGATAAATGCTTGTGAATCTTGTCATAAATTCGGTTTGGTTTTTTCCTTACAAGAAAATATACACTAAAATAGGTAAAAATGTGATTACCGTATTGTCCTCAAAAAGTACATTTTTCATGATCAAAGGAGTACACCCAGGTGCCATGTTTTCCCAACGGTTCAGCCCTTTTTCTCAATTAACTTCTCGACGTTTCATTCAATACTAAAGTGCGAGCTCCCATCAGACTGTGCGAATGTTTTCTCGATTTTTAAACTGTACGTAGAAAACAAGGGGCGAATCAATGAATGTTGCGAAAAATTAAAATTATTTTGGTAATTTAAAGTTAATAATGTATAATTGGCTTTAGGCATATCAATCAACTCCTGCTGGTGCTACCACATTGGGAACGATAAAATGCTTGTAGATTTTCGGAGTTATAATTGTTTTTTCTTTTCTTTTTTTCCTTTTGCCTGTTTGATTGTTTTTTGTTTTTTTTTTTGGCTTTTTTTTTGCAGTTCCATTTAGTAAAAATATACTGATAAGCCAATTTCTTATTTCTTTCCGATCACAAATTGTACGATCTTACTTTTTTAACTGGATTACACAAGGTGCTTTCGACATTGCTTATCCTAGCAGTATCCAGGACGCCAGGAACTTTAGTAAATATGACCATGTTCGCCACTAGTCTCCCAATAGCTCATGCAGTGGTTAGAGCGCCCGACCAGTGTACGGAAGATCATGGATTCGATTCCCACTGAATACTATTTAACTTTGTCCTACGCTAATGACATCTTAATGCTGAATTATCAGAACTATGTTGAGTCTGTTTGACTGAGGTCTCAGGGTTTAAAAAGACTGGTTTTCTGGAACATACCTCCTTTTTTGTTTTTATATTTTCAATGATATTGTTAATATTGTTTTGTTTCTTTTATAATTTTTGGTTTGAAATTATTCCCCTTTTCTTGTAAACTCTGCTGATGCTATATCATATTGGCGGGCGAATGGTCGTTTTTAAGCCGTAAACAGACCAATTAAGCCTGTTGTGGGTACAGCGAACCTTCAAACAAGTCCACGTTACGTGACAATGCAACGCCTAGTTGCCATTATTTAACGTATTTGCGGTTTGTGTTGAATAACAACCTTTTTAAAATGTCCCACAATAGTTGAACGATTAACTGAAGCCCTCATGCTCTTGTTCCTGTCTGTCTGCTTCTGAGTCAGTTCGTCACGTCGCCCTTAAATTATTTTAGATATTTGCAACTAACTCGTACCTTTCAAATGGTAAAATCATATTATGCCTTAAACATAGTGGAAGAATGGGTGACGGACTTTATGGATAGACTTTAGGACTTTAAGACAATTCTCATGCAATTCTAAATTGCATAGCTGTGCCCGGAGGCAGTGAACGTAAAACAAACAATAGAATCGCGGTCGATTAGATATTTGCATTCTATTTTCAGAAACAATACCTTCCTGAACATATAAGCATAAAAACAAGTATAAAGATACTAGAATTTAGAATTCACAAGAGCCTCCCATGAAAACGAACCAAGAAAAGCCCCGTGAAAAGCACTGTTTAGCCTACTGTGTTAGCCAGCGTAGCAGGCGTAAACGGGGAGGGGGTAGGGGGAGCGAGAGCCCAAAGTCCCCCCTTTTTTCTCCCACTTTCCATCTCTCTAACCCTTCCCCGTTTCCGCTACTAGGCAGGCTACTATTGTGTGAGCTGCAACCCAGCAAGAAACGTTCAAAACAGGAATTGAAATCAATGTACAAAAAGGGACTTAAAACAAGCCAAGGCTACATGCCAATCCTTGACTTAAGTGCCATTATTTAGCATATTTGCGGTTTATATCAAATCGGAATCTTTTCAAATTTCCGACAACAGTTGAGTCTGTTTGACTGAGGTCTCAGGGTTTAAAAAGACTGGTTTTCTGGAATATAAATTCTTTTTTGTTTTTATATTTTCAATGATATTGTTAATATTGTTTTGCTTATAATTATTGGGTTGAAATTTATTCCCCTTTTCTCATCAACTCTGCTGATGCAATATTGCAATATTGCAATATTGCGAATGGTCGTTTTTAAGCCGTAAACAGACCAATTAAGCCTGTTGTGGGTAATCAGCAAAACTTCAAACAAGTCAAGATTCAGACGCTCTTAGCAACCAAAAATTACCTTGGGATCCCACAGAGATACGTGTCTTTAAGACACGTATCTCTGCGTGAAGCCCAGTAACTTACTAACATTCCAATGTAATTAAATCAGTTTTGATGATCGTTTCTGTTCCACTTAGGCGTTAATTTTCGCGCGAATGTGTTATAATCTTTAAGCGTGAAATTCTTTCTTGCTTGTTTTAATTGATTCTAATGTTATTCATGGCGTTTGAGAGATACATAAACAGGTTTTAATTGCGGTGTGGCAGGAAATCGCTTAAAAACGTATAGCCTTGAAGAAGAAAAATTTAGGCTGTTGACCACGCGACGGATCTCCATCGGCAAATCGAAAAACTACACTCTACTCAAGCACACTGTCCTGGCGTTAGTTATACTGCAAAATAATTAAAAATTTCATCCCGCTTCACTCGATCGGCAAAGCCTGAAACAAGGATATCAACGCTGAAATACGTGAAATTATCAGCCGCTTAAATTCTTACAGACGAGCTAATATTATTCTTTTCCGGTAGGAGATTTATACCGCGTTTACATATTCCGTTTTTGCGACGATGAGCTCCTTCTGCCATGAAATAGTAAAACAAAGACTGAATTTCACCGACATAGGATTCTGGACCAGTATCTAGACTACGAGCAGTCTCTTTTCACTCAAGAACAGTCAGGCAAAAAGAACACCCTGACATGTCGAACGTGAACAAGCTCATAACGCGCGCATCACGTTTTCACGCCCCAGGTGATTTTCGCGCTCGCTCGTGTCTCTCGCGTGTCCTTTGTGCTGTGTCTTCTTGTGTACTTTCCGGTATCATGTAAAATAAATACAGAGCGAACCAAAATAAACTCACACCGGTTCGAAAGTCGCACCGGAATAATTATAAGCACCTCCAATTTTATTCTGGTCCCAGCTTGCGAAATACGGACAACATTTGACAGCGCAGAGCTCCTGACTAACCGAAGTGTTTGGGGGCTCTTTTGGTGCACTGAGAATGGGCACAAGCATCAGAAAAATGAAATATTTAGTCAAAAGAAAACAAAGTGACCATTAAGCAGGCGGGCGTGAAATACACAGGCTTTGCGTGCGATAATAACATAAGGCAATAATTCCAAACCGTTTTTTTCAGGGGCTTTAATCTTTGAGGTAGGATTGTTTTTGGGGGAGGGGGGTTATTGATAATAAGACAAGAATCACTTTTTTCCCCATTAAATTGGAGGGCGATTCTTCAGAAAAAGTACGGAGAATGTGTGACTTTTATCCCGGAAGTGCCTCTAGGCATACGGTGATGTCAGGACTCCAACTTGGGTAAACCAGAAAGGATGTACGACATTTGTCTAAAATTCTGTCTCAAAATGTTTGTTATGTTGCATATCCCAGAAGCGCTCAGGCATACGGTGATGCCAAGGACTCCAACCTGGGTGAACCAGGACAAGATATCAACATTTGTCTAAATTCTGTCTTAAAATGTTTGTTATGTTGCATATCCCAGAAGCGCTCAGGCATACGGTGATGCCATGGACTCCAACCTGGGTGGACCAGGAAAAGATATCAACATTTGTCTTAACTTCTGTCTCAAAATGTTTGTTATGTTGCATATCCCAGAAGCGCTCAGGCATACGGTGATGCCAAGGACTCCAACCTGGGTGAACCAGGAAAAGATATCAACATTTGTCTAAAATTCTGTCTCAAAATGTTTGTTATGTTGCATATCCCAGAGGCGCTCAGGCATACGTTGATGCCATGGACTTCAACCTGGGTGAACCAGGAAAAGATATCAACATTTGTCTAAATTAAAATTCTGTCTCAAAATGTTTGTTATGTTGCATATCCCACACTGTAAAAGCTGACCAGTTACCATGACCAATAAAAAAAGGTTAAAGATTGAATCTGAGGTAACAGTTTTTTTATTGGTCATTATAGACTTTTAATTAACGGTTAAATTAACCATTTGCTTTTTAGTTAAAATAACCGTCCTTGGAAGGTTGTTTTAACCAAAACATATGGCTGGTTTAAACATAATCATACCCGCGTTTTAAACCATTTTAAATAGGTTGTTATTACCCGTTTTTTTTAGGTTGAAATGACCTTTTTTATTAGGTTATGTAGCCCATGGATTTTGGTTAAAACAACCATTTTTCATGGTGATATAACCATTTGTAATGGTTATAGTAACCTCAGTTTTTTGGTTCGGTCAATGAATCTGAGGTAACCAATTAAAAGTGGTCAAAGAGTGGTCAATTTAACCATTCTTTATAAGTTACAAAAATAGGTTGTTTTAACGGACAGAAATAGATTAGAGTGACTACAAAATAAAGGTCAAAGAAAACGTTTTTAATGGTTATTTCAACAATTCTTTACACTCAAGATAATGCAGTAGAACTGTAGACATACAGTTCTCACAACTAAGTTTTAGTGGTTATTTCCACAGGTCCGAAAAAAAAACACTATTACATCAAAGCTCTAATAACAAACCAAATAACTCTTCTTCAAAAGAAACGAAAGGAAACTTAAAAAGCGAACCTTCAAATTTGCAAACATGTTCTACCTGATTTACAAAATGTACTGTGAACTCCTTAATTCTTAATAATTATTGATTGTTAACTTTAGCAAATTTACCCAGTTGGCTGCAAGGTTTGAATTGAAATAAACTTACTTATTCAAATCTCTTGTGCTCATTAACAAGGTTGTGCACATTGAGGAAGTCACACTTTTTGCAAATCAGTTAGAACATGTTCCACTGAAAGTGGAAGTGTGGCACTGGCAAACCCAAGCAACATGTGCTCCAATAACAGGAACACATTCTTCTCACTGCCAGCATTACCCTTTGGAAACTCCATATTGAAGCAGTAGAAGCTTCCCAAAACAGTAACGACAGCAGTGAGAATGCTAGGTGGCCTGAACTTGCAAACCACCATTCCTTCTGAGGCCAAGAAGAGTTCATTCAGTGATTGCAAATCCCCAGTGCTGACTAGCCGTGGGAATGTTGAGGAGGTTATCAGATCTTCCACGACTTGATCACTGTCATCACTCTGTAAAAGAAAAAAGAGGGACTTGGCTTCCATTTTCCAAACAGAAAAAGATAATTAATGTACATGGCATTTGGTAATTTGCTAGAAGAATGCACTTGGTTTAAAAAATAACATTAATACCGTATCTTCTCAATTAAACGCCCCTGGCATTTATTTCAAACTTGGCATGGGTTATTATTTCTTTTTCTGGGAAGCCGTGTATTTTGCCCTCAAATTTTAAGTTTATTATACAACAAATAAACTTCTGAGGGGCTTATTTACAACTCCCTCTTTGATACCCGGTGTTTATTCGGGGTTTGGTGTTTAATTGAGAAAATATGGTAATAATAATAACAAGAACAACAATAATAATAATAACAATAATGTAAAGGTGGAGGTGACAAACTTAACTCTAGACACCGACCACCATAACAAAAGTTATAGGGGGGGGGGGGGTGAAGTACAAAAAAAATCATGCAAGGGAAAATTGAGTGAAAAAAATTCATGCACAGTGAGCAGTCCAGAAAAAATGTTCCTGCATATGGAAAAAATATTCCTGCAAGGGAAATGCTAACGGCAGAAATTCATGCAGCTCGAAAATTCCCCACCCCCCATAACTTTTCTAATGGTCCATCCCTTACAGGTGTACTTCTTATCATGTACAAGCATGGTGTTATTAAATCCATTGTTTACATGTACTAGTGACATTGATACCTTGGCTCTGATCCAAAAGGACTGAGAGCTTGTTTGTGTCCCTTTCCTTTTCTCAGCAAATAAAAATGGAAGTGAAGCCATCATACAACGGTTTTGAACTTCTAAAATTAGACAAAAGAACAGCAGTTAAGATCATTTAAAACCACTTGCCATATACCTAAAACAACCAAAAGGGTGTATTTACTGTGCTATCAGCTTTTTGTGGGTTTATTTCCCTAAGCCTTGAAATGATGCCTACATTGTATTGCATATCATGTACTAAAACCCACCAAAATTAATATTCAAAAATAAATACCATTTTTAACTGAAAATTGTACCTCAAATTAATTTTGTAGTAATGAACTAGTGAGCAGCACACTGCCACAGGACTTGCTAAGTGATTCATTCCTCCTACTGTTTTAGCCTCTTTGTTATCAAGCATGACATAATGACACACTGTAGTACCATAGCCGTACTGTAGTAGTACAACAACCACAAACACTTTATTTCAATGGGGTGCATAATTACAGTCAGACTGTAGTCTCCTTTACTAAGACTTAAGCCCTTTGTTACAGTAAGTGCAATGTGTAGTTCCAGAAAATAGGCATACCTCCTCCATGGAAGGTTTTTTTTCTAAGTCTTCCCACCCCTCTGGAAATTCCAATCAAGCTTCATACATTTCTTTAATTTTTTTGGATCACCTCCTCCCCCTCCTCCCCCAGGAATTTTCAGGTCCCTTCTGTGGGGGGAGTATGGTGATTTTCTGGAACTACACAGTGTTTAATTTAAGGATGCATGGATTTAGGATGCATGGATTTGGTATTAAAGTTAAATTTTAAAAGAAGCTCTGTTAAGCTGTTGTCTTAAGAACACGTAACAAAGTTAATTGACACACTTTGGAACCTACCTTCTTCATCAATAAACTCTACCCCTTCTGCCTCTTCCATAATCCCCACAACATCCTTGTTGGTAGATTTCCGTAGAATGGATACCCTTGTAAAAATTTGACCGAGATCTCGGCGAGATCGCGGCAATCTCGCCGAGATCGGCGAGATCTCGGCGAGATAGCCACGATCTCGGCGAGATTTCAAAATATCGCGCCGAGAAAAGTAGCCCGCGGTGAGATCGCAGCAATCTCGCCGAGATCGCGCCAAGATCGGCGAGATCTCGGCGAGATAACCACCATCTCGGCGAGATTGTGAAATTTCGCGTCGAGATATCTACCCCGCGGCGAGATCGTAACGCGATCTCGCCGCACCAAACCCGTTCGTGGCGAGATAACCGCGATCTCGGCGCGATTTCAAAATATCGCGCCGAGATATCCAGCGAGAAGTGAGATTGCAACACGATCTCGCCGCGACAAACTATTTCGCGGCGAGATAGTCACAATCTCGGCGCGGATAGCCGCGATCTCGGCGATTTCATGTCGAGATTTCTACTGTTGCAACGCAGAGACTGTCTCGATCTTTGCGAGATTTATCTCATAGAATCTCAAAATCGGTAAGATTTCTCTCAGGTTTTACTGCTGCAACTGCCATTGTATTTGTGCAAATCTCCTGACCCTGTACCCATAGTTTCAAACAAGCGCGACCAGCGATCTATTTCGAGGGTCGGCAAGAATCTGAAATAAATCAGCTCACAAATTAATTTACCGGCTTTTGAGATCAAAATAACAACGAGCAGCAACGAGCAGCAACAAGCAAAATAACAACGATCAGAAACGCTGTTTTACATGTGAAGTCATTTGATTTCATCAGACCACTGACGTCTATTTGTTGTCACTTACCAATGATGTATGCAGAGGACTTCGTTTGTCATGTCCGTCATCTCTTTGTTGAACTTTCTTTATAAACCACTACGGAAGAGTTAGGCAAGGGTTTTAAAGACAAATACCTGTGACTAATTTGTTGTCGTTCTGAATTTGACTTTTTTCGCTGCTTGCCGGCCATGAGCTTACCTGATACCGTAAAGTCGCGCCAAAAAATCCCGCCTTGACTCCCACCGTTGTGTTAATGGGGCAATGTGATTGGTTGATTCAATCACACCATCGGCGAGCGGTGCTCGCGTAAGCCCAAAAAAATCGAGAACTTTTCCACAAAACTTACAGAAGTGGGAAATGACTTCTTTTTGTTGAATGTACAGGGGAAAATTGAAATGTTAAACATGTTATTTTTTACTACGGAAAACAACATGGTTCTTTCAAGTTTAAAGCAAGAGCTAGAGCGTTTTGGAAGATATACAAGAAACTGTTGTACAACTAAACAAGCCACACTAAAGGACCTAAAGTGTACTGGGAATGAACTTATATATTATGGACAAAGCTACAATTGAGGAATGAACACTCAGGTTAAATGCTTTCAAGACTTTCAGAACGTTTGTAGTCTACACAGCTTAATCAGTAATGCCGCGATGGAAGCCACCAAATGGGTTTCTTCTCCACCGGGAATCAGTCCTTCGACGAGTTTTGTAGTTGCCCAAGCATTCAACGTGTGAGACAAAGGTCAGTGAGTTTCACTTTTCTCAGACAACATCATCAGCATGTACAGCTTTTCCTTGCCTTGATTTTTCCCCTTTTATCTCGTCGGCTGACTGTTGACCTTTATTTTAATTGGTGATGTTGATTTCACTCAAGTAAACTGCGGGTCTTTCACCGAAACATGCTCCTTCGTGAGAATATTAATTAAGCTTAAAAAAATCTTCGCTTGACTTTCCTGTAAAAATGTGTGGGGATGAGGTATAAATAACCTAACTTACCGGTAACAAATTTGATATGAGCCAAAACTTCGGCATTCTTTTTGCATGAGTTCAGAACTAAAATTTTCGCCGTCTTCCCCAGACAAGTCTGACAAATTTAAGAATTTGCGGCAAGTTGCAGAATCTTATACTGAAAATGGTTCCTTCTTAACTAGTTTTAGATGCAAAACAGTAACAACTCAAATTTTGCGATCGAATATTTCACGAGCTTCGCAGTACATGACAAAATAATCTCAAGATTTGCGTGACCACAATTTGGCGAGCAGCCAATTTCTCAGTGCAAGACAAGGAGACACCACAAATACACTTTATCCAGTCTAATTAGATGTTGTTGTCATTTAGAAGGCCTTTTGTTTTCAATTGAACTATCCAAAATAAAGTAACAAGATAAGGGAAAATAATAGGATTATTAACTAGATTGATTTATTGGATTGTTAGGTTTATACCAAAACGGAAAATGGTCATCCCTGTTCAAAGCTGCATGATCATTCATATTTCAGTGTTTACATTCACAAACGAGTTTGAAGCGCAAGCGGCGCAGACAAATGTTTTCAATAGATTCACCACATTTGCTAATATTTGGCGATTTAGTTTGTCAGTTCCTTGCTTAGATGAACAAACCTGAGTTTCTGCACGGCCATTATTCAATACTTTGTCTTGACTACAAATAAATCGCTCTCCCTGAACCGAGAACACGTCATACCGTTTACAGGTGAGCGTATAAAATGCAGTGCGAACAAACACAAAAATGCTCAAAACACCATCAAACTCTTCCTGTTCGTTGGTTTATTCTCCTGCAGATCGATGCTACGGATTTCACAGCTAATAAGGTGGGCACTTGCCTCCTTCCACCAGCGTGGGGAATGACAACTAATGGTGATCGATCAGCTGAAGTAAAAACACGTGCACGTGAACTATTCTTTGTCTCCTCGTTATTGTCACGTGGAAACAGTACCATATAAAGGATAATTTAATTTCAAAACACGTCCAAGGCTGAAAACAATCTTGTTAACAATTCCTGGAACTGCAATATAGGACATAGTTTTGTCAGCGTCTGGTAGTTTGATTAATTGTTAACGTAAATGTAAATATCGTTCTCATCGAACCTAATTTGGCTGCCCAGAATTTCTCTTCTCGACGGGATAACAGTAAGATTTTGACCGCCAGGAATTTCGTTTCTCGCCGCAAATCCCGGCAAGACTCCCACCGAGGCCTCGCCGCGAAACTGCCCGCCGAGATATCCATATCTCGCCGCGATATCACCTCGCGATCACGGCGCGTTTTGGCCGCCGAGATTTCCGTATCTCGCCGCGATCTCGCTGCAACATCTCGCCGCGTATTTGCCTGCCGAGATTTCCATATCTCGCTGCGATCTCGGCGAGATCGCGGCGCGTTTTTGGCCGCTGAGATTTCCCGTATCTCGGCGAGAATCGCGGCGAGATCGCGGCGCGTTTTTGGCCGCCGAGATTTCCCGCATCTCGGCGAGAATCGCGGCGAGATCGCGGCGCGTTTTTGGCCGCCGAGATTTCCCGCATCTCGGCGAGAGTCGCGGCGAGATCGCGGCGAGATCGCGGCGAGTTTTTGGCCGCCGAGATTTCCCGTATCTCGCCGTGACCTCGCCGCGATCTCGGCGAGATGGGGAAATCTCGGCGGCCAAAAACGCGCCGCGATCTCGCCGCGATCTCGCCGCGATTCTCGCCGAGATCGCGGCGAGATCTCGTAAAAATTTTCACAAGGGTAGCAATTTGCTCCTCCATCCTCCAACAAATCAGTCTTTCAGAACCTTGTTTATTTCAGGTTCCTCCAGAATTCTTCCTAGCTCTGCTCTAATCTAAAAAAAAGAAAGGGCTCACAAATCAGTTAATGAATATTGTATTCACATATATACACAGCTAACTGTCCATTTTAAATGGTATCAAACGTCCATAGTACACATTGGCACAGAACATCAAACTTTTGCATGTCATGTCTGTACAGTTATTATCTAAATCAAAACAGGCATGTACAGTGCACCATAGTCTGTGAACAGGTACCTTAAAGAATAGAGGGAAAACAGAGAGAAAAAGAGAGAAAAGGTTCAAAAAGGTCTTCATTATACTCCAAAAATTCCAGCAAGAACTTTTAAATGTACCTTACTTTATAAAAAAGTTAATTAAACTTTGCATATAATGCAAGAGTCCTCCCTGGTATGGATATAGTACAATATAATAATCTATTCTACCTCTCTAAGTCTTATATGCTAATGATATTTAACCCCATTAAAAAAAAAAATTAGAATGGTTTTTTTAGAATGATGTTCCCAGCTGGATGTTCCCAGCTGTGTCAGTAAGAAACACTCAATATTAAAACAAATACGTCACTGCCTGAACTGCTGCCAAAATTAGGAAAATCCTGCATAAGCTTCAAACCCAAACATTTTGGGTAAGGATTTCCCTTCTTCGCATGGCATGAGTTGACGCCATCAGTTCCCTTAGGATGTTGTAGTCTCTTTTTGGCTTTTTCCACTCATTCTGAGTACTTTTTATCTGCTCATGGTATGTTTCCGATGTCACCTCCTCTGGAATGGCAGGTACAACAGCAGCTGGGTGGCTAACTTTCTTTTTCCTCCCTGCTTTACCTTTTGCCACCACCACACCCTCTTCTTGCAGCTTTTTTTAAAGGTCTTTGTTCCTTTTATTGTTTACGTTTTCAAACTGGTCTTTCATTTTTTTAGCCCAGAATGACAGCAAATTAAGCACGACAAATTTAATTAGATTTTCAAAGAGGTGTGTGTGTGGAATGGTGCGCATATAACAGAGGCGCAGATCTAGAGTAGAGTTTTTCTACATTTAGTTCTCTTTGGACCGAACAGTTAATGAAATTCATAATAAAGAGGCGTCCATCATATGGTGTCCATGGGAGTCAACTTTTGGGTGAATCAAAAACTGCATGTATAGCTGAACCCTGTGTTTTCATCTCAGGAAGTTAGTATTCTTCCAGTAAACTAATTTCATGAACAGATTTCCAGAATTAATTTTTGGCCATCTGCAAATCTTGATGGGCAAATGCCCATGATCATTGAGAGAATTGTGATGGGGGAATCATAGCCGGAGATCATGCTTAAACAACCCAGGGACTCACATAGCTGTAAAATGGGCATGGAATCGTGAGTACAAATTCTACCAGGGTAGGCACCAAACTATTACAGAACCTGCACTTTTTTATAAAGCAGTCACTCAAAATGGTACAGAAAGTCAAAGATCTGGCAAAATGCTGTCACTCGCAAACTGTACCAAGTATTAAGATCTCACATTATAAAAAGCCAGGAAAGATGTGTTCCTTCACTTTCAATAATTCATTTTCAAATCAAAACAATTTAGTCTATACAATAACACATTAGAGACCAGGAAATGTAGAAGATATATGTTCACTTACATGACCAGCTCCAACTGTACCCTTTAGGAAAGGATACTTCTTAATCAGCTGCACTGCAATGTGCTCACGCTCAGCTTTTGACACTGTGTCAGTGAAAGCAATGATGGCTGTACATAGCTGCCTGTTTAAAGCATTCTTGTGCTCTACTGACAAATCCCCCTTATCCAATGCTGCCTGTACAGCTGGTTCCCACTACCAAAAGAAAAAAACAGGGAAAGAATGTGAATAACACAAATGATGACAACTTAACCAAGATTGAGAGCATCAAATATGTATCTTATTTCAATCAGACCTATATAAACATACCTTTGAAGGGATTTCAAACTCTTCCAGCCAATACTTTCCGTCCTTAGTTGTCTTGGGTACTTCCTTGAATATAATTATAAAGTTAAGAGATGTTACAACACTGATAACAAATATGTATAAATCTGCAAAATAGTTCTACAGCTTATATTATACGTAAAAGTTAATAGCTCTAGTGGGTGGGTTGCATGTAAATAATGACCACAACTTTGGAATACCTGGTCACTTATTAACATCTCCCAATTATGCTTTAAAGAATGAGGTATATCAAAGCAAAAGGAAGAATTTTTATTCAGTGACATGCAAATAGGTGCCCGGGCATTATTAAGTTAAAAATTGTAAAGTTTTGTGCTCAGACTTCATCAGGGAGTTTTACAAGTAAGAGTTTCCAGCTTGTATTTACACACAACGCCACCACTTGAACTATTTTACGTATACTAACGTACCGTATCTACTCGATTAAACGCCGCGGCGTTTATTAAATTTTTAGCGTTTCCGATGCGGCGTTTATTGAAGGGCGGCGTTTATTCGAGGGCGGCGTTTATTTCAAAATCATATTTCTTAAATCACTGATAATAATTACCGTAAATCATTCGTAAATACTATGTAAAACAGAAACATGTTTAAAGTTCCACTGTCTCGCTTTTTTGCTGAGATAGAATCATAATTGTCTGGCTTGTGATATGTACAACGTTCATGTGTAGATTACCGAGTTTTACCGTTCTTGTTATTTTTTTTTCTTATAATCCTCGAATAAACGCCGCATTCTTCTGATTGGGTGAGGCGTTTATTCGAGGGCGGCGTTTATTGGTAATTTTGCTTCCATCTGTGGAGTTTAATCGAGGGCGGCGTTTATTCGAGGGCGGCGTTTAATCGAGTAAATACGGTAAGCTGTAGGAATGTTTTGCGGATTTACATTTAGGAAACACTGAGCTTATTTTTCTTTGTGAGGCGTGTGACGTGTCACATATTTGAGCTATTGCATATATATATATATATATATTTATCTACCTGATTTTATGAAAACCGGGCCAGCCTGCAAAACTGCAGTTGTACTGACATGCTAAGGAAAATGCCTCGCTTTGCCTAAAAGTACACTCTGCAAGCTATTTCTTACCACCTGAGGTCATCTAGTAGCCATCAAACAGCTAATCTAGTCTTGAATCAGTGCTCTGCAGCTATTTTCAGCTCTTCAACATTAAACCACCTGCAAATCAGAGTGTCGAGCTCAGGGAGTGAACATGTACAAACACTAACCTACATGTATGCTGTCCCATCCCTCCCCCACTGTCTGACATTTGCCGCCTGAGGTGTCAACTCACTGGCACGGCGACGGCTAACAGCTCCGGCAAAAAGGAGCTATTCATCTGAGTGCAAAACAGCTTAGCAAGCGGTTCGGAATTAAGTCAGTGTGCTTGACTTGCAAGAATAATAACCAAAAAATCGGTAGAGATTAAACTAAAGACCCGAGTTTTGACCAACCCTACCCCCCGCCCCTGTGAGGCATTCTATGGAACTCACTGTAGAGTTTAAATGTGGCTCTTCAAGTGAAACTGAAAATAGAAATATTAGATACTTTAATTGTCTGAACTATAAGAACAGAAGGTTTTGGAACTTATCTCATGATGAGATTGACAACGAAATATTCAGGAGGTGGAAGTAAAAGAAGAACAGTAGTTGCTAGGCTTGATTCTTTGAGTAAATTGAACTACTGAAATGTGAATAAAATATTGAACACAGAGTCACAGAAAACAGGCCAAGTTGAAGGATTAGTGCAGTTTTTGTTTGTGTGGCTCTTAAGCCAAATTCAGTTACAGACAGTTCCCTTTTTCTGAGAAAAAAACTTACTAATACTTTTTCTTTGAACTTTGAAGAAAATTATCCATGGAGCTTGAAATCCGCAAACTTAAATATGTGATATTCGAGTATTAAAAAAGTTATGAAAGGCTGTTGTGATACGCTAATAATAGTTACTTGGCAGCAATTGAGCTGCTGTCTTTCTTGATCACGAAAGTGAAGTTGGGTTCAGGTTTCAAATTCGGAGAATAATTCTTTGTAAGTTTTATTTACGAACATTACTGTAGTTTATTAAAGAAAGCGAAAATTATTAAGCCAGTCTGGAGAGAAAATGAGAAATGCAAACCCTCTTAGTTTTAGTATCAGAAAGTTAACAGTGTAAAATAATGAATAAGCTATAAGCTTACAGCAATGTTCAAATTAATGCCTGTATTAGCGCATTTGTTTTATAGGCCGTGGAAATCCTGTCATTGCTGGCAAATACATCTCAATGATAATTTAAAAAGTGAAATGCTTACCTTTAAAGGTTTCGTGAGAAATATGTGCAGCCATCTTAGCTCTGTGGAAGTTTATCGGTCGTTCATCTTTCGGCCCGGTTCTTAATCATTGCACGTTGGTACAATTCAGAAGGACAGAAGGTCCAAAACTTGTTTACCCCTGCTCTGACTGAAATAACGTTAATGGAACTACTGAAATCTTTCTTCTGTACTCCACAAATACAACGCCTCGCTTGCTTCTATCATTTTAGGTCCAGGAACCGTGAAGCATGCCGGCACTCCGGCAGTAGTTTTACCAGTAGCGGGTTCGACATTATTTATATCGCCGGCTCATCTTTCAGTTTTAATTTCCGTCAGTTTTATTGTTTTTGCACTATTCTCCTTTCTTCCAACATTTTTCCTGCATACATGTATAGCCGTCACGTTAGCATGTGCGAATATTTTATTGTTTTTTTTTAAGCTATTGAAAAAACACAAATCAGTTAAAAAATTCCCACGTGCAAAAGCGACAGCTATATGCGTATCCTGGAAATAAATCCACTCTTTTAAGAAACTGACTAAAAGAAATAACATAGACATGGAGTGCTTATAAAGACTTTATTTTTGAGGAAGTAAGATTTTCCCACCTCCTGCGTTTGTAACCGGTTGGCGGGAGGTTAGGGGCGGTGCGTCAAACTTCACCATTTTGTTTTGTTTTGTTTTTTTTTTTTTTCAAAATAGGTGGCAAATGGTCGAAGGGCATTTTTTCCCCAATTTTCGTCAAATTGGTAAAGCTATTTTACCAAATTCGAAGCACATTAATGCTTTGCTGGTCGATTTTACATCAAATGGAAAGTAACTGCTGAAATCCAAGGCCAAAGAATTAAAAATAGGACCGTGACACAAAATTTGAATTTTTCCGGTAAGGCGTTATGGGCCTTTAATCCGCTGAAAAGAGCGATTATTTTTTAATTCACTGCACAGGTGATCATTTTTTTAAATTGCCGTGCACGTCATTACAATTGCCCTCAGAAAATCGTATGTGCATGAAACCGCTCTCTTAGACAGGTAATTTAATTCAACTCTGAAAAAATGTACTCTCATATATTTTTCGCCACACGCTTGCGATGCGAGGAATATATGTGACCTGAAGTCACAAAAAACGTGCAATCATGATAAAGGGCGCAAACATGCAAACAAACAAACAAACAAACAAACAAACAATTGCAAAGAAGTGATGTTTTTATTTCGTAGAGAAAACTAGACTTACTTCGACCGGTAACACCGCTTCAAGTCAAAATCATATTTTTGTTATATTTTATTTTGTAGGTTAGATCCTTAGCAGGAAAGAGACGACAGAGAACTAACGTTTAAGAAACATTCCATACTGGAAATATTTTTGTCGCTCTAAAAATCTCACCTGGTCCTAGGGTGTTTTTCGTTGCTTTGCATGACATCCCAGAAACCGCAGAGATCCTTTGGCACTAAAAGAGGGTCTTAATGGCTGGTGGCTTTTACGCAGAGTTAAAATTTTGGCTTTTTACGGCTAACGGTTATTTTCTTTCTGCTACGGTTAACAAAACACTTAAAAATTAATGTGTATTGTTTTATGAAGTAAAAAAATAGTTTTTACTGTGGTGATAAACATTTAAGGTCTTTGGACCATTCTGGGTAGAAAAAAAAAACCAGATAATTACTTAATTTTGGCTTTCTTTCGGGACCAGGGTAAAATATGTAGCCGTCCTACCCGCATTAGCCGCGAGACAAGACATACAAATAATCTTACAAGAGATATTGATACTTTCAAAATGACAAATCGTGGCTGCAAAAGATTTTTACGGTTGACTTTTTTTTACGACTAACTGTTAAGATATTTCAATTTTTATGTCTAACGACTAAATTTTTGGTCGTTTTACGGCTAACGGTTGCCCCATTGAGACCCTCCTAAAACGATGCGGACTTGAAATGTCACGCAAACAGCCAAACTGCACGTGGTGATAAATAGTCCAGTCAATCTATGGTTTGTGATCAAACAAATTGCAACAGAATTTTTCTCACTGCCATACATTCCAGGGTGGTCTGCTTAGCAACATACTAAAAATCCCCCAAAATCCGTTAAGGGCAACATGCCCAAATTTAACTTTTTAAGTTTGGATCTTTTACCACAGGACACCCAATTTAAGAAAACTCTCAAATTTTAATAGAATTTTTTTTATTATGTATTTCTTTGTCTAGGGAGCTTGGATAACATAAAATATCCTATATTGTGTATTTTGGCAGTTACAAAATGATAATTTTCCCTTTCAAAATAGTATAAATACTATCTCATACCGACCACAGGGACCCCAGGTAAGAGGAAATACACTTTTCTGTACAATTCGAAGGCTATTGTTGTTGTTAACTTCCAGTAAGCCTCAAGTACTACTCCGCGGACCTGAGAAAGCATTATTTTAAACATTAAAGACGCTCAAGCTGATTATTAAGACGCTCAAGCTGATTGTTTTGTTTTAAAGTCAAACATTAGTCTTCGTTTACAGTGTCAGTGCCAAAGTCTGGCGCGGCCGAATTTGTACAACTTTGGCCTTTACACACGCCACAAGCAGTTGAGCAGTCCAGCCCATGCTTCCTGCACGTACATCTTTGTGTGCTGCAACCGGCGCTACAATTACATCTAACGACCTCCAAAAGGGATTCATGAGCTGGCGGCAGGTCTGTTGGTATCGCAAGTAGTTTTCCATCCGTTAGCCTCCAGCCCCAGTCTTCTGGCTCCAGCAGTGCTCCTTTCCATTGCTGTACCTGGAAGTACACCCTTTGACTGTGATATGCAGCTGCTGCAGACGTAGGTGGAAGGCTTTCCGGCTGCACAAAGGTCGTTCCTGTGGCCACTTTCTGACAAAATTTGGAAGACCGCAGGAATCGAGGCATTCATCAGATCTGGACTTGTACAAACATAGAAGGGACTTCTCTCCCGCCGCAATGACTTCATCCTTTGTAGCATCAGGACGGTTAAAGACAGTAGCTTGGTCACGGAACTGCATGTCTGTTCGGACCTTTGCCAGTGCCGCTCCTTTGCCAATTCCGTGGACCCTTGAGGTGGTGTCGCATCCAAGAACTGCGTGTACAAAGAGAATATTGGCGCATACATCTGGACCCAACACGGACTTGGTTTTCTTGATATTCCAGATCCTCCTGGTGTTTGATCTTTGCTTCGGTTCAGGTTTGAAGAACAGCTCATTTGCAGTGACGTCCGCATGGTAGCAAAGCAGGACAAGTAGGTCAGTGTCATCACCAATCAGCACGGTAGCGACAGATTGCGCAGATTGTATGGCAGTCTGGACAATGAGAAGATCTGCATCTCCTTCAGCGTGGAGAGTGGTACTTCCAGAAAGTTCCAACTTGCCGGAGAGTAGGTTAATGAACTTCTGCTTGTTTTCCTTGTTTGAAAGAAAGTCCTCCTTTTTTAGTTTTGCAAGCATGGCACCATCAACATTTACAGTTGGCCCGTGTGTACCCGTACGTCGCTGGTGCGTACCATCCTTTGTTGACGGACCGTTCTCGTATCCATCAAACACCACCGTGGCTTTTCCATATCTTCTTTCAACATACTGAACATACAGAGAGCAAATTGCATCATAGGTAATGTTCCGTGGCCATAGCACGCGGTGAAGGAGAGCACCCCCATCAAGGACGAAGTGCACGTTACCTGTTGGTCCAGCTGTTTGGTTGGTCTTGCTGATGGCCCAAATTGCGTCGGCTAATGCTGGCTTGTTAGCTTGCCTTGGAAGAAGGGAAGAGTCGAATAACGCCGGGGGGAAGCTGCACATTTCGAATTTGAAGAATGACTGTGGATTGTCATACTGTCCTCCAGTGGCAATGAGAGTGAGTCTCTGGAACAGTAGTTGCGGATCCACCTGAATGCTGCCATCCCTGAGCTTAACTGCAGTTTTCGATGCTAGTGTGACCACGTGCTCTTTCTTTCGAAATGTGTAGTCGCGAACACTCTTACCAATCATTGAAGTTAAAATCTTCTCTCCTACCTCTTTGGCTTTCTCGGCGTTCACATCTTCACCCGCAACAACTCCAGACGAAATACTGTGAAGGGAAGGATCAGAACTAAAGGGATTTCTTTGGGAAAGGTATGTGATGATCTCATTCGTATCCTTGTAAACACGCTCTTGTCTCGCCCGTGTTGTGTCTTTGTGTTGCTCACTTGTAACATACTTCACCCCAGTAAGATTCTGCATGGCATTGTTCACATCGGCACAAGCAGGCATGGATAACAACCAAACCAGACGCTGTGTCTCTGACATTCCTCGGCCTCTAGTTAGCCCACCACACGTCTTGACACTTCGCATGAGGACCTGTTCTATTACTAAGTCAGTTGATAATCCAGCCCAGTAGCGATCACTCCTTCGAACAACGAGCAGACCATCCTGAAAACTGTTGTGCACATCTGGATGTTTCTCTTGGAGCTCATGCATCAACTGCAGATAGACAAAGGCAGATTTGGCATAGAGGTTGTGACCAGCAGCGGCAAAGTAGGGAAGCATGTCACGTACTGCTTGAAGATGCAGTTTCCAGTTTCCTGTGCGTTCAGCTCTGATGAATTTACGAAGTATATCCACCATAACCATGTACTGCATCCAAAGGACGGCGGTGCGTTGATTCTGCATACACTTTCGGTTACTTTCCAGTTTCTCTGCGATCTTACTGAGAACATCTGAAGAGCACACTTGCTCAACTTTGCTTGCATCGTCAACAAGACTCTTAAAGAGCTCCCCTGCTGATTCTAGATCCTTCTCAGTGACCTGTGGTACATTTGCGTTCTCTTGTTGCTTATCTGTGCTTTCAGGCTCATTAGCTGTCTGGATTTCTCCATCAACACTGGTCAGCTGTGGCTCAGTTGCATTCTCTTGTCGCTCCTCTGTGCTTCCAGGCTCATCAGCTGTTTGAATTTCTTCATCAATACTGGCAAGCTGTGGTTCACTTGGGTTCTCTTGTTGCTCCTCTATAGAAGCAGATTGTTGGATTTCGTCATCAACACTGGTGTTGACTGGCAGGTGGATGTTAAATGCACTACACACCAACAATGCATTCAGAGCTGCATCAACGAGAAAATGGCCCCTGATCGCTCTAGCGACTGCTTTACCACTAAGCATATGCCCAACGGCGTTTTTTGCATACACCACTTCAAGTACTTCTTGTAGACCAGAACTTGCCATCAGATGACCAATGCAACCAAGGAAACTCATTTCGATGTGAAGACCTCCTAGCCTTAGAACAATGGATTTCAGCGCACTTTCTTGTGGCTAGTTTTGGACAATCATCAGGGCTTTCCACCATAAAGGCTGGTCGAATGTTACAACTGGTGTAAAATGATAGCGCCTTGCCTGTTCACTTATAAATACAAGTGTGGAATATATGCACGTCATATCGCCTGGATCCAAGTCAATCATCGGGAGAAACATGACTGACGACTGGCCAGGATAATTGCCATTGCATATCATCTGCATGGTGCCCGACCATGCAGGTCGTGGGGATCGTAGCAGTGGTTGAGACGGCTTCTAAAGAAGGTCAAGGTTTTCAGAACTATCTTGCACCCTCACACCCCTCAATTCTTTGTAAATCAGTTGTGGAATGTTCTCAGCAGGCCCTTGATAATGACAAATATCTATTCGCCCAGCTGAAGCTATTTCCTCTGCACTGACAGCTTTAATTGGCACCGGTTTTGTTGTTTTGGTAGCAGGTGTGATCATAGCAATGATACCCATCCCATGAAATGTTCCCGTTCCATCCAAAGTTCTCGTATTATGATCGACATTGTCAGCAGCATACTGCACGAAACAGCCTGGTATATGGCTTGGTATGTCTGTCCCTTGCGTTGCTGCTGCACTTCGTTCATACTTCTGGACTGTTGAATAAGAAGAGCAGAAGCCATGTGCGTGCAGAGAGTCTATAAGGAACTTTGATGCAAAATGGTGATGCATTTGAACGCCAAGGCCAAGCTGTAAAGGTGCCAAAACGACTCTTGGTCTTGCTGCTTGGACAATGGCTTGTCCAACCGAAGCAATTTGCAGTTCGACATCCTTGCCAACAAAGAGAATTCTCAGGAACAGCCTTAAAAACTCAGGTATGAACTCCAAATTATGTTCAACAGAAGACATTTGGTCGCTAGATGGGTAACTGTCGCTTGATACATCTAAATTTTTGATATCGCTCTTGAGAAGCTTTGCTGCTGTCTCAACAATTCTTTTTGCTTTCTCTGCTTCATCACATTCTCTCTTTGGCTGAAGATAGAATTCATTGATTATTGACTTCACTGTTCGCTGAAATGTAACAACGTTGGCTTTCTTTTGTAAATTAGTGACTACAATTTTATCACCAAAATGCTCCTGTAGCTTTGCTTTCATATACACTGCACTATACGCCTGCTCACCGGAACCTTCAAGATAGTCCTCCATTTTGTTGACAAGATCACTTATTGTAATTTGCTCCTCGTCATTCTGCTCTAAAAATTGCGCAACTTTTAGAAATGCCATGGCTTTAGCAGAGTCGACTGGTCTTCCCTTCCGTGGCCGCTTTGAGCCCTCAGTGCTGTCATCACTGCAGTGTTGTCTTGGGATTTTTTTCCCAGTGCGAAAGTTAACGCTGCATGCTTGATGGTATACAGCATCTGCGGCATGAAGATCCTGCGCATATTCCAATCTACCTAACACTATTTCTGACCATTCGTCTTCCCTTTGTCTGCATATTTCAGCTATTGAATCTTGAAAGTCTTTGGTTCTAACCGGAATGACGTCATATCCCCTTTTCCTTCCATTATTCTTTGCAGGCTGGCCGCAAAAGAAACAATGTTCTTTCGCGCTGAATCGAGGGTTGACAGAACGTCGACCGATAGCTGATTCTTCCTCAATAACTTTTGACGTCGACTTTTTCGGTGGCCTGCACAAATCTCGCCGGCACTTCAGATGAACACTTTGACCAGCCCGTGATTGAATTTTATTGTCATCGCACGTGCCACTAACTCGATTAATACTATCGCTACCCTTTTGGGTCAACACAGCAGTAGGCCGCCCATCGCTTAAAGTTTCACCACAGATGCAACAATTCTCCATTCACTTTCTCCAGCCTCTCCTTAAGAAAATTCAATGAATTGATTCATTAACGACTTTTTTGTCTGATCCATAGACTGACAGACCCCTCTAACATTAATAACAATGAAAATGTTTCAAAGGGGGAGGTTTTCAGTTGCTCAGTCGCTAATAAACAAAAATGCTATGAGAACAGGTTCGTATCGTACTCGCTTAAAATGTGAAGTTTTCATTCAGCTTAAGCAACAAAACCAGGTGCTTTAAAGTATAGTTAACAATTCAGAAACAGTTAATTATCATAAAAAGTTAATTAATTATTAACAGTTAATTATTCCCCATTCTTTGCATGAGAAGAAACTACGTGATCCAACAGTAGAAGATACAAGAAATATCTGCCTGTTGGTTTCTTGGCCATTTGACACCTTCTATTTGATGTTTTCATTCAGTGGATTTTAGTTTTCGTACACATCAAGAATTTTATGAGATTTATTGCTCAAAAGTCGTGAAAACTAAGCCATTGTTATTAAAAAAAAGTTTAATTATAAGTCAAAAAACAATAAAGAATACTTAAAAAGTAAATATACTCACCTTTTCACAAAAACTTGCTCAAAAACAGTGCAAATACTTCCAGAGACTGTAGAACTTCATTGAAAAGGCCGCCAGCATTAACACGGTCAGCAGTTTCCGTTTCCGTTTAAACTTCGTGTAGTATCAACGAAAAGTCTTTTCAGTTCTTTTGCTCTGGAAAAGCACACCGAACTCCTCCCGAGCCGACAGAATCGCAAAATCATATTTTTCTTCCAAGTATGATTTATGCTGGGATTCCTGTGGTAACAGTGAGGCAGTATTTATACAGGAGCCCATGATTTTGAAAGGGAAAATTATCATTTTGTAACTGCCAAAATACACAATTTAGTATATTTGATGTTATCCAAGCTACCTAGACAAAGAAATACACAATAAAAAAAAATTCTATTAAAATTTTTTAGTATGTTGCTAAGCAGACCACCCTGGAATGTATGGCAATGGAAAAAATTCTGTTGCAATTTGTTTGATCTGGACCCTCCAAAACTCATAGATTGACTGGACTAAAAATAACCCTAGCTTGTGCCGACTTGCTCTGACTCTAACCAATTACGGCCAGTAAGTAAACTCGTAGTTAGTTAGGAGTATGGTTATTACTGCCTGGTAATTCAAGGCACTTCATTTTACTGTTCTAAAGAATCAGAAATTGTAAAGAAATTTAACCAATCGTGTTCGATAATTACTGATTTAAATAGTCAAAATAGCAACTCTTAGGGTAACGGGGTTGATACTCGGCTTACCGTTAAAGCTTTATTGAGATTGCCTTCTCTGAAACATTTTGAAAAAGCTAGTTTGAGGTTTGTTTAAAAGACGTGATTTGAAGTAATCTTCTCTCTGCAGTTAACCCACTCCTACATGTTTGAGGTCTGGAATTAAATTCGTTATCTACTGGGCGGCCACATATAAAGCTTTCACGGTATTATTTGTTAAAGCTAAGCCCACTAAAACTATATTTTATGGACTAGGAGTTAAAGTTTCACTGATCCTCATCATCAATGTCTCGATCAGTGCCCGCTAATGAGGAGTAGAACCGTCTCGCAGTTTCAGACAAATATTTTTCAGCAAGTTTTATACAGTTTTGTTTCACATCATTGCGAACGGGCTTCTTTTCTTGCCTTACTGGAACCAAATCGTTGGGATTCAATTGATCAACGCCTTGCTTTTTCTTCACGAACGAGACGATTCTTGGGTTCTCTCTCGTTTCCATTGTAAACCTGATAAATGCTGTTTCGGTGTGATTGCTCAACTGCAAATTTCCTTCCTGATCGGCAATTTCTCCACAACCAAAATTTATAAACGCAATCTTCCTCACCTCGAATTTTTGCTTTTCTATGTCCTCACTTCTGGCAACGTATTTCATCCTTAAAAAAGATTTATAATCCATAATCCAATCCAGATCAACCCAGTAGCTTTGCACGTTATTCAGGCGGCTATTTCGCAAAGTTAATGGCCATTCTTGGGGAGTTTCAATTTTTTCTTGGGAGTTAAAGAACTGCTGAATACAGCCAAAACGCCTGTCACAAATCGAAAATGAGTGTCCCTCCAACAAAAATTTAAGGTCGACTCGAAGAAATTCTCCCTTTCTTACGAGATAGTCAAGGTAAAAAAACAAATAGCATTCTTTGAACTGCCCTGGAGAATTGTCTGCCCAAAGTATAAGGTGATGAAACTTTCCGTATTTTTCCTGAAGTCTAATCAGTAGATAATTCAGCAAAGATATTACCTCGTTCGGACCGCTTCCCCCAATAGATTCATCGTAAAAGAAACAATGAATGACATCTTCGTTGGCACAGTAGATTCCAAAAAGGTTAGTCCTTAGTTTTCTCGCGTAATGGGAATCTTGCGAGGAAATCTTTGGCGACGGCAAAGCCTTATGATAATCCATTTGTAGTGTGAGCACCCTTGGAAACATATCAGTGCAGGCAGGATGATGTACTTCAAACTTACCGATTTGTAAGTCGAGTTTAAATTTGGGTACAAGTCAATGTATACTCATTATTTATTTCTTTGCGCAATAGCTTTAATCAGATAAATCTAGTTTTTTGCTGAAATGACGCAAGCAACGTCGTTGCATGTCATACGCAATCTTCAAGAGGAAGTTTTTCCTGAAAATCACGCAGCAAGTTCTCAGTTTGCACGGCGTGGTTCCAGCGTAAATTGTGCCAGAAGTCGGACCGAATTTTTAATGAGACATTCCATCTTTCTATTTATGTAACCTTGAAATGGTTTATTCACAACTGATGCCGTTACGTTTTTCAACTAGGGAAATCTTTGCAATATGAAACTAACAAAAATTAGCTCTGATCATCTATGATGCAATACAAGCTGTCGCTAGTTGAGTGTAATCACCCTGGGACATCAAGACAGCAACAGTAATCGAATACGAGATTAGAGAACTGACAACACTTCTTGTCACACTAGTGTTGTTGAAGAATCCTATTTTAATTCTGGTCAGTCTTTTACTCCTGTAGGAGACTTTTCAATTATTTTTTAATGTTAAGTTAAAAAAAAACAATGTGCTCGCAGTTCTGATCACTTTATTACTAGGTGTTTGGGTTCTTAAATGTATGGCATAAACTTATGCACCTCTGCATTTCGATCTTGTGAAATCGCGATCAGATGTTGTGAAACGCGGTACTAAAAAAATTTTGCAACCAAAAAACGAGGATAAAAAATGTCCATATACGCGCTCATACGCCTCTGCAATTCGACCTTGTGAAATGGCGATCAGATGTTATCAAACGCGGCGCTAGAGAAATTTAACAATCAGAAACAGAGGATAACTGAAGCGCAGCGCCAAAGCGAGAGCCCATTTAGGACACAACATGACTTCAAGTGACCAACTACGCACAGAGGGCAATAACACCGACCTTGGTCTGCTGGTGTACAAATTTGATGTGACACGGCCGTGGCAGTATTTCAGACAAGGATATCCCCTTGCAAGTTCGGTGGAAAAAGGAAGAAGAACTTTGAGCACCAACAACAAGTTTAAGAAGGTCTACGTGGCAAAGAGAAAAAGGACGCAAAGACGCAAAAATGCAGCTTTCAAGGACTTGAACCAGTTGGAACTTACATGCTGTGAAAGTGGTTGCCTCCTGAGACAAGGCGTAAACAGAACTAAGGTCATTATACGCCAGCAAAGGAACATGTTCTATCAAAAGGCGTATAATGTACAAAACTACCTCTTCTCCAAGCTTATGGAGGTGAAATTGACATTAAGAGGCGTACGGAAGATATCATACCGCGTACCATCACTGGGAAAGGTATGTAAAACCGCATTCCGAAAGGTTTACGGCATTTCAAATAGCAAAATACGAGTTTTGCTAGAGAAGATGGACCTAGAAGGACCATCAGTAGCGCCAGACAGGCGGGGTCAAAAGACTCCGCGGAAACTCTTACCTCCAGCCAAAAATGCAGTTATTGACTTTATGCTTTCATATGATGCTACGGAATCGCACTATCGCAGATCCAGAACTGGCAGCAAGAAGTACTTTAATTCAAACATTTCCATGCGCCAAATGTGGGCTGAATTTGTCCGTGAACACCCTCATTTAAGGACAACGAGTTTAAGAAGGAGAAATAAGGGTCCTGTAATAAGTTTTTCAGCCTTTCGAAACTTATTTAACAGCGAACTTAAAGATGTACTTAGCTTTAGAAAACCGAGGCTTGATACTTGCCAAATATGTGACAAAACTAAGAACAGGTTGGACTATCTGACGTCTTTGGCAAATCGCAACAGCAAACAGGACGACGATTTGCGTGAACTTACAACGTTGAAGAAATCCCACCTCAAAGAAAGTGAAGTCAGATTTGCCTCCTTGAAATATGACGTGACAGTTCTAGCTTCAAAGATATAATACAGATTAATAGGGTTTGATAAGGTTCTAAGGTCACGAAATAAACAGAACCAGACAATGTAAACCGTTAAGCCATTCCAGTAGGCAAAGGAAACAAAAGAAGTGACTTAATTTTTACGAAAACGTTCACAATTCAAAAATGTTACGCAGTGTATGTAATGGTGTATTGGTTACTGTTTTCAAAACCATGGAATTATTTTCGTCGATTATCAGATTGAAATTCAACTGATTCAGAAGAGGTTCTGTAGTGGAACAAGTTGCTCCGAAGTAGATTCTTTCCTTGCATAATCAAGATTTGTGATTTAAATAAAAGTAAATGGATTAAACCATGCGTGCGTAGTTTTTCTCTTTTCAATTCTGTGCTTTAATGCAATCGTTATCTCTTTCGGTTCTTGGGGATTCTATACATCCTTACCTACCACAGTCGTGTCTTGTTGGTGTTTCTCAAATCTAGTTGAACTCCCCATGTAGTGTGCCAATTCGGATAAAGTAGTTACGTTTTTCTCCATAACGCCGCAGGCTTAAACCATTCAAGGTGACAAGATAACCCTAATAGTGATCATTTTAAACACCCTAAGCAATACCAAACAACACTGGAAGCCCGCCGTAACGAATTGAAGTGCCAAGGGACAGGGCAAATGTGTTCCTTATGACAGGGTTTCGTTTATATAAGGGAATTGTGGAAAAACCACCAAAATGTTCATTATATCGAGGTTTGGCTAATAATTATTTTGTTTTAACATTGGTTGAATCAAGCAATTACTACACAGATTTGAGCGACGGAATAAAATTCGTCAAATAATATTTGGATGCATTTCTGTTGTTCAATTACGCAGTTCACTTCAGTCGCGTGATACATCAGTTCCTTAGATCAGGACAAATTTTAAGCTCAATTGAGGGCTTCTGGATTGTGTTCGTTATATCGCGGACTTCATTATACCTGGGTTCGTTATGTCGGTTCCATGCATTTTGCTGTAACTTTGGCTGGGCTGTAGAACATCGTTCGTTATAGCCGGGGACTACGTATGTTATCTACATATAAAGCTCGGGGGGGGGGGGGGGGTCTCCGGATATTAAGTGACGGGGAGCGGGGAGGTGAAAAGGAATATTTAAGTTTGAAATTCATGATTCCGGGATTTTGGGAGGTAAGAGGATTTTGGCAAGTATTTTTCCGGGTAGTTTGCGAGAATGACTACTAGATCCGGGAAAGTATATTGCGATAGTATGATAAACAAAAACGACCGTTCAAAAAGTGCTTTAATGTTCTTCGTTTTTGTCAATCCCTCTCGGGTACTTGGGGCCGATACGTAGCTTAAACAACTAATAGACAACGCCTTTAGTCAATAAACTACTTTCACGAATTTGTCTCGCAATTGTAAGGCGCTATTTGTGTACATTTTGGCTCAGTGCGACGAAACCGTTATCAATCTAAGGGCCGCTTATATTGACAATATCTTAACTTCAGTTGTTATAAATCTGCGTCTTATACTCTGGCGATTCATGTTCACGAGTTGGCAATATAGGAGCCTTTGAGATATTTTTCTCCTTTAACAGTGTCATTGTATTAGTACTGAGATTTTGATGTTGAAGACAGTCAATAAACTTATTGTTTTATTATTCCTGCTTTCAAACTAACAGCTTCTGAGTTGTGACTGTGAACGATATTAACGCTAATGAGTTTGCTTACTTGACGCCTTTCAATTACGAATGCTTTAATTTATCAATATAATTTGCAAATGATATATGGAAAAATATACACAACGTATCGTCCAAGCGTTTACCCGTTCTCAAAACGATGAAGGACAATAAAAGGTTGTTCCTCCAAAAGCAGGACAAAAACTGAAAGGGTATTTTCAGAGCAAAATTCACTTCCGCAAAAAAACAATTAACAGGGGCTGTAAGAAGACGTGTGCTTCACAGGGAAACCTTGCAAAAGGCAGGTAGCAAACTTAAGGCTCTCATAAATCCTATCTTTTCTGGTGACATTAGACTTAATCTATCTATTTCAAGGAAAATCGAGGAAACCAGAAAATAATAACAACAGTCAGGAAAAAACCGACCGTTTAGCTGAGAATTCCCAAAACCTAAATCAAGTACTTAAAAAGAGACTAAGAAAATCTAAGGCCCCTCCAACGTACTCATGTTATTTCAAAGATAAAAAGCAAGGCTCAAACAAACTGGATAAGTAAAAATTCAATAGAAGAACTCCCTGAACGAACTTAATATCTCGCAAAATTTTATATCACAAGAAACAACATTTCAAACAAACACACAGAACAAGTCAACACCAAAGTGTAGTTCTACAAATGAATTTTAATTCAAACAATTTCAAGTCTTTCAGACACTGCAGTCAACTAAGAAAAAATCAAAACTTCTTTTCTTCTAAACTACTGCCACATCTCCATACCTAAAAGAATAAAAAATTTGCAATAAAAAATCAATACCAAGCAAGCGGTTCGGAATTAAGTCAGTGTGCTTGACTTGCAAGAATAATAACCAAAACATCGGTAGAGATTAAACTAAAGACCCGAGTTTTGACCAACCCTACCCCCCCCCCCTGGATTGAGATGGGAGACCCCAAATGCAGGTGGTCTGTTAGCCCTGTCCCGGTAGAGTTGCTGGGAACTAGCCTTGACAGTCCCCCCCTAGAAAATAAACCGCTAGCCTAAGGTGGACTCGCTGCCGATGGCAGCGAGTCCACCCGAGGCGCGGAGTAAAATTAGTGATTCCGTTTTCAAAAATCCAGGTATATATCTCAGGCAAATGCAATTTTTTCCACTTTAATGTGCTGCTTTAGGCCCCACCACATCATCCAAGTGACAAACGCAGTGAATTTACTGCCCGCTCGGTCATTCACCCGAGATATCTACCTGATTTTATGAAAACCGGGCCAGCCTGCAAAACTGCAGTTGTACTGACATGCTAAGGAAAATGCCTCGCTTTGCCTAAAAGTACACTCTGCAAGCTATTTCTTACCACCTGAGGTCATCTAGTAGCCATCAAACAGCTAATCTAGTCTTGAATCAGTGCTCTGCAGCTATTTTCAGCTCTTCAACATTAAACCACCTGCAAATCAGAGTGTCGAGCTCAGGGAGTGAACATGTACAAACACTAACCTACATGTATGCTGTCCCATCCCTCCCCCACTGTCTGACATTTGCCGCCTGAGCTGTCAACTCACTGGCACGGCGACGGCTAACAGCTCCGGCAAACAGGAGCTATTCATCTGAGTGCAAAACAGCTTAGCAAGCGGTTCGGAATTAAGTCAGTGTGCTTGACTTGCAAGAATAATAACCAAAAAATCGGTAGAGATTAAACTAAAGACCCGAGTTTTGACCAACCCTACCCCCCCTGGATTGAGATGGGGGGACCCCAAATGCAGGTGGTCTGTTAGCCCTGTCCCCGTAGAGTTGCTGGGAACTAGCCTTGACAGTCCTCCCCTAGAAAATAAACCGCTAGCCTAAGGTGGACTCGCTGCCGATGGCAGCGAGTCCACCCGAGGCGCGGAGTAAAATTAGTGATTCCGTTTTCAAAAATCCAGGTATATATCTCAGGCAAATGCAATTTTTTCCACTTTAATGTGCTGCTTTAGGCCCCACCACATCATCCAAGTGACAAACGCAGTGAATTTACTGCCCGCTCGGTCATTCACCCGAGATATCTACCTGATTTTATGAAAACCGGGCCAGCCTGCAAAACTGCAGTTGTACTGACATGCTAAGGAAAATGCCTCGCTTTGCCTAAAAGTACACTCTGCAAGCTATTTCTTACCACCTGAGGTCATCTAGTAGCCATCAAACAGCTAATCTAGTCTTGAATCAGTGCTCTGCAGCTATTTTCAGCTCTTCAACATTAAACCACCTGCAAATCAGAGTGTCGAGCTCAGGGAGTGAACATGTACAAACACTAACCTACATGTATGCTGTCCCATCCCTCCCCCACTGTCTGACATTTGCCGCCTGAGCTGTCAACTCACTGGCACGGCGACGGCTAACAGCTCCGGCAAAAAGGAGCTATTCATCTGAGTGCAAAACAGCTTAGCAAGCGGTTCGGAATTAAGTCAGTGTGCTTGACTTGCAAGAATAATAACCAAAAAATCGGTAGAGATTAAACTAAAGACCCGAGTTTTGACCAACCCTACCCCCCCTGGATTGAGATGGGGGGACCCCAAATGCAGGTGGTCTGTTAGCCCTGTCCCCGTAGAGTTGCTGGGAACTAGCCTTGACAGTCCCCCCCCTAGAAAATAAACCGCTAGCCTAAGGTGGACTCGCTGCCGATGGCAGCGAGTCCCACCCGAGGCGCGGAGTAAAATTAGTGATTCCGTTTTCAAAAATCCAGGTATATATATATATATATATATATAAAGTTAGAAATGTAATGGTCAAGAGGCCAACTCTAATATACAATGTGTCTAAGTTGGTTTTATTCGCTCAACGTTTCGACCATCACGGTCTTCATCAGGAGCATTAGAGGTATAAACTGCTTACATCAAATTCAAATTCGTGTCAACGGTTAACATACTGTGACGTAACAAGGTCACATGTTAGGGAAAATATGCAGCAACGGTTTAAAAAAATTTATACATACCGCAAAAATACAAATATTAAGAAAAAAAATTAAATGCAAAGCTATGGTTATTTATACAACTAAGTTATTAATAGATGGTTTAAACCTTAAACCATACCAGATACACTTTTAGTTACTTGGGACGTCAAATCTCTATACACAAACATCCCACATGATGGTGGCATAGAAGCATGCGACTATTTTATGCGTCTCCATAACTTCGCCAAAGACAAAAGAGAAACTATCGTAAAATTCATCAACCTTGTTCTTACTTGCAACAATCTCACCTTTCAAGGCCAACACTTTGTTCAACAGACGGGGACAGCAATGGGGACTAAAATGGCACCTAACTATGCAAATCTCTGCATGGGTCGCCTGGAAGATCATTTTCTGAAAGGAGCCACCGACAAACCACTCATGTGGTTCAGGTACATAGATGACATCTTCTTTATATGGACTCACGGTGAAGAAAATCTTACTGACTTCTTTAACTTCTGTAATTCTTTTGATCCACACATCAAGTTTGAACAAACCAAATCGACTACAAGTATCCCTTTTCTTGACGTTCAAGAAATCAATAGTAACGGCAAAATTAGCACTGACCTGTACACCAAACCTACCGATACCCATCAGTACCTTAAGTGGACCAGCTGTCATCCACGCCACACAAAAACCTCCATCCCTTACAGCCTGGCACTGAGACTACGACGCATCTGTTCCACCAACGATTTTTTTGAGAAAAGAGCACGTGAATTACACAACATTCTGCTTGAGCGTGGTTACAAGAACAAATTGATTAAAGAATGCATTATGAGGGCAAGGAAAACATCGAGAGAAGAAGCGTTCCAGTCTGGCACGTCTGTCACCCTTGCCAAAAAAAGCCAAGAAAAGCGCGGAAACCCCGGAAAAGCCTGGAGACCCTGGCTTTCTTGGCTTTTCCCTGCTTTTTTTGACGCTGGAAAGCCTGGAAAAGCCAGGAAAGCATGGAAATTCCTGGCTTTCTTGGAAAGACCGGAATGTTCTTCCAAGAAAAGCCTGGAAAGCCAGGAGAGGGCTCTGGGCTTCCGCGGAAAGCGTGGATTTTGTCCATACAAACCGAACCCAGAAAAGCCAGGAAAGGCAGGAATGACTGTGCCAGGTGTGGAAATTCCTGGCTTTCATGGAAAAGCAGGACATGCTAACTCCTGGAAAGCCAAGAAACCCAGAACAAAAATCCAGGCTTTCCTGGAAAGCTGGAAACTTGCATTGACTGTTACAGTTCAAGTAAGCCAAGCCTAGGAATTCTTGGCTTTCGTGTAAAGCCCAGGTATGTTCTTTCTTGAAAAGCTTTGAAAGCCAGTAAAAAACTCTGACCTTGATTTACCACCATATTTCCAATCTTTAAAAAGTTACTATATTTTTACCAGTCTTACTGTATTGTCATTTCAGTTACATGTACTTTGAAAGTGTGATTTTTTAAAGGTTAGGAAATCTGGATATTTGCCTCGGAAAAGTTTGGAGAGGAACTTGAACTTAGTTTGGTAACCTTACACCTACAAAACCTAGAACTTCCTGACTTTCATATTAATATACTTAGTATATCTAATGTTTCTTCACAGTGCGAGTATTTTGCTAATTAAGTTTTGAACTAATAAAATGCCTCCTATAGGGAGTGAGTACTTAAAAGAACTCACTTTTTAATAAATGTGCCTGGTGTTACAGGCATTTAATTTCTTATCTTAACATCACTCTATGTGCTTGATCAAACATACAGGAAATGAGAATAATGGAACTAGCACCAAAGATAAAATGTTTTGATGTTTAAACAATTCTCTAAACATGCTTCATAGGGAATACAGAAGGCTAGTAAGGAAAATATGAATTTTGATTTCGGGGCATAAAAGACTAAGTAAATAAGGTATTACTAGGAATCCTTGAAAAACCAGGAGCTGAACCTGAGGCCTTAGAATTTGTGGCATGACTGTTTTCTTTCTCATGAAAACTTGGAAATCCAGAAAGTGGTCTACTAAAGTTCTCAGTTAAAACCAGAGATTATTGTTGTTTTAGCTTTTCCTTGAAAACCTGGGACCCCTAAAAATGGTAGACCTGAGCATTATACTTATGTATATATTTTTTTACAAATATGAATATGTCTTGATAACATGGAAAAAGTTTGAAAGAAAAGCAGGCAGGGATTGTTAATTTTGAGGACCATTAATGCAGTTTTTAGTTTCAGTGCTACATGTACCACAGTTCAAATGGACGTGGGTGTTCTGTCCAGCCTTGATTTATAACTATTTTTGTAATGACTGATATGATATGTAATGAGTGATATGACTGTGAGTATAAAAAGCAATTTCTAGCACATTAACACCTACATGTATGGAGCTTATGCTAGGAAAACTGTGCGAGACTGAGAATTTGTAAAAGAGCCAACAAACAAACTGAAAGGAAGTAATTTGATTGGTTTACTGAACAAAGGGAATTGTGCATGGCTTTCGGTTGGTTTATCCAACAGGCAAAGCAAAGCGAATGGATTGTGAACTGAAAAGTAGCTTATCTCTTTCAATGTCACTGGTTTAAACTCAAATAGGTCACTGATTAAGGAAAGCTCTTCCCACCTTATGGACATTTTTAGTAGGAAAATGAGAAAAGCTTGTTTTGATCCTTTCAACTACATGTATTGACGAATGAAACCGCTGCAGCTGTGAACATGCAGCTGTATACAATACAGTACAAGTTTATTCAAGATGTAGCAAGTTAAGAGTCATTTGGATTAGGTCTGATAAATTTAATAAGTCGAAACCAGGCGACCATGAAACTCTGGTCCCGGCTGCTGCTTTTTCCTTAGTTACAAGTCAAGAGTCATTTGGATTAGGTCTGGCAAATTTAATAAAGTTAAAACCATGCGAGCATGAAATTTCGGTCCTGTTCATTTATGTGACAAACTGTTTTAGTGCTTGATAACAAACTAAGAGTCTAATACCAAGAAAAGGCCTGGAATGTTTTTCCCCAATTACAGAGTGCTACAATATGAAATTCTGGCCAGGTAAACACTTGTTGCTTTATGGCAGCTCCCAGACTTCCCACTCCCCAATTCATTTAATACCAAACTTGTCCCTGATAATAAAATCGTAAGTGTTCCAAGTAGATATTTCACAAAACGTCCATGGCCACCTTCAGTGCAATATGTACTGTATTTATTGAAATGAAATTGTTGCTGTTGTTGTTGTTAAAGTGCCACTGGGACCAGAATTTTGGTATTCCATATTTTTGCATTTTCGAAAATAGTCTGTGGTTGTTAGTCACCATGCCAAATTTCAACTCACTACGATGACTGGAAGTCGCTTTTTTCGGACGGTTTCTGTCGAGATTTTACGGCCGCCATTACTGGCCCTTGTTCCGGAAGCTGGCTTGCGAATTAGCGGAAGTGACATTAGAGGCTCACCTCAAACCAAGTCAGGCTTCATTCGAATACTTGCCGCGGGAAATGTAAATGTTGTCGAGGGAAGATTTCGTGCCAACTGTTTGCTGTACGGCCTTGAAATTTTCGTTGCTGCAGCAGTTATGAAGGGTATTATTTGTGTTGTACAATGCTACAACAATAAATCCAACCACCGAGCTGGTATTTCGCTTCAGCAAAGCCTTGCAAGCGGACCCGCAATGGAAAAATGGATAATGTTCGTACTCACACACAGTGCAAATTTCAACCCGAGAGGTATTTTTGCCGGCTGTTCTGATCACTTCACGGACGAGTGTTTCCAGCGGGCTGTTCATGTCGAAGGATCCCAGAGGTCGATTATTCCATTGTTCATTTCAACTATACGGAAAGAAAGATCCGGAAAAAACGAGACGAAAGGTACCTAATCTTAACGGAGTTGAAGTAATAGTTTGTTTCTTTTTCAACGCATCCACCATTTTGCAAAACTTTTTTCTTTTAACGTATTTTAAAATATATTTTGCTTGTGGAAAACCCTTTCAGTTCTGCTGTCTGCTAGCGCGAAGATCTTCGGCGTAGTCATCATAAAATGCATCCTGGCGTAACGTAACCCTCGACCTTACAAGCGGATCGTACAAGCCCTTCATGAAACCCAACAACAAAATCCTCTACGTCCACCGACAAAGCAACCACCCACCCGCACTTCTAAAGAACATCCCAGAAAATATCAACAAACGACTAACCAGCATCTCATCTAACCAGAAAGTTTTCGACGAAGCCATTCCGCCGTACCAGAAAGCGCTTGACGAGAGCGGTTACAATCACAAGCTCACGTACAACCCACAGCCGAAGCGCAACAGAAATCGCCAAAGAAAAATCGTCTGGTACAACCCCCCATGGAATGCTAACGTGAAACTAACCTGAGAAGGAAGTTCCTAAACATCATTGACAGATGCTTCCCAAACGGACACCCCCTACACAAGATCTTCAACAAACACACACTGAAGCTCAGCTACTCCTGCATGCCTAATATGAAAAGTATCATCTCGTCACACAACAAAGCAGTACTATCAGATTACCACCAGTCGCAAACACAAACAAGCAACAAAGAATGCAACTGTAGAAAAAAAGATCAATGCCCACTCGACGGAAAATGCCTCACACAAAATGTAGTTTACCAAGCCACAGTCACAACACAAACATCATCAGAATCATACGTAGGCCTTGCCACTAATTTCAAAGACCGCTACAGAAATCACACAGCATCTTTTCGACATGAAAGCAAGAGGAACGAGACTGAACTGTCTAAACACATTTGGACACTCCAAGACACCAACAAACCTTTCAGTATCATATGGAGAATTATTAAGCAGTGTAGACCTTACAATAACATTAACAACAAATGTAATTTATGTCTTTTTGAAAAATTTGTAATCATTTGTAAGAAGAATTTATGCAGTCTAAACAAGCGAAATGAGCTAGCAAGCTCGTGCCCACACAGAAACAGATACCTGCTCAAGAACTTTGTGATTAAGTAACGCAATCTTTAGTACACGCAATTTCTGTTTTTAAATCCCATAGTTTTTAATATATCATAGCAACTGTTTTTATATCGCATAGCAACCTCAGGTTAGCCTTTTATTGCCAGTTTATGTATTTTAACGGTCATTCGTTGATATTACCTGATGAGTGTGGTCGTCCTTTGATCACACGAAACAGCGTTGTCGCAATAAAACGATGAATTGAAATCTTTCTACTTTTGATCATTATTATAACTGCTCCTCTAAGAGTTGAGCGCTCTACAAATTTATTCTATTCAAGCTCAAGAAGTATATATATATATATATATATATATATATATATATATATATATATATATATATATATATATATATATATATATATATATATATGCGTGACATATTTATTTTTGAGGACCACAAACTTAGTAGTAAATTTGTGGCCCCCAAAATAAACAAAAGGTACTATAATTCTTCTTCAAAGAAAGTAACCTTAAACAGGCATACACGCTTGTTAGTTATTGAAGAATCAGAAGATGCCAAAGGGGATTCTTCGGGCTGTTTCCGTTTTCGGGGACTAGTTCTTCGAACAACAGTTGATGCCACAGAAGAAGGGGTACTCGAAGAACATGAACCAGAATCAGGGGTGCTGATAGCGTCTTCCACTTCCACTGATTCGTTATCCCGAGATCTAGATGGAGGTGCTTGCGGCGTAGTCGGAATGTTGACCGATTCCGAGGAAGGAGTAGAATTTCTGTTCTTCGACGGAACCTTTTCCCCGTCCGGATTAAACTCCTGAAACGAAACACATGGATATGTTAGTATAATTATTTTCTACAATAGTTTGAAGTTAAAATTCAGAAAAACCCAAAGCAGAAATATTGTGAATGGGTTAAAAACTGCGAGGACGCGGGCAAGAATCCTCAGGAGTCTAAAAATCACCAGGCGCGCTGACCCCAGTCTCCCTTCAACTCTGTTAGGCAAATTTGGGACGCTTGGAGTTATGGGTGATCTTCGTTCTCCCTTTAATCGCCTACAAACTCTGTTGGCGTGGCCCTCGCCAACGACATTGGAATTTGAATATATCTAGCTTCGTGTAATAAAGGTCAATCCACGATTAGTGGGAGCTAAGTTGGTTTCTCAGAGGGAAAAACGAAGAATACAGTTGCTGTTTGCGACACATCATGATAGAATCGCCACCTCACCACCCGTTAGTTATACACGTGTGAATCGGTTGAAAAACAAGAGATTCATCTATATGACCATCAATTCCTGGATCCCTGTCCACGGTCCCAAGACAAGACCGTGGCCATTTGACAATAAGTATGATTTTCCCTTACAACGTAGTGAGAAGGCAAAAAAAATACTCACCATTCCTGTAACTTCTGTCCACGCAAGTCTTAGCAGTTTCCGAAGCTTAACTTTAGAAGTCAAAGTATTAATGTCCAGCAGATCCATTTCAATGAAACTCTCGCCATCAAGACCAGAATCTTTCACAATAAACCAGAAAACAAAGTGGAGTTCCCGAGTCATTTTGTAAGTTAAGAAAAATAACTATTAAGATACTCCGTTATGATCCTATGCTGAGAAAATGAAGAAGGCAAACGGAAAATACAAGGTTACCTTCCAACTTTTGCTTGATTTCTCCAAGTCCCTTGCCTTCAAGGAATTCCACAACTTCTTCCACTGTTGAACTGCGAGAAATTGCCATGCCTTCGACTACTGATATTGTCAGATTCGAAAAAGTTAAGATGAGTGTTGAATTGCCCTAATCTGATGTCCTCAAAGAACACACGTCTTCTGGCAAGTAGAAGGAACGACTGCTTCTAAAAGCCCAACGGAAAAAATGGTTGCCTAAGCTTTGGACGCGGCCGCCAAAATTCCATTACCTCTTAATGACTGATGACTCAATTTCATAAAATCTCATTGGCTGAATTACTTTTAACGTGTTATTGTTTTTTTGTGGTTGGACTAACCACAAAAAGGTGGCCCGGCGTCAAGATAAAAGGTTGATTAGATTACCGGAAATAACTCTGTTTCCTCGCACCACAAACTAATAGAAACAAACTGCCGCTTTTGTTTTATTGGCTACAATGCCGGAAAGTTTCTGAATTAATTTCCTGATTTTAGCACAAGTAGACAAATACCTTGTCATGCCTCAAATACACCCTAAATTTATGCGGGAACCGAATGGCTAAAACAAAAGAGAGGTGAACCATGCAAAACCTAAAATGCCAGCTTTGCCCCTCTTTTTACACGCTGACTCTTGCCATCATGATAAGTCACTTGATTAGAGTTCACAGTGATGATCTGCACTTTTCTGTCAAATGTGACGTGCCTGGGTGCCAACGTACTTTTCGAAAGCCACGTTCCTACCAGTCACATCTTCGCCGGGATCACGCAGAGTTCAACTTACATTCACCTATACAAGTCTGTGGAGCTAATGGAGAAGAAGAAGAAATTGCGATGGAAGTTGAGGGAACTGAGCAAGATAACGACGAAGTTCTTTATGATAAAAAGAAACTTAGTCTACACGAGAAGAAAAAAAAAAGACGCCTGGTTTTTGCTTCAAACGAAGGAAGCTAATAGACTTACTCAAAAAGCTACAAGCAATGTCATGGACAACGTTACAACACTCGTAAGAAATACCGTTGAAATCTTAAGGATGGGGGTCCAGAACAGATTGGACAGTGCAGGACTTAGATTTGACGCAGTTCCAGGTTTGACAGACACTTGTGGTACTTGTGGCTTCTTTCTCCTACTTGCTATTCATTCTCACGAGGGCATGTTACTGCCACACAACACAATAAAAGTAAAGAAACATATTTGTTTGTTTGTGTCTTTGTTTTAGCCTACTAGGTGCGTACGACAAACGTTTTTGTGGTTAGGCTAAGTTTCCAAAGCATTGGTTAAAACAACTGTTACAATTGGTTAGCAGGTTGTAAAAAGTATTTCCTGGGTTTATTTTGACCGACAAAAAAGGTTGTTTTGACAATTTCTTCTCCAACTGATTGTTTATGGTTGAAGTAACCTTTATTCATTGGTTATTCTAACCATTACCAAATCGGTTATCATATTTAACCGATTAATTTATGGTTACAATAACTTAATTGTATAGGTTATAACCATTTAAAAATGTTACCTTAACTGGTCTGTTTTTACAGTGCAGAAGCGCTCAGGCATACGGTGATGCCAAGGACTCCAACCTGGGTGAACCAGGAAAAGATATCAACATTTGTCTAAAATTCTGTCTCAAAATGTTTGTTATGTTACATATCCCAGAAGCGCTCAGGCATACGTTGATGCCATGGACTTCAACCTGGGTGAACCAGGAAAAGATATCAACATTTGTCTAAAATTCTGTCTCAAAATGTTTGTTATGTTACATATCCCAGAAGCGCTAAGGCATACGTTGATGCCATGGACTTCAACCTGGGTGAACCAGGAAAAGATATCAAGATTTGTCTAAAATTCTGTCTCAAAATGTTTGTTATGTTACATATCCCAGAAGCGCTCAGGCATATGGTGATGCCAAGGACTCCAACCTGGGTGAACCAGGAAAAGATATCAACATTTGTCTAAAATTCTGTCTCAAAATGTTTGTTATGTTGCATATCCCAGAAGCGCTCAGGCATACGGTGATGCCAAGGACTCCAACCTGGGTGAACCAGGAAAAGATATCAACATTTGTCTAAAATTCTGTCTCAAACTGTTTGTTATGTTGCATATCCCAGAAGCGCCCAGGCATACGTTGATGCCATGGACTTCAACCTGGGTGAACCAGGAAAAGATATCAACATTTGTCTAAATTAAAATTCTGTCTCAAAATGTTTGTTATGTTGCATATCCCAGAAGCGCTCAGGCATATGGTGATGCCACGGACTCCAACCTGGGTGAACCAGGAAAAGATATCAAGATTTGTCTAAAATTCTGTCTCAAAATGTTTGTTATGTTACATATCCCAGTAGCGCTCAGGCATACGGTGATGCCAAGGACTCCAACCTGGGTGAACCAGGAAAAGATATACAGTATTTCTCTTAAATTTTGTATCGACATTTTTATTATGTTGCATATCCCAGAAGCGCTCAGGCATAACGTGATGCCATGGACTTCAACCTGGGTAAACCAGGAAAAGATAAATAACATTTCTCTTAAATTTTGTCTCAAAATGTTTATTATGTTGCATATCCCAAAAGCGCTCAGCATACGGTGATGCCATGGACTCCAACCTGGGTGAACGAGAAAAGGTATTCAAATGCGCGTGTCAACTCAATTATGTTATTTTTACTACAGAGTGTATAACAGGGCTTCTTGTTTACTTGTTTATTTTCTTACGAAAGAGTTCATAGATGTTTAGTTTATTTATTTCGTTAAGGACCTCTTTGAAAACCGCATTTGTGAAAGAGCTACTTTTCTTTAAAAGTAAATATAAACGTGGCGTGCGCTTACAGCGGCAGCTCATCACGCGCGGCCCACGTTTCCACGCGGCAGGCGAGTTTGGCGCTCGCTGCTGCTGTGTTTTTTTTGCTCGATTATCCCTGAAAGGAGAGATTGCGAGCGAGCGGACGCAAGCGTTTACCTTATCTAAAGAAACGATCGAACGAATAACTTACCTCATTAACGGTTATTTCGCTAGACTACCAGTTACATGTTACAGTGGATTCCTTCCATTACCTGAAGACGTTTCGCCGTAGTGATTTGTAGTCTGTACTGCATTGTTTGTAGGTAATTTTCGCCGATATCACGCTTTGCTTGCTTTAGATTTGTAACGCAGAATGGCAAAAGCAATATCAAATAAGAAGCAGCTCTTCTTTGGTAACTCTCCGATCAGAAAGATCAGAAAGCCCGCCACGTCTTGAATTTGGTACATCGTAGACAGAATTTAAGTAACTGTGAAAAATGTGAGCTGGGTCAATCAAGAAAGCAAGAACTCACAGGCAGACTACAGCCCAAGCAAGGCTGCCAAAGTGACAACCTCAGCAAGGAAATTGTCAGTAGGCAAGCAATTAAATCTTGCCTTGACAAAACTACGGCTTCAGACTGCTAGAGTTCAGTTTCTCTGTCTCAACCCTTATCACATTTAAAACAATTCAGTCCTTTAACTACAGTTCAAGTACTGAATTTTATAATGGCCCACAGGCAGCCTTCAGTCTCCTGGAAAGTCTGATAACCATAAACACTACAAGGTTTTCTTCTGAGGTGACTTGGAAATGACACGCATTTTAAGATCATCAAGCCTGATGGAAATTACCGATGATAAACTACTTTTTGAATCAATTCAGTTCAGCCACGATACTCAAACAGCACGCTAAACATAATATTTAGCACTTTTTGAAACCTGAGAGGCCAATGGAAAGCAATTTCCAAGACCTCAAGACTTAACTTTTTTGGAAGAAAACATTTAAAGCGATTTTCTCCTTTCTCATTGTCTAGCTATCCAACTGAAAAATGTCTGACAGATTTCCCTTGTAACAAGAGCTTGAAAACAGCTGAATGAATTTTCTAGATAATTCAGTTCAGTCACGATACCCAAACAGCACGCAAAATAAAGTAATAAACCTGAGTGGCCAATGAAAAGCAATTTCCAAGACTTTTGGTTTGGAAAATGTGAAGAAGCCAACTGCATCTACCTTAGCTTTGAACTGATAATTGAAGCATTGGTTCGGGAGGAAAAGTATCAACTGCTAATCACCAGGTAAAAAGCCCAAGCAAGGCTGCCATTACAGACAACCTCAGCCAGGAAATTGTCAGAAGGCAAGCACAGATCTTGCCTTGACAAAACTACGGCCTCCCGGTTACAGAAGTGAACTTCCCTTAACTGGTTTCAGTTAATATTATAATTTGATCAAAAACGACAAATTCTAACGAAAGTATCTTCAAATAAAACAATAAAATATTAACGTTTTGGAAGAAAACATTTTAAGCGATTTTCTCCTTTCTCGTTGTCTAGCTATCCAACTGCAAAATGTCTGACAGATTTCCCTTGTAACAGTTGAATGGATTTTCTAGATAATTCAGTTCAGTCACGATACTGAAACAGCACGCAAAATATAGTAATAAACAATCTATTAAACCTGAGTGGCCAATGAAAGCAATTTCCAAGACTTTTAGTGTGGAAAATGTAAAGAAGCCAATTGCATGTACGTTGGCTTTGAATTGATAATCGAGGCATTTGATCGGAAGCAGAAGTATCAACTTCTAATCACCACGAATAAAGCCCAAGCAAGGCTGCCATTTACAGACAGCCTCAGCCAGGAAATTGTCAGAAGGCAAGCACAGATCTTGCCTTGACAAAACTACGGCCTTCGGGTTACAGAAGTGAACTTTCCTTTACTGGTTCGAGTTTATACTATAATTTGATCAAAAACGGCAAATCATTATGGAAATTATTTTCAAATGACTGACAGCTTTATGCACCCACTTCCGCTGCTAATAGGCGCGCTCGTCCCTTGAAGTCGCCGGAAATAATTATGTGACAGGCGGTAACAAATATAATTACACAAAGAACATTCATATCTTTTATAAAAAAGTGACCGTTGGTTTAAGCGGGAAATTGTCATCGAAATAACGGCACAAAACTATATATCTCATAGATCCCGCACGTAAAAAGCGTAAGTTTTACTGGAAACGTTCCTGCATATATGTAGGCTAGTTCTAGAAGCACAAAAAATTCAGACATTCAGATCACAGCTCATCAAAGTTTTGGCGGGAAGTCTATGCACTGCGTTTCAACGGCACGAATTAAAACATTGTTGCACATAAAACAGTCATAACTCCGTAAATATTGATAGCTTTGATCGTCTCATAATGATTAAAAAGTAAAAATGAAAACAGCTCAAATAAGCTACTTTGCTTATATATTTTAAATAAACGGCAATTTACTTACCACGACCTAACCGGCGATGGCCTGGCGCCAAGACAGCATGAAGGTCGTCTAGGGGAGAATTTTCTTCACGGCTTACGGAGAAATACGGCCCGCCGTTGTGTTAAATTGTACTTGCCGTAAAAATAAAGTAAAACAAGAAGTGGAAAATATAAGCTCGAGCAAATGTGGGAGACTGAACAACATCGATATATCGGCAATAAGTGATCTTCGTTTGATTCATTCAATCTCATGTAACTCCCCAACTGATTCCAAAGAAAGCAACTGGCATGTAGTCAATATAAAGAAACAACCACTGCTGTGCGAATTGTCCGTGCCTCTGAACTAAAGCGAAAAACCCATCCCCGACTGAAAGACGCAAACATGATTTCAGGTTCAGTGACTGAAAGTGGACTGAATTGAATGTAACTATAATTGTTTAAGGCTTTGTTGGATATTATTCATTGATTGGTAAAAAAATAATAGGATTTAAATTCCTCTATTATGATTGGCTATAGTGTTTACACAAGGCGAGATCTGGGACAGAATCTGTCATACCGCAAATACTTGCGGTACATGACTGCAAATACTTGCGGCGGGTATGCGGATTCCTTGCATAATTGAACGATACATTATCGGCTTTGAGCAATGAGTTATTCAAAATCCAAACGTCACTGAAAGAAGCCAACGTTTTTTTTAAAAGGTCTAAACGCCTTTTGGTTTAGAAGATGTGGCTGCAAAATAAAGAAAAGCTTCAAACAACCTTGCTCGGCGGCGTTTGAGCCGATAACGTGTACCTTATTTCCTGTGGGTTAGTAAAAGTCACGTTATTTTCTACCCGGCATGCAATAACTAATCCTATTAGTTGAGTTTATCTTAACTAATAGCTTAAGTAGAAACAACCTTAGCTTCCTTTACGGGTCATTTTGTTTTATTATATTGTAAGCAACATGGTAAATCGAACATCTTTTCATTCAACTAAGTAATCAAAGTGTTTAGTTACGTCGATGTTTCTGCCGCCAATTTCTTTCTTCTGTATGTTTTGGCACGCTGTTGTTGTCTTTAACTAGATTCATTGAACTTTATTCAGGGATCAGAGGCCATCTAAAATGCACAACCGACTAAAATCAACTGTTTTACTCGAGTTCTTACTATTGTGTTTCTTTTCATTGTCATGTTTGCTTAAGCGAGAAGGAAATATTTTCGAATTAGTGATGTTATTACTCTGGCGGTGAAGTTGTTCGTTTCAAGAACCATCGCTTAGCTTTGTGAGAAATCTAGGCTTATCTTTAAAAGCCGTAAGGCTACCGAGCTAATCAACAAAATACGTTCCGCAAATGCCTTAGTTTCTAGAATTGCGTGGATATTTTGCTTAGCCTGCCTGTCGCTCGAGACGCTCGTATTTGTCAAAGCTAATTATATAATGCGCGGTAGTCAAAATGATGTTCTTCCTCATTTTAAGTTGAATCGTTCAGAGAAATCAAATTCTTGGCCATTCCAGTTAAAAGAAAAGCTATTTCTAACAGCGTATTTGTTTCATTACACTTAGCTTGAGCATTTCATTTCAAAGCGCTCTTTGAATAGCGCAGTGCATACCATACAACGTGCTCGATTTTGGAGGTCCAAATTTCCCTAAGTAAGTCGTGGAGTCTTCTTCTTTTCTTGTCCAGGCTTTTTTAAAATTGTTTCTCTGTTTTTTGTCACTCAATGACCCCAAGTGTCCTCAACCCTAGCCATTTTTTAACCCTAAGCTCAAACATTAACCCCAAGCTTCCTAACCCTAGCTATTTGTTAGTCCTAAGCCCAAAAATTAACCTAAGCTCTCTTAACCCGGGCCATTTATTAACCCTAATCTCAAAAATGTAACCCCAAGCTTTCCAACTCTAGCCATTGTTTAGGCCTAAGGTCCAAATTTAACCCTAAGCTTTTTTAACCCTGAGCTCTCTTAACCCTTGCCATTTTATTACCCCAAGCTCAAAAATTAGCCTCAAGAGGTCTCAACCTTAGCCATTCTTTCGACCACAAGGTCAAAAGTTAACCCAACTATCCTCAACCCGAGCCATTATTTCACCCTTAAGGTGGTCTTATACTCAAAAAAGGTGATGTTAGTTTGCAAAAGTCACTTTTTTTAAAATGGCAAAATTGTAAACTTTAAACACTTGGGAATGCTGTCTTGAAATAATCTCAGTCGATTTCCAGCATTAAAGCAGCGAGATTTAAGAAATCTAATCAACAGTATGTGACTTTTTCCATAGCAACGGCCATGGCAACAATTGTTTACATTTATTAAATGCGCACAAACAAGCCTCAATAAGAACATTACCCCCCCCCCCCCGCCTCTCTGTAAAATGACATCTGGTAGTACTGTGGAGAAACACCTGACTGAGGAGAGAGTCCTGAGGTCCGAGTTTTAACCGACAAAACATGACCCAAATCTTACAGAAACGATGGTTTTTGCATCAAATTACCGTTCAGCTTGTATTTTAGGGTGGCAACTTGAATTTGACAATAGTTTTAGGATAATGAGCGACGGATAAGCTGTCTAGAATCCGTTCCCTTATCTTTAAGACTGTTTTTCTCCAATAACAGAATTTCTCGAACTGAATGAACTTTTGAGCACGATATCTCCGGGGCATTGTAACCTAGTGTTCTGAAATTTTCAGCAAGATTAAAGGACTTAATTTCCTAGGTCGTAAACCTAAAAAATGCTCACGATCTTGAACTGCTTCTCAGTAAGTAGTATAGTAAAAGGGGGGTTCTGTAACAGCTTTATTACTGGGAGATGTATTTTAAGATTTTAAACCGCTCACATATGAAACAATTTTTCCACATTGGTGAAAGAGAAAAGTTTTATAAATGAGAGTTCTATTTCCATTTTTTCACCGATAACATAAAAACCGGTTTTATATAGGTGGAAAAGGTGGAAAGAATATTGCATCACTTTTAAAAACCTTAATAATAAATTTTACAAGTGTTTTGTTGTAAACTGTCACAGAATTCCAAAAAAAAAATTTTCATTTAGAGATTTGTGTTTTGTTAATATATCAAAAGTGTTACAGAATCCAAAATGTCTGTTGCAAGAAATCAGAAAGATATTTTTCAAGTGTTTTATGGTGAAATACCGGAAAAAGTTAAAAAGAGTTTACCTCGTCCATTAAAACCGCTTGTTGAAATTGAGGATGAGTTTTGCATATCAACAAACAACAATAATAATAAATGGCTTCATGTTTGGAAAATGGTTGTATCGGAAACAAACCCCCACAATAAAGATCTTTTTGAGTTTGCAAGAGCAATAAAAGAAAGTTTTACAGATTTAATAAAAAGAGAACTAAAAGAGTTAAAAAATATAAAAGTAAGTCTAGAGATGAAAGTTAAATTTAAAAAGGAAGAAGAAGAACAAACTCAATACATGGAAACTCAATACGACAATACAATACAAACTCAATACAATACTCCTCCGATTGAGAATATACCTTTATTAAAGATTTGCTCTGATACTTACGACTGGCACAGCGCATATAACGACTTTAAGGAATTGGTTGACCTCGGTGTGCTTTTGTGAAGAGTACCAATCACCAATTTTTTTTTAAAAAAAAACCAAACATAACCGAACACACACACAAAAAAAATTATAATCGATTAAATATTTGTGAGTCAAAGATGGCTGCCGGGTTCAACAACTGTCAGATTACGGAAGCAATACAAAACCTACCACCAGAGTTACGTGAGATAATTTACAAACATTACCTCACCATAAAACTGAAAGAGCGAGAGGCTTTGGGTTGGAACATGGTTCACGACGAGCTTTTAATTCAACCTTTCTGTCCTGAAAGGCAGCAGCTTGTCCATATTCTGGTGTGTGTAGCCTATATGCACTGTTGTCAGGGAGGGTGTTGTTACCCTTGTTATAAACAAGAAGAAATCTTACATGAAATAACCATTTCTGTTCCCGATATAATTGATTTAACCCTAATTAAGTTTTGCACTGATATGTTTGAAGAAGATTATCATAATCATTAATTTATTTTTTTAATCTATAAACAAAATATTCATTTCCTTCATCAGACATTTCTACACCCATTTTTTTAACAAATCGATAAGGATAATATATAAGATCTTCAACAAGACGTTTTGGGGCCCATACACGAAAATCATCACTATCTTTTGTATTTGAAGTTAAAATAGCTGAATCCCCAAATTTACCTTTTCGGTGTGTAAAGTTTTTTATTCTATATATTCCATCAGAAATATCTCTCCATTTAAAAATTTCAACAATTTCAAAACATTCTTCTGTTGGCCATTCTTCTTTGTCAGAGAAATCTGGTTCATCAATTAATATATTATTTTTTGATGGGAAATCTTGTGAGATCGTGTGTTGATCTGTGTAGACATCCATTGTGAGATACAATTGGTATACATTTGTTTAATAGCATGTACTTTTCTGTTCGACCAAAATTAAACCACCCAGCGCACAAAAATGCAAAGGAAAAAACAGGACACAATGGATATACATATTTTAAAAAGGCTTTTATTGAAAAAATAAACAAACTAAAGTTGTACAAAAATAGAAAGTTACAGCCTCTTGACAACGGCGGTCATAAAATGACCGCGGTTTCCAAGGAGTTTTCTTCTCTTAACAACGGCGGTCACAAAATGACCGCGGTTTCCAAGGAGATTCAGCCTCTTGACAACGGCGGTCATAAAATGACCGCGGTTTCCAAGGAGATTCAGCCTCTTGACAACGGCGGTCATAAAATGACCGCGGTTTCCAAGGAAATTCAGCCTCTTGACAACGGTGGTCATTAATGACCGCGGCTTCAGAGGAGATTAAACATCAGTCTTGAAAATTTCCAAAGATACAGTGTTTGAACGACTTGTTGTCAATAGGATTGGTATTCAGGCACTTCCAAAACTTTACGGAGTTGCGAGACTTAATGTAGGTTTTTTGAAGTACACACTTGCTACCAGCGATCCTTCAGCTTCCCTTTTGTAAAGGAAGTTTTCAAGAAAGTGTTTTCATTTCATCATGATAGCTGATATACATTTGAAGCATCTCTTCTGCTCCTCGGAGATGCCTGAAGTTTGATTACATTGATCAGTGGTTTTCAATATCTAAAAAATTCAAATCGCAAGAGTCGTTCCATTCCATGTTTGTTTCCAAATGATATAAAATGGGGTGATGTAAGTTTTTATAGTCGCGACCGCCTTACGTTCAGTTACAACCAGTTACGACCAGTTGTGGCTTTGTGAAAACGGCGGGTGATACATTTCGGGAAAGTCCCGGCAATGATGAAAGAAAAACAGATTTAGATGTGAAGTCATGTTCGAAAGATCAAGAATGTTCGTTACAGAGTTGAACTGGATGTTTCTCGGGTTCATTGCTATATTAGGATTTTTATAGGTCAGCTTCTTTGTTGAGAAGCCTACAGTTTATTTTTTTTTTCGCTTCTTTTTTACGCAAGCTCATCGGACAAATTTCGCAACTGTTCAAGAGTAAGCTTAACCAAACATATTTCCTCTTCAGTCGGTTCTTCATTTTCTAAGTTTTTTTTTCAACATTTTTATAAAATCTTCTTCTTGATTTGTTTGTTTTAAGAATTCACACATTTGCGTTAGAAGACATTTTATTACATGCGGTTCCATTTTATTCTTAATTTCGTTGTTTTTTTAATTGTTCATACACATATAGCTGCTCTTTATTTTTTTCGTTTAATGTTTCTAGCATATAGGGCGTTCTAGATGATTCTATGTACATAACTTTGACAATGTGATGACTCATTTCCAAGGGAAAGTCCCGCGACCACCGGCTATATGTTTTTAATGCATTGAAGCGTGGTATGTAAATTTATCTGTTTTATGGAACCACATCTTGGCCGGAAAAGGGGTAGCCATATTTGTCACGAGTTGGTAACATTATTTTTGAAACACACTCACGAGTGATAAAGCGTATTTGCCGAATTTCGGGTGGCGTGAGAAGCTCAAAAAACCAATAACAAATAGTTGCAAAAAGTGCAATCATTTTGTTGGCGTATATAATTACTTTGAAAATCTATAATTGAGTGAACTTTTTATCATACTTTCTTTGAACAGATAGCGGAATTTCCATACAATGATCAGTGACGAAATTATCTATCATTTTCAATTTATCAAGGAAGACCTTCTCGTCGAAAGCTTCCCCTCGGAGGTAAAAGCGAATCTCATCAAGTATTTTTTGGTATTCGATACGGGCAAAATTTGCTTGTTCTGTTTTCTTATCGTATTTCTTAAGGCTTGCCACTGCTTTCAAAATAAGACCAACACCAGTTAAAGTTGCCATGACAGCAGGGTTCAGTGTAATTCCTCCGGCTATTGCGGCACTGATAATTAACTTGCCAGCTGAAAGATTACAAACAAAATTTTTTCTTCGAAAACCGCGGTGCAACTTTTCATATCCATAATGTTTCTTATGACAAAAACCATACAAATCTTTCAGAATTTTAACTTTCTCTGTTGAAAGTGTTTGGTCGATATGGTTGAATTCGAAAATGTCCCGCATTGTGTTATATAATAAATGAAAATTTTTTGTGGAAAGTTATCACGCACTTGTTTGATACTCGATACGAAGTATAATTGGGTTGTAACTTTTCCAAATATCATCATTCATATTTAGTTCAAAAGCCAAAATCCCGGACGAAGGCATTTGGAAAGAATTTGGGTTTATCGTCTGATACCACCCACTTTTTTCTGAGGTAAAAATATTTGAAGAGCTTAGAGTTCCAGTGAAAAAATTCCGTAAAGCTGTTTTGAGTTTTAAAGATATTTTTTTGTGTTTATGTACAGTGACATGAGAATCCGAAGAAGTGGTTGGACGCGTACAATATATATCAATATTTTTCAAAATCGCTTCACCCGGCAATGAAATTATTTCGGCACCATTTAAAACAAAATTTTTGTCCCTTTTGTCGAATTTAAAAAACCGTTTATGTGGTGAATGGAAGAGCGTAGTTGGTGTCCGTTTAAAGAAAGATCTGTTTGCATCACCATTTTCCCGTTTTCAATAACAAAAGCGGTGTCATAGACACTTGGGTCAACGTTTGAAAGTGTTTCTTTAACACCATAGACAATTAAATGGCCAATTGTTAAAAACGATCGTTTACTAACTGTACCGTGCAGATCAAGGTAAAGAAATTGTGGGGGTGAGTTACCCCATCTGTGAAAATTGATAACTGTTTTGGTGTACTTCTCGAATGTTTTTGTTGCATAATTAGAAATTGAAATCGTCGTTGCTTGGGGTGTTACACTCAACTCATTCATTTCCGGCGGAAACCATTCAACGACCATTGTGTAATAACCGTCTGGAAGTTTATATAAGTTAAAACCGAGGCGCGACTGGCACTGGTTGGGTGAGCCTTTTTCAAACAAGAGTTTGAGAGAGTAAGCTTTTTTATTTATTTGATGTGGAGAACCAGAAAAATCTGTGATGCCCAAAACCTCGATACTGTTTTCACTCGAAGATTCATCAGTGTCTTCCATCAAGTATCTGAAGGAGTCTCTTTTTTGCCCCGAATTAACGATCTGAGATTCATGAATTTTTTGAGTGACAAAATCTCTCACAGTTGTTATTTCATTTTCCTTGAAATCAACATTAACTGCGCATTTCGAATCTTTGTAATCGGTTTCTAAGTTAACAATTTTGTTATTGTTTAAATTCAAGTTTCCAGCCATATTGTTACTTCCATCAACTTTGAGAAATTTTTTTTGTGTCATATCACTAATTCTGTTGTTAACAAACTCGACACTTGTGGCGTCTTTTTGGTTTGATGGAAATTTGAGATTTACAATCGAATTGTTTTTCATATCAATATCAGCTTCTTTATCCAATTTTTTCACAAGCTGATTATCGACATATTTTTTGTTTGTGGCTTGGTCTGCCTGTACTGGGTCTTTTACGTTGTATATTGTATTATTGTTCATATCAATGCTTGCTTCCATTTTTCCGCCTTCCTTTTTCGAAAGAAAGATATTTCTCGTGTCTTGATAGTTTATTACCTTTGTCAGATCACCGTGGACAGGATAAGGGTTGCTTTTTAATCGCAAAATATCGTACTTATTTTGCATGTCAATATCAGCAGAACCGCTAACACTACCTTGAGACCTAGGATCACCTTTTTCACCTTTATCACCCTTGTCGCCCTTTTCACCCTTGTCGCCCTTATCACCTTTTAAACCACGTGGTCCTTGTGTCCCCTCCTGACCTTGTGGTCCAGCGGGCCCTTTTTCTCCTCTTGGACCACGAGGGCCTTGTAGTCCTGCTGGGCCTTCGTCACCCTTCGGTCCAGGAGGACCCTCGGGGCCAGGAGGACCACCTGGACCAGGAGGACCAACTTTTCCACTTTTACTCGTCGTCGCTTGGCTAGTTCCACCTATTTGACCGTTGAATCTACCCATTATATATCTTCATCAAAATTTTTTTCATTAATTTCTGGGGTTTGTCATAGTAAAGGAAAGAATATTTTTCATCGGTGGCGCGATCTAAAGCCTCATGATCCACACCTATTTCGTTTGCAATTCGTTTGTTTTCTTTTGGATCTAATCTGAAAATACAAAGATGGCTGCAGTTAACACGGATGTCTTTTGGCACCCTGTAAAAGGTTTGAGAGGGGTAAATGACGCAGCAGTTTTTGTGCCGCCCGTTGATGAAACAGTTAATTATGCTGTTTTGGTTGCTTTCACAAACAAGATCGTCAAAAAGAACTGTTTTTTGTTTGTCCACCAGAAGCTCTTCGAGTGGAATGATTTCATCACCATGAGCCTCAATAACATCATAACCAACCTTGGGGTTGATTCGTTTAGCAAACTCCTGCAAAAGATCCCGGTATTTGTTCTGGTGCAGGTTCTTTGAAAATAGGTAAATTTTATCATACTCTAACAACTCATAAAGCATATGCAGTAATGTGTTTGTTTTACCAGAATTACTGGTCCACAAATTAATATCCGAAAAACATCTGCTGTCATGCAAGGGTGACCTTGTTCGTAGTTACTCTTGGAAGAACCTGGGTCATAATTTGGAATCTTCATTTTTTTTTTCGCTTCTATATATTAACGCTGGAAATATGTCAATGAAAAAATGGCGTCAGTGGGCTGAAGAAAAGTCGAAGCTTGATGAACAAACAGAAGAAATTCACCAAAAATTCAAAATGGATAAAATAAACAAAGAGTTTGGTCAGCTTTCAGGAGAAGAGTTTTTTAAACCAGTCACAAAAAGACTTGATAGAAGTGCCACTGTAGAAGAGGAAGAGGAGGAAGAAGAGGAGCAGGAAGTTCCTGATTACACAATGGATGGATTTGACGAAACTTACCCATTTGGTGATGAATTCAGGCCGGACGCACCAACACCAGCACCATCACCACCAACAACACCCCCATATGATGATGATGGTGATGATTTTCCACCACCATCCCCACCGCTGATGGAAGAAACATCCAAAAGAAAAGAGTGGGCGAAGCCGGGACCGGTTGAGCCTGAATATCAACACGAATCAACCCTGTTGCAAACAGTCAATCAACTGATCACGAAATACGGAAATGATCCAAACTACAAAGTAGGAAAATCGAAATTAGGTTTGAAAGGTAAAACCATTGCGGAACTAAAAAAGATAAGAGATGGGATCGATGAAAAAAGAAGGGTGACATAAGAATCTCTTTTTTCGAAATGGTTACAGGATGGGAAAAAGAGACTGAAGTCAACTTCCTTTCAAGAAAAAAGAGAAAGACCTCTAACACCTTTGGAAAAAACTGTCATGAGCCGAAGACCTGCTTTTGAACTTTCTGACGATGAAGATGACTCTTATGAACAGGATTGGGAAACCGAAGGAAGTGGCATCAAGAATGAAGCTGAAAAATTGATCAACCAACTTCATTTGAGCTTAGGATCGATAAAAGCAGGAAATAGCTCAATAAAACCTAAAAATCAGGTATTATATCTGCTTGATTCACTAGTTGAACTTGGCACAATTAATAAAAAAGAAAAGAAAAAAATTTTTCTAATTATAGAAAACAATGAGCTTTGACATACTCCTTGACTCGAGCCTTGCAAAACTAGAAAGAGGTGGAGAACGGAATGTTTCACACGATTTCACAGTGAAGTTTAATCCTCCAATCGAATTGGGTTCAGGAAACTATAAAGCCGCTTTAGACGAACTTACCACAATGAGTTACAAATGGAACAACATCGATTCTCGTTATGATAATAACAAAATTCGCTGGAAGAAAAAAACAGAACAAGCGTGGCAGACCTTAACTTTCCCGAATGGAATGTATGATTACAAAAGAATCAACACATTTCTTCAGCAACACACCGGTAAAGTAGACCCGACAAAAGAAGATAGTGCTTACATTTTCACAATACATTTCGAGTTTTCAACTTAAAAAAATTTTAATTCTAGTGCACCCAGATTATGAGCTTGACTTGTCTCAAGGAAATTTCAATGAATTGCTTGGTTATAATAAAAGAATCTTGACTGGTCCTAGTTTTGGAGATAAAGTTCCAAATATCACAAGAGGTGTTGATTGGGTATATTTGCACTGCGATCTTATTTCACGCCGAACAAACAATATTTCAAGCGATGTGTTATACAGTTTCTCAACAGCAGATCTTCATGTTAGCTATCCATTTCAAAAAGAGCCGCGTCGGCTTAAGTGGCAACCTGTGAATAAAAGTTCTATTAATGAAATAAGAGTTTGGGTGACAGACGGAAGAAACAATATTCTGGATCTCAACGGGTCAGACATTGCAATAAGCTTATTAATTGAAAAAGAATAAAGTTTTTGTCGGTATAATATACAATCATGTATCATCCAAGCGAGTGGGCAAGATACTTTGATGAAAAAACCGGGAGTTATCGATATAAACACAAAGGGTCGGGTGTGATCCGTGACACCTTCATGACAATTGGTAAAGTACTCAAAAACAATGTAAAGAATGTTGCAAAAAAAACTGCTGAAAAAGCCACAAAAACAATCGCTGAAAAAGCGGGTCAGAAAGTTGGTGAATTTGCTGTTGAAAAAGCTTCAAAACAAATACGAAAATTATTGCAAGAGAGAAAAAAACAAAAACCGTTGTCACAAGGCGCAAAAAAGAAACTTGCACATATTTTGCAAAACCCAACACCAAAAAAATCAGACGCTCTTGTGAAATTAAATCAAATTTTGGCAAATGAAATTTAATTTAAAAATTTTTTTCTATAAATATAATAAGCACTTGCAACATGTTCAGAAGTAAACCATACCTCGAAGAGACAAAATACGTTCAAATTAATTTAAACACCCCACTCACCTTCCCTGGAAATAACCAATTTCAAACAAAGACGGGCTACAAATTTACTGTAAGAGACCGAGACAATTTTTATGACTGGTACAACGCTTATTTTCGAGTTGATTTCAAGTTTGAAGCAAAAGCAAACGGAGGTAACATTGTTGCTGACACTGAATCAGCTCCTATTAACGGTTCTTTCTCATTGATCAAAAGTTTGAAAGTAATTTCATCAGGGAAAAAATTGTACGAGGCAAGCGATATTCACAAAGGTATTTTCATCAAAAATCTGCTTGATTTTTCAGATGATTTTTCAAGAAGTGTTGCAAAAAACCAATTTTGGTATCTTGACTCTGACGCTACCACAGACACTGATGGCAATGCGACAAACGTCGGAATACGGGCAAGGGCGCTTCTATCACATGGAGGTTTAATGGTTCAGACTATTATCCCTTTAAACAGATACTCTTTCTTCGAAGGTCTTTCCGATAAATTGCTGCCACCAATGCAACTTACTTTTGAAATTCAACTTCAAGACGACCAAGAAATGATTTTTCAAAACAATAACACAGATCTAAGAAGAATTGTTGTTCGTAAATTTGAGTTGTGGGCCCCCCAATTGCATTTCACTGGTAAAGGACAGACTCTGGTAAATGAAAATTTTGTGAAACCAACCCAATGGAAATACCTGAATGAAACTTTGCAGAACAGCAGCTCCCGAAGGGATGCGAATGGTACGTGGTTGATTACACCTGGGGTAAAAAACCCCAAGCATGTTTTTGTCTTCCTTCAACAAAGTCGGAAACAAAATGATTACAGGTACAACCCTTACATATTTGACACATTTGATATCGATGGTGATGACTCAGCAAGATTGGACACTTGCCGCCTTCATTATGGCACAAAATTTTACCCTGAGCTTGATTACGACCATGATTTTAAAATAAGAATTTTGAATGATTTGATCAATTTCCGATACAGAAAGAACGACTACAACACTGGAGTTCAGCTGCAGCTTGCAAATTTTGAGAAGTTATACCCAATTATCTATTTTGATATACGAAACATTGAAGAAAGTGTGACAGGCGACCCGAAAAAGCTTGAATTCCGTTACAGACTGAATGAAGCCGCAAACGCTCAAGATTATATGATCTTCGCTTTGGTTTTGAATGAAGAAGAATTCGTGCTAAAACAAATTGGCAGTGAGCTTGTCGTTGTCTAAACAAAATGAAAAATTCAAAAACAGAATTCTGAATATAATATACAAACAATGAGCACAACTTATCATCCATTCAAAATCGCACTGACTGATGGTCAGAAAAAGAAACTTCAAAAAGCTTATGTTACGAAGGCAGCTGTTAATCTGAAAGTTAAACCAGACCAAATTGGGCGTGGTGACGAACTTCTTCTCACTGAAACTCAAATCAAGCGATTGAAAAAAAGATCGGTGGCAGGGAAAGGAATGGTAATAAAATTAAGCCGGACACAGATTCAGAACACTGCGCAGCGTGGTGGAAATTTGTTTTCTGCTATGTTAGGTTTGGCACGACCTTTGATAAAGCCAGCCCTTGGTGCATTAGCAAGTGCAGGTTTGAGTTTCGGCGCTGAAAAGGTGTTGAAAAAAATATCCGGAAAGGGTTTTGGCCCGAAGGAAATTGAGCTTTATAAACTTGTCCAGCGAATGACTCCTACTCAGAAAAAGGAGGCAGAACAATATCTTATTGGACAAGGTTTAGTAAAAGGAGGCGGAGCACAATACGGCGGCTTCCTTGGTATGTTAACGTCTATCGGAGTACCTTTAGCCATTGATTTAGTTCGAAAAATAATCGGAAAAGGTATGCAAACGCAACCACCACCACCACCACCACGAACAAGACGATCACCAGGAATACCAAAAGGTAAAGGAATGCAAATTCAACCTCCACCTTTCTTTGGAACTTGGGATGATTATTATCGTTTAAAAAAAAACTGAAATTTGAAGATAAACCTCTATCCAACATTGACCTGAGAAAATGGTGCAACTTTTTACGAATTCCAATAAAAGGTATTTTTAGCAGAAATGAAACAAAACCTTTGTTTCATTCTCCATGTATTATAAACTTGGATGATTTTGGAAGTTTGGGAACTCACTGGGTATGTTGTTGGCCAAAAGGAAAAGGTCTTTACGAGTATTTCGATTCATTTGGGCTTCCACCACCTTTGGAATGGGAAAAAGAAATGTCAATGCACGGGATGACACATTTTTTTCAGAAATGATAACCAAATTCAATGGGAACAAAGTGTGAGATGTGGTTACTACTGCCTTCTCTTTTTAAACGAAAGAAATAAAGGAACAAGTTTTGCTGATATTCTGAAAATGTTCTCCAGCGATTTACTTCAAAACGAGGAAATAGTGAAAAATTATTTTTCTTAAAATATATATATATGCAATGGAAGTGTACTGTGTGAAAGAAAAGCGGCACACACCCAATGTAAAGGGGACCGAAAAAGTTATAATCACAAAGAACAATCGAAAACTCTTGAAAGTAAAGTGCGCAAGTTGTGGAAAAATGAAATCAAGTTTTTTGCCGGGAAACTAGGTGAGCCCTCCCTTGCGGAGGGCAGTGGTATATTTGGTGACGTTGCTATGGCAGTTGGTGATCATGCAATTACAAAAGGAATCCCATATCTTGCGAAAAAAAAGTGTTGAAGCTGGAAGATATTATGCTTCTGAAGCTATGAGAGATCCCAAACTGCAAAAGAAAGCAATAAATTACACTCTTGACAAAGCCCGCCCAGTTATTCAAAAAGTTGGAAGTGAAATGTTTGATCAACTTTCAACTAAAGTTCGACCAAACCAACGTTACAAAACTGACAGACCTGATTTGGATGGAGCCGGGTTTGATATACATGCAGCAATTGGGAAATTTCCGAAACCAAAAAAAGGTTGGACATCACCAGGACATAATTTCACAGGGCCATACAATCCTCTTGAAAAACAGGTGAAATACAATCCAGAAACAGGTGAAATTCTGGAAATTTATCAACAACCAACAGGTGCAACAGATGCGATTGCAATGCAACATGATGTTGATTATGATGTTTGTTCCAACCGTGAAAAAAAATATGGTGAAAATCTCAAAAAATGTAAAAACAAAGCGGATAAAAAATGGTGAAGTCTCTTGACGCAGTTCCTTACAAACAAAGGCAGTGGGGTCACGCGGCTGCAAGAAATGTGATCAATGCTAAACAAGAGTTAGGTTTGGGTTTGAAAAAACAAAAAGGGACTGGTGTTTTGGACAAACCGTTGGAAGCAGTTAATTTTGCTGAAACTTTGACAAAAAAATTATTCCTTCCACAAAACCTGTATTCGATAGGTATTAGTCAGGTGATATTGCGAAAAATGCTTTCACAGGTCCAACTGGTGTCACAAGCAAGAAATTTTGGACTCATCCAAAAAAAGGTACTGTCATGCGTTTGGTGAAAAATCCGAAAACAGGCAAATATGAAAATGTTTATGAAGAACCTTGATTGGTTTTCAACCACCATTTATAAAACTCATGTTTTGCGTACTGCCAACTTTCTAAGCTTTTTGGAAGGTGATTTGAAATAGATTCCATAATTTCTTTTTTCTTAGGCCAGCATTCAGAAGGTACTATTTCAAAATAATTGTACAAAAAATAGGGGTAGTTCACTGACTTGTGGGACATCTTCTGAAATTGAGCAATAACGTTACCAAGAAAATCTATCTCGCTGGAAGAAAACATTTCTTTAATGTTCCATTTTCGCAAAACACTTTTTAAATAATCATTATTCGTTGGAAGAGCAGTGGAACTTCTTCTCCAATTTTCTTCTTCAAAATATTCATAATCATCACATTCAATCACTCTACCACATTTTTGACATGCAAGACATAACTCATTCACCACATAAACTATTTGCTCCTCGCATGAAGGACAACGATTAATCTTTTTTGATAACAGGCTTATTTCATTTTTTTGCAACATTTCTTTAATCATTTTCGACGAAATTTTCTCACCTTGCAAACAACCAAACGGATCGTCCATTTTTTATTGTGTATAGTATACAATGAGCTCACGCATTTTAAATAAGTTGTCAAAAATTTATTACAGCCCGCAAGGGTATTGCAAAGGGTTTGCAGCAATTAAGAAATTAGCCCAGGCAGCGAAAGTTTCGGAAGATGTGGCTCAAAACTGGTTGATGAAGCAAGCTCTTTGGCAGGTTTATTTACCAGCCCCACGGTACATTCCAAGACCGAAATTTGATGTTCCTGTTCCAAACAAAGTTCACCAAGCCGATCTTCTGTATCTCCCACACGATCGCCCACCACGCTCCCGTAAAACTTTTAAATATGCTCTCACAGTGGTAGATGTGGCCTCTCGATACAAAGAGGCCGAACCGTTGACCACAAAAGAAGCTAAAGAAGTTGCAGCTGCTCTGGAGCAGATTTATAGTCGTGGTCCTTTGAAGTGGCCGAAACTGCTTCAAGTCGATCCTGGTCGTGAGTTTATGGGCTCTGTGAATCAACTTCTTTCGAAACATAATGTTGATGTTAGACGTGGTCGTGTGGATATTCACCGTGATCAAGCTATCGTTGAAAGATTCAACCGCACCCTGGCTGAACGTCGACTGTTTGGACACCAATATGGGGTTGAAATGCGCCTCCCAGAAAACAAAAGATCGACTGAATGGGTGGCTCGACTGCCCGCTGTTATTTCAGCTTTGAATAAGGAAGTCACTCGACTGACTGGTCAAAAACCTGTTGATGCCATCAAAAAGAAAACTGTTTCATCCAAACCCTCGACACCTTATTTGAGACCCGTTGGTGTGAACGAAAAAAAGCTCCCCTCCGGTTTAAGTGTTCGCTATCTTTATCAACCCGGTGAACTTGAAGGTGGTCGACGAAGAGCTACCGACCCAATCTGGTCTTTGAATGTTTACGAGATTGAAAAAATTATGATTAAACCAGACGCACCGGTTATCTATTATTTATTTGACGGACCAAAACGTTGGTTTGTCCGCGAAGAGCTTTTGGTTGTCCCTCCAAACATAGAGTTACCACCCGAGCAACTTTAATTCTTCTTCAGCTGCAGCAATTTCAGCATCTGTAAATTTGAATGCAGGTTCATAACCATAAGCTTTTGTATGAATACCATCTTCTTCTATCCATCGCTTTGAATCAAATGAGGAAAGCGATTTTTTGTTAACATACATGCCATAGATCTCATGTCCCTCGCTTCGAAGAATGTTCATTCCATGCCATAACTGCTTCTTACAAAAAAGCGTTTCCTTGTACTGTTCATGCATTATTTGTTTCTTGACGACACATTTTTTCACACCCTTCGCTTTTTTATATTTTTTTTTATTGCCTTTCAGTATCGAGTGCATTTTCGATCTCAGACAGACACACTCTGCTATGGTGGTTCCATTGCATTCGTCTTTCATTTTGCCCAAGACCTTTTTGTTGGCGTCTGAATAAGGTGGATGCTCCTTCGGGTAATCGCTCGTATCATATAGATTTTTGTTTGTTTCGATATCTTTATAGATGTCATCCGTTTCAATCTCAAGCAGAAGGCTATCGGTGTCTGTGTACAAAAGTTCACACTTTGGGCCATATTTTTTTTTCAGCTCGTTGTAGAAAAAATCATACATCAAGATCTTGCTGTTGTCAAGGATTCTCATCCCTGTGTAGACCGGCTTGTTGAGCAGCAGCCGGCTTTTGCGCATGTCAATTCCGAACAGGTCGTTTGAAAACATAACATGCCTTGAGTAAAAAGGACTTGCAACCAATTTCCTTATTTTGTCTGTCTCATTGCTTCTCACTATTTTTATGTCAACACGGTTACGCAGGTTTTCCATGATTTTGCCGAAAACTGAGTTATTCATTAGCTTGTAAAAGTTCTTTTCAAAGTCGCTCTTTGCCTTTTTCCTGAATTCTGTATTCATCCGGATGTACGGCTCCATCCAACATTCTTGTTCGAACTCCAACACCCTGTGCACACGTTTCAGTTTCATTCCTTGCTTCAGGTAAAACTGTAAGTTTCGGTAATGCACCACATAGTTGTTTTTGTCTTGAAGAGTCAACAACAACTTGTTGCATTTTGGTGTTTTCAGATCCAAGTCTTTTATCAAACTGTGTTGATATTCGGACATCCATTCATTTTTAACCTGCTTTTTCTCAGGGGCAAGGGGAAAGCTGTTGTGTTCTTCATGCAGTTCTTTTGGGTATTCAAGATCCACATCAAGAATCCATCCATTCTTTGCGTTTTCTTTTTTCTTAATAATGTCTTCCTCAGTGGGCAGAACACGTTTCCATTTAAAATCTCTTTTCGGGAGTGGCTTGCTCATTGCCCATCCATAAAGATTATTAGCGTCGAGATACATGATAAATTTGTTCGGTTTGCTGGGGTCATAGCCAGGTACATACGGGTTGTTTGCCTTTGCGTATCTTTTGCTTACCATTGAGATTCCACCCCTCATTCCCCTTTCCACAAATAGATACATTTCAGGGTCTGTGAATAACTCAAGCTCGACCCCTGTCTTTTTCAATAAAGCATCCCAGGATAGTCCTGGTGATGTGTAATAATGAGCTGGATCTAACCCATACTGCTCTTGGCATAGATTTCGGAAGTTCTCAAAAACATCTGCCAACAGGGCAACATCTGTTTTAACATAAAGATCATGATAATCACCCAACGTTTTACATTCAAAAGACTCCCAGACAGTCTGCGCGTGTGCATACTCTTCGTCTGTTATGTGCTCGTCGTTCAGCTTACTGTAAAACTTCTCTTTGTCCGGAAGCTTTGTCTCGCTATATCTCCCCCATGAATCCATGTACTCATAAGGATAGATCCCTTTTTTGTAAAGCAGGTCGCTGCCTTTTGAAATTGTTGATGTTATTTTCAATGACTCCTTTGGCGTTGCGCTTACAAGTGAATCAAGGCTTCCTTGTAAAACGTTCAAGCTGTCGATGAAACGCAGACCTCCGACTGAAAATGTGATATATTTCTCCATGTTATTAGCAATGCATTTAACCTCTTTATTGAGTTGCGACATCTCTTGCATTAAATGGTGCGCGTCGTAGCCCTTTAGGTTGTGAAATACAATAGGTATGGGGGTTGTTTTTGGGTTAATGTACAGTTTTATATTGCAATTGTTGTGCGCCGCACCGCGATACCTTCCAGTTATGTGACAATGGTCTTTCACTGCGTCTCTGAAGTTTTTCTGAAGTAATGGGTCTCACAGAAAATACATTTTTTCTGTTGTTTTGCTTCCAACTGGTCTTTTGTTTCTGTTAATTTTTTTTAGCTTAAGAATCCCCCTTTGTTGCTCTTTCTGTGCTCTGTAAAAACATTTTTTATGCCCTTGGCCTTTATAGCTGCATTTTTCTCCACCTTCACCATCTTCTATGCTCCAAACCGGCAAAGAGTCTAAGAATTCATCTTTTATCAAACTTTTATTACAAATGTGGCAATCTGTTGCGTTTTTGTATTTTTCCCAGTCTTCAGCCGTCATTACAATTGGTTTTGGTGCAGCCAAACTCTCTCTTATTTTCACCTCTTCCTGCAGAATGTCAAATAAAAACATTCCTACCGCGTTTTCACCCCTGTAAACTTTTGGTCCTGAAACTTCACCGTCACTTCTCACAACCGTGTAAGAATAACCACTTGCCTCGTGATATTCTGTTTTCATGGTGTAACTTTTTTTCTTGCTCTCTGGCCCAAGCTCACAAAGAGAAATCTTTTTTACTAAAGCCCCAAAGTCAGCGTATATAACATAAGGCGCTTTCATTTGTTTGTAATAATTTTGAAATGAAACTATTTTTTCCTCCTCTTTTGGCATATCAATCCTTGTCGGTTTTCCTTTTAATCCATTGCAATATTTTTTATGGTTTTCCAACAAGTCCTCTCTTGAAAAACCTGTTAAGCACAACATGCAGTAATGTTTTGTATCGCGATGCTTGCTCTGATCATAAAGTAGGGCGCTTACCCTTTTCACAAAACAATAATGCTGTTTTTCACCCGACTCAATCAACATCAGGTTTATCCGCGGCACGCTTTTTTCTTTTTTACTTATCCTATGCCAATCACACAATCATTTTCCCAGCCAAATACGTTTATTGCGAGGTTTTCGTTTTGCGCCTCAAGCTTGTCAATTTGTTTTAGTGGTGTTGGAAAAGCTATTCCACTCCAATTAATACCATCGTTAACTGGGTAAGAACTTGGTCTGTTTGGATTTTTTCCTTCTGGTGGGGGAAACATAGCTGATCTTACAGCCCACTTCAAACACTCGTTGTCCTTATTTTGCACATTCATTACTGCTTTTTTGTTTTTCAACTTTGTTGGAATTAGCAAATATGTTCCTCCACGCAGTGGCTGAAAACGTGCGACATTCACATACACAAGCTCTATTTTTTCTACTTCCCATCCTGACCCTTCCGCTACTCATGCCTCGATTTTCCCATTTATTATTTCAAAAATGTTATCGAAATATTCTACTATTTCGTTTTCATCGTCGTTTGCGTTAAAAACCTGTGGCTCATTTTCTCGAAAATATTGCTCCATGTATTGAGTTTGTTCTTCAGCTTCCTTTTTAAATTTAACTTTCATCTCTAGACTTACTTTTATATTTTTTAACTCTTTTAGTTCTCTTTTTATTAAATCTGTAAAACTTTCTTTTATTGCTCTTGCAAACTCAAAAAGATCTTTATTGTGGGGGTTTGTTTCCGATACAACCATTTTCCAAACATGAAGCCATTTATTATTATTGTTGTTTGTTGATATGCAAAACTCATCCTCAATTTCAACAAGCGGTTTTAATGGACGAGGTAAACTCGGTATTTCACCATAAAACATTTGAAAAATATCTTTCTGATTTCTTGCAACAGACATTTTGGATTCTGTAACACTTTTGATATATTAACAAAACACAAATCTCTAAATGAAAAATTTTTTTTTGGAATTCTGTGACAGTTTACAACAAAACACTTGTAAAATTTATTATTAAGGTTTTTAAAAGTGATGCAATATTCTTTCCACCTTTTCCACCTATATAAAACCGGTTTTTATGTTATCGGTGTAAAAACGGAAATAGAACTCTCATTTATAAAACTTTTCTCTTTCACCAATGTGGAAAAATTGTTTCATATGTGAGCGGTTTGAAATCTTAAAATAAATCTCCCAGTAATAAAGCTGTTACAGAACCCCCCTTTTACTATACTACTCAGTAAGTGAATCCTTGCCCTCTTTTTTCTTTCCTTCTACCTTACTTTCTGGAAAAAAGGAATAAAAATAAATTCGAAAGAGGCCAAGCTGCTTAATTTTCGAGGTTTAGCTCCTGAAGAATTCATCTGTGGACAGATCTAAGTTGATTTCATACTTATCCAACCGTGCATTAGTTTGATATCGTGCTTGCAATGAACCCCCCAATTTTTTTTACTGAGAAGGCTGGTTAATCATTAACTATTATGTCATGTGACCTGAAAAGACTCAGTTTGAAGTCAGGGCGTAAATCCCTATAAAATGATGGTAAAAGTCTCCCGCAAAGTTCTTTTCTAAAGAAATTCACTCTTTGGGTATAAGACCACCTTAAATGAAGCTAAGGCTACATGTCAATCCTTGACCCGATGCCATTGTTTAACATATTTGCGGTTTATATGAAATCGGATTCTTTTCAAAATGTCTGTCAATAGTTGAGTGATTATGCTCGCATGTTTTTTTTTCCTGGTGTTCTGCTGTAGTTGGTCGTCACGTCAAGACCTCAAATTATTTTGGATATGTATGCTCTAACACGTATTTCTCAAATTTTAGATTTATATTATCTTTTAAACCACAGTGAAGTTATGGATACCTCTACTTTGACTTGGATAAATTTCTAAATGGACCAACTATGCCTAGGGGCAGTGAACTAAAAAACAATACAATATGCCCAAAATATTGAATGTTTTCTCTTTGAACAATAGTTTCCTGAGATAAGTTACAAAACAAGTAACTTAGTTTCAGAATTAAAAATAAGGAAGAGCGTCCTGTGAAAAATAAGCCTTGAAGAGCACGCTATAGCCTAATATGTTACTCGCCATCAAACGATCAAAAGAGGACTCGAAACAAATTCAAATGCCTGCATTGTGCTCACAAGATCACCTTGATAACTGCGGCTTTTTAATTATAATTAAAGATCGGCACTGTCGGCGATTCTTTCACTCTCTCAACCCATGATTAGTGAAGCAAAAATGCCAAAATTCAGTTACTCAAGGCTCGTTTCTTATCCGTTAAGTTTGTATTTCAACAATGCCACGGTGCCATAAATCACTGTACTTAGGAATCCATAAATCAGGTCCCCAGATAGTCGTTCAAACTGTAAAGGCGATGGATGATACGCATTGATTTCAACATTTGCTGAGTAACAAATGTTCAGACTGCTGTTCAGCGAATTCATGTTAAAAAACAGTATATCCTGTAATGTTGAATGTTAAAAATACGCCATGGAACATGTTGAACGCTCTATTAAGATTTTTTTATTCGGTTCAAGAGCATGATACAGTGTTCCACATTCGTTGAACACTAGTCGCAGCATTTTACCCCTCATTTGTTGCGAATCAAATGTTAAACTGTGCTTTAGGCATATCAATCAACTCCTGCTGGTGCTACCACATTGGGAATGATAAATGCTTGTGAGATTTTCGCAGTCGTTAATTCGTTTTTTTTTTTGTCCTTGTTTGTTTGTTTTTTGTTTTGTTTTGTTTTGTTTTTTCAGTTTCATTAGTAAAATTATGCTGATAAGTCAATTTCTTATTTCTTTCCGATCACAAATTTTACGATCTTACTTTCTTAATGATCACACACGGTGCTTTTGACATTGCTTATCCTAGCAGTATCCAGGACGCTTGTCACCAGGAACCTTAGTAAAATATGACATGTTCGCCAATAGCTCTAGCAGTGCTTAGAGCGTTAGAGCGCCCGACCAGTGTATGGAAGGTCATGGATTCGATTCCCATCGAGTACTATTTAACAAACTGAATATTTCATCTTTCTTAATCTGAATTATCAGAACTATGTTGAGTCTGTTTGACTGAGGTCTCGGGGTTTAAAAAGACTGGTTTTCTGGAACATACATTCTTTTTGTACGCATGCCTTTGAGGTGCAATGTTTTAGAGTGCTTCACCGCGCGGTTTATGGCAGTTGGTGTGTTAACAGCCATGAGCCAATACACGGAAATTTGGAACTCGAGGTAGTGATCGCCGCTAAAGATTTTCTAGATTTACACTAGTGAAAGCAGTCTTCGAGGCGCTGCAACCACCGACACCAGCAAGTGGGGAACTCGCAGGAAACTCCAAGAGGCTAAATTAAGTCAAGTTCAAGTACAACACTCGTAGTCTGGCAAACACGGAGAAACAAGTCTGTCCTTCTGTTTCAATTAAGGTCTGAACAGTTCGTATTTCATGTAAAACAATGGTTTTTCTTTCGATTTGCTTTTTGCTATGCTATTATACCGTAAGATTGCATTTTTTTGTTAAAACGTAAAAAATAATGAGTGTTTCTAGCCGTTGAAGCTGTTGATTTTATCGATTTAGTTATAAATATTCACAGAGAATTTGTGCATTCATTAGTAGTTTCGACTCAGTCATTAGTATGCTATATATAGAGCATACTAATGAGGCTTCCAAACAAAGGAAAACAATGCCTCATTAGTATGCTCTATATAGAACCACTAATGAATGCAGAAATTCTCTGTAATTTTACCCCGCAATTTCCCTGTGCTTCAAAGCCCCCGCCACTTTACATAATTTAAGACAGTTTATGGAATATAGAGCATCGAAATGCTGGACATCGATTGGCTGAGTGGGTGTGACCATGTTCTAAGTAAGGGTTAGACAATGAACGCGAGTGTTCTATGGGATATAGTGTCCCGAGCAAAGATAGAATGCGAGGGACGCTATATCCCATAGGACACGAGCGTGCATTGTCTAACCGTCTTAGAACATGGTCACACCCACGAAGAATTTCGTTTTTGCGTGCAGATTGTATTTTTGCATTTTAATTTTTTAGTTCTCACCATGAAATCACGTTGCTGTTTTGTTGCAGAAATTCTCTGTAATTTTACCCCGCAATTTCCCTGTGCTTCAAAGCCCCGGCCACTTTACATAGTTTAAGACAGTTTATGGAATATAGAGCATCGAAATGCTGGACACTGATTGGCTGAGTGGGTGTGACCATGTTCTAAGAAACGGGTTATACGAATTCACTCTAATGAGTGCAGAATATATTTGATTTTTGACATCGCCGATGAAGCTGTTGTTTTTGTCGATTTTAGTTAAGAGCCAGTCCACGAGAGGTTCATTAGTATGCTCTATGAGATAGAGCATACTGTTAATATTGTTTTCCTTATAATTTTTGGGTTGAAATTTTTCCCCTTTTCTCGTCAACTCCGCTGATGCAATATTGGCGGGCGAATGGTCGTTCTTAAGCCGTAAACAGACCAATTAAGCCTTGTGTTGTGGGTAATCAGCAAAACTTCAAACAAGTCAAGATTTGTACGTGACAATGCAACGCCTAGTTGCCATTATTTAACACATTAGCGGTTTGTGTTGAATAACAACCTTTTCAACATGTCCCACAATAGTTGAACGATAAAGCCCTCATACACCTTTTCCTGTCTGTCTGCGTCTGAGTCAGATCGTCAAGTCGCCCTTAAATTATTTTAGATATTTGCATCTAACTCGTACCTTTCAAATGTTAAAATCATATTATATTTTTAACATAGTGGAAGAATGAGTGACGGACTTTATGGATAGACTTTAGGACAATTCTCATGCAATTCTAAATTGCATAGCTATGCCTGGAGGCAGTAAACGTAAAACAAACAATAGAATCGCGGTCGATTAGATATTTGCATCCTATTTTCAGAAACAATACCTTCCTGAACATATAAGCATCAAAACAAGTATAAAGATACTAGAATTTAGAATGCACAAGAGCCTCCCATGAAAACGAACCATGAAAAGCCCCGTGAAAAGCACCGTTTAGCCTATTGTGTTAGCCAGCATAGTAGGTGTAAACGGGGAGGGGGTAGGGGTGCGAGAAAGTAGGGGGAAATGAGCCCTAAGTCCCCCATTTTTCTCCCACTTTCTATCTCCCAACCCCCTTCCCCGTTTATGCCAGCTAGGCAGGCTACTATTGTGTGAGCTGCTACCCAGCAAGAAACGATCAAAACACGACTTGAAATCACCCTTGCCAAAAAAAGCCAAGAAAAGCGCGGAAACCCCGGAAAAGCCTGGAGACCCTGGCTTTCTTGGCTTTTCCCTGCTTTTTTGGACGCTGGAAAGCCTGGAAAAGCCAGGAAAGCATGGAAATTCCTGGCTTTCTTGGAAAGACCGGAATGTTTTTCCAAGAAAAGCCTGGAAAGCCAGGAGAGGGCTCTGGGCTTTCGCGGAAAGCGTGGATTTTGTCCATACAAACCGAACCCAAGAAAAGCCAGGAAAGGCAGGAATGACTGTGCCAGGTGTGGAAATTCCTGGCTTTCATAGAAAAGCAGGACATGCTAACTCCTGGAAAGCCAAGAAACCCAGAACAAAAAATTTTGCATTGACTATTACAGTTCAAGTAAGCCAAGCCCAGGAATTCTTGGCTTTCATGTAAAGCCCAGGTATGTTCTTTCCTGAAAAGCTTTGAAAGCCAGTAAAAAACTTTGACCTTGATTTACCACCATATTTCCAATCTTTAAAAAGTTACTATATTTGTACCAGTCTTACTGTATTGTCATTTCAGTTACAAGTACTTTGAAAGTGTGATTTTTTAAAGGTTAGGAAATCTGGATATTATTTTGCCTCTGAAAAGTTTGGAGAGGAACTTGAACTTAGTTTGGTTCATGTAACCTTACACCTACAAAACCTAGAACTTCCTGACTTTCATATTAATATACTTAGTATATCTAATGTTTCTTCGCAGTGCGAGTATTTTGCTAATTAAGTTTTGAATTAATAAAATGCCTCCTATAGGGAGTGAGTACTTAAAAGAACTCACTTTGTAATAAATGTGCCTGGTGTTACAGGCATTTAATTTCTTATCTTAGCATCACTCTATGTACTTGATCAAACATACAGGAAATGAGAATAATGGAACTAGCACCAAAGATAAAATGTTTTGATGTTTAAACTTTTCCAAACATGCTTCATAGGAAATACAGATGGCTAGTAAGGAAAATATGAATTTTGATTTTGGGGCATAAATGACTAAGTAAATAAGGTATTACTAGGAATCCTTGAAAAACCAGGAGTTGAACCTGAGGCCTTAGAATTCGTGGCTTGACTGTTTTCTTTCTTATGAAAACTTGGAAATCCAGAAAGTGGTCTACTAAAGTTCTCAGTTAAAACCAGAGATTATTGTTGTTTTAGCTTTTCCTTGAAAACCTGGGAACCCTAAAAATGGTAGACTTGAGCATTATACTTATGTATATATTTTTAACAAATATGAATACGTCTTGATAACATAAAAAAAGTTTGAAAGAAAAGCAGGCAGGGATTGTTAATTTTGAGGACCATTAACGCAATTTTTAGTTTCAGTGCTACATGTACCACAGTTCAACTGGACTTTATGGTGGGTGTTCTGTTCAACCTTGATTTATAACTATTTTTGTAATGCTGTGCAAAAGATACAGACAAAACACTGTGTGACCAATGAAAACTGTTTTGATATGACTGTGAGTGTAAAAAGCAATTTCTAGCGCATTAACACCTACATGTATGGAGCTTATGCTAGGAAAACTGTGAGACTGAGAATTTGTAAAAGAGCCAACAAACAAACTGAAAGGAAGTAATTTGATTGGTTTACTGAACAAAGGGAAATGTGCATGGCTTTCGGTTGGTTTATCCTACAGGCAAAGCAAAGCGAATGGATTGTGAACTGAAAAGTAACTTATCTCTTTCAATGTCACTGGTTTAAACTCAAATAGGTCACTGATTAAGCAAAGCTCTTCCCACCTTATGGACATTTTTAGTACAATGTAGGAAAATGAGAAAAGCTTGTTTTGATCCTTTCAACTACATGTATTGATGAATGAAACCGCTGAAGCTGTGAAAATGCAGGCAAACCATTTTAGTGATTCATTACAAGCTACATGTAACCAACCAAAAGGTGTGAATTGTTATACAATACAATACACGTTTATTCAAGATGTACATGTAGCAAGTTAAGAGTCGTTTGGATTAGGTCTGATAAATTTAATAAGTCGAAACCATGCAACCATGAAACTCTGGTCCCGGCTGCTGCTTTTTCCTTAGTTACAAGTCAAGAGTCATTTGGATTAGGTCTGGTAAATTTAATAAAGTTAAAACCATGCGAGCATGAAATTTCGGTCCTGTTCATTTACGGTATGTGAGAAACTGTTTTAGTGCTTGATAACAAACTAAGAGTCTAATACCAAGAAAAGGCCTGGAATGTTTTCCCCAATTACAGAGGGCTACAATATGAAATTCTGGCCAGGTAAACACTTGTTGCTTTATGGCAGCTCCCAGACTTCCACTCCCCAATTCATTTAATACCAAACTTGTACCTGATAATAAAATCTTAAGTGTTCCAAGTAGATGTATTTCACAATACGTCCACCTTCAGTGCAATATGTACTGTATTTATTGAAATGAAATTGTTGTTGTTGTTGTTAAAGATCTCAAATGCAATAAAACAGCAAACTCCAGAAAAAACAGCAAGGACAGGTAAAATTATTTTAACTGCAGGGGTTTCAATAAAATTTGAAGTAGGCAGCTGGTTTGAGTAGAGTAACCGACTGTAGCAACAGGGGCTTTGAAAGAATCTTCCTGTAATTACTTCAATTTAGGGGAAAAGTAGCTGATTTCTCTGAGCGAAATAGCTGATGCTTTTCGTCGGCCGTCGGTGCTTATTGAAAGCACTGTAACTGTCTTTATTTTGGTAGCAGCAAGCTGCATTTTTATAAGAAAACATACATGTAAGTTTAAACTGTTTGTGAATGTAATGACTTAATAGTACATATTTCATACAGATGTAAATGCATTGAACAAACACCTTTATCAAGAGGACAGAACTACGGAAAGCCCCAAAATTCATTTTTACCTGTACATATTTCCTGTGAAGAATAATTTATCTCTACTACACTGTACATGTACATGTACACCCAGTAGCAAGCAGTGAGGGTGTTCACTGACTACAAGTTTGTCTTAATTTATTAAAGAAATACCAGTGAGATGAAGTCCATGTCTTGGTCATTTGAAGCAGCAAGCCTGTTGTGAATTGCAAGGTCATGAAGATCTCCTTAAAAAAGAAAATGGTTTTACCTTCCTAAGCAATTTATATTTCAGTTGAAGTTTCATCTAAATATCTCATTAAACTGACAGCTTTTATATTACTTGGTGTCATGCGGTGTGGACGGTCAAGAAACTAGGAGAGTTTTGAACAAAAATAGGAAGCGAAGTGGGAAAAATTTTCAAGAAGATACATGTAATTACAATGTATATGAGCAAAATTAAAAGTTCTAGAATTAGCAATAGAATGAACAAAATAATTAGCCCTTTAAGGCTTTAATTTCTTTTTTAGTTCCACCAAATTATAGACATCATTAAAAGAATTTTTCGCTCACTATCAGAAGGCCTGCATAATACAGGTTGAAAGATCAACATTGCCAAAGTACCAATGAGGGACCTAGTATAAATTTAAATGTTCTAGTTAAGTAAATAACTGTTTAGAAGCTGTTTCATTTCGCCCAGTCTTGGGCAAAATGAATGATGGGGGGGGGGGGGGGTTAATTTCACTCAGTAAAGTATTCATGTAGAGTTTAATATCTCTGGAATAATGTTTTTTACATGTAAGTCTGCATGTTCAGATCCGAATCGGATGCAAGATGCACAATGTTGACAAATGTGCATGTACGAATGCTTTCTGACATCACATACCTGACTTTGATACATGAGCAGCTTACACGTGGGCCTTTTCAGGATTCAGTGGGAGTTCTTCTGCTTGACATCTGTTAACATCATGTGATAACTGCATTGTGGTAAAAAAAATATATATTTCAGGAATTTCCTGCTGGATATGTCTAGTATCAGAAAACGATAATTACCTTAGAGACCCTATTTCTGTCAACAATGACACCATTTTTTAAAGCTAATATATAACAAAGCACCCGTGATAGGAGAAATCCCTCCACTCTGTGTAATTCTGCAACATTTTGGCATACGATTATAGTGAAAGGAAAATTTTTCAACTCAACTGCCTTTAAGAGCCCTCTACAGTGTTAGCAGAAAAAGTAGCTGAAGTCCTTTACATTTTTTTTGTGGCAAGGTGAGATTTCCCCCAACAATATCTGGTAAGTCACTCAATAAAATATTATATTTTAATCTTTCTGGCAGGATAAAATGAAATTCTACAAATGGCAAAGCATGGAGAGCAGAACCCAGGGGGCTTTTACAGCAAAGTTTAAACACTATTATGACAAAGGTTTAAGGTGTAACGAGTTTATTGTGATCTACATGTACGGCATAATTTGGAGCAGAAAACATCTTGGTTGGATAACAGTTTTTGCTGCAAAGTAGGAAAATACATTCTGGTGGGCATTATGGAAGAAATTATACTGATTTTATGGTTTACACCGGTTAATATAAACCTCAGCTGAGATGTACTAGCTCACTCTTGTATGCACAATTGCAAGTAATGAATAATATTTGCATTGCTTAATAGACACAAATAAAACCCATATAACTCTAGAGTCGAAATGGCAGATTTTCTTTGCCAAAGAAAGGCTTCAGTGTTGTCCAGTAATTTATCTGTTAACTCCTTGGGTAAAATTTCCCTGGGTTTAACAGATGGACCAGGGCATTAGTTTGCCTGTTCTTTACTGTTCAATAATTTCCTTGTGCACGAGCCAAAAACAAATTAATTTTTTTTCCGCACCAGTCTAAGAAAGGTTTATTGTGCAGTAATTTATCTGTTACATGTATGCGCCGATCAATTTGAAACTTCAACATCCACCCCCGGGCATACCCCAGGCAGGGTTCTATCTAGGGTATTTGAGGGGTAGAAGCATTGCAGTAAAAAATATATATATATTTCAGGAATTTCCTGCTGGAGTAGTAATGTACGATCGTATGGGGAATTGAGCCTCGTTTTGATGTACGGATGACGTCATGACCGGAACCGGAAGTCACGTGTTTTTAGAATGGGAAACCGCTGACCAGTGAGAAAAAAGGGATCGCGGGTTCATGCAACCGGAAGTCACGTGTTTTTGAATGGGAAACCGCTGACGAGTGAGAAAAAAGGGATCGCGGGCTCATGCAACCGGAAGTCACGTGTTTTTGAATGGGAAACCGCTGACGAGTAGGAAAAAGGGATCGCGGGCTCAGGAGGAAGTAAAACCGCTGAGAAAACGCGGGCTCAAAGTCCAAAGTCCATTTGGAGCAGCGGGGGTAGTCCTTTGGAGTGAAAACAACACAAAATTAATAAATACTTTTTTATTGTTCTACTTTTGTTTACAATAACTGAGAAAATAGGAGGAGGAGGGTTTCCTGAGTATTCCTTAAAGTTCCTTTTGATGAGTATTCCTTTGAGTTCCTTTTGATAATATGAGTATTCCTTTTGATGAGTATTCCTTTTAAGATGAGTATTCCTTTTAAGATGAGTGTTCCTTTTGATATGGGTTCCTTTTGATATGAGTATTCCTTTTGATGAGTATTCCTTTTAAGATGAGTGTTCCTTTTGATATGGGTTCCTTTTGATATGAGTATTCCTTTTGATGAGTATTCCTTTTAAGATGAGTGTTCCTTTTGATATGGGTTCCTTTTGATGAGTATTCCTTTTGATAATATGAGTATTCCTTTTGATGAGTATTCCTTTTGATAATATGAGTGGTCGACAACGTCTCAATAAAACCCAAGTCCAAACGTTAGAATGCAAGCAAGCTGCACGACACAATTATAGTCGCAAGACAAGTCACTGTGATCAATGAAGAGAGGAGGGTTCGTTAATGTTCAATAGAGGGTCCCCACCATTGTTTTTGACATCGAGTTATTCTTCGCCATTGGTTGTTGTCACGGATCCATTGTTGTAGTTGACGTTGATGATTTCTCATTAAAGGTATGGCAAAGGAACTGTAGAATGGGGGTGGTGGTGGTGGCGCCAAATGTTCTCGATCACACTGTTCACATTCGATGATCTTGTTGGGACAACATTTCTCACTGGTATCCATAAGGGTAGGTCTGGAAAGTGACAGGATCCACGACTCTCTTGTCGTACACGAGCTGGTAACGTTTGTACTCGGGGAAGGTGAATAGTTGGTAGTGTTTGGGATCGCGTACAATTTGGTAGGTCTTGACGACTTGGGTCTGTCGGGGTCGTAGAAGTGGCTTCTGGATTTCGTCCAGGACATTCTGACGCATGATGTTGTAATTCAATTGGGTTTTGCCCTCACTGTTAAGGCGGAACCCCCTCACCTTGCACTCCACGTGACCATTCTGGGTTTGGTACCCATAGTTCTTGGGACCCCCTGAGACAAATTCCACAATGAAATCGTCAGGGTCCAATTCACTCGTAAACTCGCCGAGGTAATTGCCCAAGGTAGGGTTACTTTGTCCTTGGTCTGTGTAGTAGATGACGGAGTCCGTGTCGTAGTACAGGACACGTTCCCCCAGCTTCTCTAAGGCGGCATAGAGTCGGAGTCGGGCCCAACAGGTAGTGAAACAGGCTACAAAGATGTTGAGGTTAGGTGAGATAGGGATGTCTTCGTCTTGGTAAGTGTAATGCACTTCCACTAATTGGTCATTGATGACGGACACGTGCTGTACATCCAAACTACTGGTATCTAGAAAACGGTGGAAGGCTTGAGGGTCATCAAACGTTTGGACTTGGGTCTTGTTAAGACGTTGTCCAAACTTGCCCCACATGGAATTGAGCATCATTTTAGCCAGGGTACGCAGCCCCGGGTTGTATTCGATTTTGTCATAGTCCAGGCGGATGCCTTCATGCTTGTAATAATCTTCAATGTAGGCCTGTCTTTGTTCTTCTGTTTCTACTCCGGCGGGCCACCCACTGGCTTCTTGCTTAATTTTTAACCAGGTGTTGACGTAGTCTTCGAAGAGCCCCTCACACGTCTCGTCAAAATGCCAGACCTCATAGATGTACTGGATTTCGTACCCCAAGTCCACCGCTTTAGATAATTCCGGGCTACACCATGTCCCAGTCAGGGCTCGCTGTTCGTCGGTGTGGATGCATTCTGCGCATCTCTCTAATGGTCGTTTGGGTATCTCTTGTTCCACACAGGCGGCACAGAGGGGAAAAAGGAGTTTGGAGTCATGACGGTAAGGCAGGACAGGGTGGTAGAGATGACGTGGCGGCAGGACTTTGCATTTGACGAGGCCAAAGTAGAAACTGATGTCGGTGTCACCCGGATTGAAGATGACACGAGGATGTCCTTTGGGGTACACACACGTCTTGTTCACCCAGGGGTACAAGGAGGTGACATCAATGTAATGTATTTGTTGACTGGGCGTCACGCGATGGTACAGTTTCACGGCATTGGTACGACCCCCGCAGAAAGCGTCACGGGGATTCAAAGGTTCTGTCAAGTCAAGGGTCCCCAGGTACGTTCGGATGTCCAAGGAGGTGTCTTTGAGACGGGACCAATCACATTCCCACATTTCCACGACTGTGAACCCTCGCTCTCTAAATTGTTGGGTTCTTTGCTGGGTGGTCTCGTAGACATCTTGCATGGTTCGATCATAGTGACGTAGATGGCTTTGGTGACGAATGGGGAAACAGCGAGGACACCCATGCCAGAAACACCCGTGAAATTCGTAGATAGTGTTGGTACTGCCATCGAAACCGTCGACATGGAAGTCAGTGCCAGGGATGCGATACTCTCCGGCATTGCGGGCATGTTGAATGGTCTGCTGTTCTTGGGCACACCAGGTTAACCATTCCAGGGCCACCTTGGAATAGTTGATATTGTTCTTCCAACCACGAACGGGTTCACTGGCAATACTGTTGGGGATCATGCGATTTATACGTAAATCGCGGTTACAGGCAGAGGCCATGGTGATGTGGTCGAAGGGGTTGAAGCCCGTTAGCGTTTCAAACAACCGTTTGAATGTCAAGCATCCTTCTTTCAAGAGACGTACATCGGATTTGCAGTAGGCCACTAGTTCTTTCTTGAAGTCAAAGACTTTGTCGCGTTGCTTTTGATGCCAGGTTTCCAAGGCTTGCTTGCCTTCGGGGGACATGGTTTCAGGCATGTAGTAATCGAGGGCCGGGATGGGACCTACGTAGTTTTGATGGTCTGGATGATTGAACTTGTGGGGGAAGTACCCTTTGCGGAGTTCTGTCAATCCAAAGGTTTTGGGAAAGGCGGACAGAGGCATCTGGAAGAAACTCAATGAGTCGATGAAACGGATACGATCGTGTTGGACTTGCAAGAGTTTACACCCGTTCCGGAGCTGTTGAACGATCCGGTTGTCACCATAGTATTGATGAATGATAAAGTAGCCATCGTACCCTTGGAAGTTATGGGCCAGGACATTGACTTGACGGGTATCGTGGAGGGTCAAGGTATCCAACCATTCCAGGAAATCTCGGACGCAATGGTTGCCATGGAAACACACGGGATGGTTGTCGTTTTCGGTTTCGGCCACGACGAGATTAGCGATGTGTTGTTCCTGGGGCTGCATGGCTTCAATATCAAAGAAGACATGAAGGGGTGGCAGGTCGTCTTCCTCCTCCTCCTCGGGTGTGGCATCCACCCCCGCCCTACGTTTAGCGCGTGGTCCTCCAGACCGTTTCCTTTTTCTTTTCTTCTTGTCTTGAGTGGCTATTTGGATGAAACAGCGATGGGTATCACCGTCCACGTACTCATGACAGGAGGGGCAATCAATATACCCACATTGATGTTTTTCAATCTTGTCTAATCCTACTTCCTGCTTGCCACATTTAGGACAGCGACGGCGCCGAAAGCAGACGGAGGAATCTAGGTTGGTCACGGGTTTGCCGGCGTGGTCCTTGACGAGATGTGTTTGGAAACAGGTGTCTCCAAAAAAGTCCCGATGACATTGTTGGCAACGTTGAGTGGCTTTCTGGTCTCGAGGGTACGCCTCCAGGAAATCAGGGCACTCTTTTTGGCAACAGGCCCTGCAATGACCTTTTTGTTTGGTGCATCGATGACGTCCCTCATTGTCATAGGGTTTCCAACAATGGGCACAGACATAACCGACCCCGAAAAATCCGGGCAACTTGGTAATGACATCATAATGGCCTTTCTCGTGCAACAGGATGAGTTGTTTGTCTTGAAGGGGACCAAACGTCGTGATGTGAAAAGAACGGTCGGCATCCACCAACAGGATCTGGTAACCGGCCAGGGAAGGAGTGGTACTGAATTGGGTCAAGGCATCATAGCCACAAGGGCCGAAGGGTACGTTGGCCTCGTGATGGAGCAAGAGAGCCATTTCTTTTTGGATTTTCCCTCCTTTGCGAATGGATTCCCATTTCGGGTGTTGGTCCAAGCGAGCTTTGGCGGTGACGAGGGCTCTGGCACAACAGAGATCGTCGTCATTGCGTATCTGGATAATGGAACGTTTCTGGGGTATTAAATTTCGGAGAGGTTGATGTCCGGGTCTCTCCTGGCGTCGGCGGCCGGTTCCTTGAGGAGCATGATGGACTTGAGTAATGGAGACTTGAAAGGAGTCGTCCATTTCAAATTGTTTATTGCTATTCAAGGCTTGGGCTAAACGTTGGAACAAAGCCTCGACACGCTCCCCGCCTTCACGCCATTCTCCTGCTCGTAATCCCCAGCCCTGAAAATTATTATGGAGTCTGTTGGAGGCGATGGTAAAGTAGAGGCGATCTTGATCGTGGAGGGCAGGTGTGGTGGTGGTCAACACTTGATTCACCGCGCGACGTAACCCCTCTTGGAGAGCTTGAGTAATGTTTTGACCTGGAATAAAGTTGCCCCTTTGGCGTAACTGGGTATTGAAATGACGTTCACGCACTCCCAGACGGTTGCTCAAACGATCGACATAGGGTTGGAGTTCAAACTCGAAGACACCCTCCGTATTGGCATCCAAACCTCCACCAGTTTGTTGAAGGAGATGGGTTTGAAAGGCACGTTGCCGTTCAAAGCGATCCAACGCCTCTTCACAAATTTCATCACTGTCCGGTATGTCTTCGGTGCATAACAAAGGTCCCACACAGGAATTTGCTGTCGTCTCTTGTTCTGGCTCTGAATCGGACATCTCTAGACCAAGCAATGACATGATCTCTTGGCGGCCTAGGCCACTAGGTCCCGCTTCGTCTTCTTGGCGAGAGGACATGATCAGATGAACTCGCTGGAGATCGGGGCTCTGTTTTTATGGAGAACCAAAATGTCACGTGGGAGGGGAAGGAGCCAATCACTAAACAGGGTGCCCCCCTGAGAGGGGGTGCCCTAGGGAGGGGTGGGACGAGGTGGGGGGACCCCCCTCCCCCCTCTCTAGTTAGGGTCCATGGTGCATCACGGGAACGAATGAGAGACTATAAAACAGATCGACCCTCGAGGTGAGTCATCTCAAAATGGACTCTGGCCATGAGAAGCTATTGGAAGCCTTTGAAGAATTTGAACTAGATTTGGAAGTGGAGGACATCTTGAAGAAAGTGAAGAGGGAGGTGCTATTGAAGGACGAAACGTTTACGGAGTTTGCAGAAAGTTTGAAACAACTGGAGCCGGAGAAAGTCGAGGCGCAGAAACGCCGAGCAGAACAGGCGCGTTCCTATCATCAGCTGTGTTACCCTCAAATGACCTGTGACTGGTTCATCGAGGGGCTAGATTATTGTTGTAACTACTAGCGGTACGAGTTTCAACGTCCTGCCACACCTCCCCCAGCACCGCCACCCTCTCCCGATGCCAACAGAAAAAGAGCCCCGCAGCCGCCGTCACAGACCCCCCGTGAACTATCACCAAAGCGACGACGACGACGATGACTACACCAACGACGACGACACCGACTATGACCCCCACGACGACACCGACGACGACGAGTACGAACGGGCAGTCCTCAGGGCTAAACGAGCACGCAACATCGCCAAATCTGCACAGTACCGGGCCGAACACCGAGAGAAAGTGGCCGCCTACAAACAAAAGTACCGAGAAACACATCGAGAGTTCCTAACGGAGACCCAAAGGCTCTACCGGGAACGCAAGGCGGAGAACAGAAAGCGCTATCAGGAAAGACATCCAGACCGTGTGGCGGAAGCCCATAAGCGCTACCGGGAAGGCCATCGAGCCCGCGTGGCGGAGGCCCAAAGGCGTTACCGGGAAAGACATCCAGCCCGCGTGGCGGAGGCCCAAAGGCGTTACCGGGAAAGACATCCAGAGCGTGTGGCGGAGACCCGAAAGCGTGACAATAAAAAGCGTCGGGAACGGTACCAAAAGCATGTGGCGAACAATGAAAAAAAGAGAACTCGAGAGAAATTGAAGGCCTTAGGACCTTTGAAACTGACCATCCCCCTGACGGATTATGTGAAAGCCTTTTGTGACTCACTGGAATCTGTGAATACAAACGTACCGCCCGCGGACTCTCATACTCTCCTTGATTTGGATTCGGGGAGCGTGCAAGTTGCGGACCCCCCTGATTGGGAGAACCTTTCGTTTTTGCAGGACTTATTGGAAGACATGTCACCCGATGATTGGCAGCAGGTCATGAACGATGTCGAGGATTTTGATGTGGAGGCATTGCTGCCCCCTGAAGACCTCGTTCATGACATGTCATCCGACGAGGGTGTTGATTTGATGTTTGATTTAGTGTCTTAACCCCTCGTCTCAGTATTTTGGCAGAACAATGAACTTGACAACTCATGAACCAATGAGACAGTGACATTGTTTTTATTTTATCAGGATCAATGTTGTCTACACCACAATGGGTTTTGTCTCGCAAATCCTGTTTGAGACTCAACACGAACTACAGAAGACTATAGAATGCAGAATAACAATACCAATGAGACATTTTCATTTTTTATTTTACTCAACATGTAACTGGGGGTGTCATTAAATGTTTACAATTTTAAACGTTTCTTGGCTTGCATGATTTTCTTGACCACCCGTTCCGTCTTGTTTTTCTTGCCGGGTAATCGATCAATGGCTTGGATCATCTTGGTATCGGCTTTCCATTTATCTTGCAAATTCTTGACACGGCTGTAATCAATGTCGTGTTGCTTAGCAATTTGGTCCAAGCGATTGATGCCGGGATCCCCACGTTTCAGACGTTTGGCCAAATGGGTGCCAGGGCCCATGTACTGATAACCGGGCCAATGAAATTCCTTCCCCGTTTTAGCAATCCATTTTTGTACATCCAAGGCCCCTCCTCGTTGGGGGCGTTTCCGTCCCCTTCTCCTCCTCTTGGTGGGCATGTTTATTCACTGTCGTACTGCAAACGTCTCCGTCGGGGCTGTTTGGTTTTGGTCCAATCTTCCCAACCGGGTAAGGGTTTTAGTCGTTGCACTTCCCGGGAGACGCCTTTGCCTTTGCCTTTGCCTTTGCCTTTACCACTCTCGGCTAACTTTTTTTCCAAGGCCTTGCGCTGTTCTCGAATGACTTGTAAACGCGTCCGGGTATCCCCTCGACTGGTGGAAGGTCTCTCTTCTCCTCGACTGGTAGAAGGTCTCTGTTCTCTCGCGCCTTCCCTGGTAGCAGGGGTAATGGTGGGTTTGGGAGCCGACGGACCTCCTTTTATCATGCGCTTCAACCATTGTTCCACGGGGCCCGTTACCAAATCTCCGGCTTCTTCCTGGCCTTCTTCACCGGGTGGACCACCCGGGGCACCAACCCCCACCCCGCCAGGAAATTGACGAATGCGTTTGGTTAACTTGGTCAATTCTTGACTCATCGGTTTGGTTTGAGCATTGACCAGGGCTGGAGGTAATTGAGGGTTGGCTAATAACACATGTTTTTGGGCGGCGAGCGTCGCGGCTTTGTTCAACAAGGCATTTTCGGTGAGTTCTCCTTTGTAATATTGAATGAGTTGTTCCAAGTCCTTTTGGGGAATCATGTAGACCTCGTCCATGGTCTTCCAATGCACGACAGCTGTCACAACAGGTGATATTTATGCTTCCATGTCTTGATACGTTAACGAACACATTGACATAACACCTCGTGAAGTCCTTGAAACAACCCTTGTCCTTTTTGTCGGACTAACCACTGACGACGTTTTTTGACGGAATGTCGACGACGTCCCAAATCACGTAGTACCTTTTTATAGGGTTGAAGTTTAGCCAGCATGGGTGGGGTCACAGGAATTTTGTTTTTTAAAAAGTTCAACACCAGTTCACTCACAGCATTGATTTGATCGGCATTGGCATGTTGTAACAACTCTTGACGTTTGGAACCATTGGCTTCTTGTAACATGGACCGTAAAAACGGGAATTGACGTCGAAGACGTTTCATTGGATACAACACTTGTTAGGTTTTTTGGCATAGCCTTTGTCGATCAACCAACTGTTGTACCCTTTGGTACCCCCTCGTCTTTTATACGCTTGATGTTGTTGTTTGTACCCCGATATCATCTTTCTCCCTTCGGCAGCACTCATTTGGGGTTTTTTCAAGGCCTTGACCAAATCAGTTGTGACTTCATACCCCTTTTTCACGTCGACGAACCAAGGTATGCCTTCTCCTTGCTGGGTTCTTCTTTTTCTTTTTGTCCGTCTTCTTCGGGGGGCCATGGTTCTAAGAGTGTGGGACTTGGAGGGAGCGGCTTTTTATCGATCCAATAATCTTTGGGTCTCAAAGGACGAGGACATCCATCTACATAGCATAGGCCTTCCAGGGGTTGGTACACAAAATGACCATGGTAATCTTGCACACATCGTTTGGGTAACGGAGGGGTGAAATCCACAATGGTATCATCCAAAGTTTGCATCTTGATTAAAAATCGTTCCAGATCCTCCAAGGGAACACCCCGCACATGGGTTTTCAATTCGGTCAAGGCTTTGGCATAGGTGGTAAACGCAAATCGACTCATGGTCACTTTAAATCGGTATTGTTTAAAATCATTCCATCCTTTGACCACGGTCCCCACGGCCGCCAAACAGGCTACCAACGTACTATTTTCCAAAAGGGGACCCACAATCATGCCTGCAGCCATCAGGAGTAATGCCATGCCATTGAACAAGGCATTCATCCACTTGTAATGATTCAACATTTTTCGATAACACCACCATTGTTGATGATAAAAAGCATACAAGGAATCCATCCGTTGTAATAATTCCGGGGGGAAGGGAAGACCATGCTGTTTCGATCCATTCAATAACGACACGACGGTTTTCATCCTCACGGCGAAACACGGGACGACGAGGTTTGTACACTCGGTGCTCCTCCTTGTTTATAACTGGTCACAATGCTATTGGTCATGGTGACATTAGCAATTTCACGTCCTTGGGCCAACTGTTCTTGATCTTGTAACAGCATACGTAAACGTCGTTGTAAATCTGCTTGACGCAAGGTACGAGGGGGTGGAGTCTGAGATCCTCGAGGAGTGGATGGACTGGAGGAAGGTGTCCTAGGTGAACCGGGGAAAAGTCGTCGTCGTCTACCACGTCGACCACCACGACGGCCACCGCCACCACCACCTCCTCCACCTCCTCCTCCACCACCACCACCAGCACCAGCACCAGCACCACCAGCACCTCCACCTGCTCCACCACCAGCACCACCACCAGCACCTCCACTACCACCAGCACCCCCAGCACCTCCTCCTCCTCCACCACCAGCACCACCAGCACCACCACGTCCACCACCTCTAGTCCTAGGACCACGACGTCCCCCACGTCCATTACCATTACCCCCTGCACCCGCTGCTGTTCGAGCACCCGCTACAGTTCTTCTTCGTGGATCGGGTGACACGCGTGCGCTTCCCCAAGTAGGTGGACTGTCCGGGGAAGACGGAGGGGTGGTGTGTATACTACGGTAGGATTGACTTCCTGGGCTTCCTACCCCGGCTGGGGAAGAGGCCTGGGCAGGGGGTGCACCATCCAGATCGGGCCAGGTGGCCACTGTCCCGGGGGAGGGGAGACTTCTCAAAAACTCACTGAGCACCTCGGGGTGCATTTCCTCCAGGGCCACGTCCACAAGGCCTTCGTCTCCCGTGAAATACAGTTGTTGCAGGGTCCCTGGGGACATTTGATTGCCGCTGGATGCCCCCACATCCGCAGGGGACACGGTATCGTACGATTGCGGAGGTTGACGGTCATCATCATCGGCCATGGTCGTTCTCTCTTTTTTTACCTGTTCCAAGGGGCTCCCTTTATAGTCGTTTTTGATAGGTGCGAGTCCATCCTTCGTCTTTTAACAGGTGACTCAACACCCGTTGTTGATCGGAGGAGGCCGGATGTAAATCCAATACCAAATACCCATACGGTCGTGTGGTGGCTTGATGAAACGTCTCCAAAGTGTCTTTCCAAATGGTAGGAAACGATTGAAGCATGACATTGCGTACCCCTAATTGATCTCGGGGGTTCTTGAACGCCACAATGTAATGGGCATTGCGGGATATACTTTTAGCATAGCGACCCACGGGAAACATGTCTTGGCACAAGTATAGTACGGTCACCCCTTGATGATGGGAATGTTTGGTGAATAAATCCAACACGCGTTTATCGTGACTCCCTTCATCCATTAAATCATCCAAGACCAGGACCCCATGTCCTTGAGGAAACCATTGGACCAATGCCTCATGATCGGGAATGCCTTCGTGAAACACCACCCCATGATCTTGCATGCCTCGAAATCGATCTTGCCAGGCCCCATAACAATAATGCACTTGGGTCGGTGGGGTTTCAAACAAATCCGGGTTGTCTACCAAGAGGTTTTCCGTAAACACGGTTTTACCACATCCCGAAGGACCCACCACCAAGATAGAGGAAGGCGTATGAAAACGAAACGGTTTCCCCGTTTGCATGATGACGAACTACCCAGTTAAAAAAAAGGCACCTTTTTATTGGAATCGGTGGGACTCGAACCCACGCACGATCTCCTCCTATTTTCGGGGGGATCCAAAGGCTCTGCCCGACTGAGCTACGACTCCGACACACTTTTCCAACGAACTTTTTTATTTAATGATTACATTGATGATACGGATGACAACACAGTTGATACCATCTGGCTTCTTGACCTACAATCAATTGTTGAAGGCGTTGACCGGCTTGATGGTCATTGCTTACATAATCATGATCCGAAAACTCATTTAAAAACTCTTGCAAGGTTCGACCACGGGCTTTGGCTTTTAAGTACAACAAGGCGTAATCACCACAACTCTTGCTTGAAATGGCTTGGAGGGACTTGCCATTGGTCACCACATACTTCCAATGTTGGACAATCCAATCTCGTAACGGGGTGGCTTGCACGTACGTGTCCATGGGCAAAGCATAACTGTCCACGTTTCCACACCGCTAACCAATGTTGTCCCGGTTGATCGTGCGGGTCTGTATTCACAATGTACCCTTGCGGGGTGGTCTTGACAGGACTCTTGGGTAAACGATCACAGGCTACCGTCCCGTAAAAGACAGGGTTCAATTGGGGGTCGTCTCGGGCTAAATAATCCAACTGTACATTATTCAAGGCCACATGTTCCATCTTCAGTGCTGGTAAATGTTATACAACACGGCTCCGTTCCTGTCAATCTCCAGCAAGTTCTCAAATTCTCCATACACGAGTACGGTTATATTGACACCGGGTGCGGCTCCAAATTCCAAGACCAGTTGTAAATCGCCTGTTTGCTTGGGGTTGAGGTTTTGACTGTCAGCACATCCATTGGCCACATTGTCAAACATGTACAAGGTACAATTTTTAGCTTGGCCCCAATCCAGCAGTTCTACCATATTGCCTTTCTTTTTACACCAAGCACCACTGGCTTGCAGAAAACGGAAGTAGCCTAGATTATCTCGAGTGGCATTGTTGTGCACTAACTGTAGGGTTTCATAAGGGTATTCTTCTCCTTTGACAATCTGTCGAATGGAGGTCAGACCAAATTTCTGGAAGCAGAAAGGATCTCGGGTCACATCTCCATTGAAGGCACGGCTGTCCAGTAACCCTACAATCAATCGGTCAGGTATTCTGTTTTGAAACAGGTTAGGGATGTCAAAGCGGACCAGGTTGCCTTGCATGCTGAAGGTCCGGATTTCACTGCGGACGGTCGGGTAGGCAGCCACTTCTCCTTCATTGTGTCTTTTGCTAGACAAACTCTGGTAGATGGCGTCATTCAAACGCAGTTGACAGAGATGAAACCGTAGTTTCACATCCCCTTCTAGTAATCGGCCAGCTTCACCCACTCCATTGAAAAACAGGCTGGGACCATTGAAATGAAATTTCATCTTGATTTCGATACCAGGCACCAACAGTTTGCCGGTATGAAACACTTCCAAGTGGGGGGTAAACACCAAACTGTGGGTAAGACCTCTAGCATACTTGGCGAGTTCGACTTTCATGGCGGCCAAGGCTGCTTTGTGATGGGCAGGGAGTCTCTGGTAGTCAACATGTCCGGCACCACCATTCGCTGCGGTGTTGGTATTGTTGGCGGTCCATTGGGGTGGGAAATCCACTTGATTGAACCATCCTTGGGGTCCTAACACGGTCTTGCCATCTTCTCGGTCATAATTCAACAAGGTTTCTAGGTAAGCTTTGTAATGATAAGTGTCGGATTGTGGACTGATCAACGTGCCATTCAACTGCAAGTCAATTTGCTTGATGATGGAATGGGCCAAATTGTTGACGGGGAACAATATCTCCGCGTTGTCCAAGTTCCCGTTATCCTCCTTTTTCAAACTCAATTCCATGGTAAAGTAACTGCGTCCCAAATCCACAAAATCGTCCAACCCTGGAATGATGAATTCCATGGGATTGATACCCGTGGTGGTGGGTTGGATGGTGACCATGCGATAGGCATTGATGCTAATGTCGGTCGGTGGCACCTTGAAAATCCGTAACGCTGGGTTGACGGTCCCTTCGGAACGCGCGTGAGCCGGGGCGGTTTGTGTACCCACGTCAGGCATGGTTAACGTCGTCGTCGTCGTCGTCGAGTAGTGGTACCCCGTCGTCGTCGTGAGGGGTTTTTATAGCGTCGTCGCCGTGCTAAACGTTGTCTCAAATCAAACCCGGGGACTCTCATCACCTCGGGACTCAACCATCCACCACGTTGTCCTCTCCTGAGTTTCCAAAACGGATACAGTCCACCCCATTGAGACAACCCTCGATTACTACGAATCCGTCGAGGTCGTGAATGCACGGGTTCCATGTTCACACTCCAAAAATATCGCCCGCACGTTTGACTTGTTTGGGAAATAAGGCAGTGGCTACACGCACGGCGTCTTTCACGTTCTTATTACTCAAGGCTTTCTTGGCTCGCTTGGTAATTTCTTTTTTGATGACTTGTTCGGCTTTGCGTTTAACACCTCGTGTCAAACCCGTTTCCAATCCTCTCTTGATATTACTAGGCAATTTTAAAGGATTTCACGTCCTTTTAAGGCCTTGGAACCCACCACGCATCAGATCCGTCACCAATCCTTTGCCACTTTGACCATGTTGATCATACCACTCGTCTGTTCGAAATCGTGTCAAACTTCCCCCACGCATGGTGTCTTCTTCACCAGGGATAAACGTTTTGTCTGTGCTTCACGTGACCCCCTTTTTATACCGTCATCATCGTCTTCTTTTCCGAAAAGCGGCTTCCAACCCTTTTTTGGCCCCGTAACTCGCGGCACCACCCGCGGCACCCAACGCCACAGCTTTTCCTCCAGCAATCAAGGCTGGAATGAGGGCCGCCAGGGGGAATAAACCCCCTCGTTGCCTTCTTCTTCGTCTCATTCGACGCACTCTTGTCTTGGGCATCTTGTGATTGGGACACTCCCTTGGCCACTCCCTTTTTATGTCTTTTTGAAGTGTAACGTGATAATGGTATGGCCTTCACCAAACTTGACCAAGTCTCCTCCTCTACCAATCGTTTCAGCCACTTGAACGTGAATCATTTCCACCACTTCGTTACGAAGAGGTAGGTATTGAATGTGCAACGGTTCAAAGTACATGGTGCCACGTCCTTCTCGCTTATACTGGATTTCACGCAACAAATCGGTCACGCGATTGCCCACCACACTGCTGCCTGCCACGTCGGAGTACACGTGCAACGATCGTGTGGGGTCACCCACCACCGCCCGAAACGCTACATTCAAATTGGTGAAACGCCAATTCACGCTGAAACTCAACCAAATCCACGTGGTCCCAGCCCCATCCGTGATCACTTGATAATACTCCGGGTCGTTCTTGCTATTTCTTAATTCAATGTCGCTATTGTTGGGAACCTTGTCATCACGGAATTCCATGTTCAAGTTGGGTCCCAACTCATAGTTTCCTCCATCGTTTTTTTTAAACCATCCCATTTTTTCGGCCATGAGATGATGAATGGCAAAGTGAGGGACGAACATCGTCATGTTATCTGTGTTTGGAATCACGTACTTGTACTGTATGATATTGCGATTGTTCATGACCAAATCCGCACCGTCCCACTCAAAGGTTGTACACGTCCTCTTTCCCCGCTCCGTATACGGTGCGCCATGGTAGCCCATGTAACTATAGTTCATACGTTGCTTCACCCAATGAAAAAAGGCTTTCATGAAGGTCACGCCATCCACAATGGAAGGATCGTCTTTCAAATCGTCCATTTTCATATTGAAGCTAAACACCTTACGTCCCGCGGAGGGCGTCAGTCGATAACAAGAGGTACCAAACACGAACTCATCCGATGGCAGCAGATTAAAAATGTTGACCCCCGTGTCCGGTAAGGAAATGGCACTCAACCCCACTTGCCATCCACCTCCCGTGAGCTGTAACGGTCGAGGTAGTCGAATCTTGAAGGAATTGGCTTGGTTGTTGGGAAATTCACGTCGGTTGGCATGACTGGGTAACGTCACGTAGAACGACATTTTGTCTTCTTCACCCCGTCACTTCCCTTTTAAAGTGGAGAGTCAAGAGGGCATGGCCTTCACCAAATGTCACCAGATCCCCATTGGTTTCGGCCATCTGGGTTTCGACGATTTCCACCACTTCATTGCGTACTGGGATATATTGAATATGTCGAGGTTCAAAGTGGGTGGTGTTTTGAGGCTGGTACTTGATTTCTCGTAAGAGATCGGTGATGCGACCCCCTACCATACTGCTGGTCCCTACATCACAATACACGTGCAAAGGACGCGTGGAGGGAAATTCCAACGAGGGACGAAAGGTCTGGTTCAAATTCACAAACCGCCAAGGGCACGATAGACTCAATTTCAGATAATCCCCCTCCACTTTCCAAAAGATGGGCTTGTTAGCGGCATCGCGGATATCCGTCGGGGTGGGAATGGTGGAAATGCCTTGAAATTCTTGCAAGAGATTCGGACCCAATCGATACACGCCCGTAGACACTTGTTCAATCCACCCCATTCTCAGAGCCAACGATCTGCCCCATGACACGTGCGCTACTTGTCGTTTGTAATCCACATTGGTCGTATTCAACAACAAATCCCCTTCGGAGGTCCATTCAAAGGTCGGAACCAATTTAACGCCATTGTCCTCGGTCCATTTGTTTTTGGGTTCGGTTTGTTTCGCACGGCTTTGCTCGTAACGGTACACCAGTTGATGAAAAAAGTGTGATCCCGTCGACGAGGCCATCTCCTTTCTCATATCTCGACCGTAGACGGTGAGTTCGCGGCGTTGATGCCACCATCGATCGTTGCCTTGATCGTCTTGGGCATACACCCGTTCGTGCCATCGTACGTACAACAGAGGATGGGAATCACCCACGCCTCCTTCTTCCGCTATCACTGGAATGGTGGGTAAGGATAAACTCACCATGCCTACCATCCATCCTCGTCCCATAAATCGAATGGGTTTAGGCAATCGGTTTCTGAAATGATGACTCTTGTTCCCAGGAAACTCTTTGGTACTCGCATGACTCATCAACGTCACGTAAAACGAAGAGTTGGGCACCAATGTCATTGTTTTAGCGGCGTCGTCGTCGTTTGCGGGGTCGAAGGGATGTCACGTCTCCACGAGCAATCCAACTATTGTACTTGTCGGGCCACCCTTTCCACTTGACCAACCAACGACCTTTTTGTCGCTTAAGTACCTTCTCGATCCGAAACACATCGGACACATGGACTTTTTGTAAATCCTCTTCATAAAACGTACCTTGGACGGGGGTCTCATCCCATTCGCGAATCTTATACGTGGGTACAGGTCCCGGCACCACACGATGCACCACAAACACTTCTTCGGTCCAACCGGGTAAATACCCTTTTTCAAAGGTACGATGAATCGTATTGAGACGGACATGATCCCCCACCTTCAATTGGGGTTTTTTGTAGCCTTTCAATCGTTTGCTGTACAATCGTTTCCACACCGCTTCTTCGTTGTCCCACGTCACGTTTTCGGGGGGCATACCAATACTTCGATGACGGGTGGCATTATACCCCTGCACCAACTCGGGTAGGACATCGTCAAATTTCAACGTGTTGGCCGCGGTCAAATAACGGTACAACCGTTCTTTCAAGGTGCGGTTAAATCGTTCCACCACACTGGCTTTGGCATCCCCTTCGGTCGAAAAATGTTGAATGTCTTGCTCGTCGACCCATCGTTGAAAGGTCCGATTATAAAATTCTTTCCCTCGATCCGTTTGCAATCGATTCGGGTGACGTCCTCCTTGTCTCACAATCTTCTCAAAGGCTTTCACGAGGGCCACGCCGGTTTTGGTTTTCAACGGTTCGACCCACGCGTACTTGGACAACACATCCACGACGGTCAACAAGTAGCGTATACCCCGATTATGTTTGGCCAAACGTTGCACTTCCACTAAATCCGCGGCCCATTGATCATCCAACCCCCCTACGATCACGGGTAAGGTAGCAAAACGACGACGTCGGGGTTTATGCAAGGTGTAACCCACATCCTGTTCCAAGACCCGTTGGGCTTTTTTCAAAGGGAGACCCTGGGCTTTAGCAAATCGTTGCACCCCACCTAAACTCCCCGGGGCACCAGGATCATGGTAACGGTTTAACCATTGTTGCGAGACATTGGCCTTCTTCTTCGTTGACGAAACAGGGCGTTTGGTTTTCTTCAACCATGATGACGACGAACTCCAGCGTTGGGTTCTCTTTCGAGGGGCCATACTTTTTGGCATTCACCCCATAAGGTCGATATGGTGGGGACTGTGTGGGGATGCGCCTTTTGAATGATTCGATACCATCGCCATGCCTCTGGGTGAGCTTTTAACCATAAGACAAACACGACCCATCGATACAGGTTGCGGTCCACATGGGTTTCTTCAAAGAGGTGGAGAGGATGTGTGTCCTCGGGACATGGGGGTATGGGGATTTGGGTGCCGGGTTGATGATCATATAAGACTTGACAAAGGGTTTGATGACATTGCCATTGCCCCAGGGACAAGATAGACTCCCACGCATCACACACAGACTCCATGGACTAAATAAAAACATTTTATTCGTTCTCTCATTTAAAAGAGACCTAGCCGACCACAGCTGATGGTCTCTAGACCTTTCTGCCAATTGTCAACACTGTCACTGTACTTGCGGGGTGGTGGAGCTGGGGCTACCATCATTTCTTGACGGTTCTTGAGCTCTTGAATTTCTCGTAACAATTGTTTCTCATACTCTGTCAAGGGACGGTCTCGTTCCACGTCCTCTTTGCTTTGGACTCGAGGGGGCGGGCCTGGGATGTCATAGCCCCTCTTGGGATATCCTTGAGCATCACGGGTGGGTGGTTCAGCTTGTTGATCGGCTTTTTTGGGAGGGTTGTCATGAAACCACGTCCAGTACTTGGGACCCAAGGGTTGATCGGCCCACCGGAAGAAGCCACACGTTTTCTTGGAACAAGTCAGAAACAACCGATCGGGGTTCTGAATCGAATGACTCTGTTGAAGCGTGGCGGGTTCACGGCAAAAGCATTGCAAACCACCCCACATGTCCAACACTTCTACATGAGGTTGACTATACACGGCTTTCATATACTCCAAGGCTTGATCTTGACCACAAAACAGCAAACACGGTTGCATGGGACATTTCACATACTTCCATCCCTTTTGAGATTCTCGGGCCTCCAAACGCACCTCATGGCAGGGGCATACCATATAGTCCACTGAACTGGGAGGAGGATCTTCGGCATACGTCACCATGTATTCAGATGAGGATGTCTGGGGGGACACCATATCATTCAATTCTTTCATCATGTCTTCCACGGCAGCTCGGGTGTCTTCCACCACGTCGCACACCACAGGATCACAGTCCACGGGCGTCATATGTTGAATGCTCTTCTTCTTCTTCTTCCCCGCAGGGTGTACGCTTGGCTTTCTCTTCCGATCGACAGACATCGTGCTCAAAGATTTTCATCCCTACCACCCATGCCTTTTTATATGTTGGGCCCTTACCTGTCATTGGTCAACTTATCCTACCCATATAAGGACTTGTTATCTTCCCATTGGTCAGCTTTTGCCTCTCCAAATAAGGGCCTCTTGTCTTCCCATTGGTCCATTGTCTCTATTTAAGACGGTCCCTTGGTCTCTAGATCTTCATTCTCAAAGCCATGCCCCCAGACATTGACATGATCGGAGAACACGATGTGGATGCCTTGGAACTGCAAGTGGGTCATGGACATGTGGTCTACACAGGGGGAGCCAAAGGTACGGATGCCCTCGTGGAAGAACATGCCAAACACTTTGGGATGCAACTAGAAGTCCTGGTCCCCCCGAACCATCCTCGAGCCACTTTCATCACCCCTTCTACGGTGGAAGTCCTGATGCTGGCCAACCCCCATCTTCACCAGGCGGCTGAGAAACTAGGCAAACAAATGCCCAGTCATTTTTACACCCTGCAATTGCTGCAACGCAATTATCAATTGGCCAAAAAAGCCCATACCATCTATGCCTTTGGCATCTTGGAACCGGATCATAAACGCGTGAAAGGAGGCACTGGTTGGACGGTGCAATTGGCTATGGATCAAGGCAAACCCGTCTACCTGTTTGACATACCCAGTCAATCATGGTACCGCTCGGACCATTACTACCAAGTCAATGAGAATGCCGCCACCCTGGTCACTGGCAGTCAATTTGTCCCTTGGGGACCCAAAAAGCCCACCCTTCATCAAAGCAGTGCTATTGTGGGATCCCGGGATGTGGACGAGAAAACCCGAGCCGAAATTCAAGCCTTGTTCAACCGCACCTTCTGTCTACCCGAGAACATTGATCAATTACGTATGGAACTGGAAGACTTTCATTTGTAATTTCTTAGTTTTTATTTTTTTAGTTTTTATTTTTTCCAATTGTACATAGCTTTCTTTTAGTTTTTATTTTTTCAAATTGTAGATAGCTTTTTCAATTGTAAATAGGAGCGCCCCAACCCGCGTGGCAAAGAATACAGACCACCCTTTGTAACATCAACTCTTTTTTAATTAAAAAATAAAAACTGACATCACTGACTTTGCACGTGGATCATAAATAATGTCTCTTGACTCACAGTAGCCTTGACTCACAATAAAAAACTCAACAGGAATTAAAAAATGTTCAATCTTGTAACACGCAATTCACTGTCTCCACCACCTCCTTCTCCATCTCCTCCAACCATCGCCTCTCGTCCTCTCTCTGTTTCTCCACTTCTTTAAAAAAATAGGCAATCTCCTGCCAGCGTTCCCCCGCATGCACTCGTCGCAGGTGGTTAATCAAATAATGATCTAGTTCTTTAAAGTCCTCCAAACTAATGATCCAAAACGTGGAATCCATCGTATACACTAAACGCCGACAAATAAACGGAATGATGCGGGTAATGAGTGCCTTGTGCAACATCTTGATGATCACTGGGTGTGGCAATCCACGGGGGTGCCCATTCTCCGTTTCCACCAAACACAGAACAAACATACGGATGAACGCCGCCACGCGATGTTTGTTGAGGGGGCGCCACGCTTCTTCCCGCCTTTCATACACCCTCCTCGTATGGCGATCCAACGGTGTCAACTCCGGTCCCACTCTCCTCCTCAAACTGTCTTCTCCACTCACATTGATGTCGCTGGCTAGGGAGCCCAAGGGCCTTCTCGTTTCGGACATTTTCCCTCAACAGACAAAACTTCACTCAGCACAAACTCAAAGCTAAGAGTGACGCCCTGTGGTCTCGCTTGACTTATATACCCAGATTCGCGCAATGCCTGATGGTCTATCTAAGGAGGGGGGAGGGGGGTCCCCCCACCTCTTCCCCTCTCAAAGCATGATGGGTCTTTCTCTCATTGGCCCCTTCCCTCCCACGTGACCCTTTTGTTTTCTCTATAAAAAACCCCTGTCCCATTCCATCTTTCACACTCAATGGATGATCCAGTCCTCAGTCCAGAAGCCCAACAAGTGATTGATCGTCTACGAGCCTTGTTGTCTCGACTCGAAAAAGACTTGGAAGAGATCCGCTTCAAAGCTTCTTATTTTGAACTGCTTCGACTTCACAGTCAAAAACATCTCAGTCGGAACGAATTGTGTTTATTAACCTTGAAACACTTCTACCAGTGGTGAATGGGTGACAAAGCCGACAAGATCAGTCCTGACAAGATCAGTCCTGAAGCCGTGCAAATCCTACAACGTTTGGGAGAGATCCGAAAACAAATCCTCGACCTCGTCCAACCTTTACGTTACCAACTTCCTTTTCACGAACTGTGCCGACTCCGAAAAGAAGGGATCATCAGCCCCACCGAGTTTCAACTCTTGATCAATCCCCTCTTTGATCCTTTCGCCTGATGGCTCGAACCAACCCATGTGTGATCTGTTTGACACCTCTCGCCAATTATACCACGTTGAGGTGCTGTGGTCTTCCTTGTCATGTCGCCTGTGCCAACCAACAGAACCGCCAGATCCGCCTATGCTCTACCTGCCACGTTCCTCTTGTCGTCCTTGAAGTCCTCCATGAAGACTGGAAAGAAGACCCGGAGTTTGTCCAGCATGTCATGGACGATTGGAAAAACAATCCTATATGGTATGGCATTTGTTATGACAACGACCACGCCCTGGAAGGATTCTGGGGAGAACTCCGAGATCCCTATGAGCCTAACCGCAAAACCCTCTACTTTCTGGGTCAGACCAAAAGCCTTGCCATTGGACGCATGAAAACCTGTATCAGCTTCTCGTAAAAAAGGACACCCCCCATGTTTGGATTTTTTCTACTTATTGTCAATACCAAGGATCAATAAAAGATGTTGCATGACACTTTGTTGTGATCTTTATTCATTCTCTACATAAATCGTTGACTTTTTCTGGACAGTTCAAGGGTAATGATAGTTCTCCCTTGTTTGAAAGGAGCCGGTTGTCCATCAGCTGTTTGAATATCCATGGCAATGCTGTCAAAGATGGTTTTGCCAAGAGGAAAATACATCCGTTGCGTGGTATCAAATTGATGATCGGTATTGCCGGCATCCAAGGTACGTAAAAATCCTTTCTCTTGATTTCCCACAATGCTCTGGGACACCAGATCCGTGTAAATCATCAATTGTTGTTGCCCTTGTTGCGGTTTTACCGTTTGCGTACTGGGAAATACTTGTCGACTAAGATTCGGTCCCAAGAACAAATAATAATTGAAATCGGGGTGGGTAAAGCTGACAGATACAATGCCATGCGGTGGATATTTGTTGACAGGACCGACAGTTATTTCCCATTTATGGCGATCGTCGTAATCCACGATATTTTTCACTAAATAATTTTTTTCTTGGACCACGCGTTCACTTGGTGTACCATCTTTCACCAGTCCCATCAGTCCAGCGAATTTCCATTCCATTTCAAATTGCATGTTGGCTGGTATCAGTACATACAACGAATCTAATTCGGGGGCGATGCTTGTATTGGTGATTTTCACGTACGGTTGAGCCAGATTGAGAGCCGCGAGTTGTTGTCGTTTCGCTTGATCGTCCACGTCCATTTTGGTTATATCCATCATGACGTCCATGTGTTGTTTTTCTATTTCGTATCCAATGGCAATCCATGCTTCTTTCAAATTGGTGTAATACCCTGGGGGTAAATGGATTTGTTTCGTCACTTGAATCGGAGCCGTTCCCTCCGCACGTTTTGGTATGTATCTCACATCGGTTTTCATCCAATGTTTTTGACTATCTTCTTGCGTCCAATTCTGCTTGGTTTGATCTCCCCATTGTTGATTAAACCCCGGGTGGGAGATATGAACCAACGCCGCTTCCCAATCATCTTCCACCAAATAATAGGAACGAGGAAGTCGAGCCGTAAATTTTTGTCCCGTGCCTTGTGCTTGATCACTGATCAGGGTGATGTAAAAACTCATCGTGATTACTCCCTCACCCTGGGTTTACCCTTTTATATCTATCCCCGCTGCTCCAAATGGACTTTGGACTTTGAGCCCGCGTTTTCTCAGCGGTTTTACTTCCTCCTGAGCCCGCGATCCCTTTTTCCTACTCGTCAGCGGTTTCCCATTCAAAAACACGTGACTTCCGGTTGCATGAGCCCGCGATCCCTTTTTTCTCACTGGTCAGCGGTTTCCAATTCTAAAAACACGTGACTTCCGGTTCCGGTCATGACGTCATCCTTACATCAAAACGAGGCTCAATTCCCCATACGATCGTACATTACTACTTGCTGGATATGTCTAGTATCAGAAAACAATAATTACCTTAGAGACCCTATTTCTGTCAACAATGACACCATTTTTTAAAGCTAATATATAACAAAGCACCCGTGATAGGAGAAATCCCTCCACTCTGTGTAATTCTGCAACATTTTGGCATACGATTATAGTGAAAGGAAAATTTTCAACTCAACTGCCTTTAAGAGCCCTCTACAGTGTTAGCAGAAAAAGTAGCTGAAGTTCTTTACATTTTTTTTGTGGTAAGGTGAGATTTCCCCCAACAATATCTGGTAAGTCACTCAATAAAATATTATATTTTAATCTTTCTGGCAGGATAAAATGAAATTCTACAAATGGCAAAGCATGGAGAGCAGAACCCAGTGGGCTTTTACAGCAAAGTTTAAACACTATTATGACAAAGGTTTAAAGTGCACCTAACCCCAAAATATTTTTTATGCTAATATAAATCTTTGCACCTATTTTAAAAACTTTCTGCCATTATTTGCAGTTTTTGACTTTTTTATGGGCTTCAAAACTTACGGCAAACTAAGCACCATTTGTTGCACGACCGAGTTAGAAGGGGCATGGGTCTATTCTTGATTTGACGTCACAAACTGCTTTGCATGCATGTTTACAAAGACTTAAGGAGATGCAAATCAGTTTGTGATGTCAAATCCAGAATAGACCCATGCCCTCACTAGCTCGGTCGTGTACCAGATGATGGCTAGATTTCGTAACTTTTACAGCCTATAAAAAGTCAAGACTGAGGGGGATTTCATAAAAAAAGGCGTAATGCTTTTCGAACAGGTGCAAAGAGTTATTTCAGGGAAAAAAATATTTTGGGGTTAGGTGCACTTTAAGGTGTAACGAGTTTATTGTGATCTACATGTGCGGCATAATTTGGAGCAGAAAACATCTTGGTTGGATAACAGTTTTTGCCACAAAGTAGGAAAATACATTCTGGTGGGCATTATGGAAGAAATTATACTGATTTTATGGTTTACACCGGTTAATATAAACCTCAACTGAGATGTACTAGCTCAGTCTTGTATGCACAATTGCAAGTAATTAATAATATTTGCATTGCTTAATAGACACAAATAAAACCCATATAACTCTAGAGTCGAAATGGCAGATTTTCTTTGCCAAAGAAAGGCTTCAGTGTTGTCCAGTAATTTATCTGTTAACTCCTTGGGTAAAATTTCCCTGGGTTTAACAGATGGACCAGGGCATTAGTTTGCCTGTTCTTTACTGTTCAATAATTTCCTTGTGCACGAGCCAAAAACAAATTAATTTTATTTCCTCACCAGTCTAAGAAAGGTTTATTGTGCAGTAATTTATCTGTTACATGTATGCGCCGATCAATTTGAAACTTCAACATCCACCCCCGGGCATACCCCAGGCAGGGTTCTATCTAGGGTATTTGAGGGGTAGAAGCTTCCCCCCCCCAAAATGCCCAGCTTTCCCCCCCCAAAATATTGTTATCATTACAGTATATAAGTAACTATATCGGGAAAATCAACCAGACGCGACGAGGTCAGTGCACATGAAGTAAGTATTCCCTGTCTAAGGACACTATATGACAACGAACATAGAGTATTACAAACATTATCTCAAAATTGTGTCTCAAAATGCTCCGGATTGCATCTCAGTGCACATTCAGTTCCCAAAATTTCTGGGGGGGGCATGCCCCTGGACCCCCTAGGAAGCTCGTGGCCTTCAGCCACTCGGGACTTCGCCCCCAAAACAATAAATCCTAGATAGAACCCTGCCAGGCATTTGACTATTTTCCTTGCCAAGGGTGTAGGGAATTTGACACGAAAGGCCTTTCCGGATGGGGGGGGGGGGAATTTGACCTTTGCCAGGGTATGGTAAGGAATTGGAACTGGGAGTGCCAAGTTTAAAATCTTTTTGTCCGACGCCTAACGCACGTGGTTGTTTAATACAGACCAATTTATAGGCAAAGACCTTGCTTTTACGAGCGAATGGCTGGCAAAAAAGGGGCTTAACAAGCTCTGCAGTATTTTTGAAGGTACACTGTATTTATGAAAAGTACATGTACAGTCTGTTTAGTATTAATTTTGTGCTAATTTTTACCACCTCAAGCTAAACACTATCCGTGGTAAAAAGGGCAACATCATATAAAGTCACAAGGATTATGTTATACCATGATCCTTGCATTAATCACTACCTTAATACACAAAATTTATGACTACATTTTTAGTATCGTTGGGAGCTATTGACCTGACTCCCTCTAAAACAACCGGAACATTCAGTAAAGGCAACTGCAATGCCATATAGAAGTGAGATTTATATTAAAAACCATACACCATAATAAATTCAAAATGTCTGTATTACTCCCATTAAAAACATTTTGTTCTTTGGGAGGGGCATTTGACAATCAAACCTGGCACTTAAGGGTAGGGCATTTGAACACAATTTTGGTCCCGGTCAGGGGGGGGGGGAGGATTTAAAGGAGCCAATGTTCAAAAGTTGTTAAATGCCTGGGGGGTCACCCGGGGGGATATGTTGAAGTTTCGAATTGATCAGCGCATTAAAGGGACAACATCACCTAAGCAAATGCGGCAGTTACTAGAATCGAAAGTTGAAAAATTCAGGCAGACTTTTCAAGTTTGAAGTGCCAAATTTAAAATGGCATGGACAAGTGGTGCCAGTCATGGTAGAAAATGCAGAAACTCTGGATGAAAACAAATATTTGATTCCCCCAAAAGAGAAAAAAAGAGAGCGGTCGATGTTTTGAAGTCAATCAGCGTGACCGGAAGTGGGTGTTGTTCGCGCACGCCAATCCGTGACAACCTTTAACTCCTTGAGTAAAATATTATTTACCTGGATTTAACGGATGGACCAGGACATTAGTTGGCCTGTTCTTTACTGTTCAATAATTTCCTTGCATGCTAACTAAAAACTTCCACAAAAGATTAATATTCGGCCTTAAGCAAAGGACATGTGAGAAGAATATGTGGTCGAAAATACGTGCTCGGATTAAGTGGGAATTGACACCTTTCTCTTAAGATTGATGTTTCTGATCTTCTTTTTAACATAGGGTAGTTCTTTTTGTAACTCCTACAGAGATTTAGGTTAAAAAAATACCTAAACAGCGGGTATTTATTTTCCTAATCCAGCTTAAGTCTCTCATGATTCATGGAAAGGTAAAAAACGAAAAACAAAATGGTTAAAAACATGTTTCTGACACGGTCAGTATAAAACACGGACTGCGGACTGCGGACTGCGGACTGTGGACCGGACTGGGTATAAAATGCGGACTGAGTTTAAAAATTGCTGTACTGTCCTATAAATCTCAAAAAATGCTACTTTTTCAGTTTTCTCCTGTGCTTTTGAGTTGGGTGTCTTTTATTTACAGTATTTCGTTCAGTAATTTAAAATATGACTTTGAAAATTCTGAAAATTACTTCCAAATCAGACAACAACAAGGAACTTTGAATTTAAAGGAGGGAGATTAGGTTTAAACACAGTTTTTGTACAGGGAGGTTGAGAGTGGGATTGTCACACGGCTTAGGTAAGATAAATTACACATTTAAGCTTGGGAGTTCTGGAGTTGCACGTTGAATCAGCTAGAGTACTTTTGAAGCTGACAGCGACTTGACCTGATGTCACGCAACAGAGAAACATTTGCAGAAACCCGACAAATTAAATTTGTCAACTTCGAATTACCTCATCCCTTTTCAAAAAGAACAAAAATCTGCTAAACAAAGCCGTAGAATTATTAAATCTGCTAAAGACAGTTTGTCAAAGACCAAATCTTGCTTCCCCGGCTGTTTAAGCAGTTTCTGAGTCGAACACTATTAAAACAAATAGACTGGCGGACTACGGACTGAGTATAAAATGCGGACTAACTTTAAATCAACAAATAACAGGGGTCTATCTAGTTTTGCAGTGTTTTTTAATTTTTGCAGTACGATTTTTCACGATTATTTATCGGCAAATGCGTTCTTTGTCCCTAACAATCGTGAAAAGAGGTACTTTGTAGTTATTAATCGCGAAACGCGTGAATTGCGATTAATAATCGTGCATCTTACAGTTAATAATCGTAAACCCCACGATTATTAACTACGTCTGACACATTCTACAGTTAATAATCGTACATTGCGCGATTATTAATCGCAAGTGACGGTCAATGTAGTTATTAATCGCAAGTTGCTGACCTTGGGCGAAAAGACCATTGAAAAACAAATTTGACTTTACCAGCCGCCATTGCGAAAGAAAATTCAAACCCAAACAGAACTCTTCACGGGGCTTGTTGTAAAATAAAAACAACGAAAGTTGGTTCTTGAAGTGACAAAGTCTCCTCGCGTATTTAGTTTTACTTCGGTAAGTCGTTTAGAAATGGTATTTTCCTTTTCTTTCTCTCTTCAACGAAGCACGACGCGAGCAAGATCGAAGAAGTCATGGATAAGAACAGCGCGTGACAGATGCATGCAGAGTGAGTGATTTAAAATTGCCAACTTCCAAACGACACTGAACTCTTCAAAATCTCCCATACAGGGAATGAAAATAACTATTTCATCAATCGAAAGTTCAATTCATTTTTCACTCGAATATTTTTTTCGATATGACATTTTTTTAATGCAAACAATCACACGAACAAAACCATCGCGATCCGATGCGAGCGAGCGATACAAAGAAAAATGATTAACCCTCATGAAACGGCACTGCTTCAACCACCTAAACACACAAGGAAATCAGATAACCATTATACCAAAGATAAATTTATTTGCTTGGACATTTCAACAACTTGACTTTGTTTGTTTTTCTTTTCATGTCAACAATCTGGCAACCATAATTTCAAACGCCGTAAAGCTGAAAGCCGTGCCTGAAATTCACAAATTGATCACGACGTAAACAAATTAAACCATTATAATAAGAAAACGCGTCGGAAATTTCGCAGTGGAAAGGAGTTTTATTAATCACTTTTGAATCCTTACATATTCTGATTGAACATAAAATAATTTTCCAGCGCAAACATTTCCATTCACGAGCGGAAAAACCGAAAGCCACAAAAAGGTCCAAGGGTTATTAACTACGCTTGTACTTAAGCTTATATAGCTGCAGTGGTTGCATTTTCAGGTTATGAAAAGTATTTTCAGGTTAGCAATGCAATAATTGTATAATAGCTTCGTTCTCCTTCTTTAAGTGACCGTTCACATAACCACAACGGAAAAGAACACAACGGAAAAGAACTCTATTTATAGCCCTTCGGTATTCCTTTCGCCGCGAGTTGAAATTGAAATATGAGAACATGCCGTCTAATGATGTGATATGCAAATTTGATTGAGAATATTCGCTTAATACGTTTCGCTTTGTGTTTGCAAAAAGCTGGTTTGGTGGAAGAGTGTTAAACTGTCTCCAAAAGAAACGTTTTATACGTGTAGCATGAACTCCAATCCAAAGGTACATGTAGTCGACGGGAACTCTGGAGTTCATAGCAGTGTCACACAACAGGCGGGGATTAGTCTCAGCCGCTACTGATCTGGCGAGGCTTCAGGAACTGAAAAGAAAGCTTACGTTTTCAAATTTGTCTTCGTAAATATTCCACCGAGCGAAACTGTTTCATGGATGTTCTTTTCAACCACGCACAATATTCAGCGTTCCGTTTTTCGTCTTACGTTTCGAAGCCAATGTCAGCTCTCTTGTCGTTCGTACATCTTACAGTTAATAATCTTAAACCCTACGAATATTAACTACGTTTGACAGATTCTACAGTTAATAATCGTACATTGCGCGATTATTAATCGCAAGTGACGGTCAATGTAGTTATTAATCGCGCGTTGCTGACCGTGGGCAAAAAGAGAATTGAAAAACCAAAATGACTTGACCCGCCGCCACCACGAGAAACAGAACTCTTCATGAGGCTTGTTGTAAAATAAAAACAACGAAAGTTGGTTCTTAAAGTGACAAAGTCTCCTCGCGTGTTTAGTGTTATTTCGGTAAGTTGTTTACACGTAATGGTAGTATTTTCCTTTTCTTTCTCTCTTCGACGAAGCACGACACGAGCGTGATCCCAGAAGCCATGGACAAGAACAGCGCCATAGATGCAAAGTGGGCGATTAAATTGGCAACCTAAAAACGAAACTGAGCTCCGATACAGGAAAGGAAAATAACTACTTCAGCATTCGAAAGTTCGACTCATTTTCACTCGAATATTTATTCTTCTGTTTCGTGGGTTTATTGTTCAAACACGCACTCGTCGAAGCAAATGAACTGCAAACGAGTCAAATTTGTTTCGTCAAAAATGGCGAAAACTTTTTTTTGTTCTTTAATAAAACTATACAAACTAACAAAACGTTTTAAACTATCTGTTTTAAGCGGCTAAGACATCGAGAACTCATGCATCATAATTTAAGTGATAACTTTTCAACCACTCTAATCTCCGAGTCAGTGGCGCCAAATTTCTTTTTGCGCGGGAAAAATCAGAACATGGAAAGGCAAGCAAGCTGTATCAAAACGGACAACGCAATGGATTGTTTACAAGCATTACAATCCATTAACCTGGTAATCAGACTAATCCCGCTTATTATAAGGAAAATAGGCTTACCTCTGTTATTGGCGCCGTTTGCACGTGTAAACCTACCACAGATTTCGGGCCATGTCCAGTACGCAAAACACTCTTCTTAACAAGTCCGGTCCTTTAAATTCGTTCTTCAATTGTCACCAGTGATTTAAATAGCTGTTCAATGAGTTCATTTGACGTATGTTTTCCAAGCCTCCACTTCTTCCATGTTGCAGAGAACAGTCCTTGACACTCTTTCTGTCTTTGCAAATAGTTCCCGCCGATGGATTCATTTCAGTTTCTATCGATTTCAAGTTGGCCTTTGTCAGAAAAAATTCTCCGTTCGAGTCCAAAACATTCAAACGAGAAGTCCGACACATGGAGCATTTTACTGCCCTATTCTTTAAACTGTGTCCTGTAAACAGTTGACTTGCCACAGAGATTTCAACAGCAGTGCACGAAAGCACGTTGAGTCGGGAGATGTTTATACTGAAGTGAACCGCCAGTTCTTTGATCGCATTGAATTCAAGCTGCCGTATAAAACTTTCCCTTTCAAGACAGTCTCATTGGAAATTTAAAATTTCACTAAGCCTTAGGCTTGGTTAATTTCTACCGGCTTAATTACGAGCAAAATAAGCAGCCCTCGTTGTGACCTGATTCTCCAAAGTTCAATGCTTCGAATGTCCACTTTGACAGATCAAGGTAGCTGTCAAAATGTGACCAATCACAGCGCTAGCTGTTTAGCTAGCTGTCAAAGTTGTATTCCAAGGCAAAAAGAACCCATTTAAGTGTTGTCCAAGTCGCTCGGGTCACGAAAAGAAGTTCGAAAAAGGATGCGTCCGCCAGTCAGTGAGTTGACTGGACAACACGCGCGCGGGACAAGTGTGTGTATGTGTGTCTGGTGCGAATTCCAATGGACCATAAATAATTCATTTTATTTTTTTTCTCAGCGCGTGAGCGGGCAAGATGAACCAAATCCTGCAATCTGATTGGTTCCGGGAGCGGGCGGAATTTTCCGATCTTGACCGCGGTCAACGGAACGGCAATAACAAAAAATTTGTAATGGGTTTTTAAAACCTTTAAAATCTTTAAAACGTTCTCCGAAACTTAGAATTCTGAAATTTTTTGTACATTGTCGTTAAAAACTTTCTTTCCAAAATTTCTTGTTAAAATACCGAAGGTTGTACAATGTAAATCGCCTCTTCCCTTTCGACAAACATTTGAGTAAATCGAGCAGGAGTTAGCTACATGTATCGAAATTTGGGAAAATAAAGGGGTTTCTTTTAGTTATATTGCTTCCTGTGATTTCTGAGTTTTAACAGAGTAAAAAAGCGTATTTTGCTGCTCTGGTGTCACAAACGGCTTCGTTTCATGGTTCATTTTACGCGCGCTTGCAAAACGTTGCTTTCCGAAAACAACAAGACACGTTTAACTTTTGAAAAACAACAAGAAAAAAATAAAAATATTATTTCCCGGCCTTGGTCGGTCCGTATTGAGAAAAACTGTGCCCTCGGTCTTGAGCACGGCTCTCGGCCTGCGGCCTCGGGCCGTACTCAAGACCTCTGGCACAGTTTTTCTCAATACGGACCTCCCGGCCGGCAAATAATATATATGTATTGTTTCGGACTACATAGCGGTTTGTTAGACTATCTCGTTGCACGACAGTACAACCACCAAATTTTGTCCTAACTTGGCTAATATAAACTATACTGTCTAAACGTTCTAAACTAAGATGTGTCTCTTGCTTCAATGTATGCTATCACTTCCTGAATAAATCCTCTCAACTGCAAAATAAAAATGAAGACAATGGTTAATTACCTAATTTATAACATAGAGGGCAAAATTACTGAATGCTGATTGGTCGAGACAGAGGGCATTTTTTCTTAATTTTCTTTCGGACGAGGGCAGAATTACTAATCTCTGATTGGCCAAGAGCCAAAATTACTCGCATTTGATTGGCTGAGCGCGAGAGCGCGCCATTTGCATTCTGTAGGCGTCTTCAAACGAAAAACGGATTTTGAGTTGTTGAACACAAGGATCGCTTCAAAGTTTGACTTTTAACCGGGTTGGTTGGTAAAAATGGTATGGCAATCGGGTGTTTGCTTAAAGAGAAATTTCAAAAGGTGAACCTATATGTGTTACGGGAAACAGCAAATGGTTATTTGTTTTAAAACTACTGAAAACTTTGGAGCGACGTGGTCGATAATTTTTCCCGCGAGAGGAAGCGAGAGGAAGCTTCGCAACTCAGGTGAATAAAATTTACTTAGTTAATTGAGTTTTAAGTGTGTTTTGTCAATGAACTAGAATTGTATTTATCTCTTAAGATGTACATAATGGTCAGTCTTTCTTGTTATGTGCGCTGAGCAACAGTTAAACTGCTTGTTTGGTGAATTGTTTACGAGCGGGTACTTTTATTCTGAGGGCCGGCTGATTGTGTTCCAACGTGCATGCAAAGTTTTCCTAAAATTTTGCCCTCTGTGTTATAAACAAGTAATCGTATTGAGTCCTCGTACAATTAAGGATAAATTTCACTTGTATTTTCAAAGTTTTCACAAATTGCCCTCGTCGCGCAATTTTGTGAAAACTTTGAAAATACGCGTGAAAATTTATCCTTAATTCTACTCGGCCTCATGCGATTACATATACTAATACGACTACCATAACCTCATCTCGTACGCATTCAAGCCATGTCATGCACTCACGGCTGGACAGCATTTACAACTCGTTCTGATTAGAACAACTCTCGGTTTTAAGTAGAGTCACGAATCAGAATAAAGCAAGGGGCTACATCATTTGAACGTTCTGTGGTCGAATCGTTTCGGAAAACTGTTACGGAGATCCTGAGATGCACAGATTCGGCTCAGCAATCCGCGCAATTTTGGTTGGCGCTTTGGTAGTCGATAGCCATCTGTCATCTGATGGATCAGAGAATTACTCCAATCCAGTGGAAATTTTTGCCGAAAAAAACCGGTCAGCCAGAATCTATGGCTATCGTTACTTTTAGGGAACTCGCGCTACATAGGAAAAAAACCAGTGAAAAACTGTTTGAATGCACGCGCAAAAATGACGAGTAACAAATTTGATGACGAGCGTTTATTAGCGAGAAAAACAAATGAAAACAAAATGAAAAACGGTTAAACACTCATCTACAGTATTTAGGGTTAAGCACTGATCGATAGTGATTAGGCCTAAGAACTCATCTATACTTCTGTTTAGGGTTAAGCACTGATTCTACGACGGTTAGCTTTGTTATTGTTGAGTTTAGTTATTTCTAAACTTTTGTACAATTAATTGAATTCGTCATTTTTGCGAGTGAATTAAATTCGTCATTTTTGCGCGTGCATTCAGACAATTTTTTCTCTATATAGCGCGAGTCCCCTAAAAGTAACGAAAGCCGAATCTATTTCCGAAAAGTAAAGTCACTCGTTTCGACTTTCGAAAGACATTCGCATCAGACACACATTCACGCACTTGTTCCGCGCGTGTTGTCCAGTCAACTCACTGACTGGACGACACATCCTTTTTCGAACTTCTTTTCGTGACCCACAACACTTAAATGGGTTCTTTTTGCCTTGGAATACAACTTTGACAGCTAGCTAAACAGCTAGCGCTGTGATTGGTCACATTTTGACAACTAGCTCTCTAACTGGTTACTATAGACTCGCCTGCCACCTTGATCTGTCAAAGTGGACATTCTAGGCACTGAGCTTTGGAGAATCAGGTCACAACGAGGGCTGCTTATTTTGCTGGTAATTCTGCCGGTAGAAATTAACCAAGCCTAAGGCTTAGCGAAATTTTAAATTTACAATGAGACTGTCTTGAGAGGGAAAGTTACGGCAGCTTGAATTGAATGCGATCAAAGAACTGCCGGTTCACTTCAGTATAATCATCTGCCGACTCAACGTGCTTTCGTTCACTCCTGTTGAAATCTCAGTAGCAAGTCAACTGGTTAAGTTAGTAAGTTTATGCACAGCACACTGTTTAAAGAATAGGGCAAGAAAATACTCCATGTGTCAGACTTCTCGGTTGAATGTTTTCGACTCGACGAATTTTTTGGTGACAACAAAGGCCAACTTCAAATCGACATATTTACATAGACAGAAAGATTGTCAAAGACTGTTCTCTGCAACATGTAAGAAGTGGAGGCTTGTAAAACATACGTATACGTCAAATGAACTCATTAAACAGCTACTTAAATCACTGGTGACAATTGAAGAACGCAATTTAAAGGACCGGACTTGAAGAGTGTTTTGCGTACTGGACATGGCCCGAATTCTGTGGTACGTTTTCACGTGTAAACGGCGCCAATAACAGAGGTAAGCCTATTTTCCTTATAATAAGCATGATTAGTCTGATTACCAGGTAAATGGATTGTAATGCTTGTAAACAATCCATTACGCTGTCAGTTTTGACTTACCTTTGCTTAGCTTTCCATGTTCTTGTTTTCCCGCGCAAAAAGAAATTTGGCGCCATTGACTCGGAGATTAGAGTGGTTGAAAAGTTATCACTTAAATTATGATGCATGAAGTCTCGATGTCTTAGCCGCTTAAAACAGATAGTTTAAAACGTTTTGTTAGTTTGTATAGTTTTATTAAAGAACAAAAAAACTTTTCGCCATTTTTGACGAAATAAATTTGACTCGTTTGCAGTTCATTTGCTTCGACAAGTGCGTGTTTGAACATTAAACCCACGAAACAGAAGAATAAATATTTCGAGTGAAAATGAGTCGAACTTTCGAATGCTGAAATAGTTATTTTCCTTTCCTGTATTGGAGGACTTGAAGAGCTCAGTTTGCTTTTATTTGTCAATTTAATCGCTCACTTTGCATCTATCGCTCTGTTCTTGTCCATGGCTTCTTAGATCCCGCTCGTGTCGTGCTTCGTCGAAGAGAAAAAGAAAAGAAAATACCGCCCATAACACTAAACACGCAAGGACACTTTGTCAGTTTAAGAACCAACTTTCGTTGTTTTTATTTTACAACAAGCCCTTTGAAGAGTTCTGTTTCTCGTAGTGGCGGCGGGTCAAGTCAGATTTGTTTTTCAAATCTCTTATTGTCCACGGTCAGCAACTCGCGATTAATAACTAACTACATTGACCGTCACGTGCGAACTGTAGAATCTGTCAAACGTAGTTAATATTCGTGGGGTTTACGATTATTAACTGTAAGATGTACGAACGACAAGAGAGCTGACATTGGCTTCGAAACGTAAGACGAAAAACGGAACGTTGAATATTGTGCGTGGTTGAAAAGAACATCCATGAAACAGTTTCGCTCGGTGGAATATTTACGAAGACAAATTTGAAAACGTAAGCTTTCTTTTCAGTTCCTGAAGCCTCGCCAGATCAGTAGCGGCTGAGACTAATCCCCGCCTGTTGTGTGACACTGCTATGAACTCCAGAGTTCCCGTCGACTACATGTACCTTTGGATTGGAGTTCATGCTACACGTATAAAACGTTTCTTTTGGAGACAGTTTAACACTCTTCCACCAAACCAGCTTTTTGCAAACACAAAGCGAAACGTATTAAGCGAATATTCTCAATCAAATTTGCATATCACATCATTAGACGGCATGTTCTCATATTTCAATTTCAACTCGCGGCGAAAGGAATACCGAAGGGCTATAAATAGAGTTCTTTTCCGTTGTGTTCTTTTCCGTTGTGGTTATGTGAACGGTCACTTAAAGAAGGAGAACGAAGCTATTATACAATTATTGCATTGCTAACCTGAAAATACTTTTCATAACCTGAAAATGCAACCACTGCAGCTATATAAGCTTAAGTACAAGCGTAGTTAATAACCCTTGGACCTTTTTGTGGCTTTCGGTTTTTCCGCTCGTGAATGGAAATGTTTGCGCTGGAAAATTATTTTATGTTCAATCAGAATATGTAAGGATTCAAAAGTGATTAATAAAACTCCTTTCCACTGCGAAATTTCCGACGCGTTTTCTTATTATAATGGTTTAATTTGTTTTCGTCGTGATCAATTTGTGAATTTCAGGCACGGCTTTCAGCTTTACGGCGTTTGAAATTATGGTTGCCAGATTGTTGACATGAAAATAAAAACAAACAAAGTCAAGTTGTTGAAATGTCCAAGCAAATAAATTCATCTTTTGTATAATGGTTGTCTGATTTCCTTGTGTGTTTAGGTGGTTGAAGCAGTGCCGTTTCATGAGGGTTAATCATTTTTCTTTGTATCGCTCGCTCGCATCGAATCGCGATGGTTTTGTTCGTGTGATTGTTTGCATTAAAAAAATGTCATATCGAAAAAAATATTCGAGTGAAAAATGAATTGAACTTTCGATTGATGAAATAGTTATTTTCATTCCCTGTATGGGAGATTTTGAAGAGTTCAGTGTCGTTTGGAAGTTGGCAATTTTAAATCACTCACTCTGCATGCATCTGTCACGCGCTGTTCTTATCCATGACTTCTTCGATCTTGCTCGCGTCGTGCTTCGTTGAAGAGAGAAAGAAAAGGAAAATACCATTTCTAAACGACTTACCGAAGTAAAACTAAATACGCGAGGAGACTTTGTCACTTCAAGAACCAACTTTCGTTGTTTTTATTTTACAACAAGCCCCGTGAAGAGTTCTGTTTGGGTTTGAATTTTCTTTCGCAATGGCGGCTGGTAAAGTCAAATTTGTTTTTCAATGGTCTTTTCGCCCAAGGTCAGCAACTTGCGATTAATAACTACATTGACCGTCACTTGCGATTAATAATCGTGCAATGTACGATTATTAACTGTAGAATGTGTCAGACGTAATTAATAATCGTGGGGTTTACGATTATTAACTGTAAGATGCACGATTATTAATCGCAATTCACGCGTTTCGCGATTAATAACTACAAAGTACCTCTTTTCACGATTATTAGGGACAAAGAACGCATTTGCCGATAAATAATCGTGAAAAATCGTACTGCAAAAATTAAAAAACACTGCAAAACTAGATAGACCCCTGTTAAATGCAAAATTGGCTCTTGGACTGTGAAATTAACTTAACCAAGAAACTGAATGTTCATTCGCAGACAAATTTTTATTCTCTCTACAGAGCCGATCCAGATAAAATTTTGAGTTCTTTCTCGACTGGTTTCGTATCCATTTTGTACTTTTGGTCATGATTAACCTGAGGTCACGAAATAAAAAGTATATACATGTAAACAACGTTCTAAATTTTGCAATTTGAGATTAAATAGGAAAACCAAAGACGTGGCTCGAAAGTCATCTCCAAAGTAGAAGTGCTAAATGTTAGCGATTTTTATTGCACAGTTGATTTTATGCACGCACTTTGAATTTGCAATGTTTATGTTTGACGGTTTGTTGGCTTTCGACTCAGACCGGCTTAAAAAGCTTAAACGGCCGGGGAGGCAAGATTCTTCGACAACTCAAAAGCGCTCGTGAAAACTGAAAAAGTAGCATTTTTTTACATTTATCGGTCAGTGCAGCAATTTTTAAACTCAGTCAGCATTTTATTTTCAGTCCGCGTTTTATACCCAGTCCGTGTTTTACACCCAGTCCGGTCCGCAGTCCGCAGTCCGCAGTCCGCAGTCCGCAGTCCGCAGTCCGCAGTCCGCAGTCCGCAGTCCACTTTTATACTGACCGGTTTCTGACATGTGTCTGTGACACTGTTGATACATGTACTCACCTTTGGTATCGTTCTTTCCAGTTGCTTACTTGTCTTGTTCAAAAACAACCACGGTACTGGGTCGACTTGGTGGTTCAGCGATGTTTTTTAAACACTTAGTAAGCTGGAAGTTCGCTCGAGTTCACTTACAAAACGCAGGATGGCATTCGATATTCACCTTGCTCCGAAGCTCAGCCAATGTCAGACATGATTTTTTTATCCTTCATGTTTGTTCCTTACGATCAGTTCTTTTTAGGGCAGATACCAGTTCTATGCACTGCTCTGATGAACAAAAATTCACAAGATCCCCAAAGATCAGCTTTTAACTTTTCAAAAACTTCACTGATCCTGACCGCATCAAACAAAATGGCTGCCTGCTTAACGCCCGGACGAAAAGAGACTGGAGCAGAGGTAGCCAGTTTCCCGCCGTTTTCGCCGCTTGCCGGGGATGCCTCTCTTTGGCCAATCACAACCAAGATAGAACTGACGCGTACAAAGTGAGTCGGGAGGGAAAAGATACCGCTTGCGTTTAGAAGACCTTTCGGAGAATAATTTTTCCACTTTTTGACTTAACTAAGGCTTACATGGATATTACAAAGGTAAGTCTCTTTCACATTTACCATTGAAAGCGCCATAAACAAGGGTACTAAAGCGTTTCTAATCAGGGTTTTTCATTTCTCGTCCCTTCTTACTTTATTAAAACGGGCTCTAAACGTAGCGGTAAACATAAGCTTAAGCATTAAGTCTTCCTGAAACTCCATTTTGAGCTTCTTTTTGGTTTTAAAATATTAGTGTGTCAATGATGCTAGCTTGTCATAAGGAAACCGACGATGAAGCTGGGGCTTGTTACATGCATTCTGACCGATCCTTGGATATGTTTATGCACTATTTATCCGTACTTTAATAACTCGAATTTGCGATTGGGAGGTGGTTTTCCAACCTTTTTCAACGATCAGATTCGTTCATTCATCTATACACAATTTTTTTTAACTAAGAAAATAATCAGCCCCAATTTGTTCTAACTTATTTTTCTGATTTCTTTTGGGTGGTGTACCACAGTGACAGAGACCAAATAATGTGTTCTCAGACACCATGCAACAATTAACAATTGGTTCATGCTTAGCGTGCGTACATCGAGTTATGGATGCACGCGGGAAGTTTGGGGAGCACGAGAGAAGCGTAAGAGTTGCTCGAGGCGCAGCCGAGAGCAACTCTAGCTTCTTGAGTGCTCTCCAAACTTCCCAAGTGCATCCATAACTCGATGTACGTACAGCTAAAAGCATGAACCAATTGTTTTATAACATAGCCAGTGGAAATGCCGAAATAGTAAGTTTTCGCAGAATGCCGTAGTTCCATTTCGCTTCCGTTGAAACTGTAAATTATAAGCAATACGATTCAGTGCGCAGTTGATTCAAAACTCAGTCACTGGTTACCATAAAAATCAAGAAAGAACGAGAAAAAAAACGAGAAAGAGAAAAAAAAGAAACAATAATCGATCACATGACTGAAAGAAAAAGGCGCCAAAACACCTTGCGAAGTGTTGCCGCGTAGTTGCAGCGTTTCTTTGTAAAGCTGAATGAATCAATGAAATTGCTCCGAAGTGAACGTACGAGAATAATTTTTTGAAGAAGTCTTCCAATTATCGCTCTAAGATGTGGTATAAGATTGATGTTTCCTGAAAAAACTGTTGTATTCATCCTCCAAAGAGGATTGAAGCTGTATGATTTCAGCATTGTAGCCGCGAGTCTGAGTTGAAACGAGCACAAAACAAATTGGAGGCCGCGGGAGGAATGTGGTTTAACAACAATGAATCAAACAACTGGGAAAGTGATCATTCGACTTATTTTGGATTACATTTTATTTTGTTTGAACATTTGGAGCTGCTTGAACACAGAGCTACATTGACTGCAGGTAAAACGAAGTTATTTTGTGTAGTATATAGCCGAAACATTTTCGTCCTTTCTGGTTGTCAGTGTTTATTTAGTTTGATTTTGGTAGTGAATCACCGAAAACGTGTGACACATTATTAAACGGTTTGCTTCAATTTTACTGTGTTTTATTTTGTGTCATGTCTTGATATTTTGGTTTTAAAAGTTTTCCTTATAAAACCTACCTTTTGTGAACATTCGTTGAGAGAAGACGGTAAATGAAATCGTAAACACAACGCCAAAGACTAATTAAGTTCGAGTTTCTTCAGTTTTTCAACAAAGTTCCTTGCTCGTCCTAAGAAATCAAACACTCTGCAACAATTTCGCTATTGTAATCTCTCTCTAGTTTAACTCTCAGTACTGTAAGGTGATTTTTCTTGGCCATTTACTCGCTGAGTTGCCCGCGAAGAAGACACTTTTTGTCGCTACAGGCAGAAAAAACCAAGTGTATTCATAACTCAACTGCACGCTTCGTTTTCGTTGGTCTTGCTCTTGCTTGTTGGCTGCTTTCTGGCTAAAAGATCAATGCCAAGAGAAAAATTTGGAAGTTCTTCGCTAGTTTCTTTCAATGACTATCGGAAAGTTCAGCAACAGGAACTCGCCGCTAAACTCGACGGAAAATTTGCAGCAAAATGCAACTGCACACGTCATGTTATATACGCACGACCGTGCGTATATAGGGATATACACCATGATGGTTCAATAGGAATTCGACAGGACCAGCGCGTGAGCTATGTTATAATTTTCAAGCTTTGCAAATGGTGAGTTCTGTGTTCTATGTTCAGTTTTAATAATATTCTAAGCGACAGTACCAGAAGCTGTATATATGATGATGGCCAGTACAAGAAAGGCAATCATATTAGAACTCCATTTGATTCCTGTTTTTCGACGTATGGCTTTAAATTTCTCTTCATATAGCTTTGAACTAGTTTACCCTTTTACTCCCAGGAGTTCCCAGAATGAGAATTCAAGCAGTTCAAGGCAAGTCAGAAATTCCTGATATAGCATTATGTTAAAGTAATGCTAAAGCAGTTTCATTTGTGTGGTCACACCATACGATTTCATCCTCAGACTCAAAAGTTAGAACCACTTTAAATGTGTCCATAACTGACTCTGGGAGTGAAAGGGATAAAACATTGTTAGTTCCCTTAGCAGTATGACTGTGATAAATGGTGTTGTACCTGAGGGTCAAAACCTAACCAGCTTCCAGAAGGCTGCAGTTATCAAAGAAGGCCCTTTTTGGCTTTGTGTTTAAAAATTACAGTAACTTCTGTTCTCCCTCAGACCCTGGGTTTCAAATACAATTTTGACTGCCCTTCTCTTTGCTTTAATCTTTTAATAGTTTATCACCTAAAGTTCTCTTTACATAGCTTTGAACTAGTTTACCCTTTTACTCCCAGGAGTTTCCAGAATGAGAATTCAAGCAGTTCAAGACAAGTCAGAAATTCCTGATATAGCATATGTTAAAGTAATGCTAAAGCGGTTTCATTTGTATGGTCACACCATACGATTTCAGCCTCAGACTCAAAAGTTAGAACCACTTTAAATGTGTCCATAACTGACTCTGGGAGTGAAAGGGATAAAACATTGTTAGTTCCCTCTGCTTTAGCAGTATGGCTGTGATAATTAATGTTGTACCTGAGGGTGATAACCTCATCAGCTCCCAAAAAGGCTGTTTTTAAAAAGGCCCTGTTTGGCTCTGTGTTTAAAAATTACAGCAACGTCTGTAATTACAGCAACCCTGGGTTTCAAATACAATTTTGGCAGCCTTTCTCTTTTTGGTTTTAAAATATTAGTGTGTCAATGATGCTGGCTTGTCATAAGGAAAGCACTGAATAAGCTAGGGCATGTTACGTGCATTCTGACCCACCAGCCAACCTTTTTCAATGATTGAATTCGTTCGTAGAAAATTGAGTAGCTTGTTCTACACCTGAACTGATTCTTCATTCATAATACCCAATTTTGTTACTAGGAAATTAATCAGCTCTTGCAGCAAGGAATGTTGAAGTCCCAATTTGTTCTAACTTATTTGTCTGATTTCTTTTGGGTGGTGTACCACAGTGACAGAGACCAAATAATGCGTTCTCAGACACCATGCAACAATTTTCAAGCTTTGCAAATGGTGAGTTCTGTGTCCTATGTTCAGTTTTAATAATATTCTAAGCGACAGTACCAGAAGCTGTATGTATGAGGATGGCCAGTGCAAGAAGCAATCATCTTAGAACTCATTTATTTGATTCCTGTTTTTCGACATATGGCTTTAAATTTCTCTTCATATAGCTTTGAACTAGTTTACCCTTTTACTCCCAGGAGGCCCAGAATGAGAATTCAAGCAGCTCAAGACAAGTCAGAAATTCCTGATATAGCACTATCTTAAAGTACTGCTAAAGAGGTTTCATTTGAAAGGTCAAACCATACGATTTCATCCTCAGACTCAAAAGTTAGAACCCTTTTAAATGTGTCCATAACTGACTCTGGGAGTGAAAGGGATGAAACATTGTTAGTTCCCTTAGCAGTATGACTGTGATAAATGGTGTTGTACCTGAGAGTCAAAACCTAACCAGCTTCCAGAAGGCTGCAGTTATCAAAGAAGGCCCTTTTTGGCTATGTGTTTAAAAATTACAGTAACTTCTGTTCTCCCTCAGACCCTGGGTTTCAAATACAATTTTGACTGCCCTTCTCTTTGCTTTAATCTTTTAATAGTTTATCACCTAAAGTTTTCCCCAATTAAGCTAGCTGTTGAGAGGCCATGGCTACATCACTATAATCAGGATTCATTGTTAATTCCCATGTACCTGACAAATCAAGTTGAATCTTGGTTGAACTTAATGAAAATCATTAATTTTCTTCTTCAACATGCAGGGATTCATGTTTGAAAAGAAAAGATCACTGTCGTGCTGGGCATGGGGTTGTGCAGGTGCTCATTGGTAGCTTTCAGTCCAGTTCATCTATCAAAGAGTGTGGTGATCAGAAGACTGCAGAAGTAAATACATATGTATTTCTCTATAATTCCAAGAGTAGAGAGCCACGGAGAACAGAATGGTGATCAGGCTTCATAATGAAACCAGAAACTTAAGTTACAAGAAAGCGGTAGGCAGCATATATTAGATTTAATATTATATCAAACTTTTATAATTATTAGTTCATGAAAATGATTCACCAAGTTGAGAGAATTGCTTGGGTTGTATGTATGTCACTGTGTGCACGATTGCATCAAGCATACACATACCATATTTACTCCAACAAGCGCCGCGGCGCTTATTAAATTTTTCGCTCCTCAAATGCGGTGCTTATTCGAGGGCGCCTCTTATTTGAGGGCGGCGCTTATTCAAAAATTGGACGCGGCAAAGAAAAAACGCTGAAAACAGACTACTTGCACTTACTAACTTTTTTGTCGCAAACGCGGCGCTTATTCGAGGGCGGCGCTTGTTCGGGGGCGGCGCTTATTCGAGTAAATACGGTAAATCACGCAAAAACATGACCTTAGTTTGGGACAAAACATGCAATGCATATGATCATTCACATATTTGAATTTTGACAACCTGCATCATTGGTATGACAGAAAACAAGAAATATATAATATTAAGGTCCAATAAGCGAGGGATAACCTTGAGAGCTTTCACTCACTGCAAATCATGTGTCGGTATTAGAGTAAGCCAAACTCGTTTTTTTTTTCTTTCAGTCTTCACCTTCATACTTGAACTGATGAAACAAACATTACTCTTTTCTTGAAATCTTACATTTAACTGTTAGTCCATCATGTGCAATACGTATTGATCACAATGACTGAAGTGGAACATCAAAACACTTTGTTTTCACAGTGAAATGAATTTATTGCTCTTCTGGAGGAAATAATAGTTTGTGCACATTTATATAGTCAAATCTTGATTCATTACCTTACGTAATTTATTTGTGAAAAACAACTTTCATTGTAAATCAAGACAAAGTACAATATTACACTTGAATTTTTCTACAAAGTTTTTAGTTAAATTGTTGTTTTGTTTTCATTCACTGCAAACATAGCCGTTTGAGCTTAAATTCTTGAGAAACCCTGAGAGAAAAATCTTTCCAGGAAGTCAATCATTTACCACTATATTTTATGTGCAGATGTACGCAAGGCCAAAATATTTCATTCTATTTAAGCATTAGAAAACCACAAAGACCTGGAAAGCCCTATTTTCCAGGCCTTTCCTTTGGGGTAATGTGTGCTAAAAAGGTCTGTGTTTCTCGCATACAGGGAAAAGCCAGGAAAGTATGAAATATTTTATCTTGGCTTTCCACGCTTTTCCAGGCTTTTCGGGTATAGAATTCTGCACAATTCCAAGAAACTGTGGAATCCTGGAAAGCTGGGAGTCGATTCCAGGCTTTTCACGCTTTTTTAAACATAAGGAAAAGCCAGGAAAGCGTGGAATATTTATTCCTGGCTCTCCATGCTTTTCCAGACTTTTCGGGTTGGTATTCCATGCTTTCCAAGAAACTGTGCAGACCTGGAAAGCCCGGAAAGCTGGGAATCATTCCTGGCTTTCCGCGCTTTTTTGCACATAGGGAAAAGCCAGGAAAGCGTGGAATATTTATTCCTGGCTTTCCACGCTTTTCCAGGCTTTTCAGGTTGGTATCCCATGCTTTCCAAGAAACCGCGGAATCCTGGAAAGCTGGGAATCATTCCTGGCTTTCCGCGCTTTTTTGCACATAGGGGAAAGCCAGGAAAGCGTGGAGCATTTCTTCCTGGCTTTCCAGGCTTTCCCAGGCTTTTGGGAGTAACATTCCTTGCTTTCCAGGAGACAGTGGAATCTTGGAAAGCCCGGAAAGTGTGGAGTCCTTTGGCTTTCCACGCTTTCCAGGATTTCCTGGAAAGCGTGGAAAGCCAAGAGTCTCCCCGCTTTCCTGGGAAGCCAAGAGACTCCTGGCTTTCCTGGCTTTTCCTTATGTGCAAAAAAGCGTGGAAAGCCAGGAATTTTTCCGCGGAATTCCGGGGATTTCTTGGCTCTTTTTTGCAGGGGCAATGTGCAAAAATGGAACTTAAATGAAGCTAAGGCTACATGTCAATCCTTGACCCGATGCCATTATTTAGCATATTATCGGAATCTGTTCAAAATGTCCGACAATAGTTCAGTGATTATGCTCGCACGCTTTTTTCCTGGCGTTCTGCTGTAGTTGATCGTCACGTCAAGACCTCAAATTATTTTGGATATTTATGCTTTGTCACGTATTTCTCAAATTTTATGGCGTATTTAGTGGGAGATCTATTTCAGAATTCGCTTGACCTCTTCAAGGAAACAATTTTTTCGAATAAATAGGTCTCCTTTCAAACTTTCAATTAAAAAACTACTTACCATTTTATCTCCTCTCTTAGTGGCCAGAGCGGGACAATTTTCCTAACCCTCCTTCTGAAGAAATTCATAACAGATTGTTGTCAAAAGAAAACTATGTAGAATATGATGGTCAGGTATTCCATATAGCGCATTTTCTATCACTGCAGGAAGGAAAAGTTTATAAACCAAATTTAGGAAGAATTACACGCTGGATGACAACTTCTAGGGCAAATTTTTATGATTCTATAGAGAAACAAACAGAGACTTTTCATTCCGACAGATTAAGTTTGGAATCATATATTGCCATTTTTCGTCCCAGTACAGGACTTGTAATTGGAAAGGTTGTCCGAATATTGCGAGGTTTTAGGACTTCTTCGTCATTTCCCTTGCTTTCAATCGATCGTAAAGAGTCAAAAAAGCAGCAAGGCTTCACAGAACTGTGTGTTTTGACACATGAAGAAATCAGAAAAATGGGATGCGATGACCCAAACATATCAAAAAATTACAAGGGTAAGTAAAAAGTACATTTGGTGTAACTACAAGGAATGTATAAGCCCCGTTACGGTCACAATAGACGACGAAAGAACAATTATATTATCGCAACAAGATCACGAGAATCTCTCAAAGCTGTTACCCAAAATGAGAGAAATTGAGAAGAAACGGCAGATCGAAGCTAAGAGAAGAAAGAAAAAGAAAGGAGGCTCCAACAAAAAAAAGGCAGGTGCTCCTGAAGATATGACTGTTGCAATTCTTCGCGAGATTTTAACCGAATTAGGAGTACCCTTTAAGACATCTGATAAAAAGCAAGTTCTTATAAACAAAGTCCGCGAGCAAAGAAATGCACGACAAAATCATACTGACGTCGACACTTGCTTGCAAACGACTATCACACAGGAAGTCACCGAACAGGGAACATCGAGTGAAGTAGATGGACTTGGAAACGACCTAGCAAATGACTCAGAGTGGTTGTTTAACAGTGTTCTCAAAACAGAATGCCGTTATCAAGTTATCTATTTTGATTCTCGACGGCATCGCCTGCTAAAGATACTAATCATTATAATGTTTTTTCTAGCCACTTCTGTGGACATGAACATGTTCAAGTTCATTGAAGGATTCTGTGCAAGTGTTAAGCTGTTAAACGACCTTTTATGTGCAGAAATCGCCGAGTTTTTTTTAGAGATTGCTATACTGTTAACAACTCTGTTGTTACTTTTAGTTGCTTTTCTTACAAATGTGGCGGTTTCCTTTATCACGCGTTATCTCATAATATTTAGTAACGAATATCGCTTTCAAGGCCGGGTTTTTTGCAATTAAGTTCCCGTACCTTATCGAAAAAAAACTTGCAAATCGTTTTTTGTAGCTTTGTTCCAGTTTATTGTATTTTGCTTGGGTTAAAGCGTGCGCAGCTGGCGGTTTTGTTTGGTAGCGCGCGCGATCAGCAAAGCCGCTAAAACCAACCGCAAAATCGCGAGGGGAATGGGAGGAGGCGAGTCTGCAGTAACCTCGCACGCCTGCTTTCGAACAAAATTCCAGCTACGAAGGCTACTCGGGTTGTTAAAGACTCTGTTGGCCGATGAAAACAAATCATAAAGTGGAATGGAATTACTGTGACGTAAGATTAATTTTCTACTATCTGTCGAACTTTATTTTCCGGGATTTTTGCAGTCGTTTTATGCTTTCATTTGTAAAATCAATGTATTTTCCACGATCGAAGATAGTTTCAATAAAAGTATTACTAGTTAATTATTCATTCGTAGCTATTGCTAAAACAGACTGTTCAAAAAACTGGTGGTATTCGGGGTGAAAATTAGATTTTTCGATTGTGTTCGATTAGGTTCGATTGGGTTCGATTAGTTCGGAAATCGAACGCAATCGAACTCTCTCACACATTTTTTTTGGTTCGGTTGTGTTCGATTATCGAACTAAGCGAACCCAATCGTTCGATTAAGTTCGATTGGGTTGGATTGAGTTCGATAACCGAACAGTTCGAGTAGTTTCGCCGGGTTAAACCACAGTGAAGTAATGAGAGATGGTCGTTTATGGATACCTGTACTTTGACTTGGATATTTATATGTAACTTCTGCCACTGTTGAGTTAGTTCTACTAGTAGCAATTATCGCAATTCAGATTAAAGATCGAGATAAAGAAGGTTTTCAATATTTGGTCCACAAAACTATTGCTGTATGCATCTGCCCACTATTACCTAAAAGCATCCAAGATCTACAACGCATAACTGTGCTACAAAGTTTTGTTTACATTTCCGTTTTTTTGGAAACGACATGCAATACGTTTCTCAAACTGGATGTTCACCATAGAGTTTGAAGGGATAACAATGAACGGAACTGTCTTGACCGACGACGAGACAAGACGTTTAGTTAATCAGAGATAGCTGTAGGAATATTTATAAATCCCTCGTGTACATGTTTCGTCAAATAAAAGGATTAGCAGTTGAGCTCAGCATTGATAATTTTTATTGCAAGTCACTCTGCTTCCACTGCATTTGATTTATGTGGTCCTCTTTAAACACCACACATTTCAAGCAGATTTGTGCCTCTCTTCTTGTTGACCCTCCTCCTGTTATCTTAAGAGGACCATATAATATGAAATTTCACATACCACACGTAACACCTTCTAATTGACCCTTCTGCAGCGCAGTCTTGGTAATGTAGGTTTAATTTGAATTTATGGCATAAGTTATTTAATCATTTTTATTACTGAAGGGCAATGAAAATATGCGACCTTCATTTCCCATTATTTAATTTTGTGGCAGGCTTTGTATTGGAAATTCCTCACACACTGAATTGTCTCAGTCTCTTCTTGACTCATTCCTGTACCCAAGAAAGCTACCACACAAGCCACCTAATTAGCCAACAGAAAATCAATAACGAGGTTTCAAAATGTGCCTTTTCGATCTCGTTCTCCACCTTTAATTTGTTGCCCGAATAATAATAATAATAATAATAATGTTTTTTCCCAAAATTAGCTGCATAGGTTACGTTCCCGCCCAATGCATGCTATTTAGGGACATAGCATATAAACGTCTTGTACTGCTTTAGTAATAATAATGATATATACATAGGATAGCCCCATCAGTGTAAAACCACTGGTAACAAAGGGGGGTTCTGTTACTAAATAAGTGCCCAAGGTAGTAAAATACATATCTTCAAACATTAATAGTGGCGTGCATGGTTACGTAGCGGAAGCCTGATGTAAACACGAGAGTGTTGAGAGAATTCAAAGGTTTATGCGAGCTTGATCGAACATAGACTCTTAGACATTTGTAACTGAAGAGCATATCTCTTAACAAAAAAGGCTAATACATGCGTAATGTGTACAGTGTACTGGGAGGGAGCTGCCTTAACCTCTCCCCATCCCCCCCCCCCCTTAAATAAAAATAACAAAAAAAATGACACTACACACACAAAGAGGGCAATTTCTACTTGACAGTGATTTCTGCCATACTTCATGGAATCGGAGTCAGGGTGTATGTTTCAATGAAAATGGCACTTCAAAATCTACTTCTGGAGCAAATTACATATGCATCTCAATGTTGAGAGTGACCCAAGGGAGTTATTGCCATATGAGACCAGTATACAAAGGGAGCTCAGACCAGGCCCCAGTTGTTCAAAAGTTGGATAAGTGTTAGGGAAACCAATTGCGTTATCCACTGGTAGAGATTTATCCGGTGGATAGCGCTGGACAGGTATGGTTAAGTTTGTTTACATGAGACCAGCATCATGAAAGTATAAGTGATCACACAAAGCCAGTAAGAACTCAGCACACTAGCTCTCACCTGCCATAGCATGTTTCCACAAAATTTGTATGAACCAAAACTTTCAAGTAAATTGCTGAACAGAAGGACAAAAATCTCAGCTGGTCTAATATTGTGTAGGCAATTACTCAAACCAGTTCATGTAGTCAGAAGAGATGGATTATTACAAGGACAAAGCTGAAGTCACACTTAATAAGTCTGAGTTTGCACACGTATCTTACAATGTCCACCTTTATTTAACACAGTCGTCATCCTCAAAGCACCTCCAGGTGGAGTAAAAGACCACAAATGAGCACCATACTCAAAAATTCTTATTTATTTGCTTTGAGACGCTCGCTGATAAATGGCTTGAAATTTACAACAATAAAAGCACTGCACTTCCATTTGAAAATCATCTGCAGCTGCTGATTATGATAAATAAAACACGCTCTTTAGAAATTACTATTGATGTCTCAGCCATTAGGCATGTTGTAATATTAATAGCAAATTTTCCAAGCTTATCTTCAATGTATAAAATACTTCCTGCTAACTAATATTAGGTTTATATTAGTGTTCTCTCTGCAAAAGTCCTCATTCGATTCGAAAGAGCAGAACAACTGAGTCTATCTTTCTCTTGGCGCGAAAACCTATGAAAAGATGAACAAAATAAGTTACAAACAAGTACATCATAAACTTGAGCTTGTCTGGTATCGGTTTGAGTAAAATAATTGAAGTACATACAATGACGCTCTGAACAAAAGAAGTAAAGTCAAGGCTGCGTCAATCTCTCGTTATTAACACATAAAGGCACTGCCCATTCAATTCTGGAAGCTACTCCTTCAAGCCAATCAAGCCAGGAGAGCTGAAAGTTAGTCAATCCCAACAATTCAATTCGCCATCTTGCTTCGCGCAAGATTGTCGTTGTCGGCGTTGTTTAGGCTTTATCCACGGACGACAAACCCAAAAACTGCACATCTTCGAAATCGCTTCGAGCTGAATCTTAGCGTTTTCCTCAGTCGTCGGTAGCTTTCAGTGTATATCAATATTAGCAAGGAAAATGTAAGTTTCATCGCTCAAACATTTGACAAAGACCAAAGAGACAAACATCCTGCGCGATTTCTGACGTCATACGGCCCGCTTCCTCGGCCAACTCGTTCCCAGTCTTCGGAGACAAGATTTTGGTCATTTTGGGTACTTTCGACGGCAAAAAAAACGGACTTTTGTTTCTTGCCATCCAATTTCTCTTGCCATTTCGGAATTAACACGTAATGAACTACCAAAATGTACAAAAAAAATTTTTAGTTCATAGGCACTTTAAGGAGTATTATTATATGGCTAGAGCTTGTAAATATATAACACGAGCTGTGATTGGCCAATACTCGGGCCGGATTTTCCCATAATGCCCACGGGCATTATGAGCGATGTTAATGCCCGGCTGGTAAAGAAAATGTGAAAGTGTATTTGATTTAAATAGTTGGAATGATTTGAAGCTAAATGAAAAGACAGTTTCTTTAAAAAATTTTACTTTTTCTTGCGCGATATGAATTTTTTGTGTGGATTAAAACTGCTGAGTTTTGAATGCTTTCCGCTAAACTGTTTCATTCATCCCAATCAGCCACGGCTCAGTTAGCAAGTAATAAAGTGTTAGGCACAGCCATATAATAAACTTGTCTTCTTATTAACTCTCACTAGCTCGGCACCGTACTGGGAGAATATTGCCCTCAGTCCTTCTTGCACGGACCTCGCTTCGCTCGGTCCGGACCAGGAAGACCTCGGGCAATACTCTCCCAGTGCGGCCCTCGCACTTGGTTAACAAGAAGTAAGAAATTCGTAATGACTGTGAGATTTCGCTGCACATTATGGGTGCTAATTCAAGGATAGGCACTTAGATGAGGGCTCGAAAAAGTACCTGAGAGCTTTTGCTTACCTCAAAGCTTTATCATTAGAATGCCGTTTATCTCTTCCCCGTCAATAGTAGAAGGTCGGGTTCTGATTGGCTCTCTAATTACATCCTTCGCTGCGTTTTTCTTACTAGAACATTCATATCTCGATACAGGAGTGGTTACGGCAGAGGACTTGAAATCCACAGGTCCCAGGTTCAACTCCTCCTCCTGAAAAAATGTTTGGATTTGTCCTTCATTTTGTTGTTTGACCTTGTGTGTTTTGCTTACCTGTGTGACTGTCAATCGTATTCAATTTTACTGTTTTTACAAATTTTACGTTACTGCTGTCAGCCAATCAGAAAGCATAAATTGTCTGTTTTATATACCACTGATTAGGAATGGTTATTCAAGGAAATATTTACTGTAAAGGCCCGTTTACACAGGCGATTTTTGATGCAAAATTTTGTCGTACTTTTTATTGTCATTAGTTTTCACGCCCAAGTTACATCGTCAAACTAGTGGCGATTTTAGCGCGGCGATTTTTCACAAAACTGAACCAAAAATACGCATGAGTGGGGACCTCGAGGGGAGTTTTGTTCTGCTTACAAAACATTCGGACAAAAAGACGAAAAATGAGAAACGATGACATAAATGTGGACTTAACAGTAAGGAAGAAGCCCTCGTAGAATTTTGGCAAAAACACGTGTCGATTTAATAGCTCACTAGCACTATGACGTCACGCGCGAAATGAATTGTGGTAAATGTAGTCAACGATCCATCATGGCGTCCAAGGAGGTTTCGCTTGCTGCGTACCAGGATGTCTTAACAATAATAGGCGCAGCAGGGATCTTTCTTTTTATGTCTTCCCGCAAAATAAAAAAAACTGAGAAAAGTGTGGCTTAGAAAGATTTCAAGAAAAGGTTTTAAACCGACTTCTGGTCATTGAGTTTGCAGCGAACGCTTCGAAGGTGGGAAAAAGACGTACATGAACAACATTCCAACAATATTTCCGTTAAAAACGCACCAAAAATCAAAGTCTACGGAAAGGAGACCCTCATCCGAAATTACAACGCCTCTGAAAGATACAAGTCTCAAACTGGTGCCACTGTTAGTACTAGTGCTTCTACGCTAGCCACAGAGCTTGTAAGCTTGGAGGAAGAAATTAAGAAACTGCAAAGTAAACTGGCTTCGTTATCTCTGGAAAACGAACGTTTACAGACTGAACTCAACAGCTTAAAATTCGGATTCAATCGATGTATTGGTTCAGACGTGGATATGACTTACTACACGGGAATGTGCTCTCGACATTTTTTGGCTTTCTTTGCCTTCCTGGATGCTGGTGGCATTTGCTCACGCTTGAGATATTGGGGGTCAAATAATTCGTGCATTCAATATCCTGAAGTTGAGAAAAAAGGCCAGAAAAGATTGTTAGAACCAAAAGATGAACTGTTTTTAACTCTGGTACGCCTTAGGGTGAACATTTCGAGAAAAGGTTTTGGCTGATAATTATAAAATTAGTGTAGCTGAGGTATCCAGAATCTTTGTCACCTGGCTGGATTTGATCTACTCCAGGCTTATACAGCTACCAATTTGGGCTTCAAAAAATACTATCCAAGAAACAATGCCAGAAAGTGTTCACTAAAAGTACCCATCCACGAGAGTAATTATCGACACTGTACCGAGATTTTTATACAGAAACCATCATGTTTTAGAGCTCAGTCAGACACATACTCCTCTTACAAGAGTCATAAGAGCTTTTTTCTGAATCTGTGATTTTTAATAGTTCTTTCAACCCTTTGAGCCCTACTATCATGAAAATACATATTTTCCATATTCTCGAACATAAATTTCTTTTGCTACAAGTAGGGAGAGTTTGTTTAAACATCAAGACATTTTCTTAGGTGTTAATTTTCTTTTATGGAGGACCTCCCTGAAAACCACGTATTTACGTGACGGGCGCTTCCTCTTTAAAGATTGTTTTTATTATTATTTATTATTTATTATCTTCTCACATCCCCTATTTAGGGGGGCCCTAATTTGGGCTTAAGGGACACTTAGCCACAAGAGGTCACCTGATTGCTTCCTTAGATGATGTGATATTTCTCGTTATTCAATGAAAAATACATGTCAAAACCTCAAAAAGAAAGCATGTAGTAATAGCCCTTGACAGATATATTGTGGTTCCCAATGGAAACATGCCTGAGCTTTCTTGAAATTTATCTTGTGAGTATTTGGGAAGACTACAAAGTCTTCTAAATGTAAAGACTTAAGGTAGCTTACAATAGTTTAAGCTGGTTTACACCGATATTTATGCATTTGCCTATCAATATCAAGAAACACTCTTTATTTGTTGATGGTAACATGTGGCTTGCAACAATGTGTAGTAGTCTATGATCATTGTAGTGACCATAACAGTCACTACTCTTTGCTCAAAAATGAAAATAATCAGATTGGTAATATACAACATAATGTGTTGATTTTAAACATTGGCCATGGGAAGGCTATCAGCGTCAACTTAAATGTGAAAAATGTAAGATGACTCTGAACCTCCTACAAATTGTTTCACTCGTGTGGTCAGCAGTTCAGGTACCATGGCAAACAAATAAAACTCAACAAGTTTGGCTTTCAATGATGCCCAGAAGATTGGATCAAAGTATACTGATCTTTATTCGCTCAACATGCATGTCCTCTGCATTTGAAGTACATGAGTAAACTACAAAGTCACACCAATGTAGTTTTCTTATTGCCATTCCTCCTTGCACTTGTGCATAGAAATGATGTTTTCTCTTCAAATTGGGACCAGAATCAGTTAACTCCAAATAAAAATTCTTTGTTTTAGTTGCAAGGGTGACTAATAATCTGGTACCGTTGTTTTCATGAACAAGTTTATCAGGATATAACTCGTATTTTTACTCTAAGTTTCCAACAGGGCAGCTGGTGTTGGTAGGGTCAGTCACTTCACTATCAACACTTGCTGCTAAGAATGCATTTTCCTGGTCAATAGCAAGTCCCTTTTCGTCTACAGACAGTCCATCGTGTCCATGGTTGTGTTGATACTCAGCACACTGAAAAGGCGTGGTTGTCTTTGTTTTGTACTGGAATAAATCCCTCACAAGACGATCTGGTGCAGTTGTTGACCTATGGTTATTGACCTCACCAACCTTCGATGCCGTTATTTGTACAGACCGATACTTAAACCATTCAGGGTGAGATGACTGTCCCCTTGTCATCTTCTCCACATCTTCATCCTCTGAACTGGCCATTTTCATTTGACTTAGATACTCTCGATCTATTTCTATGAAGGTAGGATTTGTTAAGTCAAATTCGTCAGAAACTACTTGCTCTTTATAAGGTATTTGCACAAACCAACATCTACGTTTCAGATTGTTCAGTAGTATTTTTTCCTGTAGGCTGCTTCTGATAATCTGCTGCAAATCTGATTCTTGATCAATATTTTCATTGTGTTCTGGGGCAATCAAAACGGAATGCGAAATATGGTGTGAATCACGAAAATTGTTGTCAAATAGCGCGCACTCATTCCTCAGGATGGAGTAAAGTTTTTGCCTCTCACATGATGAGGAATGATTCACTTCGGGCGACATTGCCTTAATTTCAGGTCGGGATTTTTGCTTCCCCGTCTGATAGTCGTGATCCATTAGCACGTGACATTTGGCTATCTTATTCTCAAGATCTTTCACGATGACTGGCTTGTAATCATTGCCCTCAAGTAAACCACATATCATTGGTTTGGATTCATCAGGATTTCCTCTTAGGTCACGTCAAAAGGAGTGAATCTGTTCACTTGTCACTACTTTCAATGCATATGAAGGACAAGCAGAATATGATTGTTTTTCATTTTTTCTTTTCATTTGCTTGTTCGTTTTGTTGTTTTTGTCTGCGTCGTAATCATGGCGAATCATCAGAATTTCATTAAAGTAAACGATTGTATTCTTAGGGTTTTGTCTCCGTTGTTTGTGCCATTCCTGCGGTTTTTCAGTACATGACTTGTTGGGTGGAATTTCCTCAAAACCACTCTCAACAAAGTCAAGAATTGTGTACGGCACAGCCCCTACGTGCTTGCAATAACTGATCTGATCTATCAACTTTATTGGTCTCAAAATTTACAATAATAATTAGAAGGACCAAAAAGGAATTGCGCGAACGGGAAAATAATGTTACCCATGCGAGGCGCAACCCTAAAAAACTAGTATGGTGATAAAAATCTTAAATTAAAAAAAAATACAATAAATCTAATTAATTACTTATAGTTAAAAATTATAGTTAAAAATCTAATTATTACTTATAACTATAGTTAAAAAACAAGATGCAGATCATATTAGTCTCAAAAATTAAGAGCGGTGGCAAGGGCAGTTACGGAAGAGGAACCAGGTGCAGGGCATGTCAATATCATAGGTAGTGTCCAGTAAAGTAAAATAAGTGGCGCGCAGAAAATATTTGAATAAACTTAGGCTAGAAAATTTCTCGTGAGGGGCGAGATTACAGATAGTGTTCCAAGGTTTTACAATTCTATTGAAAAAAGAAGCTTGAAAAGTTGCGGTTTTACAGTAAGCAGGTTTAAGTACGAGGGTGGGGTTCTTAGAGCGGGACCGGCCATGCGTGACAAAAGTAACATATCGATCAATATTTAGGTCAGTATATCCAGAAATACAGTTATAGAGAAATAAAAGATCTCTCAGTTCCCTGTCGTATGCTAGTGGTAGCAAGCGAAGAGTCAGCAGTCGTTGTTTGTAGGACATCTCGCCGATTCTAGTTCTTAGTATCCAGCGAGTGGCGCGCCTCTGGACTCTTTCTAAGATCGTTCTCAAATTGACACTAGCAGGAGACCAAACTTCCGTGGCATATGTAAGCTGTGACTTCACGAGAGATAGATAACCATTTGCTCCAGCTTTACAATTACAGTAAGCTCCACCGACTTCAGCTGTGTTCTTTCGAAGTCTTACTTTTGTTCTATAAGTCTTATTTTTCGTCATGGAAGCTTTCACTTTTGTTTCAAAAAAGCAAAACTCCTTGTGCGAACTAAAACTATACCCGACATCTTGAACATGATTAGCTTTAAAAAGTGCGTATCCCTCCCTGTTGCATTTAAAAGCTCCTCGTCTTTTTTCACCTTCTTTTGATCCGCCAACTAGGTAAGGAAATACATAGCAATGCATGGAAGCTTTCACTTTTGTTTCAAAAAAGCAAAACTCCTTGTGCGAACTAAAATTATACCCGACATCTTGAACATGATTAGCTTTAAAAAGTGCGTATCCCTCCCTTTTGCATTTAAAAGCTCCTCGTCTTTTTTCACCTTCTTTTGATCCGCCAGCTAGGTAAGGAAATACATAGCAATGCATGGAAGCTTTCACTTTTGTTTCAAAAAAAGCAAAACTCCTTGTGCGAACTAAAATTATACCCGACATCTTGAACATGATTAGCTTTAAAAAGTGCGTATCCCTCCCTTTTGCATTTAAAAGCTCCTCGTCTTTTTTCACCTTCTTTTGATCCGCCAGCTAGGTAAGGAAATATATAGCAATGCTGAAATTCTGGTAAATCCACTAAACGTAAGGACCAACTATCCCCTGGCCACTGAACACGGCAGTTTGCTTCAAGTGCATTTCCATTCGAGTTCATAATTAACTTTTCGGCTCGTAACCTTCGGTAATGAATTCCACCGTCTGGATCTGTAACTTTTTGTCCAGTCTTGACGTAATGTAATCTCTAACACTGTAAAATAACAAACTGTTTAGCGAGAAAAAAAAGTAATGTTAAGATTTACTACTTACCGCGTTCGAGAAGTTGCACACGGTTTCTACACTTTAACCAACGCTTTAGTTCTTCATTTTGTAGACTTTCTGGCTTTCTGTTCTGAAGGAAAGCACCCGGAAAGTCATCTTCGGTCAAAATTATGCGGAATTTTTTATTTGCTCGCTTATTCCTCTGCAACATTTTCTGTAATTTTGGCCGCCATAGTTGTTGTTTATAAACCTTCCCAAGTTGACTACAGTTACCACAGTTCTTTTCGCGCGTGACGTCATCGTGCAAGTGGGCTATTGAGAAGAGTTTACAGGATTACAAGCGACGCGATAAGGGATCAGCTGCCATGCATGGGTTGCAAAAAGAAAGCTAGGGTCGTTTTTCGGGCCTTTATACAAGGTGTTAACAAAGATAATGGTGCTCAGTTAGCCTGTTATAAAATTACTTAACCTTTGAAAGGGAAGTACAGCCGATTCATTTCATTTCATTTCAGTTCCGAAGAAACAGTCACATTTTGAACGTTTCAAGGTTTCCTGTGGAAACGGAAAAAACCGAGACTTTCCAACACGGACAATGACAACTTTTCCACAAAATTTTATGATCGCGAAGAGTAAACATGATTCTCTAAACAGTAAACATGAATCTCCACAAAGTTTTTTTCAGTATGATTTACACGTTGCGAAAAAAATCGAATTCGAACCACTTACCTATATCAAAAAAGGATGACTAAAAGTCTAATATACAAGAAAACAAACACAACTGAAAGCTGAATAGCACAGAAAGAAAGTCTGTAACCCGAACATCCAACCGTCGTTGCCAGCGCAGTTTTGAAAACTCAGCAAAGTCGCGCGCTTCTCTAGTCATAACGTGACGAGTTCTCCCCACCCACCGCGCCCAAATCTCACATCTCACAGAAATCGCAAGTAGTTGACACGTGGGATTTGAAGTTGCAGCGCGAGGGTACAAAAAATTGCAGTGGAAAGCGCGACAAAATAAAAGTTGCATCAAAAATCGCATGTGAAAAGGGGATTAAAACAACTTGAGACAAAGCGTCAAATTTATTTAAAACGAAAACTTCTATTTGCATAAGAAAGTACGGTAACGTTGATGTACTGTTGTGAGTTACAGTGAATTGATTATTTTCAGATAACTTAGCTTTTACGTTAATCGTTAATCGTTAATTGCTGGAGTTGGTGTGGGACGGTTTTTCTCTAACAGTTTGAAAGCAAGCAAAAATTAAAGGAGAAAACTTCTGTCCCCAGAAGAACAGTTCTTCCATCTGTTGACAGTCCCCTTAAGCTGCATGGCAAGAAGTTCAGCCCGTTCACATTCCTCTCGGAGCGGGGCGTAGGAACAGTGATTGAAGGCAAATAGATCATAGCCACACATGGCGCAAAGGTACTCCTTACCTTTGACTGGAAGCAATAAGTTGACATCCTGCTCGTTGGAAGAGGCAGACACGAGAATGATGGCTGGTAAGGCCCTGCCTCTCTTCGGGTTTTTTTTTCTGTGAAACGAGGCAATGTATTGACATGAAACTTTGCTTGAAGATTTATCTTATTAGTGTGTTGAACATATTAAAAGAGCAGCTTTGTGGTGGCCTTAGTTTAGGTTTTAGAATTTTGATAACATCCCGTGAAAACTAGCAATAATAAGCCCCCCCCCCCCCCCCTCCGCAAAATTTTTACCGTAATTTCGTAGCAGTGGGATAAAAATAAGACATTTAAGAAAAAAACGACACGTCGTTTGAGCTTGGAATGCATGTTTCGGATACTTCAGTATCCCTCGTCAGTTTATGTTATTTTATTTTATTAGCTTCGCCATATAAGAAAACAAAGAGAAGAACAAAAAAAGAAAGTTAAATAACTTACTTATGACACTAACGCAATAAACAAAGCAAAACACAGATCGAAACTCGAATAAATACGGCAGGGTAACCACAACAGCGGGTAACCAATTACTGTGGGCCCAGCAGTTCAAGGATGTTTATAGATTTGAAACCATACATAAAGTTTATGACAAAGAAATGTTAATTGTAAATTGAAAAAAATAATAGCCTGTTACAAAAAACGTGATGCGAATACAAAACTGTGAAAATATTACATAATACTTAGGGGATGCAACGAAATTAGCTGACTACGCATGACGTGATACGGATACAAATCTGTGAAGATATTGCATAATACTTAAGGGATACAACGAGATACAATAATCATAGGAAAATGTAATCTGAAACACAAAACGCAGAGATAATTACAAGGAAAACTAAAGTAAGAGACTCTTTTTATGGCTCACCACGACAAGATTTGGTTAGAAAAATACGAGGGCCAAGAAGTTTTTTTTATCGCAGGTATGTGGATGATACCTTTTATTTATTTGACAATGAGAATAATCCCTTTTTTATTACATTAGTTAGCAACATAGCAACATTAAGTTTACTATGGAGAAGGAGGAAAACCACAACTTCTCTTTTTAGATGTCCTTACCGACAACACCGCGACTTTCCTGTTTCATCAGTTTTTCGTAAGAAGACTTCCACGGGATTACTTACTAATTTTTTTCAGTTTCGCATCCTTTTCTTACAAACTGAAAATTTTAAAGCCAAACCGTAGTTGTTAAAATGAAAATCTTTTGAATTTGCACTTTCAATGTTTTGTAACAAAAAACGGGACGCGAATTATAAAATTGCGTTACCTGTAGATTTTAACACGCGCCCTTCAGCGTTATGACATCATAAACTTACCTATCGCTGTTCAGTCCAAATTGTTTTCCATAGTAAAGCCCGTTACATGTAAGTTATAAATTTAAACTGGTGGGTTTTCAAGCTTATTTCTAAAGAGTTCTCTAAAATCCATGAAAAAATGCAGGAAATGTTTACTTTTAGTAACGATAAGCATTCAAAAAATTCCAGACTAACTGCTCTTCCCACCACTTCAAGTGGCTGAGTTACAAGATAGGGATGAAAGATTTAAAACAAGCTATCAAACTGCAGTAACTAAATGAAGCCTCTCCGATCCACAGAATAAAAAAGCAATTAAAACATACGCCCCCTCTGTAACTTTTCCTATAGAGCATTATGACTGTGAGAGCCCCTCCTACAAAAAAATCCCTTGTGCCTGGGCCCGTCTGATGATGGCCCTCAGCTTATAAAGTTAGCATGATATGACGTGCCGATTATTCGGCTATATGATGCCCCTGTTGATCCAGGAAGTACAACGTTCCTTTTTTACAAAAATTTCTAGACATTACATAAGCAGCAGTGATCCAAAATTCTAAGAAGAAAGCTTTTATTCTCGGAAATTTGTTTTTTTCCGAGAAAACACTCGCCTGCTGAATTACGTCATTAGCCTTTCAGACACTGCTTAGCATTCACGTTGTCTAATTTAAAAATTTCAAGAAACATTTTCACATAAATGCATCGTTTCTAGGAATTTTGTCATTTCATTCTTGTTTTCAGAGCATTAATGCAAACGCCCGTAACCCTGCCTTTCTGCTGTATTAGACATAGGTGACGCTTTCCTCTTATTCTTTGTAGCTACGCAACTTCTCGCTAGCAGCATTCTTCCAACGGTAAATTCTCCGGTCTACAGTTGTGTACTAGAGAGCCTGTTTGATTTTGTACGCCGAACACGACTTTTTCTGTCATATTTTTGCACCATTAATCAATAATGGTTAAAATAGGGGCCGCGTCGACCGAAGGTACTTTTCAAGTTGGCTTGACAAGCTTGACACAAACAAGTGCAGACAGTGAGTCAGCTTTCACAGCGGCCAAACGAACAAACATACGTCACTTCCGGTTTTCCAGAGCCTCGAAGTTGGAATCAGTTCAAACATTTATAACGGCGTGAAGTTTGTTTGGAAGCGATGCAGAAAATGTCCCCACAAACCGATTTTCGCGTCGATAAAACATGTGGATGAGAGTCACTTCATTTGAACGCATACTAAACGTAAAAAGCTTAAGTTTTCAGAAACTGCGTTAGGTTTCGCGGTTAAAGTGAAGTTTCATTTGTTTTCATTTTTCTTTGCAAAATGATGGAGGATATTACGCACGTGTCGGTCGTTTGATCGCTGTGAAGATTGAGCTGTAGTAAGCAGTAATGAAAATCTGTTTCCCAATAATTCCAAGAAACCGATTTGTATTCAAGGAAAATAGTAGGATTACTGATCACCCGAGAGTACTTTTTACGAAGGTTAAGTCAGCTTGTCACGTTCGACTGTAGAGTCGCGTTTAATGCGCGTCATTCAGAGCTGTTTTCCATTAAAACTTGCTGTAAGATCAGTCTCATGGAAAAATTCCGAGAAAAAATTTTCTCTTTCGGGGAATAGAGTCTGAACCATTGACCCAAACAACAAGGCAACTCCCTTGGAGGCTGATTGGTGAAAATTGTGACATAGACCAAATTCCCTCTTTTCATTGGTCCGTTGTCAATAGAAATTGAGGAGACGAGTGACTGAGTTCTTTCTTCGGCTGCTTCTGAAACTAATTGAACTCAGTTTTTAGCGTTCAGAGGGATAACGGAAAATAGAAGTTGAGTTGATATTGCGCCTTTTAATTTCGTCAAGATGAAGTTGCTTGCTGTTCTCGCTATTCTTCTGTGCATCTCCGTCGGTAAGTTCCACCATTGTTGTTTACAAATTGATTCGCTTTACATTGTTCAGTTTCGAGCTAAATGTCCATTCAACGATCGATGATGTACTATATATACATACTGAGATGCGTTACTTCAATTAGTGGCTAGTTAATAGCAGCGTTAAGACATGCTGGTTTTGTTTAAAAGCAATAACATTTGTTGATTGCTTACTGTTATGCTTTCGCGTGCAGTTAGACGAATTAGCGTAGATTGTTTTAGTGTTCGATTCTAAAGCTAAGTGATGCAGTTTCACAGAGCTTGATCGATTGTGATATCATGAAGAAAGAATTTGTTATGTGAATTCAGGCTCGCGTTTTAACAAGCCAAGCGGACTTGGTAGTGAGAGAGAAAAAACTGTTGCTGAAATTATTACCATGTGCACTAAGAACAGATAAGAATGCCACCAAGTTTCCGGTTAAAGTAAGTCAGCCAGCGCCCATATAGCTTATAATCTGTCCCAAAACAACGCCTTGTTGGTGTACACAGGGTTTTCTGTGCGCATTTTTATACTTAGAAGCCAGTAAACGACTAAGAGCTTCCATTAACAGATTTGTCGTGTGTTACAGTTTGTATCTGGTATATCTGACAAAACATTTTGGTGTTTTCTAAGTTGGGCCGAAAGCGGAATAGTGCATACTTTCCGCACTTGAACAAGACATTTGTTAGCACAAACAGTTAAATGAACGCGTCCTCTGTTCACAGGAGATGCCGAAAGCCTGTTAATTTTCGTCAACTTCGTTAGATTTAAAATGGGCCAATTTGTCATACAAATATTTTTTTATAGTCTCGCATTTAGCTGCTAGCTGAACGAGCAAACAAATCGAAACAAAACGTTTCAATAAAGGTAAGAAATTTACAACTGATTTCAGTAGATGCAAACCCGACCGAAGAGTGTTGAATGGGAAATGTTTCACAGCCATATTTGCGCTGAAATAAACAGCAGTTTAATTGACAACCCGCTAACCCTCAAGTTATTTTTTGAACGAAAAATTACCATGGATAGACTCGGCTCGTCTATGGATTTCAGTGAAAAGGGATGGTTATGTATTTTGCAGTCAACAACTTCAACCTCGGCTAACTTCCGCATTTCTGAGTCATTGCATGCATGTTATGAGCAATTTTATGGAATTAGTCTAGCCAGTATTTCAACGGTTTATACTGACTTAATTTAGTCATTCATTCACCAAGTTTTCAATGAGTTTTCAATGTGCATTCTTTTGTAGGATATGATGGCTTGAAGTGTTATCGCTGCGTGAGCACCAAAAGCTGGGATGACTGTGCGAGCGTTAAGAAAGAGGTAAATTGCTCTGCTGACGAGAACCGCTGTTCTAAGGCGTTTGTAAGCGGTAAGGAAGACGGAGTTTCAGTTAAAGGCTACGAGAAAGGCTGTGTATCTGCAGCGGATTGCGATGCTTTCCCAAAGACCGACTTCTGTAAGGAAAAAGAGTGTAAAATCGACTGTTGCACTGGTGACCTCTGCAATGCTGCCGCAGTACCAATGATCAGCGCCGTCGTCATCACCGCATGCCCTTTTGTGGTCTTTGCATTTTGAGGCGATGTTTCTTCACCACTTTAAACAGTAACAAATGGAACTTGCAGTTTTTGATCAAAGTAATACAAGGTAAAGATAAAAGTGGTGACACTTAATGTTTGCTCATCAGGTTTTTATTTCGAGATCGTTTAGTATTTTGTAAACTTCTAGAAAAAGTCATCTTTTGTAAGTCGTTTAGTTTAATAAAAAGATTTCTGTTTTCTTATGCAGCAAAACGTTTTGTTTCTATACAGGTTCAATGAAAAATAATATTAGGGTAGTAAAAGCCTCATAGGGGGCGTGTAGGCTACTAAATCTTCTCAAACTTTTATGACACGTTCTCCAAGCTCTATCCCCATTAAGGTACCACATTTAATAACCATTCCAATAAGCAGGCTGAACATAATCGGTGATGAGATCTCTTGCCTCCTACAGATGTGTTCGGGATTTTGTCCTCGGGAGATTGATTTTGTTGTTGAATCTCTCTCCCTGCTCCACTGTTTAATTTTCCTCCAGATTGTTTCTTCCTCCCTCCAAAACCACAACGTTTCTAATTTCTATTTTAGACCTACCCATGATGTACGTTTGGGGACGGGGGTGCTACCGAGTACTTCCTACTTCCTTCTCTAATCCTACCCTTCTTTGCCAAGCCCACTGGGAAATAATAATAAGACTACTGGGAATGGGAAAGGGTTGGGAAATGGGATTTTGAAAAAAAACAGTGGGCTGAAAAACGAGAATTGCATTTCTCAGTGCTTAATGATGTCACACCCTGTGACACAAAGCCTGATTCGTACCACAGTTCACCGCAACTTACAAAAGACTGTATTCTTGCATGTTCCAAAATGTAAGAGGATGACTGAAACAGTCACAACTAAGGCTATGTTTACCAGTCCGGATTATCCCTATATTTAAGGGCAGGCGTGGCTCGCGTTTCAACCAATGAGAATGCAGGATGTGATTCGAGTATCGCGTTTCAAAACAAACCATAAAAATTCAAGATGGCGGACGAAGCGAGAGCCGCGAGAGCTTTGTAATAGGTTTCTTCGGAAGGTATATACATCACGAGAGTGCTCGAATTGAATTTAAGTTCTGCCATGAAGAGAACCGTTGGTTTTTGTTCAATATCACAGACAAAACGCCTTGGATAACGTAGTTTGTCCTCGGACAGAAGAAAACGCAACAAACGCAAAATTTGGAACTGCGAGCAACGATGGTTTATCGACCTACTAGTTATCTTTCTTTGGAAAGAGACCATAGAATTGGTAAGCATCTCTGCTCCCTATTGTCACCCTATTCTATTGGATCGTCATTTTTCTGAAGCACAGAATCGATTTAGATGTTCAAATAAATGCCACATCTATCGAGCGATTTGTGGGTTAAAATCGACAGGACATCCGTGGTTGCATGTTGCAACCTCGTATCATCATTGTAAATAAATTTTAAGTTAACTCAAAGAAAACTGTATTCCTTCTTGTCCAAGTACTACTATAGATTTATACTATATGCTGTGAATGATGCAGAAAGAGTCAGGGTTGACAGGGGGAAGATTCCTTCATCAGTTTTATTCTTGGATGATTTTAATAGATCTTTTGGTGTGCATGTTCAGTAGTTTCAGATTAATTTAACATCAAATTCAGTCAACTGGAGAGTGGGTTATTTGTGTTGTATTTTAAAAAATGTATAAGAATGATTAGTGAATAAGAATGAATAAGAAAAATTTACCAAGAGGTTAAGAGGTTTTGTCAAGGTTTTCTTGGAAATTTAAATAAAGTATACAAAACAGATGCAGTCTTGAAAATCTACTTTCTTTATTTTTCCACCCTGCACAGTAGTTTCAACCTTTTATCCACCATGTACAGTATTTTCTCATTTTGATGGTAACAGTATACATCAGTCAATTTCAGTAGGGTCCATGTCCTCCCAAGCCAACTCAAAGGCATGGTGTATACCAAAAAAAAAATGTTCAAATGCAGCAGGGTACAAATTTTAAAAAGAAGGAAAATTCCACCTATCTAATCACCAGCAAGTAAGGTTCAAAACACAAGAATGTCGGGTGCCCCAGGGTACACTCTGGGTTTGGCTAATATTCGACTCCTGGGATTCGAATGTAATAAAATGCCTGACTAGTGCCCGGGGGGGGAGGAATTGGTACTGCTTAAATTAACTGATGCATAATAACCATTTAAATACAAAAATACAAGCACAAAAAAAAGAGTCAAGTGTTGTTATTGCAGCAGTTCACAGATTCACAGTTCCGTGAAATTTTCTCTTCGCTGAATGCAGGATCTGAAACAAATGACAGATTTAGTCAGTGTTGACCACAACTGCTTTCATCCTGTTCATAAGTAATTTATGTGTGCATAGTTTTTAGCATAATTAATGGAAGAATAATTACATTTCAGTGCTACCTACAAACCTTAACTTCCATGCTTTTATGGCCCTCGATATCAGGTAGACGGGATTCCACAATCTCCTTTACCCTTTGCTCCATTCCCCTAGATACTTGAAGAATCCACGAGCAGGGGATGACTGCCCCCCACCAGCCTGTCTGTTCTGTTGCCACTTCTGTGTGGTTGGTGGTTTCCTGCTGGCTGTTGGCTCTCCAGTGATACAACTGTAACAGAGAAACAGAAAATTTTATTTTGATCTGGAGAGGAGAGAATTCAAACAAAATAAAACCATAACCTGAATATGTAAATTAGAACTTGTGGTGACACTTTCCAAACAAGATGTGACAGTATTCCCTGGTACTGGTATTTTTGGAAGCAGTGGCATAAGAGACTTAAGGCCTGATCAACATTTGGCCAGGTTTAAGAATAAATGCAAAGCCCTAAAATCTATTGATTTGTGGCTCACGAAGCAAATCATTACATGAATTGTAGGACAAAAAGAACACTAACCCATTAACAGACTTCACTTTGCCTTCTTCCAACAGCTGGATGGAGGTCTTGTTGAGGAAGTACTGCACCCGGCCAATTGGTTTCCCCATCACGTCACTAACTCTATATTCCTTCCTCTTCGACTTGCTCCTCATAACCGTCCGCTTCGTTTCCTCATCGAGATCTTGCGGGACCTTACATAATAGTGCTTACTCGTCTTTAGCCACGCTCGAGTCCTCCCTTTCGACATTCACTCGGCAGCCAACAGGCAACTTGATTCCAAATTCATGGTACCTAAAAATGAAAAGCTGAGTTCAACATCTCCATGTTTATTTAACAAGATATTTCCCAGAGCAAAGTACTTGAAATCTTTAAGCTTCGAGGCTTACCCTTTGATCATGCCATTTGTGATCTGTACCGCCATCATCATGTCCATTTCCAAGTCTTCCCCTTCATCCAGAAAACTGCGGTCTAGTACATAAAAACGGCGAATATGATTTGAATCATTAACTGACCTAGTCTTCATAACAGTAGGGGCAAACTTACTGACCTCGTTTCGCCATATTCCATGGGAAATTCGAAGAAATACTCTCTCCAAACGGCTAAAATCCTTGCTACTACCAACTCCACACTAGCAAAAGCAGCTAAAAGCAGCATGTGACATTAGTTCGCGCGACGTTTTCCCGGCGAAAAATGTCGACTTTCCATTGGCTTAGACACTATGGCATTGTGACTGCTGCAAGTGTGATTGGTTGAAATGGATGAACCGGATGTTTACAAGCTGTGAGGAATCTCAACGAGTCGATCGGCTGGCGACAAAAATGGATTCTAATGGGAATGATTCCTCCAAAAACGACTCAAATCAAGAGGATAAATCAAAGTAAGGGCACCAAGAAGGTTTCTATTTATTGCCCTGTTGTTAGAAACTGTTTTTCTAAAATCCAAGCCCGCACAAGAGCCGATTTATGTGCGACAATACGCGAAACTCGTTTGGCTCATTTCGCATCCACGTGAATATTTATTTCACGGTTCAATTTTACTTGTTTTCTCAGGGAAGACAAGAATCAACATCAAGACAAGGGTCGCAAGAGGACAAAAAGAGGAAAAGAGGTAGTTAAATTTATAGGTGACCCTCGCCAACGATCTAAAGTTTTGTATCAGCGTCGGAAAAGCTTATTTCAATCTGGATTCAAGTTAAATGGAATGACCGGCGCAGACGTTCTTGTTATAGTTCAAAACAACCGAGAGCGAAGGTTTTATGGAACTGGACCATTACGAGAAGAGTATCTCGGTGGAAGATTACATGGCACTGGCAAAGAGGAAGTGCGGGATGGAGATGGAGAAAGTTGCAACAATCCGAACAATGGCGCAGTTGTTTGCACACTGGAGGTAACACCTAGTCCTACATCTGGTCGGAATAATACTGGTAGAGTTTCCGCGATAGTTGGTGAACCAAGATCTCGTAAACGTCTCAATGTGAGTTCAACAGTGTCTGGCGACGGGAATATGCCAGAGCCAGTAAGACAATTGTTAGCAAACAAGCCAATACCAGTGGTACTGGACGGAGACATGTGCAGGGGGCCAAATGAGGTTTAAGACTGCATCTAATAATCCACACCAATAAAACACTCTAACAAATAATTTTACTTGACCCAAATTAGCTTCATTTTTTAGCAAGTTTGTCTGTATAAAATAGAAAAAAAGAATTCAATGTCTTGTTGATGTTAATGATGGTAACAATATGCATCGGTCGATTTCAGTAGGGTCCATGTCCCCCCAAGAAAACTCAAAGGCATGGTGTATACCACAACGAAAATGTTCAAATGCAGCAGGGTACATTAAAAAAGAAGGAAAATTACACCCATCTATCACCAGCAAGTTAGGTTGAAAACACAAGAATGTCAGGTGTCCCAGGGTACACTCTGGGTTTGGCTAATACTCGACCCCTGGGATTCGAATGTAATAAAATGCCTGACTTGTGCCCGGGGGGGGGGGGGGAGGAATGGGCACTGCTGAAATTAACTGGTGCATAACACTTGTAATAGCCATTTAAATACAAGCACAAAAAAAAGAGTCAAGTTTAGTTATTCCAGCAGTTCACAGTTCTTACCATGTCATCTGTATGACAGATTCAAACAAACATGAGCAGAGGGATTCTCTAGAGCCCCAAGGGAAACATTTAAGGCAGAAATGACACAAAAAAGATAGCAAGCCTACTGTAAGTTGGCCTTAAAACTCACATTTTCAGGGCTGGTTCCTAAGAAAAATGCCAAGTATACAAAGCTCAGAGGCAGTGAAATGTTAGGTTCCCAAACCAGAAATAAGGCACCCAGAAGTTTTGAATTGGGAATGCAAGTGATTAATGACTTTGCTTTTGTTTGTTATCTTGTTGTTCTTGTTAGATTAATATAAGCCCCTTATATCTCTCATGGATAGTTTGATGAGTGAAACATGCGAGTATGTTCAACAATCATGCGTGGGATCTATTTTTCTTGCTCATTTGCATGTTTACCCATTTGACTATTCCCAAAGAAATTAGGGACTATTTGAAGTATATTCTTTCTACATTTGATGTTACAGTTCTGAGATAAAGAATTTAGAGTACACTAATTTTGGTTATTAAAGATGAATATTCTGAGGAAACAAATAGTTAACATTGTTCAACACAATCCAAAAGAAGACATCAGATGATAAATCTTATATTAGAAATCTAATTTATTTACAATATACCTGTAAAAATCATAACCAAAATATACATAATTGCAGCATTAATTAATTATTTCTTACCTAAAGTATGGACACTGTCAACAATTAATGGATAAAAATATGAAAATCAAATAGTATTATGTACGGGGAAAAAATTGGTCTATTTTCTCTTTATTTCCTTCTCTATTTACATGGCAGATGTGAACTAAATATACATGTTCACATAAAAAAAGCAAATACAGTAGCATCTCAATCAAACTCGAACCCTCAATAACTCAAGCCTCTCATTAACTCCAACTGATATCAGTTGACTCAGCCTGATTCATAACAGTATTCTAACCCCCGATATCTCGAACTTTTGCTAACACAAACAGTTTTGAGTTTCCCTTGATGGTTCGATTTATTACGATTCTACTGTACTTGTTCCATTTGCATACTATTGAAGTCAGACATCTTCAACTGCTTCATGTACATTCTCTTCATAATCCAAGTCATCTCTCTTCAGCAGCTGGCTAATGTCTTCATAAAGAGAGATTATGACTTCCTTTTTGGTTGATGACAACCTCTTCTGAATAAGGCTTAGCTTTTCCTTAAAAAATTCAAGTGAAGAATCATCCTTAATCTTAACAATAAGATCTTCAATCATTTTAACTAGATCTGCCTTTTTAATGTTAGCAAGCTGGGATGCTGCCTCCCTCTCTTCTTGTGTCACGTACAGAGTTGTTAATGGCAGGTCTGCTCTCTGGCTACCTTTGATGAGAACCTCTTCAAACACGATTTCTCTGTTGGAACTTGCAATATCAGTAAGATCCACCAGACTTTTGTCCAAAGGCTTACCATCAAGAGATGTGTGGGTCTTCTCGTCAAATGGGTTGATCAAGTAACTGCAAGTGGAGAGGAAAATAAGTCTGATATGAATAAATGTACATCTCAGTTTCCATAAATAAGTAGTAACACGCTGAATAAATGAAACACTGGTTCTTTTGTACAGATCATGGCTGCCAGGCCATAATGTAGCCCATTCACCAGAATATTTAACAATATGAAATTTGATCCCAAGTTGTCGGAGAAATAAATTTGGTTCTTCAGTTTCAATTGATATGTGGTGTCTTGTAAAGCCCTTCTACCCAAACTTGTAACTAAAAAGCACTTTCTAACCTTTCACGTCTTAGTTTTACGCGCCAAGCCAGAATTTCCTTGCCGATGTCATCCCTCTTTCTGGACAATTGAGCTTCATCTTTAGGATCCTTCATTCCAATCCAGGAGAATGTAGTACTCCTCAGCTACAATGTACAAATAATAATTAAAAACAATATTATAATTATAATAAGAACCTTCCCAGAATGCTTTGCACCAGAAAAATTTCAATGCAAAATAACTTAGTTAATTTGTGGTCGAAGAGAATGCTGTACCATGTGTTATTTACAACTTCGTGAAAGTTATCCCTCATATTAACGTTAGGGTGATGACGTCATTATTCACGTGACTATGGCAAAAATATGTTTTAGCTCACTGCAACAACAGGCCTCCATCAATTCAAAAGCAGATAACGTGCCCTGATAGCCATTGGAATGGGCAATATGGAAATTGCCACTTGACATCTGGCAGTTGAAAGTTAAGGTGGCTCTGTACAAGAGCATTTCCCAGGGGACTGGTAAGGAGTCAGTAGCTATGGTAGTTTAAGGCGGAGAGAAACAACGCTTGGCTGGTTAATAGAACTTCGCATGAAAGTAACGACCATGATATGCTCACTGTTGTGACGTCATTGGTCACGTGACCAGAGCGCACAGAAAATTCAAATCACTTTAAAACTGCCTTAAGCTCAATAAATTCGTAATTTCTCACAGTAATATTGCAGAAAAAATTGCAAGTTATTCAAAAACGTCCATTATTATTTTTCCTTTTGAAAAAAGCACAATGAAAAATGAACCTTAAACTTTTGATAATCCCCTGTTTTGTGAGGTTTTAATATAAATGTAAAAACGAATCAGCATATTTGGTTTCAAACTATGCTCTTTCTAACTACGTTAACAGTTTTATAAAAAAAATTCGTTTTCATATAGCTTAGGGATGTGAATTTGCAGGCACGCGGAGTACTGGGCACCAATGTCACGGATTGCTTAGGAAGACTGGTGCACTTTTTAGGCGCGGCGCCATAGCTAGCGACAAAAGCTGAAAAATGGGGTGAAAAGGTGTTTTAGCTTTCTGTGGTCCATTTCTGCTAAAGAATTGTTAATGGTTTCTCGGAAAGAGGACAGCACTTCATTTTTCGTTGCATTGCTCATGTCAGGTACGTGTAATTATAGCTTTTTATTGTCTTCGGTAAACAGCTTAATATATTAGCAGGGCTTTACCGATCGATCATTATAGTATAATGTTTCATATTTATCGTTAGTCCAGTGCTTAAATAATTTGCCATTTTCGTTCCGGTAGCAAAAAGCCGAAAGATAGACACTTAGGTTGGTAACTAAAGTTTATTAAGTTTCGTAAGTCTTTAAATAAACGTGATATGAAGTGATGTAGTTTTTGTACGCTCGTCTGTGAATCGTATGTTATTTGTTGGCCACGTAAAAGTGTAGCATCGCATCCTTTATGTTTTCAGTAACTTTAATTACAGCGTTGCTGTTAAAAATAATGTTTCAAACAGCTATTGCTTAAAGCAAGAAGGTCAGGCTATTCTCCTAATGTTGATACTGGCAGATAAGCTTAAATTGTTTTGTGTAGCATCATTTAAGCTTACGTGTTGTAAACATCTCATAACAACATAACATAACACATAACATACTTTATTTTATCTGGAACTCCATTTGTTTATTAGCTGGGCTTTTCTTCACTGCGAGCAAATTATTTATATACATCTAATGACTCACGAATGTTTCTTAGATCAAGTAAGGTTCAAAGCTATACATGTAGTTGGTATGATTTGATGACAAACAACAAATTTAAATTTCGAATTAGGTATGATCACTTTTGGGAAAATATGCTTAAGATAATCGAGTTCAAAGCAGGTGGATGTAATTTTTTTGTACATCTCATTCTCTACTTTTACTGATTAAGTTATTCCATAATTTGCAGGGTAAAAAATTAACTTCAATTCAGTGCTTGAATCATTGAATTGCAACTGGGGCTAGTATCCTTGAATTCCAACCTCGTCCCCAGGGTCTTTTCACTTGCTCACTTAGTATAGTGGACCAGGCCATTTAGATAAAGTGGCTTTCAAAATCCTCTAGTCTAAATCAAAAAATTTAAAACCATATTTACTTGAATAGACCCCTCCCACCCCGGATGAGAAGTCTTTTACCAGGGATTTCGCCAATAATCATGTGGAAAAATTACCACATACTGTAGAACTCTAAGTAAGACTGGAGTCACATGTCAATAAAAACAAACCTCAACTTTTAGTGGCCCTGGTCAGTTTTAAATTGCTACTGGTAACCAGGAGACTGTCAATTTTTAGCCCTGAAGTTGTTGTTTTCACTGATCCTTTTTTATCTATACTAGGCATGTATATGTCAGCAGTGATCAGTGATGCAGCTTTTCTTACAGTGAAGGTATGCCAGGGAAGATATCAATCATATAATTGTCCCAGCTTACATACTATCTTACTGTTCAGTAAAATGAACTGGGTCAGATGCAATGATCGGTTGAATTTGGGTTTGGTAGTTGAACACAATTAAACCAATAATATGCATACAGCAGTGTTCGATTCCAATTTCTGAACCCAGTCAAACATAATTAAGCACAGTTAAACAATTTTAAAATCATTCAAATATACCAGATATTTAAACCATCTGCCTTTAAGTGTGTGAGAACAAGCACAAATTTCTGTAGTGTGGAATTTGAGCATGATCTGTTTTATATTGTCGTGTAAACACATAGAAGACTGGGTGGCTAAAACAGCCTTTTCGGAAAAAGAGAATTTGGCAATCCTAATACTCACAAAGGAAAATAAAAGTTGAACCAAGGATAAAATTAAATCACAACATTTACATGAGTGTTCCATCAAGACTTCCAATGGGGTAGGTGATGAAAACCTTATACCCACTTAAGTTACAAAATCCATTTTTACAGTGATGTAAGATTTATTCTTGGTGGTTAAAGGGTTAAAACTTAATGCAGAATGAATCAAACAGTTATACCATGTATGGGTTTCCGTACCATGGTGATTATTGTGACCCAGTTCCACTACTGGGGCAAGCTCACACAGGTATGACTTGTACAGTTATGAGATTTTGTGCTGTAATCATGAAACAAATACAGAGAAACAAGAGGAAATCGGGAGGAACTTGTACCAGAATGAAAATCATGCTGGTATTATGTAAACACCCCCTTAGCCTAAAGTCGAGCAGCTCTTAAGAATGTTTCACAACATCCTCAGAGACCCAGGGGCAGTAATGCCCTGATTTCATGAGACCGGTGCAAACTCAGACTGGTATGATTTTGTTTACATGAGACGGGTCTGAAAGTCAGACTGGCATGAAGTCTTTACCTGAGACCAATCTAAACTCTGTTTGTGTTAATATGGTCCGCAACCACCCCATCCTTAAAAATCCAGTTTATCTATTATCCAACAGCTTGGAATGCTCCAACGCCACTTGTTAAACGTGCATACCCAAAACAAATATCTCAGACCAATTGGGACCCTGTTCATGCTTAAGTGGCTCCCCAGTCTGATTTCAAACCGTTCTGAGTCATTCATATTGGTTCAGCAGCAGTGATGAGTTAAACCAGCCTAAGGCCCTGTTTACATGAGTGACTTTATCCCCGGATGTCACTTTTATCCCATCCCGGGGTGACTTTCATTGCGGTGTCTGGTCATTTACCTGTAAATGTTTACATGATTTGGAGCTGAAATGTGTTCACCCCAGGACGATTTCATCCTGGTCTTCAGCACCAGGATGAAATCGTCCCGGGGTAAACACCATTTCAGCTCCAAACCATGTAAAAACTTACAGGTAAATGACCAGACACCGATATGAAAGTCATCTCGGGATGAAATCACTCGTGTAAACACAGCCTAAGATGATAATTATTTTATACTAGCTTCATGTTTCGTACATTTCGTGTAAACAGAGGTAAGCATTTGGAGTCGATCTGAAGTCGTACCGGCCCAAGTTGGTACCATTCTCATAGACTACGAGCAGTCTCTCATTTTTCTCTGGCGTGTGCACACTGACTGTCCTACTATTGGTAATTGCGATAATTAAAATCTACTTTGTTTTTCTTACAGGTTTTTATTCCATCAACCTGATGTCAGGAAAATATGGCAGTTTATTATAAGGGTTTGGTTAAGAAATTTATACTTTTAGCTATATTCCCAGACACACTTTATCAATTCAAATAAAAAATTTGAAGAGCAGTTTTGAAATAAGGTTATATATTTTTTTGTCTTTTTCTGCTTAACATTTTGATGTCATTGATTAGTTTGACTGTCCCCTCAGTACTACTAAGTGGACGATGTATGAAAATGGAATGAATCCTGGAGTACACCTTTTAGGGATCTACTTCAAAATATCTGATGAGCACACCCTGCCCCATATCTTTTTTGGGGGGAGTATCCCCCCCCCCCAGCTACTATCCCAGGAATGAAGAGTCAGACCTATTTGATTGAATTCTCTTTATGGGGAAAACTATATTGATTGACTGATTCACCACAGACTGATCCCTTTTTGTCAGTTCATTGCCTGTTAAGTTTCAGACTATTCTGAAATGATTTAGGAAGAGGCTATTCCTTTTGTTTTTCTTTGGTACCAGATTATAGCAATCAGTAACAATGCTTATTGGTGGCAAATTATCAAACCAAAAAGAACTTAAGTCGCGAGATCTACTGCCATCACGGTCTTGGGTAGTAAGAGAGTGAGTCATAATCTGTGCATCAAATAAAGTCACTTGTCATTACTGGACCATTTGTTATTCGCATTGGCAACACTGAAGTGACAGATTGATTGATTTATTGATTTGTTGATTGACTGATTCATTGATTGATTGATTGATTGATTGAATGATTTATTTTTTAATTGGCTGATTGACTGATTTATCAGCCAGTTGGTTGAGTGGTTGATTGATTGACTGATTGGTACTTAAAATAGTTGAATGAATTTATTCACCTGAATTACATGTTAGTAACTACATGCATAATGCTGCACTTCTTTGCATCTTCCTCTGGCAGTAAAATAATAGGGCAATGTCGCAGCTCTTACAAGGTCTTCTCTGATTTGCTAAGAAAACAATACACCAAGCAACAAAACAATGGACCCTAGCCCCGAAAACAATAGAGCTGCGTGATACCAAGGTCCAATGAAATTAGAGGTTGTTAAGAGCTGCGGGGCTGCTCAAATAATACCTGGCATCAGTTGAGACATAAAATAATTTTCAAGCCCCAATGTCATGACATATTTATAAGCAAATAATTTATTTGTAATTAGCAAGTAGTAGGTAAGAATGCGTATTAGAGAGCAGGACTATTAGAACTTTTACAGTAATTTAAATTATATTTCATATTAACTCTTTGGACAGTAAGGTACTCCTTCTGAGTAACTACCACCATTGGACAGTCAAGAAAGAAAGCAATGCCCTGGGATGTTTTAGGGTTCACTACTTTCTACTATTAATTTAACATCCCGGGGAATTAATACAAGTAAATAACGTACATCATCATCATCATCATTATTATTCAACTATAGCGTCATTTTACCATATAAGGAGAAAAATATGAGTATAAGAGCGTCTTACAGTGTAGAAAACGTATTGCACTATAGTATCCCGGTTTCAAATCACTTATTGAATAAAGCATTAATTTTTTAAAAATTGCTTAGATATTTAAGTTTATATTACCTACAACAGAGGCTTATTTAAAATTTATGAAACACTGGTTCTAATTTGATGAGAGGTGTATTACTAATGATTAACTAATAATTATAATATTGTTTTCCGGTCTCACTTGTAATAATAATAATAATAATAATAATAATAATAATAATAATAATGATAATAATAATTTATTGCATTAAATAGTTAAAGGGGTTGGAGATTGACTTGCATGTAAGGTTCACACTTTTTTTGGTATATACAGTTTGGAAAAAATCGCTTCAATGCAAAAAACATGTATTACTTAAACTAGATAGCAAAGCGGTGTAAAACCTTGATTGAATAGCAAAGTTACCTTAGTAAGCTCATCATGGTTCCTAAATATTGTCAACCATTCTCTGGCCGTCATTGCACCATTCTCCCAGCATTTAGAGGATTTGTTTATTTCCTCCAGTTGGGCATCAAGGCCTTCCCCTTTGGAGTTGTTACCACTTGTGCTAACAGCTTCATGCTTCTCAATGAAATTCTTCAGTTCTTCTGGGTAAAGGGAACGCTCACATCTACATGTTTAAATGTGCAAAAAAAAAAAGAAGATTACCTGTCAAAAATTATCATAATTTCAAACCCATGCCTATGTTTGGAAAAAAGTAAATGGATGTTATCAACTTTGATCACCAAACAGTCACTTTCCTCAGTCTCGAGGAGAGCAAGGTACATGCATAATACATTGGAAAGGTGGGTTTTTTAAAAAAATGACATCTTTAAAGATCATTACTGTCTTCTATATCTGTAGGTTATGGGCTGTGAACATTAACCCTTTAAACTCCAATGTCAACATGCATATTCTCCATACTAATCTCCACACATTTCCTTTGGTACTGATGAGGAGCATTTGTCTTACAATCAAGACCTTTTTTCTAGGTGACCGTTTCCCTTATTCTCATAAGCATTTTGTTTGATTAAGCAGAGATATTGTTAGGAGAAATTAGATGCTGGTCCCTTCTTGACCTAGGGGTTCAAGGGTTAAAAACTGTGATACAATTTCTGGCACTAATCAAAATTAACATTTACAAATTAACCATTTGTGAATCGATTGAACTTACCTGTCTTGCAACTCAATTAGCTGATACTTTGATGTGAATGGCCTGGAACTGAACAAGGGTGCAAATCCTGTCTGACCACTGTTGACATATGCACTGTTGTTCCGCCTGATGCCGATGTGATACATCCTCACAGAGCCAACATAGCGCCAAGTTTGCTCGAATAGATACAGGTAATTACTGCATTTGACGTTAGGCATCCACTGATACAAATAGTCATTGACAGACATTGGCAATTTACTGGCCATTCTGTCACGAACATATGGCACCAGCAACTCACACCAGTTCCCTCGCTCCATGATGTTTAGCATCGTCATTGAATGGTGATGGTTTTTAGCTCCTTTTGCATAGTTCAAGGCACTTTCTGAAGTGAATCCAAGTTCCTTCGCCAAACTACTTATGAAGACATCCCAGTTCACTGAAAAAAATGTCTTAACCATGTTCATCTCTACATGAAGTGGACCAATACGCAGCACAACCCAATCGAATTCCTTAGCACAACCAACACTTTCCTCATCCTTATGGAAGGCCTTTAAATGATCTTTCCATTCTTTACCATAGAAGGTAACAGCACCAGCCTCGGAGGCTTCTTTCTGGACACAGGCAAGACAGATGACTGTCTCTTCTATAATGCTCACAGCAATCAAGAAAGGAAGACCATCCATGGTTACAGTAATCCACTCTCGCGAACCAGCACCACTGAAACCATAACGTGTTACACGTGCTGTGCAACCAACACGACGAAGCACTTCAGTGACGGCCTTCTGAGAGTTTGGATTTACAAACACTGGATCAGAAACAGAAATTTTAACAGCATTAGGTGCATGGTTGGAGGGGACGTGGCTCCATTCAGCAACAAATTCTTCGTGAACTGTCTTAACCTCCTGGCGCAAACTGGAATCCTCAACATTCATGACTACTTCATTCTCCTTGAACCTGTAGTGGTACTTTTTTACCGGCTCCACAAGTGCTGTGCCCAGGATGTCTTCACCAGACAGCTTTCTCTCTGCTGCTTTCAAATCAACTCTGCATTCTTTGTTGATGCATTTTCGTTTCGTCTTTGGCATTACAGTTGCACAATTGGGACATACCCGGTTGTTTTCTTGCAGGTTAATTTCCTTGACTTTCAAATCAACATCATCTTTCAACAACCCACTCTCAACCATTTGTTCAGAAACAACTTCCTTGAGACAGTCTTGAATCAACAGCTTATTCTGAAAATAAAAACAAAAATAAAAATGTTTTGTTCTTCAAAGGATGCAGAGATTTGAGGACACCTTTGTACATTTTAATCCAATACCTCACCCAGGAAGAGGGGGCATTACATTGGAATGTAGAGGTCTAATTATGTCAAGGTTTGATTTATTTGTTTGTTAGCTTTTTGAGGGAGGGGGGAGGGTGGAATTTCAAACCAATTTAATTTCTATTTTCTTTTGCCTCAGAGTCATTACCATGATATGAGACAAAAGAGAACAGAAGATAATATACTAAAACATGTAAAATAATACAATGTTTACAATCAAGCAGTTGGGATTATTATATAAATGCAAATCTTTAAATCTCTAAGGAACAGCAGGGTAGCAAGTTAAATAATAATAATAATAATAATAATAATAATAATAATAATAATAATAATAATAATAACAGTTATGACCATTATATTAGCTGTTGTTAGTTGCAGGTTTCCAAAGTCCCAGTAAGAGAGGTTTAGCTGCGGTACTAGTTGTCGTTTTCAGATAAGCAAAATACTAGCAACAGTACCTCTCTTCTCAGCAACTCCTGCATCTTATCTGTGAACTGGATTCCCTTCCTGAGTTGGTTGTGCAAACTGTCATCATCCTTGGCTTTGTGTAGACCATCTTGCCAGCATCTACGTATGTGAGATGACAACTACAATTAACAAAAGCATCCAAACTGACTTGTATCAGCACTTATGTGTAAAACATAATGTACTGTTTCCATTAATTACAGACGCATTAGAATGTATTTCCATCTACTAAATTGGGAGCATACACTTAAACAAAGTACTAGATTGGTTAACAAATGTACATGGATCTGGAAGTGTATCAGAGAAACCAAACAAGCTTTTCATGCTCTTCTCAAGTCTGACCACGTTTGTTTAAGCATTGAAATCAACAGTTTATTGAGACACAACCAAGTAAATGATTTTTCCAAGAGAAGAAATTAAAAGTAGATGTGTGCTTTTCAAGACATCCTGGATGCAATTAATCCCAACTACCAATGATGATAAGCTTGCACAATAATAATTGGACAATTTAATATTTCTTACATCTACATTATTATTACCTTGGAGCAAGATCTCCTCTTGTTTGCAAGGAACCTCCACTGTCAACCTCAGCCTGGCAAACACTTGTAACCACACTCACCCTTGCCTTTTGCCCAACTTTCACTTTCCATTTCCGTTGCACGATCTGGTCATTATCGATGGCAACCATACAGTCTCCAGAAGGAAATTCCTTAGCTTCCGAGGTGAGATCTCTTGTCCAAACTTTCAAGGTTGAGTATGATCCACCAGGGAGAACCTTGCCGAACATGTTTATCGTCAGCTTTGAGTTACTAATGGCAAGAAGACTGATATTGATCATGAAGCTAGATGGGCCAACAAAGTTCACACCTTGCAGATTGTAGAGATGTTCAAGAGCTAAACAACGGTGAAAGTGATTCTTCTCAGGGGAAGCAAGGCCATTCACAACAGCTTTCACAATTAGATTTCTTCTCGAAAACCAGTCCACTGCCCTAAAATTCTGCAAGGTACCTAGATCCTTGTAGGTTTGGGCAAAAGACTGGCAGTCCACCTGTATCTTTTGCTTCTGAAGCCGGACAACCTCATGCACAACTTTTGCCTGCAGATCTTCTGGCATTTCACAAAGAGAGTCTGATAAATTACTTTCTCTCAGGACATGGAGGTCCTCTACATGGTTTAACAGCTTCACCAATTGCTGTCTGGGAATAGACGAGCACAGTTCCACCAAGATTGCATGCTGGTCTTGCTCTGGTATCCTTCCAATGCATTCCCATAAACAATCCATTGAAAAGCTGTAGATTCGAGGAGAACTTACATGTAATTGAGCTTCATCCTCTGAAGCTGAGTCAGTGCCACTTTCATATTCATGTCCCTTCAACGAGTCACCTTCACTCATCCTTGCTTTTTTGGCTTTTGATGGCCTCCCTCGTCGTGTTTGCAGGTGTAACTCACAAACAGCACAACTTTCACCATGAGGATACCATGTTTTTGCGACGGTAGCAGTTTTTATTTTACCTTCAAGGTACTCATTCTTGCCACAACTAAGACGGCATTTCACGCAAACAAAACTTGGATGGACATTTGGTGAATCCACCAAAACAGACACTTGCCATATTCTATTTACTTCAGTGGTCAACTTAGATGCTGCAACTTTTCGCTTGTGATCCTTAATTTTTTGCCCGCAAATTCGGCAAAGAGCCTCAAGTCTCGCACGGTGCACTTCCATGCCAAGATAAACAGCCTAAAGAAAACAACATATTACATAAAAAGTCCATTCTCGTCAGCAAGAAAGCGAAAACTGTTCAAAACAACACAGTTCAATCAAGTTACTCTCAAGTGTCATGTTACAGTGGTTTTGGGTAAAAACAGTGCCTTGAACCGAAAATCTAGCTTGTCTACCAGGCTGGCACTTGGCATGGTGAAATTTTATCGACATAAGAAACGGCAAAAAATACTGCGAGCTTCACAAAAAATGCGTGAATCGAGTAAAAAACGAAAATTGTTCACCTACCTTGAAATCGCGACACAAAATGGCGCTACATCGTAGCGTTTCTTCCTCGAAAATTTGCAAAAACACTGCCTCAAATCTTCTGAATTCGCATCCAAAATGGCCACTGAAGACTCCTCGCAATGTTTCGTAACCAAAAGTCCCGGATGGACGCTCATGCGTTTCTACAGACAAAGGATTTCATTGTTGCCCGGGATATTCGAAAAAATGGCCGCCATTTTAATGGTGAACAATAGATTCGTGACGTCATCAATGTCCTTAAATATAGGGATAATCCGGACTGTTTACTGCAGCGGAAAAACTCTAAACCACATCATGCCGATAAGCTCTGAAATGCTTGACTTTGGGAGATAAGTGTTTGCACCAACAACTTCCGTTTGCTTTCACAATGAAAAATATTTTTTTTAAAAGAAGCTTGGTTTATCTTTATTTTGTTGCTTTGTTTTGTTTGTTTGTTTGTTTGATGGTTGGTTTTTATTGTTTTTTACTTCTTTACTGAGCAAAATATAAAGCCGCTCAAGTAATTGTTTTGATATGTGTACAGACATCAGCGTACATAAAACGTGCACATGCAGACACCTACAAACTATAGAGATCAGTATTTCTGTGACACATTCTGATTCAAACTCCCTTGTCTCTTACAACTACGAACACAAAATGTACATTTTACGTTTGGCATCACGGCTTGATTATGCCTCAGATCCAAAAAAATCTGTAATATCTTTGCAACGATGGATACTGGATGATTTTGATGCAGTTTTACAAGGTGCAGGAATTTGAAACTCGAGCCTTGAGGTGGTCTGAAGAGAACTAGAACAGTCTTACAAAGCGTGCCTCCGGGCTACTTTAGGAATTAGTGCCCTTGTAACGAGGTCGCAAGACACACGGGACGAAGTCGCGTAAACTGTGCTATTAAGGGACTTGAGAAAGTCTACTATAGTGCCTTTTTCTTTTATGAGGTAATGAAGACGAAAGCATTGTTTACAAATAACGTTAAGTTATGTTCACACTGGCTTAAATTAAAGTGCAGCATATAAAGCCTGTCAGAGCAAAACAATTTAAACATGTAAGACCATGTAACACAATGCGGGAAGAAGTTGTTACATCGGACCGAATGTACTCGTACGTTCGGCAAGTCACATGTTACAAAGTGAGAAAGTTTTACATCTTTTGTCTACAGACCAAGTGAAATTGTTCTTCAAGGTTTGCTGCGAGGGAAGACGCGAAATGCCAATACTCTCGCGTGAGCCCCGCGCGTGCGACGCTTGGACGTGCAAATTAGCAGAGTTATTAGCAGAGAATCACACGAACTTTTTGTTTCATAACGTATTTACTTCCCGTTTAAAATCGAAATTTTTTCTCATCCTAATTTTTATATTTCACGAGTCCTTTAATAAAATAGCATGAAACCGAGTGAAACAACATATTGACCGCAACGACCATATGCAACAAGAGAAAACGCCATTTTAGAGTGGAAAATTGCATACATCATTTCGTTATCGAAATGCCAAAAGAATTTAAAAATCGTAAACGTGGGTAGAACAGTTTGATCCAGGTAAGTGAAAGTCGAGTTTGTCGAGACCTTAACTGTCTTGGAACTAAGCTTTCGAACTACCTCTCACCGACACGTTGTTGAAAACGGAGAGAAAATCCTTCCTTTTATCCCCACCCCCACCCCACCTAGTCAGTGTGCTCATAACGCAGATTCTCATTGGAAGAGCTGAGCCTTAATAGGACAGGGAAAAATTGGAAACTCGAACCCCAATTGGTTAGCTTACACACTGCCGAACAGCATGAAAAACGCACGTAGCCAGAGTAATACAATAGCTTACATTCCTACCACAGCGCTAAAAATACACATCTTAAAAACACAAAGAGACGAGCCGCGTTCACGATGAAGTCGTTTCTTGTTCTCACTCTCCTTCTTTTCATCTCGGCCGGTAAGTTAACTTGCATAGCTAACATCTTTTATCAAAAGCAGAAAGGGACAACCTGCTTTCTTCGTAAATGTGAGAATTTAATTTACCTTTGAACTCAACCTTCGACAGTTTAGATTTGGAGTTCATCACACGTGAAACTGCGATGCAATGAGTTGGATTCTTTACAAATAAGGTTACTTCGAAAATTCGTGTGCATGACTCGGAACAGTCAAATTCCATCGTGTTGACGATTATTTTGGTTTTCCTTGATGTAGTTACGACATAAATCAGGCTCACAATTACGTCACTTTTATTTTTACGAAACACGAAGAGAGGTGTTCATCAAAAGCCAACAAGTTCATTATCTTGAAAGCCTATGTTGTTAATTACGTGTGATTTTAGTTTAAATTGCATTTGACTTGTAACAAAAACCATTCGTTGCTAGAAAAACCTTTGTAGCAAGAACATAAAGAGAAAGGGTCGAAAGAAAAAGGAACAATGTGCCATGCAATCTATCTACAATGAAGTTTGCCTGTGCAACTTTCATTCCGGCCGTCAGGAACCGATAGCAGTGCGAGTTTCATATTAGCTCATATTGTATAAAAACTAAAGGCTGTCTTAAAGAAATGGCTATTACGCCGTTACATCGACACCGCGGGAATGAGGTTTCTGAAGGGGAATGAGATTCTCGATCCTCGTACAGTTACCCACGGGGTGGGCTCTCACCGCCATTACTCGTTCCATTTAATGAATACAGAGAATGTTTTCCTTTACAAAAAAAAATCCGGAGATTTCGGTTGGACTGTAAATGGCAAGGTTATTTTAGTTTGCCCGACCGGAAAATTTCCAATGTAAACGGTGAATTGCACAAGTGGTACATTTTAATCTCGAATGGAATTTCCCATTCGGGAGATTTTGCTTACCATTTTCACAAACCGTGGACCGACCGGTTTCCCCTGTAAATGGTAAACAACCAAACCCATTAGGGGGAACTTAAATGAACTCGTGATAGTATGAAAGCCGTATTGGCAAAATAAAGAGGTAACTGAAGGCGTAACGTGGGAACTGGGAGTTGCTTACATATGACTGGAATGTTAATGAAAATGGGGTTTGAGGCGCTGAGGCTGGGACTTTTAAGCAGTTTTTTTAAAACAAAACTGCTTCTGGAAATAGGAATTTGGCAAAGTTAGGTTTGCGAAATGGGATTTTGAATAAAAACGTTCTACGAGAAATAACATTTTTCCCCTCCCCCGCTCAAGATTTGACCGCTAATCTGTTCTCAGTACTCAGTAATATGTCACATGTTGTAACCACTCAAAGCCTGATTCACCCCACGGTTCACCACAGCTTAATCAGTAGAGACTGAATTTTTGCACGTTTCATAATACAGTGGAAAAACCTAAACTAGATCAAGCTGATAAAATCTGAAACGCATGACTTGAGGGGCTTAAAGGGCTTAACGGTTTAACTTGGAACATGTTATCTTGCATTACTGACTTCGCTTGTTCAAGAAGGAAAGCTTACTACCAAGATAAAAAAATATACGCCAAAATTGAAGGACAACGAAAGTTTTTATTACTATGTTAATATGAATCGGCCAGAGAAGTTTGTATCAAGCATAATTAATGAGTTGACCTATTTGCTCAACTCACATGCCCACATACTATATTGTCACAGTAGAGCAACAAACCTATTGACAAGATTTTTAACTGGTTCTTATATGATACGGCTTCCTTGTTAACTCAGCTACATTATCCTAATACGGGGCATCTGTGCGTTTCAATTTGAGCTCAAGGAAGTCTTTCTCGTTTTTTTTTTTTTTTTCAATTTTCTTCTTTCAGTTCTACCAGTAAGACAACTTGCATAGAAAACATGTCAATCCTCTCTCTTGGCAAAAGTGAGTTTTCAATTCCTCTTTTTCATCGTTCGGTGTCAGACCGACGGTAAAAGAGGAATGACTTTGTGAAATATCACGGGGCGTAACGTGTGCAATGATGGAATGATCCATGTCACACACAACTCTTGCGCACCATTTTCTTCCGTGGTATATAGAAGGGCTAAGCCCAGCCCACGTATTGGGCCAAACTGACAAGCTTTTTAATACTTGTATTTTTATTGTCTGACGAGTCCCGCTTTAAAGAGTTTATTTCGGTTTGCGTGCAGTGACTTTTTGGGAATAAATCCAGCATATAGGGGCGTCATTAGAAACTTCATACCACATACTATTCCACAAAGTCATTCCGTCTTTTACTGCTTATTTCGTATGAATTTAACATGGCCTGCAACCCGGTGAGTGATCGTTAATAAGAAAAAGGAGCAACCGCCAACGGGAGTTACTCCATTTCCATCTTTATCAGTGCGGTTCAGGTTTCACAAACCTTGCTCCAACACTGAATTTTTCAATTTCATACGAAAACGCGCTGGAAAATGACGGGAAGAGTGAAGTTGCTGCAACAGACCAATCGGCAATACTGGAAAGAGTCCATTTCGGACTCACCTGAAAAAAGACGAATTGAACTGTGTTAGACGTTTGGCACCATTGAAACTGCATGCACTGAAAATTCAGGCATCTCATATTTTTCGTATCTAGTAACTTTAATAGTTTTCAGTATCTTCAAAGCGCAAAATAAAACTCCTGCCAAAATTTCATGCTATTCCGTATACGTAAGAAGGATGATTAAGCCTTTTACCCCAACCAATCATACAGGATATGACAAAGAATGGAAATGATCACTTAACAAGTTCTTTCAACTTCGTGTTTGATATTAAAGGTTTATCCAGCACAAATGGATATGGTCTATTGGCCTCTTTTGTGCCTATGGATTTTGATTATCCTATTCGGTCGAAAACAGAGAATAGACTTATCCATTTGGCTTTGAGATGGGGTGTGAAAAATTGCCCATTTGGTTAAAGTGGAGTTAAGTTTTTGAGATCTGGGCCTTACAACCCCACACGAACCTCTGAAACCTACGCACCTGGTTGAGCGCTTGTCTGCAGCTGGCTTACACCACACCCGAGGCGGAGTACTCCCCATGTAAGCTTTGTAGGGATGCCCATAGGGTTTGGTTTTTAGGTCGTTGTAGTCTTGGTCTTAGATTTTGATCATTTTGGTTTGATTTTATCTATACTTTGCCTAATAAATTAAAATACGGACTTGATGTTTGCCGTTTTGTCTATTTTGAGAAAAATTTTAAGGTCTGAAATCTTAAGAGTGTGTCTCCCTAAGGAACGACCAATGATTTTGGAAAAAAAATGAAATTTTCTTATATTCTGTGATTTAAACTGAGCCTATATTGTAGTAGTCACAGAAATGTATTTCTTTTGACCCAAAAGGAACATTTAATTTTTTTACGATTGATCAAAGTTCTTACTGGTCGCGGCTGGTTTCTTGGGCCTCAAAACTGAAGAAATCACGCACATTGCAGTTACTATAAAAAAATAGCAATTCATTGAAGAGGCCCAATTCTCCATTTAATCTACAGATACACCTTTCTAGTTTGCCTTGCCATATCACAATTATAAATCACTTTGTCATTTTATTAAATGGCAATAATATGTTTCTACAAACACATAATCGGGCTCCAATCGAAACACGAAAACAGCCCAACTTTGAGGGCACATTAAAAAAAGTGGCACCTGATTGGAACTTCCTTCCTACACAAAAGGAAACTAGAAATAACAAAAAATTCGAAACAAGAATAAAATTTGTATACACTCTAGATTTTTAAAATTGATAATCGTTTGAACTTTAAGAAATATCGAAAACATGTCAATAAACAAACACTTGCCTTCCCAACTCTGGATAAATTGCAATTTTTCCAAACCTGGATTTTCCATGAAATCCAGCAAATTTCCAAGTTAAAAACAAGTTAAATCAGGCCTGGATTTTTGGGTTTTTTTCCTGTGTATCCGAGTACTCGGGTCAGTTTATCATCTCTGATGGCTTTCTTGTTTTCAAGCGTGGAGTTTTGACAGCATGAATCGCCCCTGAATCCTGTAAAGCATCGATTGCGTGTAGTTTTCCACCAGCGACAAGTTTCTACCGCCGTCTTTACCCGCTTTGTAATGGCCGCATTCATTTTGTGACGAACAGACGCGTGACGGCTTCGTAACTTCCGAACTTTCTCTTCTTTGCTAGCCAGTACACGACTAGCCATGATGCGCGTGTAAGCTACTCCTTTGAATAACGTAGATATATCATTGAGATTTTCATCATATCCCAACCGAATATAGGAGGATAAAAACTGAGGAATGAACGTTCAAATGTACCGCAGACAGTACTGTTGTGTTCCTGAGAACATTTACGTTTTCGTCCCCAGTCTTCCTGATCCTGTGCACGGTTATATAAACTGCCCCGTGGACTGGACTGTCATCTTGACGCAGTTGGGAACGCCAATAACCTACCGGTAAACTGGGGGTCCCTCCTCGAGCCGCGAAGATTATAAATAAGGATAAGGCAAGAAACTTTTCCTTCCCCCCAGGTGTATAAATTAGTACCGGTGTAAAAGTACTGGAGATAACCCTGTGATGGACTAGCATCCCAGCAGGGTATTAATAGTTATACTCCCGGTTGCTTTTTGCCACAGAAATCGGAGTTAAGCACCGCCCATCACACGTAACAGGACTTTACTTTAAGTGTTCGTAGAGGGAGGCATCACACTCGCATTCACTGATAACCTTTGCACCAGACTTGCTTTTTTCCCTTTTGACTTGAAACTGATGTCGAGATGGGAAAGAATGTTTTTTAGCATTGGAATATTAAAAGTTGAAAGCTTATTGCGCTGATGCAATTCACATAGATCATAAATGTCGTAGGTGATCGGATGCCTCAGCCCAACCTCATCAGTTATCTTCGCCATTAAGCCCTGACGCTCGGCATCGTCCACAAGACATTCAACGTCTTCCTCCTGTTCTACTGATAATCCAACAATTCCTCTTTCCTTGCGCCTGGACGCTGGAAGCCTGGAGAAGAAGCTTTGTATTTGGGATTTTGTTAACCACTCTTTGGAGTTAAAAAGTCGTTCATTCGATGGGTTTCGTGCATTTCTCATATCCTTTTCAACTTGAGCAGGATCTGCTTTACGACCTGTTCGTTCTCCAATCTCACATTTGGCCGTCAGATATTCTTTCACTCGGGGAGAAAATCGAGTAGAACCTGAGTGGGTCTTACTGATTGCCCATCCCATTTGGAGGGGTTGCGCCTTTGCTGACTCAGCAGAGGAAGCCGTCAAAGTTGCAGTGGATTGTTTAAGGGCTACATTCACTGACGCAAATTTCGCTGCCCATTCTTTTCTGATTTTGTCGTATAAGCTTTCACTCTTCTCCCGTTGTGCAGGATTTGTGGTGTGCTCGCCTACATCAAGGTGCAATTCAAGATCGGAAAATAAATCAAAAAGCCTGCGAACATCCTGGAAATAAACACTCGAAAAGAGTGGGGCTTCCTTCTGGAGCTGGCTCCCTTTTTGAGGAGAAAACCTTTTTCTTTGGATTCAGTTCTCTTTCCTTAGTTGGCTCAAAAAATGATTTTGTGGGGTCTTCTGTTTGAATGTCGGTTGCCACTTGGTGTTCGACATAGACCGTGTCATAAGGCAAAAGCATTCCCCGAACAATTGTAACAGGCTTTTCTTGCTCGGATTCCCGACGGCTCAAAGTTGAAATTGTGAAAACTGCTAAAATTCTCAATCTTTTTTAATTGAAGGCTTTTCTTTGATTCATCCACCATACTAACTGCAGCAGTTGCCCCCCTAACAGGATGCTTCTGAAGAGCTTCCCACATATCGGACGCCGTCAGAATATCATGAACTCTTGAACAATGGGTTCGAACAGAAGACTTCAGAGGGCAAAGAATCCTGTCACACACATCTTTTCCACTCTGGGGCTCAGAGAATTCATAGGACTCCACTGCGATTCCATCTCGTTGTCCAATGTCTCCAACTGCGGCAAACAAGAAGTTACTGTGATAGCAGACCGCCTCATCAGATCTTAAATGAACACTTTCAAGGCCGGGGTTCTAGGTTTTCAAATGTTGTAGCAGATGTTCAATTATTGATGCCACTGCGTACCAATCGTGGGTACACTGATCAAATAAATGAGCGAAGGACGTAACTTGATGTTTTCCAGTTGAAGCATCACGGGATATAACACTGCTAATGTGCCAGCTAAGGCCTCTTTTACCAAACCAATCGCTCTGTTTTTCGCGATATCGCATTTGAAGAAACTTCATGGCCCAATCCATGATAATTAAATTTGAGCTACAGCTTAAATTTTCAACCACGTCCTGCTTTGCGCGGTCTTGGTTTGTCGATCTCTTCTTCACAAAACTTTAGATACTGGTTTAACATAGTTGAACGAGTCACTGTGCGAATTATGTTCGGCACTGTCACCTGTTCACCATTATCCAATTTCAATTTTCGAGTTCCAAACGAAACTGGCATCTTGACAAAAATACGGTCTGTTAACAAAATCTATAAAATGATCAACAAGCCTTGTGTCAAGTCGAACACGATGAGTTTGCGACTTCTCAACGGCTAAACCTGGCCCGTATTCACGAGCATGAGCTCTTGCCCTCTTTATTTGCCAAATCGTTATGCTTTCGTAAGGTTCGTGCATCTTTTGTAATTTTTCCATAGGGTAACGGTAAGCATAAAGACTGAGGATTTGGGTCTTCAAGTTTGCATTTGAGCGTTTTTGTATGCTTGCATAAGAGCCAACAGGTCACCAGAATCACGCTCAGTTTCTTGATCTGATAGTTGAGCACAAGACCTCAAAAGTTCCTCTCCAGTGTTTGGAGCTATCATTTCACATATAACACTGCATCCCTCCGCGGTTTTGTCTGTGCATATTTCTTTTTCCTTGTCTGTTGCTTTGTCCCACGCTCAACGGACGTCAACGTCAACGCTCAACGTCAACGGACTTACTTTGCCAACCTTTGTTTTTCTGATAAACTGGCCATTGCTTCGTTCTAGGTAGCTATCAAAGATTCTGCTTCTTCCCTGTCCCCTTCGCCCTCTTGGGAATCGTCAGTGTCCTCTCCAGACCACTGTCCGGAAGTCCAATCCACATGTTTGGCAACTTCAGATTTTACTGTTCGAGGGGCCACGGGAATACATTCCAGTTTAGCTTCCAAACTCATTGCCGCCATTTGTTTAGTAAGTCTACATAATAAAAAATGAAAAAAAAAAAAGAAAAAAAGAAAAGAAAACGCCTTTGAATGAGCGTTTGTATAAATATTTTATTAAAAACAACACATTTGGATTACACATAACATCGAAATGCTAAAAAAAGGTTAAAAGATATTTTTAAGGCGTTTCTTTTCTCCTTCAGCTTATTACAATGTTGTGAATTCAAATCAGTGTACAGTATACTTGTATTTAACTTCAATTTCCGTTCAAATTGTTCGCCATATTCTGCATCTTTATAAGCTGACTTGTTAGTACCTACAAGTACATCCATGGTGGTTTATATTTTTGGTCTGACGTATAAATTTTTCTTACTATTATTAAGGTTACCAAGATTTGTCTGCCCTGTACTCTGGCAGTCTTTTCTCATTTATTGTTAATTAGCCACACGTACATTTAATACAAACGTAAAGAAGTAAGTTTGCTCTTTTGCTTGTTTGTTATTTTTTAACTTTATTTGAATGTTTTGTGAAATAAAAAATATTATGGACATCTGGAGAAGGAGGTCTTTATTTCAATAGCAAGAGAAAGTATGATGAACGCTTCTCTATTTCAAACCTTGTGTCCTCCTGATTGTTGCCAGTTTCGCCAGTCTTAGTGCTTTCCTTCTCCAACCAACCAACATTTTCATCGAACTTCTGTTTGTGTTTCTTGACGCACGAGGTACAAATTGCTGTACAACAGACGAAGACATCACAAAAATGTTGCCAATTTGCAGCTTGGTGGCATTACAGTGCAGGGTTCCCCTTTATTGTAGGGGTTTGAAAGTCAGTGAAACGTTTATAAGAAAACGGGAGAATTCCTGGACGATTCATAACAACACTGATTTTCACCGGTTCAAATATTCACTGGACGGTTACTTCAAATACTCCAGCAATCAATCTTCATTGACGCGGGCAGGGGGGGGGGGGGGGGGCTCAGGAATCGTAAGAAAAAACAATTGTAAAAGTTTGTCAGGTAATATTTTCTTGATATTGCACAGGTTAAGTGGATCGTTTTAATCATTTATATCTAGCAATAGCTGAAATGGGCGCTCCTTGTTCCGGGTTTTGCTGATGCTCAGCTGAAATATGCGCTTTGCAAACACTTGTTCATTTCATCAGTTTGTTTACACAATGAAACCTCTCGCGCATGTATTTACGTCTCTCATCTCAAAATTTCGGACAACCTGTCTCGCAAACTTAGAATTCAAAGCGCCTATGACTGTGAATAAAGTTGTACTAAAGAATTCTTCCAGATTATTGAAGAACGTCATCAACAACGGGCCATTTTGTAAGCCAATTCAAGAAGTATTTTAATTTTATATCGTTCTAGGTTTCATAATTAAATTAAGAGCTTCATAACAAAGTGACCGTAGAACCAAAACGTTTTCCAAAAATTGGTATTTTTGTTTTATTTATTAATAATTTCGGCAGTTTTGTGGCTATAACCACGCACAACAAAATAAAACGGAATTGAAATTCCTGGATACCAACGATCAAGAAACACAACAGGAGACTGGTACATCAGCGAAACGCCGAGGGAACAACTTCAAATCGGACCTCTCGGGAAACAACTTGACAGCGGAACAACGAGGATCGAAACGCATCAATCACAGCCGACCATCGTGATTCATATGGTGACGTGCAACCAGTCGACCTCATCGCCTGATGAAGACTAGCAGTAAGCAGTTGAAACGTCGCGATCTACAACTCAAGTGACCACATCGTGAGACAAACGATATACACTTTATTATTTAACAAAATAAAAGTGTACAAACCACTCACCTGACCCAACAGGAATTGTTGTTCCAAAAATCGATTGTATATTCTTGGACATCTGCATATTTACTACATTTCTGTTTCTTACCTTTTTCCTTGATCCAGAATGAAGGGGATACTGGCACGTCCTTAAAGGACGCCAGTTACGGCCCAGATTATACCTGTGTTTAGGGCAAACAAACATTTCTTCCTGCCTGTGTAAAGGCACGTCAATTAATCCCGCTCTGGCGAGTATTAGCTCGCATTCCGGAATTCCAGTTAAGCTTTGAAAGGTGGTACGCTTGCAAGTGGCCTGTTATGTCTTCTTGGCATTCTCGTAATCTACACACCATACGGGTTGAGCCCCGAAAGTCACCGCAGCTGGATTTGGCCAGTTCGGAAAAAGAACACTTCCCTTTCATTGTCCGTATCACGGCACTTTTTAATTTGCGGCTTCATATTAGTGCAGGGGACTGGAAACGAATATTTCAAAGTTCATTTCAGCGAAATCGCCTGCTGTACTTTCTCCATATTTTCACACCGTTTGCTTAAGAAATGTCTTTGTAGCCCCAAGGTTGACTCTGCATTATCTCCAAGGGCAATCTGCACCATCAAACCCGCTTTAAAACCGACAGGAGCCGGCAGAGAGCACCAAAGTTCCGATGTCACGAACGCGTCACGCTCGCTACGAATGAAAACGACCATTACAAACCAGGTAAAGACGGCGGTAGAAACTTGTCGCTGGCAGAAAACTACACGTAATCGATGCTTTACAGGATTCAGGGACGATTTATGCTGTCAAAACTCCACACTTGAAAACAAGAAAGCCATCAGAGATGACAAGCTGACCCGAGTACTCGGGGAAGGCAAGTGTTTGTTTATTGACATGTTTTCGAGATTTCTTAAAATTCAAACGGTTATCAATTTTAAAAATCTAAAGTGCATACAAATTTTACTCTTATTTCGAATGTTCTGTCATTTCTAGTTTACTTTTATTTAGGGTGAAAGCTCCAAACAGGTGCCACATTTTTTTAATGTGCCCTCAAAGTTGGGCTGGTTTCGTGTTTCGATTGGAGCCCGATTATGTGTTTGGAGAAACATATCATTGCCGTTAAAATAACAAAGTGATTTTTATAATTGTGATATGGCTAGGCAAACTAGAAAGGTGTATCTGTAGATTAAATGGAGAATTGGGCCTCTTCAGCGAATTGCTATTTTTTTATAGTAACTGCAATGTGCGTGATTTCTTCAGTTTTGAGGCCCAAGAAACCAGCTGCGACCAGTAAGAAATTTGATAAATCGTAAAAAAATGAAATGATCCTTTTAGGTCAAAAGAAATGCATTTATGTGACTACTAGGATAAAGGCTTTTAAATCACAGAATCTAAGAAAATTTCATTTTTTGATCCAAAATCACTGGTCGTTCCTTGGGGAGACACACTCTTAAGTCTGAAATTGGGTAACAAAAATCACATAGTTTGGTCTGAAAAGGCAGAAGGGCTTAAAGAAGCGAACCGCGCAACACCATCCGACATTGGCAGCTCCGTCATACTCTTTGTTTCATTAAGCCTGCGAGTAGACTTAAGAGGGGATGTCCACTAACATCGAGCGAGTGGTGGCACATGATGAAAAACAAAATTCCCTCATAAATTTTCCACGGATGCCCTATGGTAATCAAAGAAACGTGGTGGAATTTTTTTCTTGAATTTTTTTTTAAGCCCGAAAAAACAATTTATAGTCAAAGCCGGTCAGGCGTTCTCGTCGTAAACGGACTAATGAATTTGTTAATGGAATATTGATTCCGTTCGTTGATTGAATAATCCATTCGTGAAATGAATAATCCAATATTGAAGTTGAGCCTCGATTCAATAATCGAATGTTGATTGGATTACTGAACAAAAGCTATACCATATATGGAAGGGAGTGCGACCGGCAAACATGGCGGACTTGAATAAAGAGCAGGTAAGTTATTTTAGTATTCTAATTTTTCCATAAACACGCCATTAACGAATGTTGTTTCTTTTTCTACCGGCATACGATTAAAGGACCAATATCCGGTTACTGCGCATGCTTCAAACTTTGATTTCCTGATAGGATGTCGCGAATTCAAAAGATGCGAGAAGTGATATAGAACCTTCAAAAATCCGTTTGCATCGTGCTCAGTTTAGTTCAATATTACCCTAAAGCTTCTCCCAGTTATAGATTAATGATATCTAGTTTTCGTTAAGTTCCAATTTGTGTGAGATCGGGATTTTTTGGCGTTGTTTTCAATGCCGTCGGACGGAGGACCGAGAGGAGGGAAGCGCTATGGCGCCGGTTGAAGGCTTCTTTCTTCCGCCAGCCTCCGTAAAAGCTCAGAAAATCGTGAAAGGAATAAGAAGAAATGGAACCAGCAGCATACCAGAATATATATAAAGAAAGCAATCCATGGGACATGGAAACGACTGAAGGGATCAGTGGTGTCTGTATTCGACCGACACAGCCATAAACCAGTCCGGATTATCCCAATATTTTAGGACATTGATGACGTCACGAGTCTATTGTTCTCCATTCAAATGGCGGCCATTTTTCGAATATCCCGGGCAACAGTGAAATCCTTTGTCTGTAGTCACGCATGAGCATCCATCCGGGACTTTTGGTCACGAAACATTGCGAGGAGTCTTCAGTGGCCATTTTGGATGGGAATTGAGAAGGTCTGAGGCAGTGTTTTTGCGAATTCTCGTGGAAGAAACGTTACGATGTAGGGCCATTTTGTGTCGCGATTTCAAGGTAGGTGAATAATTTTCGTTTTTTTACTTGATTCACGTATTTTCTGTGAAGCTCGCAGTATTTTTTTGCCGTTTCTTATGTCGATAAAATTTCACCATGCCAAGTGCCAGCATGGTAGACAAGCCAGATTTTCGGTAGACTTTTCCAGAAGTCAAGGCACTGTTTTTATCCAAATCCGCTGTTCCATGACACTCGAGAGTAACTTGATTGAACTGTGTTGCTTTGACCAGTTTTTGCTTTCTTACTGATGAGAATGGGCTTTTTATATAATATGTTGTTTTCTTTAGCACTAAAGTGTAATTATTCTGCCATTTATTATGCTGAAAACTATGCACACATAAATTACTCATGAAAGCAGTTGTGGTTAATACTGATTAAATCTGCCATTTGCTTCAGATCCTGCATTCAGCCAAGAGGCAATTTCAAGGATAAAAATACTGTACTATTTGTTTCCTCAGAATATTCATCTTTTAATAACCAAAATTACAATCAAGAGAGGGTGATTGTCATATTAGTGTACTCTGAATTCTTTATCTCAGAACTGTAACAACAAATGTAGAAAAAAATATACTACAAGTAGTCCCTAATTTCTTTTGGGGATTGTCAAATGGGTAACCATGCGAATGAGCAAGAAAAATAGATCCCACGCATGATTGTTGCGCTTACTCGTGTGTTTCACTCATCCAACTATCCATGAGAGATATAAGGGGCTTATTGTGATAACAAAGAAAAGCAAAGACGTTAATCACTTGTATTCACAATTCAAAACTTCTGGGTGGCTTATTTCTGGCTTGGGAACCTAACATTTCACTGCCTCTGAGCTTTGTATACTTGGCATTTTTCTTAGGAACCAGCCCTGAAAATGTAAGTTTTCAGGCCAATTTATAGTAGGCTTGCTATATTTTTGTGTCATTTCTGCTTTTGATGTTTCTTTTGGGACTCTAGAGAATCCCCCTCAAGACCGCCTCATGTTTCTTTGAATCTGTCATACGGATGACGGGTAAAATCTGTGAACTGCTGGAATAACAAAACTTGACTCTTTTTTGGTGCTTGTATTTAAATGGCTATTACAATTGAAGTGCTACGCATCAGTTAATTTCAGCAGTGCCCATTCCCCCCCCCCCCCCTCCCCGGGCACTAGTCAGGCATTTTATTACATTCGAATCCCGGGGATCGAGTATTAGCCAAACCCAGAGTGTACCCTGGGGCACCTGACCTTCTTGTGTTTTCAACCTAACTTGCTGGTGATTAGATAGGTATAGTTTTCCTTCTTTTTAATGTACCCTGCTGCATTTGAACATTTTTTTGGTATACACCATGCCTTTGAGTTGGCTTGGGAGGACATGGACCCTGCTGAAATTGACTGATGCATATTGTTACCATCATTAACATCAACAAGACATTGAATTCTTTTTTTTTAATTTTATACAGACAAACTTGCTAAAAAATAAAACTAATTTGGGTCAAGTAAAATATTTATTTGTTCGAGTGTTTTTAGTATTGGGGTGGATTATTAGATGCAGTCTTAAACCTCATTTGCCCCTCTATACATGTTTCCGTCCAGTACCACTGGTATTAGCTTGTCTGCTAACAATTTTCTTACTGGCTCTGGCATATTCCTGTCGCCAGAAACTCAGTGTTGAGCTCATGTTGAGTCGTTTGCGAGATCTTGGCTTACCAACTATTGTAGAAACTCACTGGAGAGAAAATACTGTACATGGTGGATAAAAGGTTGTAAATACTGTACAGGGTGGAAAAAATAAAGAAAGTAGATTTTTAAGACTGCATTCGTTTTGCATGCTTTAATTAAATTTCAAGGAAAACCTTGACAAAACCTCTTAACCTCTTGGTACATTTTTCTTATTCATTCTTATACATTTTTTAAAATACAACACAAATAACCCACTCTCCAGTTGATTGAATTTGATGTCAAATTAATCTGAAACTACTGTACATGCACACCAAAAGATCTATTAAAATCAACCAAGAATAAAACTGATGAAGGAATCTTCCCCCTGTCAACCCTGACCCTTTCTGCATCATTCACTGCATATAGTATAAATCTATAGAAGTATTTGGACAAGAAGGAATACAGTTTTCTTTGAGTTAACTTAAAATTTATTTGAAATGATACGAGGTTACAACATGCAAACATGGGTGTCCTGTCGATTTTAACCCACAAATCGCTCGATAGAAGAAGCATTTATTTGAACATCTAAATCGATTCTGTGCTTCAGAAAAATAACGATCCAATAGAATAGGGTGACAATAGAGAGCAGATATGCTTACCAACTCTATGGTCTCTCTCCAAAGAAAGATAAAAAGTAGTTCGATAAACCATCGTTGCTCGCAGTTCCAAATTTTGCGATCGTTGCGCTTTCTTCTGTCCGAGGACAAACTTCATTATCCAAGGAGTTTTGTCTGTGATATTGAATGCAAAAACAACGGTTCTCTTCATGGCAGAACTTTAATTCAATTTGAGCACTCCCGTGATGTATATACCTTCCGAAGAAACGTATTACAAAGCTTACAAAGCTCTCGCGGCTCTCGCTTCGTCCGCCATCTTGAATTTTTATGGCTTGTTTTGAAACGCGATACTGGAATCGCACCCTGCATTCTCATTGGTTGAAACACGAGCCACGCCTGTCCTAAAATATTGGGATAATCCGGACTGTAAACTGATGGGTTGGAAGGCCTGCACGCTGCACGACTTCTACTTGTACTTGTACGCCGCGCCTTTTCTTGGTCTTTTGACCCATTTTGCTTCTTGTTTTTTGTAGCGGGTTTAGAACGGAGGATTTTTAAATGTTGACTGAATTGAGACGTTACAACTTAGGCGTCGCATTCTCGAGGTCATATCGAGGTCATAACTGGTGGATTCTTGTGGCTTTCGTCGTTTGTTATTCTCCGTTGGTTTGACTTCTGATCGTTTGTTAAGCGACTGAATGTGGTTTTTACTGTGCCGCTCTTGCATAATAGGTACGTTGAGTTTGGCTCATTTAGGAAATTTATTGGTTTTTCCGCCTCTCATGTTTATATTTTCGACAATGAAGGACTTGAAATATTCACTGCAGCGTGACGAGTTTCCCTGCTGATGTTTGTAACGCCGGGCTCGGCTTATTGTTTTTAATTCTGTTGCAGGATTTTGTGTTTCGCATCAAGCTCTATTAAATCTTTGTGTATAATCAGGGGCACCCAACGAGAAAACTTTAGCAAAATACTTGAAATATCATTTCCTGCTTTCCAAGATTGCTTCACTGAGAGGTTTATAAAGGCATATTTGTGAAAGCTAATACGGATTGATCTGTTTGGATTTTTTAGCTGAATATTTAGGCCGCAGAAAATTTTAGGAAACAGAATCCTATCCGCGAATTTCCGAGCTGCTGATGGCTCGCCGAAAATGCTAGCTGACCTTATTTTGCACTCTAAACGATTCAGAAATATTTGCTCGCGTTTTATAGCTCCAAGGAAGCTACAACTTAAATTTCTTGACGAAAAGGGTCTGTAGATCGCACTCCGTGATGCGAAACACAGAATATAAATCACCGGAGATTTTCGGATTTAATTGCAGTGAAAGCTAGAGATTTCTTTGGCAAAACATCACGTCGGACTTTCGTAACAAGAGGACTTATTAGTATGTAAACAGCGGATCACCGCATGGGCCGCGGGGTAATCTTGTCGCCTCAATGTGACAATTCTATTGTTTTTTTGAAAGATAACAGCTGACGTTCACGCGTGCGCATTAACGGGATAGTGTCCCTTTAATTCTTCCTTTTGATATTTGCCGTTTCGTTTAAAGAATACTTGTGAATATTTGCAAAAGCATACCAGTTTGATCGATCGATTGATCTTTGTTGTCTGCTGTGACACGCAACCTTACGTTATTTTACAATCCCATCTTGCCCTTTATACTAAAAATAAACTTGAAATTTGGCATTTCAGGAGAAATATATGGCAAGGCATTTGTTCATTAATCAAATCAACATTCGATTATTGAATCGAGGCGCAATTTGAACATTGGATTATTCATTTCACGGATGGATTATTCAATCAACGAACGGAATCAATTTTCCAATAATGAATTCATTAGTCCGTTAACGACAGGAACGCCTGACCAGCTTTGACTATAACACGTTTGCGCCACACGTGTCCTGTAAACACGCGAAATAAACGTGTATCATACCCTTTCGTAAACTTCGCTCTGTTTGATTCGCACCCCAGAAAACCCCCATTTTAAGCGTGGAAGTTTGCTTTTGAAGAGTGTATGAAGTAATTGAGTCCTGTTTTAGATCTGTGAATTAATTTTCAAGGCCATGGCGAGCTGCTGAAAATCACTAAAATTCGCTTGCTTTGAAATTCTCAATTTGGCACAGTTTTTCAAGAGAAAGTTTCCCTCCCCGGTAAAACACCAAATCACTTGAAATTCAGAATTCTTGAAAGACGAAATACCATTCTAAAATCAGGTTTAAAAATTAGTTTCGGGCTTTTTATCAGCGCCGAGTACAAACGCTCTCAAAATCCCGATCATCGCAACATTAACCTGTCAACCAGTACAAACAATAGGCTCGTGCCTCCGACCGAATAGCCGAAAACTTGGAATTTTTTTCTTGTTTCCTTTGGTATTTGGATGAAAAGTACAGGATAAAGGTCATATCCAGCTCACCTTGAATAAGATTTTGTCTAAATGCCAGGTTTTGTCAAGTTTTAGGTGTCCTGTCCAAGGGCCATCTTGACGCGTGGAATCGACCGTTATCTCCTGGTATCTCCAGATTGACTTTCAACTAATGAATAACGACTCCGCCATCACATTCACATCCCTTAACGAATGGCGAATGAATTTTTAAATCTCTTAGTGTTAATATGAATTCCCGAAGAAACTAAATAACTTTTCAGTGATCTCCACATTCATCTCAGAAACCGCCCAGTTATTATGGTCTGATTTAACTAAATTTGTCTGTCACGCAACGGGTTCTGGTCAAGTCACAGGATAGGTTTCGGTGATGGGATTGCAAAAATGGGAAAAAATCGAAAGATTAGGACATCTGAAATAACTTAAGCTATGAAAGAAATTGTACAAGATAGAAGACGATATAAATAGTGGTGGCGTTTGTTTCAGCAACTCGATCGACCGGAATGACCGTTTTCATCCCAGATGCCGGACTACCTCAACGTAAAAGCAAACCGCAGAGATAGCTGAATTTTTTCCATGATTTAAACTAATGCATATCGAAGGTTAATGAAGAAGGCATCCATTTGTTTTTACAAGGTCCCTGACATTTTTAAGTTCACTTTTCCCTATAATCGTGAGTTTCCAATGCGTCGCACTTGGCTACAACTGTGTTTGTTTACTCACAGTCCGTCCTTCTGTTTGGTGTCATGTTACGCCGCCGAAGTTATGCCTGAAATCTAGTAAAATAGAGTGACGCTACATATGATGGCACTATTCATCACACAATTCTGACCTGTGCAAAACAAGTTACAGATTACGTAGATGTACATTTTGTGACGCTCTGGCGAGAGGAAAAAAATTGTCACGTGTTCAATAGAAGCAGAAAGTGTTAGCTTCCGAGTCTAAAAATAGCAAACATTAATGCATCTTTTTTAAATCTTACTGCAGAGTTCGACTTTTTAAGACGCGAATATTCCCTAGCGTGAGTGCATTTTAGGATATTTTTCCCACAGCCTAATTAATTTCACGGTGAAGGATTTCAGTATTATTTGCAAGCCGACAGTGTTGCGTCGAAGAAGGCGCCTCGAGAACCTGCCATTTGCGAAAATAAAACACTTGTTGGAAATCAGGCTGGCGTGTGAGAATCTCAGGTGCGACATTTTTGGAAACTAGACAAAATGTCCCCTTTGCGGATCGGCTTTGAGTAAATGTTCAAAAACTGATAATTTTCCTTAAAAAAAAACGGAAAAAAAAGGAAAATGCCAGATTTAACACACACTAGTTGTAGAGCGCTTACTCTATATTTCGCCATTGTAAAAGGATAAGGTTCTTTGGAGATCTCGCATTCAGGAACCCTGTCACCGAGTACAAAAGCGAATCAAACCATAATCTCCCTTGGCTGCGAATAAAGGTCGCGTATTCTTTTCAGAAACTAGTTGCAGGTGTTTACGCCTCTTACAAGCGATAGGAAAGAGTAGTTGCTGTTCCAGCTGTAAAAAAAAAGAGACTTTTCGGGTCACACTTGCAGTGTTGGAATCAGCGATATCCTCTCAGAAGTTGAGCTTCGTTGATTTTCTTTCAGCACGCACAATAGTATATTCTAATTAGTATTCTAAACAAGGACCATTTGCCCAGCCCATTGCTCTTCTCTGGGAATTGGCTAGCGCAGAGGGACTAATCGACGTTGGTCATGTTGAGTTCTACCAGGGCTGTCTAAGTATGCCTCGAACGGGAAAGTGAGAAAAGCATGCAGACCGTGGAATTGGCAAGTCGGAGTCCAAAGCTATTTTGCAACACATCGGCGGCGTCTTCGTACCAGTGGGCTCTGGTAAGTACACCCTTTCTCACACCCGCTTTCGTGCATTCCTCGCTATGATGGCAGACGTCATTTAATAAGCAGATTAACACCGCCATACCAGCCCTGAAGACAGTCAGCTTTCGGTAAGACAACGCTGACTGCTATCACTGCAGGGCCTGAAGGGGCAACATAGTTTGTGCAGGAGTACTAGGAGCAGAGCTGGGCATGGTGTTCAAAATCCTGCCTCCCTTCCCTCCATGGAGAGCCTACGACCGCAAGGCCGGCGGAGACATTTATCCTCCTAAACTACGGACACGATATGAGGATCCCGGTGGAAAACCATCGTTAAGTGTCACCCTGGGCGCGTCCATTACAAGCCCTTTACAAGCACTTGGAAGATCGATGGTGTGAGCACACTCTCGAATATACAGTTTTCCAAAGAAGGAATCCGTCCGTGTATGAAGAGCATATGGCGTGGCGTTGGACCTATAAAACTAATATATGCGCTGAAATCTAAGGCCCTGTTATCAGATGGTCTAACTTTCATAGCAGTGCTCTAAGCGACACCGAGCTCGTTCTCCTCAACCGTGAAAAGACGGAGAAATATCGCACAACCAACTGTCACCTGACAAACAAGGGGGTTAGTTTCTAGAGAAACTGTGTTGCTGCGTCGGTGGGGAAGCGAAACACAGAACTTTGGATTTGTTAACTAAGTTAATAAGGTAAATAGAGCCACCGTGAAGAGATTGAAAGCTGACGTTTCGAGCGTTAGCCATTTGTAACAAGGATGGGTCTCCACCTTCGTCACCTGCACTGCTCAAAAGATCAGGCGGAAAGCGACAAAGAGCCCTGAACATTAGGACTCTTTGTCATGAAGAGTTTCAACATGAGTTGAGTTTCAAATTCAACTTTATTTTGAGTTTCATGTATAAATTTGTAATCCGCTAGGTTTGCCATAAAATGGTTTCATAAGCTTATAACGAAAAGGACGGTTCCGGCACCCCTGGCCACACCTCTGGTTTGGGTTTGAGTAAACTCAACATACATTTTTACTTTCTTACTCCTGTCTTGACCAAGTTTTGAAGACCAATACATAGAGACCTAATAATAACTTCTTTTTCAAAGCCCTAGTAACAGGCAAGGCCGGCCGTTGGCAAGGCTTCACTGTGTCTAATGATAATGATAAATAAATAATCGGTCCTTGGGTCCATAGGTTTTACAAGTTCTCATTGCTTTGTTTCCGTTTTTGATTGTTTGTTTTTGCCTGCTTGTTTTGTTGTTGTTGTTTCCTGTGTATTTCCCCCTCCAAATCACTTTTTCCAAGGTCAAACCTGACGTCAGGTAAAATCAAGTGCGTGGAATTTTGTTGCGTGACTCAAACTAAACAGGCTTGTGAGCTTTCGGCAAGAAATTATGGTTTCGAATATTGCAACGAATACAGAAAAGACGTCTTATAGGAGAAAACTGTTTTGAAGTTCAAATAAGGCAAAATCATTTTATTTCTGAAGGCTCTTGTCTTAAACAAAAGGAGGCGTGATGGAAATAAGTCATTTGGGTTGATTGCCAATACGCGATGCTTCAGTGATGTTGTTTACCCCGGGACGTCACGATGGTTATTATGAAAGAGTACGAGAACCCGATATTTAGACAATACCATATTCAGGTGAGCTAGACATTACCTTTCCGCTAGCGCTGTGGATAACAACCGAATACCAAACAAAATAGAGGAAATGTCCCGTTTGCGGTTATTTGGTCGGAGCGTGATGTGTCAATTGTTGACGTGTTAATGTTGTAATTATCGGGATTTTGAGAGCGTTTGTACTCGGCGCTGATAAAAAAGCCCGAAACTAATTTTTAAACCTGGTTTAAGAACGGCATTTCTTCTTAAAAGAATTCTGAATTTCAAGTGATTCAGTGTTTTACCGGGGAGGGAAACTTTCTCTTGAAAAAATGCGCCAAATTGAGAATTCTGAGCAAGCGAATTTCAGTGGTTTTCAGCAGCCTGCCATGACCTTGAAAATTAATCCAAAAAAGTATAATTTGACTCAAATTACTTGTTAACTCTTCAACAGCAATTTTCTAAGCTCAAAACAGGATTTTTCCATGACGCGAATTAAACAGAGCGAAGTTTACGAGAAGGTATGATTCGCGTTTATTCGGGGTGTTTGTGGAGACACGTAGTGCAGTAACGGTTTTTTAATTTTTTGGAGGTGTAAAAATATTTTCTCAACAAAAAGTGCCACCACGTTTCTAGAGCTACCATATGGTATTTCTGGGCGAAAAACGGAGGATTTTGATTTTTCATCATGTGCCACATATTTTCGATTTTGCTCGGTCTTAGTGGACATTGCCTCTTAAGAAGTGCAAAACTCTGTTTCTACTTCTCCGTCTTCTTCTCAGCCGATCGTATTTAATACACAGTTCATGTAATGCACCAGCACTGCATCTTCTTCCACTCTTTGAAGCCTGACGACTCTTTGTCTCTTTGCTTTGCCGACCTATGTCCTACGTGGAACCCTATACATTATGTAGCTCCTATGTTGATGACTAATGCTATTCTCTGCCTTCTTAATCCGACTTGAATCTCGCCTTCTGCTCTCAGTTAAGCCAGCTTGCAGCATGGCATTGTGCTTGGTTGACTATCCACTGCTGGAATGAATTTGATTTTTCATCATGTGCCACATATTTTCGATTTTGCTCGGTCTTAGTGGACATTGCCTCTTAAGAAGTGCAAAACTCTGTTTCTACTTCTCCGTCTTCTTCTCAGCCGATCGTATTTAATACACAGTTCATGTAATGCACCAGTACTGCATCTTCTTCCACTCTTTGAAGCCTGACGGCTCTTTGTCTCTTTGCTTTGCCGACCTATGTCCTACGTGGAACCCTATACATTATGTAGCTCCTATGTTGATGACTAATGCTATTCTCTGCCTTCTTAATCCGACTTGAATCTCGCCTTCTGCTCTCAGTTAAGCCAGCTTGCAGCATGGCATTGTGCTTGGTTGACTATCCACTGCTGGAATGTAAATTTAAGTAATCAGTAGTATCTCACAGAGCTTAAAAACTCACGCGCGCAGAATAAAGCACTCGCCTGTTGACATGCTTCCCCTGAACCGCCAAATTAACAGGAGTACCCAACGGAACCGCTCCGCAAAATATCCGCTCTTCAGGCTATTCTTGAGCTGGCTGGCAAATTTATAACCGGCTTTGAAATCTTGCTGGGAATTACTGTTAGCGAAAGCTTGCTGGGAACTGTGGCCCATCTTACGCTCTGGCTGGTTAAAACTGGTTAAAGACGCAAAACAGACACCGATCAAGTGTCACAGTTGCAGTTTTTTAACAGTTTGTCGGCGGTTGACCGTTAACAAGTACTCTACAAATTACTGGACACAGAATTGGAAAACATGATCGGTTTTTGTTATTTCTGCTGTTTTGGGAGGTAAGTGGCTAAGGTCTCAGTGTTAGAGGGGTGGTTGTGCGGTTTTCCATTTAGAAGCTTTCAAAAAATGAATTCGATGCTTTTCTTTTTGATCCAGCGCGCTGGGAAGAGTTGCAGCGGCATTTCTCAAACAAAATCTACAGCAGTATCTCAGGAGTGGTATCGTTTGAAGTCTTCAGAATCGTGAGTAGGGACCTTTTTTAACATGAACGTAAATGTCGTTAGTGGACAGCGTTATCTGGGCAAGAAAAATTCGTTAATGTAATTCAGTTTGTAAAGTTTTTTTTTTCTTTTTTTTGCAAATTTTTATTTCTTGCCATTACAGCAAAACAATACAACAATACAATACAATTACAACAATACAATTTAAACATTACTTACAGTCTGGATGGTACTTACACTACTACTACTACAATAAAAGTAAATACTAACAAGCCTAACATTACTTACTACAACATATGCACGTTACAGTAATAACAAATACAAGTATATTATGCTATGGAGAGCGGAAAGAAAACGGAAACATAACAATGCAAACACCAGCTTTCTAAACAAAAGGTTAAAGAAACATGTTTCGAAAAAAAGAGTGACCTTAAAAAAAAAACATATATTTGTTGGGTTCTTAAAATGGTAGAACGGAAAGGGAAATTATCTGTAAATTAATACAGGAATAAAGATATTCCACTTTCTGTAATGTTGAGCGAGTGTGCCGTTTTTCCTGGCGATGTAAAATTCTAAATTTAAAGTAGCTTTTAATTTAGCCTTAAAAACTGCCAACGAAGGTTTAATATTATCAAGCTTACACCTATAAATAAAATATTTTCCAAGAAGAAGAACATGGTTAACTACCATAAAGTCTTTATCAATATCAAATTTACCAAACAAAACATCAGTGAGAGAAACATTTAAAAGTTCATTCTTATGGATGGCCAACCACGACAATACCTCTTTCCAGAATACCTCGCTTGCTTTGCAAAGAAACAATAAATGCTCGAGGGATTCATTTTCAGAGTTACAGAAAGCACATAATGGTGAGTCTACAATCTTAAATTTATAAAGTCTATCATTTGTATACACAATATGGTTTAGCAATTTGTACTGAAAAGCTCTTAACTTTGTATCCAAAGTAACGCTAAACGCTAGAGAATAGATTTTCTTCCAATCGACGGAGAGATTTGGATACTCTTTTTTATATTTGTTTTGGGCAGTAGGAGGAATAACTTTACGAGAAAGAAACTCTTCATAAACAATTTTGGAGGAAATGCTAGAAATATCCAACATTTCCCCCTTTATTGGCACTTCAAAAGAATTTGCAGGGCAGGGATATGTCTCACAGTATATACTCTCACCCTTGATAATGGAGCGCCATTCCTTTGGAATGGCACTGACTACTCCCATTAAAAGGAAGTATTGACTAGGGGATAGTTTTGACCTGAGAATTTTATCACTTTCCAGAAACGTATTGTCTTTAGAGACTAAATCTCCGATTTTGCTAATCACACAGTTTATGTGAAAGAAGGCATAATATAAAGATTTACCTTCACATAGAATGTTTTTATTATTCCACAAATATTGGTTCATAACATCCTCGTACGAACACTTCTTTACTTGAAAGAGTTGACCACGCAGCAAGGCAATCTTTGTAAAACTCAGGTAAAAATATGGGCAATTTTTGGCAATCAAAATGACACTGCAAAATGAACTTTCCCCCTAATTTTTTCAAATAGTGGTTTAAGAAAATCTTCCAGGGACTAACATAGTCCTCAATATACTTCTTCAAGCACATCGTTCTTTGCGCTAGAACCATAGATTCTATATCCAGCATCTTTAGCCCTCCATTTTCAATGTCATTAATCAAGGCTAACCGTTTAACCTTATCCTTTCCTTTCCAAATAAAGCTGTAAAGTTCTTTATTGACTGCCTGTATGAGATCTTTAGAGACATGAATAAGCGAAGCTTTCGACATGAATTTCGGAATAGCAAAAGATTTAACGATTTGTATTTTTCCTATAAGTGTGAGTCCCCTCCATTTCCACATGCCTAATGTTTTTTTAATAGACTTAATGATTGCTTCGAAGTTAGCCTTTTTCCTAGAAAGCTCATCATAGTCAAAATGTACGCCTAAAATCTTAATTGAGTGTTTAAATTCCTAGGAAAACGATTTAGATAAATTTTGGACCCCTAAGCAAAAAAATTCTGTTTTTTCCTCATTTAATTTTAAACCTGAGAATCTCGAAAACAAATCTAAATTAACAATCAGCTTCTCATATGAAGACTTATTTCTCAAAAAGCATGTCATGTCATCGGCGAAAAGAGAGATTTTCACAACTTGATCCTCAGTTTTGATCCCTTGAAACTTATCATTCTGTCGAATACTACAAGCTAGAACTTCTAAACTAAGAATAAACGAGAGGGGATAAGGGATCCCCTTGTCTCACACCACGGTCAACATTAAAGTAACTTGTCGCAAAACCATTATTTATTACGCAACTAGACACATTCGAGTAAAAGGTGCGAATCCACTGAATAAAAGATGGTCCGAAATTGAAAGTGCGAAGGACCTTTAATAAGAATCTATGGTCCAAAGAGTCAAACGCTTTTTCAAAATCAATTGTTACAAGGATACCCGACTGATCACTACATTTTGTATATTCTAATACATCATCAATTGTCCTTATGGCGTCAAGTAAGAACAGTTATATATTCGACCGCTAAATTCACAGACCACTGAATTTCAGCTGAATTGGAAAGCCAAGTAACAGGTCTATCTAGGTCATTGTGCATTTGAATTTAAGAAATTAAACAATATCGATTTCCGTTTTTATACACCCGTTCAAATCGCTAGGTATTGCGAACTACTGCTCCACCAACCGACCAGTTTATATCGCTCATCGGTAGTCAATGAGCGCGCGCGAATTCGGTGACCAGGAGTAACATCTCGCGCGTTTGTCGCGCGTGAGGTAAACTTGGCAAAATTAACGTTGGCGCGGGCATTAGTACTTAGATTTCGCAGAATCGAAAAAACCCCGACGTTCTCAGTTCGTTCAGTCAAGTAACTGGACTAGGATTTGAAGAAGACGGAAACATAGGAAAACTACCGGGTGGACGATCGTGGATTCGCTTTCTTTCAGTTTTTCTTCCTTTTTTGGCTTGCACACTTTGCAGCGAGGTTTTGTGAACTGCTGGATAGAGATACTCGGTGTGTTTGCGAGCACTTGCAGTGAATTGTTGTAAGCTTAAGTTCGAAATTTGACGATCGACGTTTCGATATAGTTCTTTTTTTTTTTTTTCTTGCACACTTTGCAGCGAGGTTTTGTGAACTACTGGGTAGAGATACTCGGTGTGTTTGCGAGCACTTGCAGTGAGTTGTTGTAAGCTTAAGTTTGAAATTTAACCATCGACGATTCGATATAGTTCTTTTCTTTTTTTTTTGCTGGCACACTTTGCAGCGAGGTTTTGTGAACTACTGGGTAGAGCTACTGGGTGTGTTTGCGAGCACTTGCAGTGAATTGTTGTAAGCTTAAGTCCGAAATTTAACCAGCGACGATTCGATATAGTTCTCTTTTTCTTTTTTTTTTCCTTTTTTTTTTTGCTTGCACACTTTGCAGCGAGGTTTTGTGAACTACTGGGTAGAGCTACTGGGTGTGTTTGCGAGCACTTACAGTGAATTGTTGTAAGCTTAAGTCCGAAATTTAACCAGCGACGATTCGATATAGTTCTCTTTTTCTTTTTTTTTTTTCCTTTTTTTTTTGCTTGCACACTTTGCAGCGAGGTTTTGTGAACTACTGGGTAGAGATACTCGGTGTGTTTGCGAGCACTTTTAGTGAATTGTTGTACGCTTAAGTTCGAAATTTAACCATCGACGATTCGATATAATTTTGTGTCCCGTTTGGGTGGTGTTCGGAAACGCCAGATTAAGTAGTCACATGTGATTATTAATAGCAGGTAGGAGGTATTAAAAAATTTTCTCTTGAGTACAACTGAAAACAGACTGCGCATGCTAGTATAGCGAATTGCAGTTAAGGTCCAGTGACTTATTTGCAAAACATTTTCTGTAGGCCATTGCGCAAGGCTCCCATTACTGCACTGGGAAATATGGGAAGGTGGCTTCGGTCACTGGGTGATAAACGTTTTGCTCAGACGGAAAGTCATGGTATAAAATTCAACCATCATTAAAGGGGTACCTTATATTGCTGTAATATTTCTGCTTATGACCGTAACCTCAAAAGACAAGCTATTCGGAGACTAAGTTCAAGCCAAGACCTATACCAAGAATGCTATTTTACTGGTGAGTTTAGCGGCTTTCCATCTTAAGGTAAGAAAAATTTGCAGTAACTAAGGTTTAATTGATTACCTCATTGATTACTTTCTCTAAAATAAATGTCTGGAGGCTGTTAGCAATTGCAACCTTAGTTTATTATTATTATTATTATTATTATTATTATTATTTATTTATTTATTTATTTATTTATTTATTTATTTATTTATTTATTTATTTATTTATTTATTTATTTATTGGAAGGTATGATAAGCGAAGTAATATCCTGGCTGGTAAAAACTGCGGCACAAATAATGCTGGGAAAATTATATGATTTTTAAACTTCCCTGGCTGGCAAAATGAGTGAAATGGATCCTGGCTGGCTACTAAAAATGTTAATCCATTGCTAGCTGGCTCTGTAGAGCGACTGTTTTTTTCCCATGGTAGTTAAATATTAACCGTAAATGTCTTTGCGAATGCCCAGGGATCGTTTGGGCGAAAAAAACTTTCAAATTTGAAAAGTTTGTCGTTGGGTACTCCTGAATTAACATTGTCGGAAGAATTTTGGTAACCTGCAGGAACTAGTGGCCAGTCGTCACAGAGAAAATACTGCTGCCAAAACCAAATTCGCTCACTTAGATCTCTAAGTTAAAGTTGGTCTGAAGAGGATAAATGACACGGGAAAGCGTCTCAGTTATTAACAGTGGGATTTTAAAAGAAAAACCTCAATATTCACTAAGTATTAAGCTTACATGCACATTAAATTAAACATAAGTATTATTGCCTCACTTAATGTCACTGTTCCTTATTTATCCGCAAGAGTCACGCAATCAGAGTCAGTACACAGAGACAAAATAAACAACAACTGTATGGCATAATATGGGGGAACACAGCCCTTTGGCAGGTAACACGCGACTTCAGGCCTAGCTAGGATATGCACATTAAACCAAGCCTTACTTGTTTCCCCAAAACGTGGGGATTAAGACAAGAGTATTGGCAGAGCCTTTCTTATCTCCCCAGCACCGCACTGGCTGGATCAGACAAGATTAAGGCAAAGGACGAAAGGTATAAGATGGCAAGACATAAGTAATGCCAAAATCTTGGGGAAGTCGCTACGCAGACTTAACCAAACCACAAGGAGTGACCCCAGTTTATTGAAAGAAAGCAAATACCTACGGTAGCAACCTAAACAAATTTCTTAACAAGGTGTACTCGCTCGTTCGAGACTACGACAATAATGACTTAAACTATCGTGTTGCTGCTTTTACAGCAAAACAATGTCTCTGAGTTTGCCCAATGAACAAACTTATACTATGAAGTAAATAGACACGACGTGGAAAACTACTAGCCATGAATAAGGCTTTTAAATAGTAAGAGCCAATGCACGTAAAGCTTAGATATATTTCCCGACTACATTGCAACATAACGGAAGGGATTCTAGACATGAAAGGCAATTCTTATGAGCTTATACACACGGACTATTAATTTGTGAATAGAGGCATTTATTATTGAATGTGATTGAGCAAAGCTTGTCTGACCTACCATCGCTGGGGCGTCACGTTCCATTAACCGCATTTTACCGATTTCCGGTAAAAGCCGTATTAAACGACATGGCGGTTTTCAATGAATTGACCAGGTAAATTCTGTGGGACTTTCCAAACAGGTGAGACGATATCTCTCTGGGCTTACACCTCTTAAATCAAAGTTTTTGCCAGACTAGAACTTTCTGAAAATCATCATTATTTTTTAGCGACGAAATGGAAGCAGCAGGTGGAGGAACGTCCTCGCCTACAATGTCGTCTTGTTCAATGAAGCTTATGTAAACAATGACTTCTCTATTAAGGGTATGTCAGCCATTGGGATGTCAATTTCGTAGAGTTTCTTGATGTCCCACTGCGCCATTTCTCATTTTTTTAGTTACTGAGAAGGTCAAGCCCAACGATCCAACACGTGAGGATCAGACTGCAGAGTGATTTGGTGTGGAATTGGAAGTCTGGTCACAGCGGGTGCTTGCTGATATGTTGTCAAGATTTTATTTGCCATGACTTTCCTGCGATATTTAGAGAAATAGATTAAAAAGCATGTTAGAGAAGTCATGGAATCAATATTGTCGGAGTCAAAAAATATCTGGATGCCTTAGCTCAAGGTGAGTTGTTATACACTGTGTTGAGTGTAGCTGTTTCCGATATCCCAGCTTGTAAACAAAGTGCTATGGAGTCCTAGAAGAACTTTATGTAATTATTGACATGCACAGTTGTTGATGGCGACTCGCTAAACTGAAGGCAGTAGATTAATGTTGATCCGTCAAAGCATTTAGAAATCGAGACGTGTACTAGAAGAGCAAGAGGGGCAGTGAATTGGCATGATATTCACAAAGAGATTAAGCAGAAGTTGAACAAGTGTGCTACCTGCCTGGCACGTCAGAACTCAGGTCAGTATTGGCATCAAATGGTGCCACTGATGCTTAAACAGGGCCCATATAATTCAAGAACGTACTTTTTGATAGTTTTCGCAGACTTGTCCATGCTGAATATAGCGCAAACTACCCTCTACGTTTTTGCTTTTACAGTTGTTTCCCAAAGCCAAGCTGTCTTGTTAACGCAAGTTCAAGTGTGATATCCCACGTGAAGAGTATATTTGGGCTTCTGGGAATCCGTAACGCATTGTGCGAACAGACAATTAATGAATGGTTTTATTTCACACGTTCGAGCTCTGCAGAATTCTCCAAGGAGTATTAAAGTGTGCCACATACCTGGAATCAAAATAATTCAACTCCTACCTAGTCTTTGTACAATCTATTTCTACTAACGACGCCTTTTATGCATATATTACTTTAAAATTCGATTAAAATAATTCAAAATGTCTGTGAGGAGACCTCGATCATACTAGAAGCTCTTAAGCTTCTGTGAGATCTCCTCGCCACTATTATACTTATACTTATATTACAAATACTACATCAATGCACTGTAATTTGCCTTTTGATTTCCTTTGTAAATATGTATTAAATATGTAATGACTTCATTGTTATAATTATTTTTAGTCTATAATTTTGAATTGATGTGTATTTGTCTTCTATTCTATCTTCTAATGTTAAATTTGTATGTCGTGAAATAAATCAATTAGAACAAAATGCTTATCATCTATAATCCTACCACATGGCGGAGAATAGAGTAAAAATCAGTCAAGTTTTTTCCGCTGAAGAAAGCGATAGCTTAAAGAAAAGGGACCCCTAACTAGTAGTGCAGTGGAAAATGGAAGATGTGTTAAGCGAAATGCTATATGGTACTTTCTGGCCACCTAAGCAAGTGGTCGTCCCCAAGCTCCAAGCAGCTGTAGCGTGAAGAGAAGACAAAAGAGTCAAACCGAGGCACGGCAAAAGAATTACTTCGTTCTAGATTAAAAGGGAGGACAGTGAGAGGCCGCCGCAGACAGTTGGACAGTGGAAGGTAATTTATAAGCACAAAGGTCTTAGACGAAGTGGCCTGGAGATCATACCGGGTACTTTCCGACGGATGATAGATCTGTCTACAGGAAGAACCATCAGCATATCTTATTTACGGCAGATGAACAGAAAAGTGGCTCAAGTTTGCTTTTAAGGATGATAGTCAAACTGGAAGAGTTGCGACTGAGTCCGTGGAAGCAGCCATGTAATGACGTGACCAAAAGGAATGATTTACTATGTTGCTGACTCAAAGCACTGTTATTGATATTGTCAATCTTTACAATATTGCCAGATTCATTTATCACCTATAGTGCACTTTTTTGTTACCCTTTCAGCTCGTCAATTAAATAAAGACAAGGGGGCATTATGATTGAACTGATTGAGTATGTGTGGTACATCTGGGGTCCTCAGATTACTGAAAATGTTGCAGATACGCCATCTTGAATTCGATGGAGCCGTTATCTTTGCAGTTCTAATATGATTGTCTGCACAATTTTACAATTGTATTCGGTCGGATAACCGAACTGTCACATTGCTTACATTAGTAGGTGGCTGCCGGTAGTGTACAGTTATCTATTGAAACTTAAATAGCTGCCTACCTTCCTTTGATTTTCGCTCAAAGGCTTGCCTCTGTCAACTTACTTCAGTAGTTACTGGAACCTCTGTAGTGTTCATGGGAAAAAAAAGTTTAAAAAATAGAAAGAAACATAAAGCTACCATGTCCGGGAGAATTTTCAGTCTCCCTAGTTTGGCAAAAGCCTTCCTTCGTTAATTCTCTCACCGTTCATATGTTTTCTTCAAACATACTTTCTGCACTCGCTTCTATGCTAGTTGCCCGGGTGCACTCTTTTAATTTGCTAATTTGTCAAGACTGAGATGTTTAAATGTAAAGAAGATCCTCGCAGTTATTAACGCAACTTATGCAGTTACGAAAAGAAAGCCTGAAAAAATCAGGCTTGCCGGGATTCGAACCCTGACCTCTGCGATACCGGTGCAGCGCTTTAACCAATTGAGCTAACAAGCCAACTGGGAGCTGGTCATTAAACTGCGAGGATCTTCTTTACATTTATTTCTTCATTCCGCAGTTCAAATATATGAATTTCATATATTCGTAATTTAACCTTCATCTTTCCCGGGTATATTACGAACCAATTTAATGACCAGCTCCCAGTTGGCTTGTTAGCTCAATTGGTTAGAGCGCTGCACCGGTATCGCAGAGGTCAGGGTTCGAGTCCCGGCAAGCCTGATTTTTTCAGGCTTTCTTTTCGTAACTGCATAAGTTGCGTTAATAACTGCGAGGATCTTCTTTACATTTATTTCTTCATTCCGCAGTTCAAATATATGAATTTCATATATTCATAATTTCACTGAGATATTTCTTGAAATGTTTTACTCTTCACGCCTTACAAATCCTTCATTTATAGCGATGTTACATTTGCGTGCAATCATCTGAAAAATCTGAAAATCTTCTGAAAATCTTCTTTACATTTATTTCTTCATTCCGCAGTTCAAATATATGAATTTCATATATTCATAATTTCACTGAGATATTTCTTGAAATGTTTTACTCTTCACGCCTTACAAATCCTTCATTTATAGCGATGTTACATTTGCGTGCAATCATCTGAAAATTAGTTCTTGTGTTTTTATTACAGCACTTGGCCTATTTAAAGTGAAAATTCTTTGATCTGTTGTTGATAGAACAAATATTTTCATTTTGTCCTGGTCTTGTTTAGATTATTGACCATAGATTAGGCGCCAAAAACATCAGTGACCTTCGCCTCGAGGACCACTTGTTTTTCGTTACACATTTGACGTCATCTTTGATTTATCCATGAACAGATACAAAGCAAAATTAAATGGAATCTATTTGTAGACTGATTAAATTGTTCTGACGTAAATGCTTACTTTTGGGTAATTATAAGCGCGTGCTCGTACTTATTGGTGTTCGAGCTTAGGGCAATTTATTTTCGCTCGATAAAAAAAAATGTCTGAATAACTGATTTTAACCTTCTGGTAAGTTGAATTATATTAATGTAAAAGTTGGCCCAATTCTGACGTTCGGTCAAATTTCGCCCGTAATCTCGTTAGGGTGGCTCATAGAAATGCTTGGCTTCACTAAACCGTCTCATTTCTCTGGTCGTTCCGTCATATTTAGGTCGGTCCGTATTGAACAATGCATGACATCCTTAATTTCATCACTCATGATGTGCCGGGTATTCAAGATTTGAAACTTGGCGAGAGAAGACGATCTTTGTTTGCCCAAATCGTACCATTTCCTTCGAATTGGATGAGTTGTCCCATTCCCTTCTGACCCACAGACCCTGCCATTCTTGCTCCTTGCCCAGCAAATAAACGGCTATCGATATCCATCAAATATCAAGTGTATTGAAGTTGTAGAGTTGTTAAATTTTTTTTTAATTCCCTTGAAAGGGCTTTATCCATCGCAAAAAAAATCCCTTGTTGAGCGGCGGTGGCCTGGTACACTGAGTGGGTCATTTTACTAAGTGGCATAGCGCCAGTATCGATATCGTTGCTATGTAGTTATGAAGTCCATATTCCTGAGTCACGCTGTCAACGAAACGGATTTCTCGGGGAAAGGGAGGTGTGGGTAAGTGGGGTGGGGGGGGGGGGGGATCGGGAAGCCTTGGCACGCACATTTTTTTAAGTTTTCTCCAAAAAGTTCTAGTTTCGGCTGAAACGACCGGCAATATCTGTCACTGGGCAACATAATCACAACGTATTATGCTAGCCAATGTAAAAGAAATTGTCTGAACTATTTAGCTCAAACTTCCTCTGATTTTCGGTTTACTTTCTTGAGGCTTTTCTTCCGTAATACAAAGAACCGGTTCTACAACTAGGTTTTATAATAGGGCAGCGGTAATGTGAGTCCTGTCTATCCAAAACCTCTGGCCAACTGAATATATAATTTTAATTTGGTATTCTTGTGGCTTAGGTAAAAGGGTGATTATTTTACTGACAACCGAATCGTGACATTTAATTTATCGCTGGCGTTGCTAGACAAATAGTTATCCAGTCGAATCACTGCATCCTGCTGAAATATAAAATAACGAATTTTAAATTAATAAAAATAATAAACCATCCAGGTGATATGCTATTGCACGCTTGGGTTTGACTTTTTTTGTCTGCTCAACTGTCCTATCACACTAACACTAGTCCTCTCTGGTCACAATTTATTAGAACACAGTAAAAATAGATATAAACTTTCCTAGCCTTCTATGTGAGTCTTGAATGAACAGGGAACGCATTGATAGAGTCGTATACTTGGCAAATTCATAGAAATAAAAGTATACTATTTAGTATGGCAAATTTACGCTCTTGGTGTGGAAAATTGTATGCAAATCAACAATTGTTCCTTAAATAGATTTATGGTAATGTTTAACGTCTGAAACGTTGCTTTGCAATGCAAAACTTGTTAGGCTGATTCATTTGCGCGGAAAGCTATTAGAAAATAGTTCGTTTATGTAGCATCCTGATTCGTTTTCGTGACTCCTCAAAAGCGGTTTCAGTTTGGACTTTTTATGTTTTTTTTTCTCGAAAATTGCTCCCACTGCTTACTATAACCCTCAGATCAGTTCATACGAGAGTTTTTATGAAAATATTGACCTGGAGAATAGCGGAATTTTATGAGCAACGTATGCAACTGAAAACTGGTTATACCTTTGAGTATTTTAGTACGATTAAAGCACAAAATTTTACGTTTTTAACGATGTTGAAATCCAACTTAGTCCCAGCATTCTCGTCACTTTACAGTGGCGTCAATATTTCAGATGCTAAAGGAAAGGGTGCTTTAATTGTAAGCCTGCAATTGTAGCCCACGCGTTTTCATTTTAAAATTGCCCAAAAGCCATTACGGATAGATCTATATTTTCAAATCAGTTTATGTCATATCTGCTTATTCTCGCTTGAGTTTGAATTTTCGATCACGTCTAATAAATCTTAGCAAAACTGACCTGTCCTACTGAGTCTTGTCTCCTTTGGTCACTGTATTAAAAAAAAAGGAAGAAATTGGATTTTACGGTCTTGGATGAGAACGCAAAGGAAATACATGTTCTCGCATGGCAATACAGATGAACATTAGAAAACGTCCATGAGCCACGTGTAAGGCCCCGGACAACTTGAAGAACTTTCAACACAGTGGAGTTAAACATGTTGTACATATGTTTGGCTGCCATTTTGTGTCATGTGAATGCTGTTGGAAGGCGTTGAACAAAATTTGCTTGTTGAATTCAACAATGTTGAACGTTGCTGGATGGAAATAATGCATCCGTTCGGCCGGGACCCAATTCAATTTGATGAACCTGATAAAAAAACGAGCTTCAGTTGTAGCGGTGACTTAAACGTTGATCAGGCGATCGAGGTTCAACTGAATATTCAAGTGTTCGAAGGGGCTGTGTTTTGGATCTCGCTTAAATCCACACTAGAAGGCCGTTGTTACTTTTCAACTGATCCGGAAAACTAAATGCTGTTGTAGGCTAGCTAGTCGTGTCATTGGGCCATGCTATAGTTTTGGCCAATTTATTTTCTTGTTGATAGAAATTTTCTTAATCACTGGGCCTCATCTCACGGTGCATGATAAGGGTGTTCAGCTTCGTTCAGTCAAGTTCCGCTTTGAAACTTTTGCATGGGAGCGGCTGATAAAGGTGATTTCTTCACTGAAATGTCTTACTTCTCAACACATCACATCTAACCCCATAATGCATTAACTATTTTATCACTCGCGTTAAATATTAAGAACATTTTATTTACTTGATAGGGTTTTATCCATTGCACAAAATTATCGCCTGGCTGAGCACCTCACGTAAGCCAGTGCTGCCGTTGCTATGTAGTTGACAGTCTATGCATATTCCTGAGTCATGCCATTAAAGTAGACGGAGTTCCCTGTTGATTTGTTGACATTCAGACCAGAGGGAAACTAATCTACCAGCAAGGGGTCTCTTATTCCTTCCTGAGCAGAATGTTTCACTTTGGACAATTAACCGTCCGGTATTATGTTTCTTTGGCATTGTGCAATGACAGTTTCAGTTTCAAAAGTTATTGAACTTCTGCAACTCAGAATATCCTTTCGTATTTTTTTTGACGCTTTTCGTCTGGAAAACGGAAGCAACCTTTGAACTCTTTGGACTCTGATATCTAGTTACTCTCTCGAAAACATGAAATGTAATATACGGGTACATGTCTTGTAAAAATGGCTCAGTCACTGATTCAGATCAATAAATTCATATTTATTAGCTATTGATTAAAAATATCTGAGTTCCTGAGTTTCATCTCCTGGCGGATTGACTGGTTAGCTGCGTTGACTGGCTTCATCGTTTGCAACTTGATATAATGAAATATCGTTATTTGACTTTGGGGGTGCTCAGTTGGAAAACAAAGCTCAACCGTACAACTTCCTGTACTAAAGTCTGATCATTAAGTTAGGTGTTGAAAGTTGCTTTCGGTTCGCTAATAATAAGGCGCTTGAGTTTTCTGCGAAACTGTGTAAGTCGGACAGGTCACTTCTATCCCACCGAGGCTCGTCCTCTTTCCTCACATGTTTTAGAAAACAAAGAAAATAGGTCTCACGCTTCACGGTCTTGGATGGGAATGTATGGGAAATAATCGAATACTATGCACATGACATTTGGACAAGTTCAAGGGAACTGGCTTAACCGGCCTAATTTAAATTTAAGGGCCCACCTTCACCCAAAAGGCCTTGCGCGCCGCGCTTGCTGTTTTACGAATTTCGTGTAACACGAAATTGTTTCTGAGCGGGGTTTCTTTCAAAATCAATTTCCTCCGGAGCCATCTTGTCGAAAATTGTCCACAAGCATGCAGGAATTTATTCTTCAATTATCAGGCTGTTGTTTCCTGGAATTATTTTGTGACTGAGACAGCCAAACGTATTTTTTTTCGCTCTTACTTCGTCCAATATGTTTCCTGCCAAATGATACCTCGCAGTTGAAAATACTGCACGGTTATGCCGAAGGAAAATATTGTCAGTATTCGTCTCAGAGGAGCTTGTGTTATGAAGAACAGAAACAGATATTTTATGAATCTCTTGTAGTGATATTGTTTGAATTCCTGATTGTATTGGATGCGGGACCTTGGCAAGTAAGTTTGATTCGTTTGATTTGATTTTATTCGCGCGATGTAAACAGACCGGCTCGCGAGTGTGTAATAAATGAATGGTTTTGCAGGACTGTTTTCTTTTTCTTCCCCTGTATCTATCATCGTACGATTGAATTAAAATAATTAGTTTCTCAGTTAACCATAGGTTCAGGGAGATTTGATCGATTAGTACACACGTATGGCTGGCTTTTAAAGGTTAAAATTGTAATGCGGGAGTCAACAGACAAGTGCTATTTTGGGAGCGATAATCAGTGAGTTGCTATTTAGTCGTATACGCTGTTTATTTCCCTTAAGACCAACCTCTATAATGACTGGGAGGGGCCTTTAAAATCACTGTTATCTTACAAGACAATGAGAATGCAATCTGCAAACTAAAACAATCGAATGTCCAAGTAACTGTTTGAGTCTTCTGCCGAGATCGCTTGCTTGCGCTTAGAAATGCGAACAAAACAAACTGACTTCTCGCTTTCTTTGTCATTGAAACTTTCACATGGCGAACATCAGATAATTCCACCATTTTGGGGGAGTAAATGCTTTTCATAAAAGCCTAAAGATTTGAATTGAGGCCGTAGATTGGGGCAACTTCGCAAAGTAAATCGATGCAACATGGCTCCTCCGATTTGTTTTGAATTTACGTGACAATTTTCTCGCTCGCAGGAATATTCTGGCAACCAATCAGATGGCGAGAAAAACAATACAACCATTTGAAAACAATAACAAACGGTCGCAAGGCCGTTTGGGTGAAGGTGGGCCTTTAAAAACAAACTTGATCAGAATAATAGTTAGTCTCTATAACCAATTGCTTCGTTTGATGTTGACTTCACGTCATATTAATTTTATATTGATTCAACCAGGAGCCCCTGATTCAACTGATTTTTCAACAGTGATTGATCGGGGTGTGTTTCTCTTAAGACAGGATGTCGCTTCAGTGCGCACTCAGGAGAGCGGTTGCGGAGGCTGTCGCACGCTACTTCGAGAACAAGCTGTGATTATGGCTATTGACAGAAATGTTTTCTGGAACACTGTGTCTCATCGCGTGGTGCAAGAACAAAATATTGATGCAATAAAGGTGGTCAAAGATTGATATTTAAGTCAAGTTCCGCGTTAGGACTTTTGCGAGTCGGCTTCAAAACTGAAAATGTTTGGTGCATGTAACTTTTCTATTCGCAAGACATTTCCTCAAAATAAGGCCTCTTATGACGCAATGCATCATACGCTATTTCATCACTTATTTATTGTTTCTCGAATTCGTGTCATTCCATTGAAAGTGCGAATTTTGCAAAAATGTGTCTCGAATAAGATGGCGTTTCTAGTCCCAGTTCACACTGCCCCAGCTGTTCAGCAGAGGACATGTGCATTAAATGACTGCTAAATGAATGATTTCATTCACTTGCCGTTGATGTCTTTTTGCATTGCCTAAAATAATCGAATCTTTGAGGAACTAAGGTCTGGTTTCAAAGGGTCTGAAGTAACACAAATGAAAAGCGTGAAATAAAATAACCACATTAACATCGCTGGGTGGGTCGTTTCAACTTTCTTGATCAATACAAAACCCTTGCTGACGCAAGTATAACTTAACATTGCTATGCATATTACTGAGTCATGGTGTTGATGCACTCGTAGGTCGTTGCTGATTGGTTGATTTTTTACTGTATACACCCATTTAAAAAACGTTGTCGGGTGAAAAGTGTAAAAAGTGAAAATGGACAATACGACACAATGGAACTCTGGGAAGATGACAGGGGCAAGTTTGTTATTGGGCTTCGTTTCTTGATATTCAAATATTTTCTTTCCAAGATAATTTAAAAAGTAAATTAAGGTATGCTGTGTTATTATAAAGTGCACGTGTCTAAGAATAGAGGGATATTTTCACGCTTCCAGAGCACCATTGGGTCGCATCGTTAATGATTTATGCTTTTAATCCGACAACCGTTTTTCAATTGAGTGCTCTTTCTTTCATTTTGACATTGATTAGCCATTTATCACTGGACTACGCCCAATATCGATCCCTTAGCATGCTCAAGGGTTTGGCTTCTATAACCTTTTGCTGTCCTGCTCTGGGTGCCAGAACTTAGGTGCGGTTCTGCAACTGGTTGTTCGCTCGTGAGGACTTAAAATTTTCAACGACACTTACAAGATGAAAAACTTATTTGCCTTAGCTTTTCTGCTTTGCATCTCCGTAGGTAAGTAACCGATTTTCAACTTCTAGACAAACGATGTCATAGCTTATGACTTTGAACTTAAACCGAAGCTTTACTTTTTACAGTGTTTACAGACTTCGATGTTATAGCTAGCTTTCGTTGAACTAATAGTGATTCAAATTTCTGCTATAAGTCAGCACTTACTTTTTCCAGCTTGTTGTTACTTAAGGTGGCTCCATATAGTTTTTCAGCGCGCGAGGAATGGGAACTAAATTGGCACAAACGCGCGCGTGAGGAGCGCGACAGTCCAAGTCAGATGACATGTGCCAATCAACCTCCCAGGCGAACTTTTCCAAAGTCTGATTGAGGCATCTTTATGGCTTACCTTTTCAAAACCTGTCGAGCACATAGCAGTGAAATTATGAAAAGCCTTTAGTTTAATCGCTTTTGTAGCTGACAGTTGCAGTCCTACGATTGTTCTACGATTCTAGGACTGGATTGATTGCGATCTTTAAGTTCAAGCAACACAGAGAGGACTGAAAACGTTGCACGAACTATTACGCGCCTTCAAGAATTATGCGTGAAGAACTTCTTTCCGTTCTCAACTTGAAATATCAGTGCTGTCCAGGTCAGCTATCGAGAGTCTCTGGGATGAGAAGCTTACGTTTGTTTGGATCGAGCCTAAATGTAAGTAATTTTTTCGAAAAGTGCTTTAGTTTTTGCCTTTCTAACAAGCCGTCTATTTTTTGTCGGGTAAGTTGTCACTACAGCCGTTCTCATACGGTTTCAGCAAAATACAGCTGACTTGTGAATTTTATTGAGCGATGAATAGATTACACACTTGTAACGAGGTAACAGTTGTCATTGAATTTTGATAGAAGTTGAAACTCAAAAGGACACTTATATTTCAGTGTCTATTTATCAGTCACCAGAAGCTTTTGATCTAAGTTTCACCTGTGTTGACAATGTGCGACTTCAAAAACTTCGGTGGTCTAAAATAAAACCGAAAATTGAAAAAAGTTCAATTGTACCTAAGCTCAAATACAATTTTTATTTTTACGAAAAATTATGCCGAGAATGACGGCATTCAGTGAACGAATAAAGGATGAGTATCGAGTTGACGGCCGGTTCTAAAACAGTCGGCGTTTCGCAGGCGTTCTGTTGACTTGTTGAACCTTGCAGAAAAATAATGTCGTCTTTTTCAAAACGTATAATTTCTTGTGGACATTTTAGTTCCCTTTCTCCAACGTCTGCCTTTAAATATAAATTGAAAGCTTATTTATATACTATGTGCTATTCCATGCAGTTGTCAAACACGCAAGTAGCCGCTAAGAAACAACGCGGGTCTCGGCAGACAAAATATTGAGCATACAACATAAAAAGAACGAGCTTCCCTGCTTTTCTCGGGTAGCATACCAAAAGATGTTCTAAGAGCAAACATGACCGCTTTAGTTTTTTTCTTGAAGAACGGTTGTAATCAGTTAATGGTAAAAATGAAACTGAAAGTGGTTTAATGATTCCGCGTTCTGGAAACTTTAAAGGAAATTTTTTGCTGCTGGCAATAAAGTGGCGGCTTCGTTCGAGTTTTTATATCGCGAATCGGTATAAATTTGCTTCTTTTTTGTTTGTTTGTTCGTTTCTTTCTTTATTTTTGCGAATTTTTTGGTCACATGGATCCTTTACAGTAAAGGAAAGCAGTTGTCAAGAAAAATGTTGTTCTTTGGAAAGAAAAGCTTTAGAAAAGCTTTTCTACCGCTTACCCGCGTGCTGTCCACGCTCGTCCACGCAAAAGGAATCATGAGCATGCGCAACCCCGTAACTTGAAGAATTTTTATTTTGGTAACGTGAAGAAAAAAGGTGGGTTTTGAGGCATTTTCAAACGCTAATTGCGCGTGTTCCACTCGGTGAAATTTTTTTAAAATTGGAACATTTGTAGGATTTTTGTGTTTTTCAGTCATACTAAAGTAAGAGTAATTTTGGTACATGCACTTCTGCATTAATCGTCGAAAACGGAAATTTACTATTCTGACAAAACTTATGTACAAAATTCCTCACAGCTTTGCCAGCTGAGACTTCTCAAACGACAACACCTTTACAACAAAAATAGCCAAAATTCACCGTGTAAAAACCAAGAAATGACGGGAAGAAACTGGGTAAGCTTAAAAAATGAGCCAAACAACTGTATCAGTGGTTGCCATGGAAAAGGGCCAGGCCCAGAAATTGTGACTTATTTGAAAAGTATAAAGGCTAGGCTAGTTGCTTTGGTAGCTTTTCCCTAGTGAAATGTAAATCAATGTCCCGAAAATCATCAAAAAAGTTATGTATATTTGTCTGTTGAAACTGATGAGAAACTGTATGGAGCCACCTTAAGAAACACGAAGAAATGCATATGGTACCAAGCACTTGGACATAATTTATGAAAACTTTAATTTAAGTTACTGAGAAACATTTGGCAACATTTGTTTCAAAAGGAAACAAGATGCGTTGCTTATTTTACTTGAAATTGCGACCTTATCAAAGTACCTGACAACGCCTGCCGTTTAACACGACGTGATATGCTTTAGACAAAGTCTCACTTCGAATATTCGCTTTTTGAAAATATCTGCTTTAAGTTTATATCCGCTTTTAGTTGATACCAGAGGTATCACAGACACCACGCAGAAAGCTGTATTTCCCTGATAAGTTTCGGATTGTGTTATCGCTACTCAGACTATTGGCTAATAAGCAAATAACCATTTTAGCCTTCGATCTTAGTCTATGTCTAATCAAAGTCTCTGTTGCGGATGAAGTTTCTTTTTCAGTCGCAGTCATTCACAAGCTGTGTTAAGAACTGCCTCCTGAGACTGTTTAGATCGTTTATTGTTTATACTGTTTACAGGCTAGATAGTCAGTCGTATCACTGAGTCGTGGTATATTTTTTGGGTCAATTTAGAATCACTGATTTTCATCTCACGGCGCGTGGACCGAGTATTGAGCTAATAAAGATGGTTAAAGTTACATATCCGAGCCTCGCTCGGTGCAATTTCCTCGTTCTAACTTCCGGGAGCGGCTGATAAATATGTTTGCATGTTTAACTAAACGTCTTCATTGCGAAGACATTCTCTAACGTATACATGGATCTCTTATGGCGAAATACATCATCCACTATTTCATCACCTATACGTGGCAGTCAAGGATCAGTTGCGTTCGGAAAGTCGCGAAAACAAGGCCTGCTTTGTTTCTTGCCATTTCCTTATAAAACCAAAGTTGCATGATGTGTCCTAAATAATATAACGTTCTAGTCCCAGTGATTCCATTCCTACCGGTCTAGACCATTCCTGCTACTGTCCAGTAAATAAATGGCTCTCCTGCCGCTACCTTGTGTAATAAACGCGTGAAAATTACATTCATTTAATTGATTTTTTTAAAATAATTTTTTATTGCTGGGTGGGTCGGCCTTTGAAATCTCATGACCTTGCCGTTGCTATGTATTTTCCTGAGTCATGCTGTTGAAGTACACGTAGCTAGTTCTCTGCCCATTGGGTGATTTTCAACCGCAATCACACTCTTTGTTTCCTTTTGACATTGTTTAGCCATCTATCAATGTTCCATGCTCAATATCGATGATGTTGAAGTACACCTAAAGAGTTCTCTGCCGATTGGTTGATTTTTAATCGTATATCATTCTGTTTCCTTTTGACATTGATTAGCCATCTATCAAAGTACTATGCTCAATATCGATCTCTTAGCATGCTCAAGGGTTTCCCTTCTATAAACGTGTTCTGTCATGTTCCGGGTCTCAGAACCTAAGGTGCGGCTTAGCAAGTTGTTCGCTTGTTAACTGTTGAAAGAAGGACGCTTTACAAGATGAAAAACTTTTTTGCCTTGGCTTTTCTCCTTTGCTTCTCTGTAGGTAAGTAAATGGTTCGCAACTTCTCGACAAACGATTCTTTCGTCATACCTTACAACTTTAACCGGAGACTGAACAACGCTAGCTTAGAAATTTACGCCTTTGGGTTGCTCCACACTTTTATGTTGTTTACCTTGACTCAATCACTGTAAGCTTTCGTTTTACAAGTGTTCTGCATTAATAACTGGCTGTGAACGTTTTGACCTAATTTTTAAATATCTTGCGTTACTGAGAAACATTCGGCAACATTTCTTTTGACGGAAAATCATGTTTGTATCTGAGAAGCGGCTTTACTACTCTCACGTCATGGACTTTGAGAAAAGGGAAATTTTAAGAACCACGTATGCACCTGAAATCTGTTCATACAATTGACTGTTTCGATTTTATGAAAATAGGAAATTTTAAGACGATATTAAAGTCCAACTTCAAGTCCCAGCATTCTCATCACTTTATAGCCGGCGTGAATACTGGGGTTCAGCATGTTACACGTTTGGCCACGCTGTTCAATGATGTCGGATGATGGTGAATGATCTTGGACGGCGTTGAATGAAACTTGATTGCCGTAGCGTGTTAAATTCAACAAAGTTGAACGTTCTTGGGTGGAAATGTTGCATCCGACTTCGCCAATTTGATAAATTTGATAAAAACGAACTTTGTAGCAGTGAATTTAACGTTGATCGGATGTTGAGGTTCAACTGAATATCCGAGCTTTCAAAGGGGCAGTGTTTTCTCAAATCCTGGATGTTGCTTGAATCCGCAATAGAAGGTGGTTGTCACTTCTCAACTGATCGGAAAATACGAAAGGCTGTTGCTGGCTAGCTAGTCATATCATCTAGTCGTGCTATAGTTTTGGCCAATTTATTTTCTTGTTGATAGAAATGTTTTCTAAATCACCTGCCTGAAATATTAGGTTAATAAAAGTCGTCACAATTGATATTCATTCAGCTTCGTTCAGTCAAGTTCTGCGTTGAGACTTTTGCTTGCATATATGGGAGGGCTGATAAGAGCAGATAACGTACTTAAAAAAATAAATAATAAATTTAATATTTGTATTGCGCGGGTTTGTATTGCGCGGGTTCCGGGTTACTTCACTGAAACCAAAAGTTTCACTTCTCAAGACGTCACATCTAGACCCCCTAATGCATTTACTGTGTTATCACCCACCATGGCAGAGATTACTTTTCGAAAGTCGCAGAAACGAGACATGCAGTCTCATTATTATGACGTTCCTTTGTTCTCAAATTCATGCCGTTTCGCTGAAAGTTCAAATTTGCAAATGAATATTATAACGTTTTATTCCCTGTTCCTCTCGTCTAACAGATGTAGCCATTTGTGCTTCTCCCCAGTGATCAACAACACATAACATGTTTTAAATGTTAAGAACATTTATTTACGTGATAGGGTTTTATCCATTGCATGAAATTATCGCCTGGTTGAGCACCTAAGTAGAACGTGCAAAAGGTACAAATGAGTGGGTCGTTTCAGTCGTAAGCTTAGTACTACCGTTGCTATGTAGTTAACAGGGAATATGCATATTCCTGAGTCATGCTGTCAAAGTAGACGGAGTTCTTTGTTGATTTGTTGATATTTAACCCTATTCCTATGAGACCGGAGCGAATCGAATCTGTCAGAATGAGGAGAAAGCTTCAGTTTGGACAAAGCGTCCGGTATTATGTTTCTTTGGCATTGTGCAATGACAGTTTCATTTTCAAAAGTTATATATTGAACTTCTTTAGCTCAAAATTTCTTTTGTTTTTTCTTTATAGTTTTTTTTCTGGAATAAGGAAGGAAATTTTGAACTCTTTGAGCTGCCTCTAGTTACTCGTGCGAAAACGGCAAGGAACATAATATACGTGTACATTTCGTGTTATAGTGGCTGCCATTGATTCGCTCTGTACCTTAGACTAATGAATTCATTTTTGTTTTTATAAAATAAAAAATGTTCTGAGTTCCTGAGTTTCACCTCATAGTGCATTGACTGGGTAACTAACTAAAGAATGGTAGCCAAGGTTTTAAATTCAAGCTAAGAGCAGCTCATAAAGTATAATAATTATATAAGAAGTAAGGAAACTTGCTTCATCGTTTGCAACTTGACTTGATATGAAATTAAACTTTGGAGATGCTCAGTGGAAAAAAATAAGCTCAACCGTAGGATTTGTCACAAGGACTATTTGTCTATACTATATACTACTACTATAGGAACTCAAATTCCTTGAATTCTGTTTCCTCCTGTTTATATTCAGCGTATTAGGCCTCTTTTGGAAAGGTATTGTAATATCGAGCTGTGAAAACCTCCTTAAAATGAATCGTTTCTTCAGCTATGCTCGTAAGATGTTTTTTTTTAATTGCTTAGATCGAGCGGAACGTGTTAGTGTAGGGTACGAGTTCCGATCGTTTTTGAATATTGGTATTACGGACGAAAGCTGTTTAAATACCAGGGGTGGCGAATGGTAAGTTGGAGACTTTGCGAGACAGCGAGACGATCCCTTTTAGTGCGAGTTCGAGACCCTGTCAATTTTTAAATTGCGAGACCGAGCTTTTAGAGTTTTCTAAATGCGAACCAAAAACGCTTTAGGACATAAAACCTCGAACCCGAGACCTTCAGATCAGTTTTGGGCGACTAAAGGTGCTACCTATAAGCATATCAGAACTTCGAGATACATTTTATAGCCTTCTAAAAAGTCAAGAATCTAGGTGCTTCGCTAAAAGAACAAAATTCTGGGACGGAAAGGTCGAAATCGAGACTCCGAGACTGTTTTGCCGAAAATTCTACACTGGAGAGGCAGCGAATAGCTCAGAAAGCGAGACTGCTAGACGCTTACCGATTCAGCTGAAATTTTCCGAGACCCTAATTTTTTGGTCAGACCACTCGCCATCCCTAATACAAGCTCTCGGAACTTCCCGTTTCTAATTAACTTTCTGTAAACAGCTCAAAGCCAGGAGGTTAGTTATGTTTACTTCAGTCCAGTGTAATATCCTAGAACCAATTTGCAGTGTTATCAGCTGCTCCGTCTAACCTGCTTTTAGGTTAGATTTTTAGTAATAGTTCCTTCTAGTTGTTCACTCTGCTCTTATAACTAATTTTAGTTGAAAGGTTTCCCAAACTATATTAGCATATTGTGAGCATATATAAGAAGGCCATGTAACTAGCTTTCTTTGATTTACCTGAATTCCCATGTGCTCCGTACTGTACAACTCTGAGTTACCACAAGACGTTAGAGTGCACGTGTGAAGTCTACGATTGAACAGTTGACGAGTTCTAGTTTTGTTTCTGAATCTTTCTGCTTTGCTATTGCGGACGAGTTACAACGATCCAGTACCTTGGTATTCCGTAACAAGTGCCACGAAGCAAGTTTGAGCGCTCTCCAAAGCTTTTCCCCGTCGTTTCTCAGTTCAGCAGCGCCCCAGCTGTATCATTTTACCTTCGCGCAACGCCCGCACATTTCGAAGACTAAAACCCGTTTGGATAGCCAAAAACCTCTTGGTACACCCTCTTGTTACAAATTTCTCCTACAAAAGGCCAATGATATCGGTTCGCAACTCTCTCATGATAATAATACAGGCGATTGAGCTTTCTGCGAAAAGTGAGACTGGTCAGTTTTATTCCACCGAGACTCGTCTTCTTTCTGCACAAAGAAAATAGGAATAACGAAATAATCAAATACTATGCACGTTGTATCGATATTGGCTTATGACATTTGGAAAAGTTCAAGGAAACTCGCTTAACTCAATTTAATAAAAAAAACTGATCAGAAATAGAATTCTTCTCTCTAACTTTTCTTCTTTTTATACTGATTTTATATCTTGTGCTGGTTCAACTGATTATTCAAGCGTGTTTGATCGTGATGTGTTTCTCAAAAGACAGGATGTCGCTTTAGTCAGTACTGGAAATCGGTTGTCGACGGCTGTCGCACGCTAGCTTAAGACCTAATACTGTCATGACAAGCTATAATTACGGTTATTGACAGAAATGTTTTCTCGAACACTGTGTCTCATCATCATGGTGCATGGGCAAAATATGGATCCAATCTGAAGGTGATCAAAGATTGATATTAAAGCTTCGTTCAGTTAAGTTCCGCGTTCGAACTTTTGGGAGTCGTTTGAAAACTGAAAATGTTTGATGGACTAAACTTCTCTATTCGCAAGACATTTCCTCACAATAAGGCCCGTGATGGCGAAATGCATCATCCACTATTTCATCACTTATGTAGCAGTCAAGGATTGCATTTGAAAATCGTGTAAACAAAACTATCATAATGATTGTTTTTCGAAATCGTGCCATTCCACTGAAAGTGGAAATTTTGCAAAAATGTGACTCGAATAAGATCGCGTTTCTAGCTCCAGTTCCTACCCTCCAGCTCTTCAGCAGGGAACATGTGTTTTTAAAAATGCCTACAAATATTGCCTGAAATCATGGCCTCTTTGAGCAACTGACGCCTGGCTTTCAAGGGACTGAAGTAATTAATCTTCGCTGGGTGGGTGTTTCAACTTTCACCCAAGCATAGCTTGTCATTGCTTTGCATAATCTGAGTCATGGTGTTGATGCACAAGTAGTTCTCTGCCGATTGGCTGATTTTTAGCTGCATGTCTTTGCGGTTTCCTATTGACGTAGATTAGCCATTTATCACTGAACTACGCCCAATATCGACCACCTAGCGCGCTCAAGGGTTTGGCGTCTATAAACTTGTTCTGTCCTGTTCTGTGTCTCAGACCTTAGTCTAAAGTGCGGTTCTTCAAGTCGTTTGCTTATTAGGTCTTGAAATTTTCAACGACGCTTTACAGCATGAAAAATCTATTTGCCATAGCTTTTCTGCTTTGCTTCTCCGTAGGTAAGTAACTGATTTTCAACTTCTAGACAAACGATGTCATAGCTTATGACTTTGAACTTAAACCGAAGCTTAAACTTTGCGTCTTTGCATTGCTCCACTTGTTACAATGTTTACCGACTTCGACATTATAGCTAGCTTTCGTGCTTGACAAGTACGAAAAAAAGCATATGGTACCAAGTACGTGGACATAATTTATGAAAACTTTGAGTAACTGAGAAACTTTCGGCAGCTTTGCTTTCAAAAGAAAAAAAGGATGCGTTGCTTATTCTAAATGAAATTACGGTTTTACCAAAGTACCCGACAACGCCTGCCATTTAACATGACGTGAAATGCTTTAGAGAGTCTCACTTCCAATGTCCGCTTTCTAAAGATATCTGCTTTAAGTTTGGATCCGCTTTTAGTTGATACCAGGGGTATCACAGGCACCACGCAGAAAGCTGTATTTCTCTGATAAGTTTCGAATTGTTTTGTCGCTACTCAGACTATTGGCTAATAAGTAATTAACTATTTTAGCCTTCGATCTTAGTCTATGTCTAATCAAAGTCTCTGTTGCGGATGAAGTTTCTTTTTCAGTCGCAGTCATTCACAGGCTATGTTAAGAACTGCCTCCTGAGACTGTTTAGGTCATTTACACTGTTTACAGGCTAGATAGTCGTATCACTGAGTCGTGGTATATTTTTTGGGTCAATTTAGAATCACTGATTTTCATCTCACGGCGCGTGTACCGAGTATATTGAACTAATAAAGATGGTTAAAGTCACATATCCAAGCCTCGTTCGGTGCAATTTCCGTGTTCTAACTTCTGGGAGCGGCTGATAAATATGTTTGCATGTTTAACTAAACGTTTTAATTGCGAAGATGTTCTCTAACGTATACATGGATTTCTATGGCGAAATGCATCATCCATTATTTCATCACCTATACGTGGCAGTCAAGGATCCCGTTGCCCTTGGAAAGTCGCCAAAACAAGGCCTCCTTTGTTTCTTGCCATTTCCTTATAAATGCAAAGTTGCATGATCTGACATAAATAAGATAACGTTCTACTGTAGTACGCGTGATTCCATTCCTACCGGCCTAGGCCATTCCTGTTACTGTCCAGTAAATAAATGGCTCTCTTCCGCCACCTTGTGTATTAAACGCGCGAAGAGCGAAGATTACATTCATTCGATTTTTTTTTCGCTGGGTGGGTCGGCCTTTTCAACTTTCTTGATAAATTTTACATCTCATATTGACGTAAGCATGACCTTGTCGTTGCTATGTATATTCCTGAGTCATGCTGTTGAAGTACACGTAGTTCTCTGCCGATTGGGTGATTTTTAACCGCAATCACACTCTTTGTTTCCTTTTGACATTGATTAGCCGTCTATCAATGTTCCATGCTCAATATCGATGATGTTGAAGTACACGTAGTTCTCTGCCGATTGGTTGATTGTCAATCGTACATCACTCTCTTTGTTTCCTTTTGATATTGATTAGCCATCTATCAATGTTCCATGCTCAATATCGACCTATTAGCACGCTCAAGGGTTTGTCTTCTATAAACGTGTTCTGTCATGTTCCGGGCCCCAGTTCTTAAGGTGCGCCTTAGCAAGTTGTGTGCTTGTTAATTATTGAGACGAGGAAGCTTTACAAGATGAAAAACTTTTTTGCCTTGGCTTTTCTCCTTTGCTTCTCCGTAGGTAACTAAATGATTCGCAGCTTCTTAACAAAGGATTTGTCGTTATACCTTATAACTTTAAACCTAAACCCTATGATTGAACAACTCCAGCTTACAAATTTGCGCCTTTGAGTTGCTCGCCATTTCGCAGTGCTTACCTTGACTCAGTCACTGCAGATGTAAGCTTTCGTTTTACAAGTATTCTTCGATAAAACGTTGTTGTTCAAGAATCATTAATATCTTGTTCTGAACCTTTTGACCCAATTTTTAAATATCTTGTGTTACTGAGAAACACAGTCGGCAACATTTCTTTTGTGGGAAAACTATATTTGTATCTCAGAGAAGCCGGTTATACTACTCTCACGACAGTTTGAAACTTAACATCAAATGATCCAAAGTTGTATTTCAAAGTTCGAGCCTATTCAGTTCTATCACGAGAGTAATGCCCGCTTAAGTCACACTTTCACTAAAAGTATCACAGAAGCCAGAAGGTCTTTTTCATATGTAAGTTTTGATATATATCTTCGATATTGAGTGTGACTATTAGCTGTGCTTAACCATTTTTAAATGGTTAAAAGTTAAAAGTTGATAATTTTATCTATTTGTTTCATTGTTATTATTGTTTGGTCTAATTATATATTTCAACTGTGGGTGATAGGACTTCCTTTTTGCAGTCGCATTTCGGATTCACGGGCTTTGTAAAACTACCTGGTGCGACAAATAGTACAACAAGAACTCAGTTTTGAGTGAATGAAAGTAATAAAAAACACTTTCAATCCCGTAAATTTAAAATCACCAATATGAATTTTGATTATGCTCGTGTTTATCAGTATTCTGAAAAAGTTGTTTTAACTTCGAAAAGTTGGAGGGAGGGATTGTTTGCTTTCGAAACCTTCAAAGGCTTATTCGAAAATCCAATGATAAGTTGTATTTGCTTATTCCAGGTGGAAATATTAGAAGGCACGAGACCGTTACTTTCCTTCTGAATCATCAGTGGGGGAAAATGAGCTTAAACGGTGTACCAGTTTAATTGTAACCGAGGTATTCAATCTGTATCACTGTGTCATGCTCTAGTTAGAACCAAATTGTCCTCCTATCGGTGAACTCATAAATGCTACTCTTGAGTCCGTTTGAATCAGATAAAAGTTTTAAAGCTTCACAACTTCTCATGTGACAACATACAGTGTGTTTATAACCACTATATTCCCCTTGTTATTTAATTTATGTTTTCATCTTTATGTTTTCATCTTTTTCATGATCTGAGTTCTGAGTTTCATCTCCTGGCGCATTGACTTGTTACTGCAACTTGATATGAAATATTGTTATTTAACTTTGGGGGTGCTCAGTTGGAAAAAGTAAAAAAGCTCAACCGTACAATTTCCTCTACGAAAGTCTGATCATTAAGTTAGATGATGCAAGTTGCTTTCGGTTCGCAACTCTCTTATGCTAATAATAAGGCGCTTGAGTTTTCTACGAAGCTGTCTTTAAGTGGGACAAGTAACTTTTATCCCACCGAGATTCGTCCTCTTTCCTCGCACGTTTTAGAAAACAAACAAAATAGGACTAACGCTTCACGGTCTTAGATGGGAATGTATGAGAAAAAAACGAATACTATGTACATGACATTTGCAAAAGTTCAAGGGAACTCGCTTAACCGGCCTAATTTAATCGAGAACTTGATCAGAATATTAGTTACACTCTATAACTAATTTCTTCTTTTCATGTTGATTTTATATCGTATACTAATTTTATATTGATTCAACCAGGAACCCCTGATTCATCTGATTATTCAACAGTGATTGATCGGGGTGTGTTTCTCTAAAGATAGGATGTCGCTTTAGTGCGCACTGGAGAGCGGTTGTCGGAGGCTGTCGTACGCTACTGCGAGAACAAGCTATAATTATGGGTATTGACAGAAATTTTTTCTGGAACACTGTGTCTCATCTCATGGTGCATGGGCAAAACATTGATGCAATAAAGGTGGTCAAAGATTGATATAAAGTCAAGTTCAGCGTTAGGACTTTTGCGAGTCGGCTTCAAAACTGAAAATGTTTGGTGCTCTAAACTTTTCTATTCGCAAGAGATTTCCTCAAAATAAGGCGTCTTATGGTGAAATGCTTCATACACTATTTCATCACTTATTTATTGTTTCTCGAATTCGTGCCATTCCATTGAAAGTGTAAATTTTGCAAAAATGTGTCTCGAATAAGATGGCCTTTTTAGTTCCAGTTCGTACTACCCCACTGAGCCGTTCAGCAGAGGACATGTGCATTAAATGACTGCTAAATGGATGATTTCATTCACTTGATTGATGTCTTTTTGCATTGCCTAAAATAATCATGGCGCCTCTTTGAGGAACTAAGGTCGGGCTTCAAAGGGTCTGAAGTAAGAAAAAGCCAGAAAGTCTTTTTCCTATGTAAGTTTGATATATATTTTCGATGTTCAGTGTCACTATTAGCTGTGCTTAACCATTTTTAAATAGTTAAAAGTTGATGTTTTTATCTATTTATTATTATTAATTTTTTGTCTACTTGATATTTCAACTTTGGGTGATACCGTGATACAACTTCCTTTCTGCAGTCGCTCTTCTGATTTACGGGCTTTGTAAATCAGTATTCTGGAAAAGTTGTTTTAACTTTGAAAAGTTGGAGGGAGTGATTTTTTTATTTCGAAGCCTTCAAGGGTTTCTTCGAAAATCCAATGATAAGTTGTATTTCCTTTTTCTATGTGGAAATATTAGAAGGCACGAGACCGTCACTTTCCGTCAAGATAGGAAGCAGAGGACAACTTAGAACCGCTGACCCTCCTGTTTTTCGATCGTAAGTTCATGGCAGTAATACCAACTCACCAAAGTGGCTTCACCGCTCAGTAAGACACAATTGGCTTGTAATTCACACACTAAGTAACTTCTTGACTGCGTGGCAAACAAGGCCTCAACAAGGCCAATATTAGATAACCGTAAGCAAGATCAATATTTGGTCAAAGTCAGATGTGCCAGCCAGTATCAGATCAAAGAAGTAGCAGATGTCTTGTAACTTAACAGTTTTGAGGGCTCGAAAATAATAAGATTGTATTCCGCCGTTCTATTCTCATGCATTTAAGTTGCATCAAATGCAATTCTACCTACTGACAGGTAGTATCCAATTTTGTAGCTTACCTCTCAAAGTTAAGAGTGTCAGTCGTTTGTTTTTAGTTCTTACGCTGAATTACTGCCCTTTTGAGAGATTTTTTTGGTGCTTGAATTACACGTAACACCACATCAGCCTTCTCGTTCGATTTTTTTTTTTATGGCAGACTTACATGTAGTTCAGCACAGTTCAACATCGTTCAATCCGTTTGGTCAGGGCCTTTCTTTATGAAGATTCAAAATGGCGGCCAGAGAATCATTAAACATCGTCAAGGGTTGCTGCTACACAACCGCAGTCTTGTCAGCAAACATTACTTTAAAAAGCACATTAATTAAGAGAAGTTTCAGAAGTTGTGAAAACTGGTGATTTTTTTTTATTCTATACGAAGATAATCGAGAAACTTACAAATGGTAGTAGGTTCAAATGGAGGCTGAACTCATCTTTAAACATAAGTGCAGTTTGTTTACAAATACCATATCTTTTCTTTTTTATACCCCCAAAATAGCACTTCTCTTCTTCTTCTTCTTCTTCTTCTTCTTCTTCTTCTTCTTCTTCTTCTTCTTCTTCTTCTTCTTCTTCTTCGTCTTCTTCTTCTTCTTCTTCTTTGGAAGCAGCCCAGCTGTCCTCCACACAACAAGCTAAAATCGAGAAGCTGATTAAGATTTTTGGTAGTTTGGGGCTACCGCAATGTTGGTTTTATAATGTGTCTTTCTACAATCGGTCAGAATCAAATTGACTGGCAATCATTGAACGTTGTATTTGAATCACCATCGAAACTAATTCTCCCCACTTCATCCCGATTCTAGCTTTGAGTGGCCATGGTGGCAACGAGAGTTGTGTTATTTAACGCTTGTATCATTTGTTGCAGCCTTTGCCCTCAAGTGCAATGTTTGTACCAGTTTAACAAGTTTGGCAGACTGCGATAAGAATAAAAAAGAAGTGGACTGTGGTGCAGCCTTTGACCGCTGTGCTACACTCTCCTTGGATTTCAAAGTCTCAGACAAGGAAAACAAGGAGTTCGTCAGAACCTGTAATACCAAGGCATACTGTGATGCCGCCGAAACAGCATTAAAGCCGTGCAAAGATGCCGGTGGATCATGCAAACTGGAGTGCTGTGATAAAGATCTCTGCAACGGTGGTACAGCTCCTTTGGTCAGCGTCTTCCTGTTGGTGGCATGCGCCCTCGTGACCTTTTTCCGTTAGGTAAAAGGACAGTTCCCTCCAGTGAGCAGCAGAGCTGTAATTTTAACTGATTTTAACTATTTTAAACTAATTTTAAGTCAAGTTTGTAAGAAGCTGCATTAAACACTGTGGAGACAATTTTGTTCGTGTGCCGTTGTGATTTTAATGTTATCAGTTGATAAAATATATAGCTACGCTGGCCGAATAGCGGAGCTCTCATAGGTTTAATTAGTTGAAATAAGATCATTTTCAGCTAAAACCCGCTTTGCTTGGGTACTTGAATAGCTCTTTGTTATTTCGATCTGTAAAACGTTTGCCAGTACAAACCTTACTTTAGTTATGATTAAAACCTAACTAACAGAGAAATCATTGTAATGTCTTCAACATTGAAAGGTCAAAACAGCCGGTAAAATGTTTATTCATGTTTTGCTTTGGGCAAAGGTGAAGGAATGAATGAATGAATGAATGAATGAATGAATGAAAGAATGAATAAATGAATGAATGAGTGAATGAATGAATGAATGAATGAATTCAACTTTGTTTATACACGATTAAAAATATAAGCCTTAAATAGAAAATACAACTGGTTTACATATTTACCGTGTGGAAGTACTGTTCAGAAAACCATCTATCAATACTTCTCTTAAAGATTTCTAAGAAATTTACTGTACGTATACCTCTTCAGGAAGATTGTTCCATAGAAGGGCGCTACTGTAACTGAAGCTACGCTTCAGGTAGTCAGTTCTTGGTTTCGGAAGCAATAATTTATCCTTGGCGTCGCGTTGATCATAATTCGAGAATCTGGGCCGGTAGCGTTCAGTCGAACTTTCTTGCGCTTGCGTTATATGTAAGACATGTACCACACTACCTTATACCGCGACCCCAAGGTTAACAGCGATTTGTCTATGTCAGTAAGGATGGAACGATGACGCACTAGTCGTAACGTTGTTAGAGTGATGTGACACGCTTTATCTTTGATTGCCTTTCGTGATTTAATCATGACGTAACGGCTGCATTGCGTTATAGACGGAACCGGAGGTTTGAGGTAATCGCCAAGAGAAAACCAGAAGTTTACGGAGACTGTGTTGGCCGAGACAAAACTGGATGACTAAGGTAAGTGACGGAAAAAAACCCAGCGGTCGCCTTATGGCGACGGTCGGTTTAAAAAAACATGCAATGCTATATCTGGCTGGATTTGATAAAACATACCTACAGAAATTTTAGTTGATCTTGAGTTGTTCATGCTGTTCCTGTTTGTTAATTTTTTTGTTTTGATTTTTTTTTCGGCAATCGCAAAGCATTTATCGGTAAAAACGAAAAGAACAGAGTGTTAGGCTATTCAGGCTTTTTTTTCTTCCGAACACACTCTCCGCCCCCCCTCCTCCCTCCCTAGGAAGGGTTTCTCTTCACTCTGGCACATTCTCTCTCTCTCTCTCTCTCTCTCTCTCTCTCTCTCTCTCTCTCTCATACCCAAGTTAGCAACATTTTTGAATTGGCGCCGTCTTCGCTCAGATTGAAATGAGTAGATCTAGATTTTCAGTTGGCTGCCTTGAGCACAGTTTTCCTGAAGGCATCATGAAGCCTAGTGATGAAAAAGTCTTACGATTTGCTGGTAATGCGTCGTCTAATATCTTACCTGCAGTTTGATTTGCTTTTTGAACTTAACGGGTCTTTGACTCGGGTCCACTTGCAGGGATTGATATTGTGGGCTTTGCTCGATGTGGTAGCAAGTCTTTGGCCTCGAAAAGTAGGTCTTAGGGGTCTTTTCTAAACGGACAGAGCAAAATTGGACTTGAATCTTGACCTGGCCAAAGACTTAGAAAAATTCTTGTCAAAGGCGGTGGTATAAAGGTGTCCTCTTGAGAATTTTTCTCAACATCCGGCCGGACTTCAACTAGAATGGCGAGCAGAGAAAGAGCTTGTCAAGAGATTTGCCTCGAAAAAGCGTGAGTTTGAATAGTTTTTCGTTTTGCTTTCGTTTTTGCCGCTAGAGGGAAGTTATGTCGTGGCCTTGATGCTTTCAAAGTGTCGATTTGTGTCATTTCCACTGAAGAGTTGACGTAACATTTACCAGACGTGTGAGTAAATTTTAGCGGGCTGCATTTGTTTGATTACTTGGAACAGTGAATAATGTAGGAATTCGATCAAGTCCAGATTGAAAACGCTGTTTCACGTTGCTAAAGGCTAGTTGTCCTTAGAAAGATAAATTTTAACTCGAACGGGTCGGATTTTGAGTGAGATTTGCAAATTGCGGCCCACCATCTCAAGAGATCAGCGGTCATGATTAATTTCCTAGTCTGTCAAAAATGTATGTCAGTTTCAGTTGCATTAAAAATTAAACGTGTTTCTTTCCAAACATTTACTCGATTCAGAATTGTCATAATAAGCCCTAATTTAGGGCTGCCTATCGATTAGCAGAGGTCTTAGATGAACAAAGTTGGAAACTGTCTTGAATTTTGTATAGGTATGTTTTTGTAAAATCAGTCAGATATAAAAGGTAAACTACATATAAAAAGGCAAGAAATAGAGATGAATATATTAACAACTAGTTTATACAGTAAAATGGTCTAGGTCAGCGTTCGTGGCAGCAAAGTGACTGGTATAGGCTCTCATTTAATATTTAACATTAGGGCAGTCTTTCAGTTTATCTGGTGGCGAATTCCCATTTTAACAGTTTTGGTGATAAAAGGACGCCCTCCCTGATGTGAAGTACCCGAAGAACCTCAAACGGAATTGACAAAAAAAAACACCAACTCAGTCCAGAGTAGCTACTATTACAGAAAAACAGACACCAGTTGGGAAATTAGAATTGCTGAAAAAACATAAAGATAAAATTGAAGATTACTCACTGCATTTTCTTTCTCGCCACCTGAAAAGATTAAACCGCAATAAGAGTTTTGTTTTTTTATGTCCGATGACAAGTTAACGGATTTTTTTTTAAATGAGCCAAGAAGACGCCTTCCAAACGAAGAAGTTTTTGAAAAAAAGGCTTTGAAAAAGGGAAAAAGCATTCAATTTTTATCTCATGCATTTTTACACATTCCATGAGCGTGGGCCTCGCGAGCTATAGTGTGCCTTCAGCGCACTGTCAGTGGATAGTGGAGCTCCGCTTAAAAGGTACTCTCTTTCAGGGAAACCAAATCTCTTCTAATCACTGTTAACTGCCAGTCTCTGTTGATCATTGCAAAGTGCTTGCAATGGTCAACTTAAAGGATGCTTTACTATTAGGGACTTTAAGATACGGTGACTACGGACTACGGACTACCGACTACGGACGGAAGGCACTTTAGGACTGGGACGAGACATATGTGTTCTGTTGTCCCCACAGTCGCAAGCTCACGACGGTGCGTACTGGAAGGATTTCACGTAGTACAGCGTGGTGTAGTACAAGGAACTGAAGATGGTATGAAAAAGTAGACTAAAGTTAGAAAATTGAGGTGTTCTTGTACTGTAACGCTTGAACTACAAACCAATACGCATTTGGAACAATTTCAAGTGCTTATGAACTCAGAACAGCGAAAAATGTACGGCTTACTTTGTTTACTGATTTTGACCGCCGCGTTGTTTTCCAGAATGAAAATATAGCTTGTAATATCAACTCTTCTCTTTGCTCTTTCTAGACACAAATGGCTTCCCTTCAAGTTGAGAAGTAATTAATTTAGTAAGATATGTCAAATTTGCTTCTGAAGTAGTTTTGCGAACGAAGTAATTTGAAAAGCGAGCCCTGAAAATTTGATTAAGCTTCCACGCAAGCCTCACGTGCAATTACATTTTGAATTGCAGTGCGACGATTACAACTCAAAACCAGAGCATCTCGAATCTTTTAAAAGAGATTTTGTGTCTGTTTAGTGTAGAGTTGGCCTTCGCTCTTCGTTTGTAGTCTGTTGTCTGTAGTCTGCGGTCTTAACTTCGCATTTTCGCTCCACTCGTTGTGTACTCGGCCTAGTGTTTCAGCCTAAGAAAAACGCGCGTCCAACCGTAGTCCGTAGTCCGTAGTCACCGTATCTTAATGTCAGTATTGTATCCAGATTATGCATATGGGCAAACCAGCTCCTTTTTTGTCAGTTGTGTCTTTTTTAGTTTTAGGAAATTATTTTTGTCTGCTTCTAAACCGTTACACCAAGTCCTTAGTCCAAAAGAGCTGTCATTGATTTAATCACGCACACAAGAATAATCTGTAAACAACGAATTTTACCTAGCTCACCACAAGTCTCTAGTACCTCAGTCATTAGAAACCCCGAACGATCTACAGTAGGTCATTGGTTCGATTCCCCTGGGGGAGGCATCCTTGTTCTTTGCCCAAAGCATATGAAATACTGATATTACATCGTTCTTAGAGAAACTATTTGACTCGAAGTAAAGATGAAGTCACAGTGAAACTATATAATAACTACATTTTTCATGTGGTTTACTGGTATAATAATCAATAGGTATTAACCAATCGCAGCGCGTGCATTATCTTCAGTTACTGTGTTAAGACAAATACAGTAGTGGTGGGTATTTTTATATCTATAAACGTGCTCAACTTTATTAAATGCACGGTGACCCCATTCTTTTTATTTTTTATTATTATTTTTTTTTTGATAAATCACTTCCAAATAAAATTCTGAACGTGAGAAGTTTTAATTTTACCTGAAGAAATGATGCATAATGAGCCAGACGTTCTTAGCAACCAAAAATTACCTTGGGATCCCGCTGAGATACCAGTCTTTTATTCCGGTATCTCTGCGTGAAGCCCAGTGAGTTACTAGCACTCCAATATAATTAAATCTGTTTGGGTGATCGTTTCTGTTCCACTAAGGCGTTAATTTTCTCGCGAATGTGCTATAATCTTTTTGCGTGAAATTCATTTATACTCTTTGTTTTTAATTGATTCTACTTTTATTCGTGGCGTTTGAGAGTACATAAACGAGTTTTAAGTGCGGTTTGCCAGGAAATCGCTTTTAAAAAAAAGGTATAGCCTTGGCTGTTAATCACACGACATAGCTCCAACGGTAAATCGAAAAAACTACACTCTACTCATGCACGCTGTCCAAGTACCTGCAAAAGTGTACTACATAGGCCTATTTGCGATGAAATCAATAAATCAGTATTATTTAGAGTCCTCCACGTAACTTATTTTATTCCTTGTAGCAAGAAAGCCGATTGTGCCTTACAAAGCCACCCAATTATTTTTGCTTTTCTGACATGAGTTGGTCATTATCTAACTGCAGAAAAAGTTTGGAAAAAATCTGAACTTGGGAAGATTTTGGGCGCGAACGTCCTTAATACATAAAGGCTTCTATGTTGGTCCAACCTCTTGTCATGTGTAATTGTTGTTGTCCTGAGTACACTGAGGCAGACAAGAAATCACTAGGAGGAACTATTACATGGAAGGGAGAAAATGTTAACAGTTTCTTGTTACAAATGTATCCAATAGCAGGTTGATCTTTGAACGCTTTCTGCGTGTGAAATACACAGAAATAATAGTACTGTCAAACAAGAAAACCTGTGTTTTATCGAAGATGGGCCTTTACAAGCTGAAGTTAATTTGTGAACCATTAAGGTTAAAAAGCTATTTGAATTATTAACATTTTTCTGCTTTGGAATTGCAAACAATACATATAGCAAAAATGGAAAACCGCAAGAACTCCATACCAGACCGTAGTTGCTAGAATTAAACCTCTGAATTCCCCTACAGCCCTCGCATTTTCAGTATTTTACAACGGACAGTATAACGAAATGCCATGCGTTTTGTAAAATTGCGTTACCTGTGTATTTGCATCACTACTTGTCGTAAGGTCATCCCTAACAAACGCCCGGAGTTAAAGGTTTCTCTTAAATGAGTCTTTCATATAATATTTTGTGGAAGTCTAAAACAAAGGGGCCGTTCACATGATACCGGAATGTCTTTCGTTCCAGAACAAGTTCATTCCATCTCCATATATTTCTCTGTACCTGTTTACATGATACCGAGACGAAATTTCGTTCACGCACAAGACATTCCGGAATGACCTAATTCCGGCTTTCAATCCGAATGAAATTCTCGCTGTGGTATGACATTTCATTCTGGTAACATGTAAACCGTGAACGAACTCCGTTCCGAGATTATACTATCCGTGTGCGTTTAATCTACCCTGCCCAGCCCCCATGTTTGTAGAGCTGAGCATGCGTAATTCGTGTGATGATTAAATGTGTGCGAGTTTTGCATCATGGCGTGGTCTGGTTAGATCCTGTCGATTCGTGGTTAAATCAAAATAATCTCTTGGTTCAATCTGTCCATACTCTACAGAGATGAAACTGCAAACCGTGTAGCCTGGGGCGAGTGGAGCATGCGCATTGTTTTCAAGATGACGGACAACGAAGGTGTGTCATCTTTGTTTTGATCTGGCGCGAAAACCGCGCGCGCGAGAAGCCTTAGGCTGAGCCGGTCGATTTTGTCATGTGTATCCAGTGCGAACTTCATTCTGGAACGAAACTCATTGCAGAATGAACCTCATTCTGGCGTCATGTGAACGGCCCCTTTAAGAGTTGTTCTCACCGCTAAATGTTTTGATTCGACAAAATTTACCCAGTGTAGACTCCAGGGTTTTGTTCCCTCTTTGTATGAGCTAAATTTCAAATGCGTAAATTGAATCAAAAGGCCGAACTTTATGAGACTTTTTATAACCAAATAGATTCATTATCATGCGTGTAATTTACTATCTGTCCCCTTTCCACGTCTCCCTTTTCCCGGTTTTCCGTTCCTCATACCATATTTGTCATTTTCCGAGCCTGTTTTTCCATCCATATTCCCTAATTTCTTTTTCTTGCTTAAGTAACATCCACTTTAAGTTAGCGGTGCTAGATTAAACCTCAGGGGTGTCAAGTTATAGTAGTCCTCTCTTCCTATGTTTGATAATTGTGTGGGTTAATAAATCAATGGCTGTGAAAACTTGACAAGATTGAATGGGGAATAACAAACAGGATATGTTCGCTTTTTATGTGTAGCCGGTTCTATAATGGTATTTCAGCGGAGTTCGTCGATTGTGTTTCCTTTTTGTTATTATTAGTACTTTGAAAAGACAATGGACATCCGTCCCCCCACTCGTACTTCTTTATTCACTTACAATACTGTAATGATTTGCATGTAAATTTCTTGCTTGTTTTATTTTAACATAAAGAGTCATCGCCCATAAGGCAATAAAAGGGCGAGAACGCATGATTGCATGAAACCAATGTTAAGCATGAGGATTGAACTTTTCTGTCCACTTTACTGGCTTCCCCAGACTTTGCTTAATTGACTTATGAAAATGCAGAAATAGCAGTCGGCAGAGCATCAGAACGGCGATATAATACGAGAGGAATCCTTTTTCATTCCGAAACTCGAGACTCGAAGAGATCCCGTAGTTCAACACTAACGTATTAGTTTTCTAAGGAAAACTGCTTTGTACCAAGGCGTTCAAAACTCGCTGCGAAAACTGGACTAGTACCGCACGGAATAAAATGCAACAGGGTAAATTATCTCCAAACTTTTCAAAAAGAGCTGAAAGGTGTCGTCGATTCACGTGTCATCAATTATTAAACAGGCGGTTATTTATTATATTGTCTTTTGAAAAGACAATAAATACCAGTCCGTGGAAAAATAATAATAATAATAATAATAGTAATAATAATAATAATAATAGCTTCTTTCAGAAAATATTATCTAAGCTTATGAAGCTTATCCTTTTAAACGTATGTGTTATTATAGCTTTTTAGACACCTCTCCATTTTTATTTCATTACATCACGATGGCTTGCTTGTGAATTATGCACATAATGTTTGATAGAAAATAGTTATAGAGGTCAATATTTAAAAGTCAGTAATGGCAATTAGAAGGAAGGAACGTTGCGTAAATATAAAAACGATATTCAGTGTATCCTTACAAAACCCAATTTTCTTCTGTTGTCCCCTTTGGTATCGTGTAAAGCTGCCACGATTCCCTTCCCCTGACGTTAACAATTGTTTAGAATTAAAAATAGCAGCATGCCTTATTTTGAGCATGCGCAGTTCCAAAAAGTGCTCAACACCAAGAGTAAGAGTTCTAATGAAAGCTCGAGACTGGAACTGAACTCAAAACTTGAATCTCGCTTCCGAGAGCCGGTAAAATCATAAACGCGTTAATATTAAACTTTCGTTTTCCTTGTGCGCATAATAGTACAACACAAACGGATGCTGAGTACACACAGCAAAGAAATAAACAGCACTGTACATTTATAAATAAATATTTGTGATCTTTCAAAAAAAATTACAAGATCTTTCTGTGATAATTTCTATAAAATTGTTGAAAGAATTTTGATAATTATTTATGATATTAAAATTATTTCAATAAAATCATCTCTCCGCATTCCACCTGAGATATAATAAGCCGGGGCGGGCACTCCTCTTTAATAAGCCCTCCATCAATCAAGAATATTATATAGAAGCCGAAAAAGTATGGGGGGAAATGAAGTGGTACTTTTGGGAGCCAAATATTTGTGCGATTTTTGGAGCCTTACTGGGACACGTTCCTGCCTAAAATCAGTTTGGGTTCTTTTGAGAAAGGCGCACCATCCCAGTTACCGGATATCCTTAACGCTGATAGGGAATGAACAAGATCACATTCCTATCTTATCACTGTCATAGCGCTCTTCACTGTCAAGCTCACTGTGATAAACTCTTTGTTCATTGGCTGAAATTCAAACGCTATCACTAACTTTGTATTTTTTTGATAGTGATTGGCCAGTCCTTTAAAATATTGAGAACTCTGCGTCGTAAAGCTTTCTCTGCCATTTTCAGAAGCAGATCTCTGAGGTGAAGCTAAGCATATTGTTGGCTTATAAGCTGTTTTGAGTTTCTCAACAACGCTAATTAGCAGTATGAAAACCTTACTTGTCTTGGCTCTCTGCGTTTCTGTCGGTGAGTAGCTGATATTTTCTTCCATACAAAGCCCGTCTTTTAAAAATTGTTTAACACGTTGGCACACGATGCCTGGTTTAGGATTTAAGGTTTCCAGTCAAATTGCCGTAAATCACAGCTTAGTTGCAACAATACGTCATATTGAAGCATACATAAACTAATCCGAGCTCTTTGCCTATCAGTTCGGCTGGTTAGCCTTTCTGGATATGAATCTAAGCTCATGAGGTTCCTTGCTTATTGCCGTTCAAATTCCGCTGATTTAGAAGGAACAAGGAAAAGACTTATAGCGTAGGTGTTCACCGTTCTCTTGGCATCGGTAAAAAGCTGGCAGAGTGTCAAAACCAGGATTCTTTTCACCTATTTGTAAACTTTACAACTTTATAACTAGAAATTAAATAATATAATTAGATATTTCTATCAGTACAACATCATTATGCAATATTGTTCGAAATCTTGACTGGAAAGTTCTCAAGTGGGCATTTCAATCGAGGGAGGAATTCACCAGATCTGTACTGGTCACCTTTTTTCCTGGAGTGATCTGGAGTAAACAGATGAGTGTTTTCTGCGCCGTCAATGATTTTGTATGGAAGGGACCGTCATTTTGCAAAGCTATTTCAGACTCTAGACCAAAAATTCCTACCCTATCCCAGATAAGGCTGCAACGATAATTTTCCCACGATACGATACAAATCTCGATACAAGAGCCACGTTACGATACACGATACGATACATTGCTGTGCGCGACTAAACTAGTTACCGACAACTTACACTACTTTTAAATAATTTATTTCCATAATAATAAATTTAACACGGTAGTACCACAACATCAAATCGCCTTACAAGGGCTAAAATGTAGAGCTTGGGTAAGGGATATTAAAGAAAGTGATTTCCCAAATTTGTTGATGTAGCATATTTTATTGTATCGTAATATCGCGATATCTCATTTAAATATCGGTATTGGTATCGTTGGAAAAATATCGTGGTTCGCCGATCCAACGGTGTATCGTTGCAGCCCTAATCCCAGACTAACCGAGTGTCAATCCCTAGATTCACCGAGTGGCAATCCCTAGATTCCCGATAAATGATACTCTCGATCAAAACTTTCTGATTACTATACCCTATCCAATTCTGGTTAAAAATCGCACCCTTTCCAGCGGCACGTACCCATATGGCTTATATATGGGAGTACCCTCTCGGCGCCCACTGCACCCATAGCTTTAGCGCGTACCAGTTGACGTTTAACTAAAACAACAAGAAGAAAGCAAACGGAAGTCGGTAGTTATGACATTTTTACAGTCAATTCACGTGAATCCAACATCCTTAACACGCAGTCTTAATATATGGGGAAAAGGAACTTACTAGAGTTCGAGAAAAATTAGAACTTTAATGAGCATCCGCTTCCTTCTGAACAAATGGATGGTTCGATCTCTTCACCCCATGAGAAGGTATCCGTTTATAAAAGAATAATGGCGATATTTGTACCGGCAATGTTGTGCTGTCCGGCCAGTTATTGACTGGCGAGATTCTTATTTCATATAAACGTTCATTGTTTTCAATAAAATTGATTAATGCTAGCTGAACACTTGATATCTCATGCTTCATCAAGATTTAGCAAAAACACAATATTACCAAAACCCCGAAATACTTTTTCAAATCTGCTTTTACCGGTGGATGGTCAATTAATAGTGCAAACTTACGAATTTGTTTAACAAAGCTATTAAAAAATTTAAATGAAACTGCCAGAATGAATTGAAAAAAAAAACGATTTACTGATCAAGAATATCAAGAAATAGCTTCGAGCTCAATAAGTTATCGGGAGTTTTAAGAACGAGCCCCAGGCCGCAACACAACTTAGTATTGAACTTCACTCTTTCCCTCTCCCCGCCCCCTCACTAAAAAAAAAAGGGAAAAAAAGAACTGCTGAAAGTGCTTGTTTTCAGTACTTACTTTGTTGTTTATTGCAGCTTTTGGAATAAAGTGCTTTGACTGCAAAAGTGAAGAAAGTGCAGAAAATTGCACCAAACATCAGAGGGAAGAATCGTGTGCAGCAGGCCAGGACGGCTGTGTGACAGCCACCAAAGTATACAGCAAGGGCAATACCACAGCAAAAGTTTTTCGAAAACTTTGTTTTCAAAAAGTTAACACTGAGGAAGAATGCAATCAACTTGCAAATTTACTTTGCAACAATGAGAAGGGAAACTGCACAGCGACAATGAAGTGCTGCGACAAAGATCTATGCAATGGTAGTACATTACCAACGGTCAGCGCCTTCGTGATGGTGGCATGCGCCTTTATGTCCTTACTGCGTTAAATGAAAAAAGTGGAAAGTTCCAGTGCGCAGGATTCCCATCATTTACACTAACTGTGATGACTAAAAAGCAGTTAACTAAATTTTAAATGCGTAGTGACTAAGAAGAAAGCTGTTAACTAAAGTGCAGACTGAAGTAACATTTTATTGTAGATGTCAGTTTTCATTACGCAACAGTTTGCATAATAAATGATACTGTTGAATTGTAGAGATTTTGACCTTCTCCACTGGTCATTAAGTCATAAAATATTTACTGGTTATCAACTACCTCGACTTTTCAAAAGATCTTATAGTGTCCCTGGCGCTATGTAGTTCTCATCATCATTATAATCATCATCATCATCATCATCATCATCATCATCATCATCGTCGACATCGTCGTTGTCATCATCATCTTATCTTATCTTATCTTATCTTGTGTTTTCTTTTGGCGTAAATAGGTGAAAAGGAAGGTTTTCAAAACGCTAATTAACGTCATGAACAGAATTCATAATTAACGGCCCTTGTGATTTTGCAACACTGATTTAGGACCTCTTCATATGGGCCCGGTTGACCGGGCTGGCTCGGTTTCCGCACCTCACCACATTTCCTTTGCAAAAATTTCGATGTGTTCATATGAGAAGGAAGGCTGGCCTGGTTACTGAGATCTCGGTAACCAGGCTACCGACTACCGGGATGAAAAAAATTGAAATACGCATGCGTTTCTGTCGAAGGAGAACTTAGTCAGCATCATTCAGGCCTTTTCCGAGTTTTCTTTTGATTGCAAAAATGATTTCTTGATGTTTAATGAGTAGAGAGAACATATATAAATTTTAGAATTACAAGTTAATATTTTCGTGCACGCCATCACATATAGAATTTCATCCCAGTAACCGGGCTGAAATTTTCCAGATATGAACAGGCGACAAAAATCGTCCGGCTAACCGGGCCAGCCCAGTTACCGGGATCATATGAGGAGACCCTTAAGCTTGTCCTGCTGAAAAGGCGACGCCAGTTCAAACGTGTCGCTACCTTAGGATCGTGTCTAAAAGTGCACAAGAGTGACTACGAGTGACCACAAGCTAGTTACCACTAGTAACCACGACTTGATCACGGTGCCCACGAGTGACCGGAATGTACGTGAACACTCAACAAACGCTCAAAAAAGGCTGAAACTCTACTGTGGACGTGTCCTGTGATAGTTGCTTTTTGGCCTTCAAAATAAAGTAGAAACCAAGAAAAGTTTGGGATTTTCATGATAGTCACATCCTCCCTTGTCACAGCTAAATCTTTTGAGTCAGATTGGTTATCCACTTCTTTTAAAAGCGTTCCTGGGTTTAGTTCAGTTATTCTGTTCCCGGGGGATAGGGAGGCGGGGGGGGGGGGGGTACCAACTTGTATGGCCTATACAGGGAAGTGCCGCTGGACAGGGTATGGTTTCGGCCTCTCTCCTCCTGAACAGGGAATGTAATTTTATCCTAGTCGAGTCCAAAACAAGGCCTGTACTGGTTCTAAACACGGTACGGTTGTACGATTGTCGTCGTTAAATATGGCTCATGAATATTTCGTAGTCCTAGATCGGAGACGTTTAATAGCTTTTTAAAGCACTTTAAAATTGTGTAAAAAAAACCCAAGAGAGTTTGTCGAATTTTCCTAAATCGAGACCTAAACTGGACGGTGTTGTCCTAAACCGGGGGTTGGTATTTTAAGCCTTAAATTTTCCCTAAAACAGGGTTAAATTTTCCATGGTTTCAGAACCTCAGCGGCACCCCTTCACGCAAACACTGCTTAAGTGCCCCCTGTCCCTCCCCTCCCCCCTCGGGATTCTTTTCATGATCAGTAAAGAACTATTACTCAGTCCAATACTTAACCGTTTCTAAAGTTTGTGTGCGTTGGTATGTGGTTTGTATCGGTGGAACTATGAAATGATCTGGTTGATATGTAAAAACAACAAACCATAAGAGATTTATCCATATTTTTTCCAAGACACGAGGGAAGAACTTGAAAAATGTACCCGATGTTATCAAGCTGCAATCCATCTCCATCCGTACCAAGAAAACTAGTAGCTTTATTTCTTAGCAAAACTGAACTGGGTTTCCTTTGAATCGAATATGTGTTTTAGCTTTTCAAAGTAACACTAAAAATAAGTGGGTGGCATAACCCCTTTAAGCAGTCTTTAAGAAGTCTTTAAGCGGTGTTTTAGCAGTCTTTAAGATGTCGAAAAAAGGAAGCCTAAAAAACTCATGCTCGCAAAGAATTGATACGGTGACCTTGGAATTATCGGTGAAATGCTCAAGGAACGAACCGGCTATCAAACTGGGCGCTGGTTGTTGTGACTCAGGATTTGTTATTTTTCTGCAGTGTAAATTATCGTATGACAATCATGGTAATGCTGGGAATCCAGAATATCATTTTGCAGTAATCGGGAGTTAAGATAAACGCGTGGGAAAGACGTGGCAACAGACTTGACTTCAGTGATTGGAGTTCTAGAATTATAATTCTCTTGAACGGTGAGCTAATAGTCCGGCAGATTGGTGCAAAAATATGACGAAATTGTGGGATTTATGGTAAAAGCACCAAATTTGGCACATAGATAGAGACATACCTACTAAACAATTTTAGCTATGGACCCACCTGGGAAATATCCCATAATTGCAGTTTCAACGTGTTTAAGATGGCTCACTGAAATTCTAGCATGGAAACGAGGCTGGGATTCTGTTTCTCGTGTAGCAGCCACAGTCCTGCATCAAAAGAGCGACAGTCCTCCAAAAGTGGAGAATTACTTAATATATTTGCTTTTCTTTGATCGTGGAGTCGTTTCAGTTGATCACGTGACAGGTCACGTGATTGCATGTACAGTATCGTGACATAACTAATAAGAATTTGAGACGGCGATACTGTGCTGATATTGATGGATGGTTTGGGGTGAAAATATATTTCGGAATAGACAAGGAAACGATGATCAATACGATGATAATATTTTCTTTCAGCGTCGTCAATATAGGCTGTAACGCCCCCCTAAAGATTGCGATTAAACAATTAACATAACGAAAAATAGGCTGTTGATAAAAATAGAAATCGTACCGGCTATTCACGGGTTGTTAAACGTGAACATCTTTAGTCAAAACGATATTTCCTTTTGCTGCCTGTTTATTCTTTTTTATTCGTAATTCTTTTTAAATTCTTTTCTTCTTGAGTTAGAAGGCTAGCAAAACAAATTGAGACAGCTATCGAATGGGTTTTTTCCGAAAGCAGAGTGAGATGAAAGAAAAAAAGATCCATATTCATCTTTTCCACCGAATTGGTTCATAGCCACAATTTATACGATTCATATATCTCTAATTGTGTAACACAAAATGCAATAAAGTTCATCTACCACAATTTTTAAACTTTTTTCTGTGCCTGAGGAAACCAACAAAGTGTCGTAATTGGCCAGTCACTATTCCCACACACGTGTAGAGGCAGTTCGCAAAGTTTTGGTTAGTCAATTCAACACATCGCTCAGTTAGTTTTCGAATATATTATCGCTAATCGCTCTCATTACTTGGTTGGAGTACCATACGAAGGTAAGAACATTTTTTTAAGATTTGAATTCACGAAGTTTGTTTGAATTATTGCCATGTTTAGTGAAAACAAAGACTAAGATTATAAATGTATAAAAATCGCGCCAGCGCGGGAAAATCTTCGGCTATTCCTGGCAGCAATTTTACATCTCGCTAAGTTTTAAACGAAGTACACTGTTTGCTTTCTAGACATGAAAATTGGTATTTGATAGGGGAAAAGTTAGAAGCGAAACCTCCTTTACTCATTTTTCGAAGCAAGCGATTTCATGGTGATTGGCTGTGCACCTTTGTAATTTCATTCATCAAATTTACATTTCATAGTTCGCTTTGCTGATTCGGCAAACAATGTGTCTTTTTCACTAGCCAATTTTATCCCTCGCTTTTTCTGATCTCCTTAAACTCAAATCAGCTCCACTATTACCTTATATTCAAAACAGTTTTCATGATAAATTATCACTTAAAACCAATGAAATAGGTATTTGAGGGTAGTTGTTATGAAATTATTTCATCAGCGCAGTCTATTCCACCGCTATTAAAAGGCCAACCGTTTGACATGACCCTCACCTATCCGTATTTCTTTTGACCATACAGCTTCCCGTTATGTGATGTATCTTAAGTTCCTTCTGATAATCTTGTTTTCAATGTATCGCACATAACCGCGATGACTGACGAGATGATGGTAGTAGCATGGACTGGACAAAATGTATTTTGTGCCAGGAAACAACCTCAGAACCACTCCAATGCCCAGGAAACTCCCGAAGGTCGGATATAGAGCGTGGAACAGGCTACCACACCTTGGCTGGTAACATTCTTCAATTTAGTGAAATTCGAATCTTGCCAATACCCATAAATGTTGAGAAGCTAGATGAGGGTGGAGGGATTGCAGAAACGCTTATGCAGCGAAAAGAGCAGACAAACGGAAAAGACAAGAAGGGAATCCCCTCAACGTTCTAAATTTACAAGGGCGTGTTCTGGCGCAACCACTTCCAAAGCCGAAAAAAGCCGCTTTTTCTGTGGACGTTCCTCGGAAAAGCTTCATGAAGCCTCGACTTTTAATATTATTAGATACAAGGGTTCGCGAGTGCGCGCATCAGTTGCAAGACAAGGTGTTAATTGCGAAATTGAGTGCAGGCGATATGATTTCTCAAGAAGCAGTTTATCATGCGAAATGCCTGGTAGCACTTTATAACGAAGCGGAGAGGTCGAAACAGAGTACAATTAATGGAAATAAAGAGAATCCAAGGTATCGCCTTAGTACAACTAGTTGCATATATAGAAGAAACGCGCGCCGAGACAAAGGGTAGCGCTCCGACAGTGTTTAGGCTAGCAGAACTTACGGACATGTATCCTAACCGTCTGGCACAACATGGCCGAATTCACTCTACTGATCTTAAAGAAAGGCTCTTAGCAAATGTTCCAGGTCTTCAGCCTCATAAGAAAGGGCGAGACATTTTTCTAGCATTCAATGACGAAGTTGCTCCTGCCCTTCAACATGCTTGCGAACGCGATTTTAACAATGAAGCGATGACCCTCCTTAAGGCAACGAGGATAATTCGTAGGGATATGTTGGACACGAAATCAAAGTTCAACCGCACATTTAATAACAGTTGCCAGCAGGAATCTGTCCCAGAGTCTCTGAAAACATTAATTGGAATGATTTTGGGGGGAACAGATATCAAAACCCAGTCAAGCGATCTGACGGAAGCGCAGACAAGTCTAAGTATTTCTCAACTGATGCTCTTCAATGCAACCAAAAGGCACCGTGACAGCGGTACAACAGGTGCTTCATATTACCATTCCAGAGATCGCGAGCCGCCACTGCCCATTTATCTAGGTCTCATGACTCACGCAGAAACGCAAAAGCGTACACTTGGGATTGTCGATCTCGTATGATAGAGTGTTGGAATTACCAAAAGAAGAAACAAAGCTCAGTTGATGCGTGACACCAGTGATAATAAGAAAAAGTTAATACGCGAGTTAAACACGTTAAGGTGTCATAGTTTGTAAAGGAATTACCGACTGACATGGGAAACAGTGTTTGCGCGCTTTGAATCAGAAGGAGTCGTTTGTCCGCCTAAGCTTCATAAAGGAGTTTTCACAACTGCTGCCGTGGACAATATTGACCACAACCCGAGTTCTGTAACTGCGCAAGGTGCTTTCCATGGAACTGGCATATCGTTATTTCAACATCCCACTTCCGATGCCCCAGGAGAAGAGCGAGAGGTGGTGAGCATTGACAATCAGCCTTCGAAGACGAAGCGTCTTGCTCGACTTCCTGATTATTACACAGCTGTAAGACCAGTTATCCTTCCCAAGAACGAGCCAGATGTTTCTCCTCTTCAAGGTCCGTTTGTAAGAATCTGCCCTGGAATGAAAGAAGCATACAGTTTAGAGTATAAATGGCTAGAGCATGTAAGAGATGAGCTGAACAGAGAAATACCACAAAATATCTTGCAAATCTCATGGGCAGCGTTCCATGCAAACAAGCTACCTCCTAATCGAGAAAATCAGTTGAGTAGAAGCTCGTTGCTACCTTTATTTCAAGAAGAAGCAGCTTCAGCGGCTATGATTTGCCATGCTATCGACGTCATCACAAAAGCAGTGAACTTCCTAAATCAAGGGCAGATTCCAGTTCTCGCCTGGATCAGCCACTTTATGCCATTGCCAAGAAGATTCAATGGAACTTTTTCCGACAGTGTATGGTGAGAAAAAGCTGGTGGCAATGTTCGGTGGATTTCATGCTGAGCTTGCAGCTCTCAAGGCACTAGGAAGCTGGATCGAGGATAGTGGTTGGACCAGCGTTTAAGTACAAGCTGGCATCACAACTCCAGGTACCACTGATTCTTTTCTTAAAGCTTCACACGTCTCACGCACCCGTCACGCACATCAAGTTACTGCTGCTGCTCTGTATATCCTTATGGATAAGGCATACAGGACCTATCGAGAGGGTGTTGATGAAGGAGAAGAGCCCAAGTCATTCAGCGACTGGCGCAAGCAAGCAGAGCTAGAAAGTCCGCAATTTCATTACTGGTCGCTTACGCTTCACTTCCAGCTCACGATTCTGATATTCATCTGGTCTTTGAGGGAAGGGAACTTTCCACTTTACAAGGATGCCTGCAAATCGCTAGCGCCGTGGTTTGTTGCTTTAGACCGCACCCACTACCCGAGATGGCTGCCAGTTCCTATTAGCGATATGGAATGTCTTGAAACAGAAGTTCCAGCAATAGCTGCAGATTTCAAGAACAGTAATTTTGTAGTGAATAAAACCAACCGTGCATTTTCCTCGCTTCCTATTGATCAAGCGCATGAGCAAGATAACAAGATCGTCAAAGGTGACGGAGGAGCTATTGGCTTAACAGAGAGTTCAACTCAGTTATTGCGCTGGATGGTCTCTGGACCAGAAATGTCAAGAATAATCAACGATTTCGAGTTTTCCCAGGAATTGGTCACGAATATAGCGAAACAAGAAGAGCGAGAAGATTTACGCCACCACGAGCAAATGAAAGGGGTCCAAAACACTTTCCGGAATCAAGTGAACGCAGTTTGTAGCACCATTGAAGAAATGGGCAACCCCTTCGCAGACCAGACTGGAGATTTGTTTGTGCTAGACACCCGTGACATTGCGGATTCCAAGGTTGTTGAAACGGTCAGAACTGTAGAGCAACTAGGCAAGGATCAATATCAGCAGTTTGTTACCAAAAGGCTGCAGGAGAGAACAACACCACTGTTTGATACAATCCAGAAAAACAAGTTGGCACAGTTCAGCAGTCCTCCCCGGCCGCTAAAAAGGAGAAGTCTAGCGATAAACTCAAGATAGCATCACTAAAAAGCAACTGCTCTCTGTTTTCACGTCTTTACGTTTCATGTCAGGTCAGGGATGGTGATTTGAAAGGATTCTTTGGTCACGAGAACCAGAGTTTTCCCCCTTCGTTATCTCAGTATGGGAAGCTCAGATCTGGTACCAAATCGGATTTGTTATCGTGTCTCGAGAAGAATGGACCAGCGCAAGCACAAAGGCCATCTGTTGAAGCTCTGCTACTAGATGATGCACCCATCGTTAACATGCTTAAGCCTGGAGCCTCCAAGACATTTCAAGAGTACAGCGAGACTGTCTTCCTTCCATACGTAACAAACCAGTTAAGGAATGTCGAGAGGGTGGATGTGGTATGGAACAGATATCTCCCGGGCAGTCTTAAAGATTCTGCACGAAGCAAGGGAGGAAAGGGTATCCTTAGACGCGTCAGACTGGACACCAGGATCCCAGGAAATTGGACAGCCTTCTTGAGGGTTGATGAGAAAGAGGAACTCTTCCTTTACCTGGCCGAGCAGCTTACCACAATGGGAACTGACCATGGAGAAGTAGTATCTACAAAACATGAGTCAGTAGTCTTCAACAATGACAGAACTGACGCCCCAGATCTATCACCTTGCACGCACGAAGAAGCCGATACGAGGCTCCTACTACATGTCGCTGACGCTGTAAGACATGGGTACACTAAAGTAATGGCACGCACTGTCGATACGGATGTTGTAGTCATCGCAGTTGCAAAAGTCCAATGCCTTTCCTTATCCGAGCTTTGGATTGAGTTTGGTGTTGGCAAACACCTAAAATATTTGCCAGCACGTGACATATACCGTAGTATTGGCGAAGAAAAGTCACAAGCTCTCCTCGCATTTCACACCTTCACAGGCTGTGATCAAACGTCGTCTTTTGCCCATTATGGCAAAAAGACAGCATGGGAAGCGTGGGGCGCGTTTAATGAGGTGACGGCAGCTTTCCAAGCTCTTAGCAATGCTCCAACGGTGGATGTTGTGGATGAGGTGATGCCTATTCTTGAGCGATACGTCACCATCATGTATGATCGTACCAGCGCTTGCATGAAAATAAATGATGCGCGGAGGGACCTATTTACACGTAAAGGGAGAGATATTGAAGCCATTCCTCCCAACCCAGATGCCTTACGTCAACATGCAAAGAGGTCCACGTACCAGGCTGGCTGGGGCAATTCTTTGGTGCCCTCTCCCCCGTTTCCGTGTCCAAGTGAATGGGGCTGATTGAAAGTCGCTAATGATATGTGGGCGCCCTTGTGGATGACAATTACCCAAGCATCACAGAGCTGTCAGGAGCTATTGAAATGTGGTTGCAAAAGTGAAAGAGGTTGTGCAGGACGATGCAAAGGCGTTAAAGCCGAACTGCCGTGCACAGCACTGTGCAATTGCGCTGGGCTGTGCGACCGAGAATGAAAAACAGAATGCCGGATGCAAATGAACAAATCTGCGTATCACTTGCATTATTAACAAAACTCCTATGAATTTGTGTTTAGCTTTTCTAGGATGGTTTGACGTTTTTAGGGCTTAATTTGTAAAGATTTTACTGTGTATGAACTTGGTCAAATAATTGAGATAAAAATTAAGAGAGCCGAGATAACATTATTATGTCCAAAGCTAGGCATAAAAAGACTATTTAATTACGTGGTTGGTCACGTGATCACACCAGACGGCCAATAATGTCTAAGAGTGCATTTTGTAATTATTTTTTGGTTAAACTTGTTAATTTCTTACAAAACATTGTCTCAATCTGCTGAAAATAGATAATTCACCCAGCCTCGTTTCCATGTTAGAAGTCCAGTGAGCCACCTTAATGGGATGGATCCCAAATGGGTTCATAGCATTTTCGTAGTTTCTATGTATGAACTTGACCAAATAACTAAGACGCAAATTGAGAGAGTCAGGGTAAGATTACAATGTCCAATGCTTGGTATTGAAAAGCGTATTTGGCCACGTGGTTAGTCACGTGATCATACAAGAAGGCCAATTATGTCTCAGAATGCATTTTGTAATTCATTGTTTGGTTTAACTTGTTAATTTCATTCGATACATTGTCTCACTTTGCTGAAAATAAAGAAATAATTCACCTGGCCTCGTTCCATGTTAGAAGTGTAGTGTGTCACCTTAAACCCGTTATAATTACAATTATGGGATAGATCCCAGGTGGATCCATAGCTAAAATTGTTCAGTAGGTAATTCACTATCTTTGTGCAAAATTTGGTGCTTTTACCATAAATTCCACAATTCTTGCACCAATCTGCCGGACTATAAGAGTACTTATTCAACAATAGCATCAATACCACTTCAATCCAAGTGAACATCCGACTGCTTTCCTAAATAAGACAAACGGATTAAAAAAAAACCAAAGTGCATCTTGCAGAAACCCGGTTGACCTGCACCGTTCCAAAGCAGCTCTGTGATTGGTCCGCTTTGAACATTTCCGTACCGGGTGTACCGAGCCAATCACATCACAGGTTTTCTCAAGGGAGAACTCTAAGGTATAACCGTGATCGTCACAGGCCTGCACAGACTCCATACTGTGGAGTTTTGCAATTGTTTGCGACGTGTAAGTTATTGTGCCTTCAAAGCTTTGCTCTGACGAGCATATCTTTTAGTGATTTGCCTCTCTTGTATGATATAATAGGAGGCTTTTTGAAAATGGCCCTCAGCAATGGCCGATTTTGAATAAAACTCCATTTGTGCATCAAAATATTTTTTAGGTTTTTAATTCCTGGGTAAAATGTCGTGACAAATGTTGATATTTGCTCGTGAGTCTATTTCTTTTGTTTCAAAGCCGACTGTCTTCCGGCGAAGGAGACTTCAAATAATATATATTCTCTCCACTAAGTTTTTTGGGTATCCACGTGCGAGAAGGCGTGTTTTAAAAATTAGAAAGAGATTCCTGGAAATTTTTTTTCCAGGAGTTTGATCGTAGAAGTCCAATAGCTTCGCCTTTGATAAAACCTCTTTTGACACCTGGTGGGTGACGGGAGGTGTAATTTGTGTACTGAAATGTTTCAGTCGGTTTATAGTGAGTTTTTATGTCAAGGATAGCGTCTTTTTGGAATCGTTCTCCTTTATAAACAACTGTGTCAAGGAATGTGATTTCCTTGTCTGAAATTTCAGCTGTAAATTTTATTGTTGAATGAAAACTGTTTGCTTATTTCTTGTTTGTCGATGTCCCATAGAGATGTCCCGTCATCGATGAAACGTTTCCACACTGTAGGTTTTATTCTGCTTTGGCTCAGTATTTTTGTTTCGATGTTTGCCATGAAAATGTTGGCAAAAGCTATCTATCAAGTTCCTGTACGAGCCAGATTCAACCAACCTAGTATGCCGAAAGCGGCATAGAAACCACATTGAGTCGCTTAACAAACGATCAGAGGTCATTTTAACTGAGAATAACAAACAGTGCAGGGTAGGCAAGCCACAAGAATCCACCGGTTATCAGAAAATTGATGAGATATGACCTCGAGATGCGACCCTAAGTTGTAATGGCTCAATTCAGTCACTATATAAACCCACTACAAAAACACAAGAAGCAAAATTGGTCGAAAGACCGAGATGAGGCGCGGCAAACAAAGACGTGAAGTAGGAGTCGCGTAGGCTTTTCAACCCTATTTTATATCCGCGTTGCTAGATTGATCCATAACATAAGTCTGTCCCAAAGCATGAAGTACTGAGCAAGGCTAAATGGAACTCTTTATCTTCGATTTAGAAAAGGAGACTTGCTTGCATTGCCTACCAAGCAAGGGGCGGATCCAGGGGGATGGGTGGATTGGGTTGCTAGGGTCGTTTAAGCCTGAAATTATAAAAGGGAACAAAACTATCACTGAGGCGATTTTGTCTCGGATTGTTCCGTTATCGTTATATCAGATCAGCCCCCCTCCTCCTTCAAAAATCCTGGATCTGCCACTGCAAGCTTACCAAAACTTATTAAACCCAGATAGCATTAGGAGCCTTTTAACAGAACATATAAGCAGCCATAATTTAAATAACAATTTGAAATTTGGACACACACGTTCTGAGTCTAAAGCACTTAACAATTCATTTACTCACTAGGCCAGTATTGTTTGGAATAGTCTACCAGTCATGTCAAATTCATCATCTTTTAAGGCAAACCCCTAAACGTTCTCTAAGACTTAATAGGTCTATTTTCCTTTAGATCTTGCTCTACAGTAACAAATAAGAACATTGATGAGTTTTACCTCTGATCTTCCTGAACATGATTATCACTTCCAAGTACCTCAGTCTGTAATTCCAAATTTATGAAATAACAGCAGGTAAGAAATAATCTTCAAATAAAGACACACGGTTTTAAGTTTGAAAAACATGTTTCGGATGATCTGAAGATGAAGATGGATGTAGATCATCCGAAACACGTTTTTCGAACTCTGAAAGCCGTGTTTCTTTATTTGAGGATTACCTCTGTAATTAGCATATTTGGTTGCGTCCCTTAAGTGTCCGTTACGCATGACATAAAGGGTTGCTTTGAAATGGGGAATTAATAGGTCCAAAACGTCATTCGAAAGGAAAACAAGACCTTGGTCCACGCCATCATTTACTGTAGCCGCAACTCACTACGCTATAGTAGAAAGTTCAAGCAGCACACTCTTTTTCTGATTTGCATTCACTCCCCATCAAATATAGCATTGACTTCAAAATTTAGGTTATAACATACAAAGCGCTTAATGGTCTCGCACCGGTTTTATTGTGATCAATCCTTATTACATTTGAGGGCTTTATTAAATTTGTGGTCAGTTGTTCTTACATTTGAAGATTTAAATACATTTGTGACCAGTTATAACGTTTGTGGCTTTTCCAGGGTATCACTTAGCTGACTTAGGCAATTCTTTTCCATCGAAATTTTCAAACGATGGAAATCGGTACAGCCGGTGCACTCGGTACACTCGGTACACTCGGTACACACATTACAGCCAGTACACTCGGTACGCTCGATACAGCCGGTACGCTCGGTACACTCGCGGTACACTCGCGTACACTCGGTACACTCGGTACAGCCGATACGGTTGGTACACTCGGTACAGCCGGTACACTCGGTACACTCGGTACACTCGGTACACTCGGTACACTCGGTACACTCGGTACACTCGGTACACTCGGTACAGCCGGTACACTCGGTACACTCGGTACGGCCGGTACGCTCGGTACACTCGGTACAGCCGGTACACTTGGTACATTCTGTACACTCGGTACAGCAGGTACACTCGGTACACTCGGTACAGCCGGTACACTCGGTACACCCGTTACACTCGGTACAACCAGTAGAACCCAGAGGTTCAACTGACACGATCCTTTGTTGTGGTTTGAGGTCTTCTCGTTCTTCTCAGGTCCCCCTGCACCGATCGAAAGCGGCACTATGACTAGCTTGTTAGCGAGAAGAATAGTATACCTTGCACAAAATGATGTGATTTTTGAAGAATGGGGACCTAATAGTTGGTTTACCAATAAAACAAAGAAGTCGACCTCAAAGCCAATGTGAAATAATCAACGACACATGTACCACATCATTTCGTGAAAAAATATTTTATTGTTCTCGCTGACTAGCCAATCACAGAGCCACTTTGGATCGGTGCAGGCCTGCTCGAGCAGAAACGGTATGTAGTGGGCAAAATCTCGGCTTCGATTTGATCCCGTGTCTTTTTTCAGTAATATACCTGAAGTTTAAAGTTAGTGACACCAATTGACAAAAAAAAAACTAGCACCCGGAAAACAATCCCTCGATACTTTGCAGTTGAATGTTTACGCTGTGGATCAGCAATAAAATGAACAGCACCACAAGAGTGTATAATTAAAACGTAACTCCACCTTGGTCAACACTGAATATTTCAAAGCTGTCGGCGACACCACAAGAATGTACGACGAAAGCGTTTAAGCTCTGCCTTGTTTAGCACTGAATAAGCTGACGGCGGCAACAAAAGGTCCCCGTTAATAACACTCATTTCAATGGTGAGGCCTTCTCTAGATTTAAGCCCGTTTATAATAGCCTCACAGAATAGTTAATCCACCATCAACTTATCACACGACACAGCGTCTGAGTCTGGCATGATAATAAACTGGTAAAAAATCTACGGCTTCCATTATAAGTGGATAGAACTTGTTTGGCCTGTCAAAAGGTTAATTTTCGAGTTAGAGAAATCTTTGTTTCTGCTATCAAAGATTGAACAATGAATTTATAATTCAATTGTGTGGAATGTAGTTTCTGCATATTTTTATTTGCCTCAATGAACTGTAGTTTTCTTGTTTGTATACTTGCACCTATTCAATTGCTGTGTGATATATATATATATTTTTCTTATGCGCAACTAAGACTCGCTCCACAGCTAAACTCGTAAAAATATATATAGCGGTACCTGACACAACTGTCGGGTTTGTTTAAAAACATCTTTTGTTCAAATAAAGGCGTTTTATTTTTAATCCAGTACCTCTTCCAGACCTCTAGTTTTATTGGTCCCTCTATCTGTAGCTACTATTGTTGTTACGGTTAGCGGTGTTGTTTAGGTGATTTATCTATTGTTTCATCAGCCAATCAATAGCATCGTTCTAAAAGCTACAGGCCTCCCTGTTTATTCTCAACAATACAACTTGTCAAAATTTAAGCGCCGTCAAACAAATCTTAATGGTCGGTGCTTGCTAGTCAAAAAGCCAAAACAAAAAAAATGGGAAGCTGATTTATGGAATATAAATGAAGTACTTTTCTTAGAACCCGATTTAGCCAAAAGTTAATTACTGTAATCTAGGCAAGCGTTGCAGGTTAAAAGAGGTTTCATCGTCATTAATCCTTCTTTTATTTTGCTTTCATGCTGATTGGCCGGTGCAGCAGCCAAGCCCACAAAATAGCAAATAAAGCATTTAACCTTGCTCTTAGAGCTCTGAGGTGTGTGACTCAGTGGGTTATTTGCTTCTCAGTTTCTTCTACTTCAATCGACTTAGAATCTTTCAGCTACGCCAGTTACAAGATGAAAACGCTGTTTGTCTTCGCTTTCCTCTTTTGCATCTCAGTAGGTCAGTACTGATTTAAATGTCAAAATCTTGATTTTGGCCTGAATTACGTCGAGCTATATTTTCTCGTGTAATTTGACCGAACAGCTTTAGAGTAAGGACCTATTAGAGCTCACCTTTATGAACCTTTTACTTTAGTACTTCTCTTTTGGTAAATCTTTACAGTTCTATGATTCCAAAGTCGTTAAATCTTTAATATTTAAAGTAGTCAAAATGTGCTGTCCTCGTGAATTGATTTTGCAAATATTGTGCTTTCTTCGAACGTTGATTGGCCGCTTTTCAATTAAGGCAGCCAGGAAAGATCTTGAACATTGAAGTACCCGCTGTATGTTTCATCTTGTTTTGGACAATTAAAGTGCAGCTCAGCGACGCTATTCATTCGTTTCAAAAGTTCCTTTGAACGAAATTTTACAGGATGAAAACGATATTCGCTCTGGCTTTTCTGTTTTGCATCTCCTTAGGTAAGAAGTAGGCTTTAAATCACGATACGTTTTTTTTCTTTATTTCCACAAATCCCAGGTCAGTACAGCTGCGAAGCACAGAGCTAAGTTCTAAATCTTGGAAGTCTTAACTGCTGATCAATTAAAATAAGCAGTTTCTTTCCCACATCAAACATCTGGTTTTGTTTTATGATAGTCAAATCTGTACTGCACAAACTGTAGATAGAACCGTTATGCAGCATAAAGCAGATCCAAATCAACTGAGCGAGTGAAAAAAATAGGGCTAAAACATTCTTTGGTCCGAGAAGTTTAGTAATTTTAAGCAAAATTAATATGACAAACAAGTGAAATAATATTTTTTACTGACTAACGGACCATCTAGCTGTGTTTATTTTACAACTAACGAGCGGAGGTTACACATGAGGCATCGAGGATATGAATACTGAAAATGCAAATAATGTACACAAAAAACTGAAATTATTTTCACATTAAGTCCATCTGGCAGAAGTCCTTCCACAAGATAAGCTTCAAAAGAAACTTAAGATGTTCAAAAAAACTGCTGTAGGCTTCTTTATAGAAAGGAAACCATTCTTAGCCGATAAAATATTGCTTAGCTGGAAAAGTAAGCTTGAGTAAATTAGTACCGGAGAACGCCTACAACGTGCCGTTACTATGGTGACGAGAGCGAAAAACCAAAACATTCCCTGTTTTACTTTTTATTTGTCCGTTTTTAGCGTTCAAAATGGAACGGCCGCTCATCGCTATTGTTACAGTTGATGCACGTTTATAACTCGCGTTACGTCTTCATGGCTTCTTTTTTTTTTTCCATTCGGCCTAGTCGAGCGTTCAGCTGTTAAGGAAAAGGGGCTCCGATGTTCTCGATTGTGAGGGAACCGTTTCTTTTCCCATTTTAGCTTTCAAACTGGTGGTGCGGCTTTCAAACTATGGGTGCTTTTCATACAACAGTGCTTAAGAAATCCATTTTACATGAATAGCTTTAAATAATCTTTTTCATTGTTTTCGGCTATCGGCCGATTTTTCATTTCCGCACGAAAGTAATGAAACACCGATTTTTTGTGTTAGAAATTTCTAGCAGAACAACACATAACCTAATATAGGGGCTCCGACGTTCTCGACTGTGAATGAACCGTTTTTCTTTTCAGTTTTCCATTCCTCTTTTGGCTTAATTTTTTTAATTTTAGGGGTCCAGCTTTTCTATGGCTGCTTAATGCACCAGTGCTTACGACATCCATTAAAACTCGTAAAGTACAATATTTTTCATTGTTTTCGCCGGTCTATTGGTGTTCTTTTATTACTTCTAAACGGAAGTAACGAACGCACCAATTTCCCTTCTTTCAATCTGATATCTGTTCTCGCAAAACGGAAGCCTGACAAATTCAGGCTCGCACAAAATTGGAACAATGACCCTGGAATTATCGGTGCAGTGCTCAAGGAACTAAGTCGCCGGGCTATTAAACTGGGCGCTGGTTGTTGTGACTCAGGATTTATTATTTTTCTGCAGTGTAAATTGTCGTATGACAATCATGGGAATGCAGAATATCATTTTGCAGTAATCGAGAGTTAAGATAAACTCGCGTGGGAATAACGTGGCAACAGACTTGACTTCAGTGATTTGAGTTCTAGAATTATAACTCTCTTGAACAGCGAGCTAAGAGTACTTCAAAGTATTCAGCAATAGCATCAATACCACTTCAATCCAACTTAACATTTGACTGCTTTTCTAAATAAGACAAACGGGTTAAAAAAAAAACGTGCATCTTGCAGAAACAGTATATACTGGGCAACATCCTTCGATTTGATCCCGTGTCTTTTTTTATTAATATACCTGAAGTTTAAAATTAGTGAAACCAGTTGATAAAGAAAAACTAGCACCCGGAAAACAATCCCTCAATACTTTGCATTTGAATGTTTATGCTGTAGATCAGCAATAAAATGAACAGCACCACAAGGGTGTACAGTTAAAAACGTAGCTCCACCTTGGTCAACACTGAATATTAAGCTGGCGGCGGCACCACAAGAATGTACAATGAAAGCGTTAGCTCCGCCTTGTTTAGCACTGAAACAGCCGGCGGCGGCAACAAAAGGTCTCCGTTAATTAAATTTCAATGGTGAGGCTTTCTATAGATTTAAGTCCGTTAGCCTCACAGAACATTTAATACGCCATCAACATATCACACGACACAACGTCTGAGCCTGCCATGGGAATAAACTAGTAACGAATCTACGACTTCCATTAGAAGTGGATAGAACTTGTTTGGCCTGTCAAAAGGTCAATTTCGAGTTAGAGAAATCTTTGTTTCTGCTGTCAAAGATTGAACAATGAATTTATAATTGAATTACGTGGAGTGTGGTTTCTGCATATTTTTATTTGCCTCAATTAACTGTAGTTTTCTTGTTTGTATACTTGCACCTATTCAATTGCTGTGCGACATTTTTATGCGCATCTAAGACATGCTCCACAGCAAAACTCGTAAAAAATATATATAGCGGTACCACACAACAAGTTTTGCATTGTCGGGTTTGTTCAAAAACATCTTTTGTTCAAATAAAGGCGTTTTATCTTGAATCCATTACCTCTTCCAGACCTCTAGTTTTATTGGTCCCTCTATCTGTAGCTACTATTGTTGTTACGGTTAGCGGTGTTGTTTAGGTGATTTATCTATTGTTTCATCAGCCAATCAATAGCATCGTTCTAAAAGCTACAGGCCTCCCTGTTTATTCTCAACAATACAACTTGTCAAAATTTAAGCGCCGTCAAACAAATCTTAATGGTCGGTGCTTGCTAGTTAAAAAGCCAAAACAAAAAAATGGGAAGCTGATTTATGGAATATAAATGAAGTACTTTTTTTAGAACCCGATTTAGCCAAAAGTTAATTACTGAAATCTAGGCAAGCGTTGCAGGTTAAAAGAGGTTTCATGATCATTAATCCTTCTTTTATTTTGCTTTCATGCTGATTGGCCGGTGCAGCAGCCAAGCCCACAAAATAGCAAATAAAGCATTTAACCTTGCTCTTTTATCTTTGAGGTGTGTGGCTCAGTGGGTTATTCGCTTCTCAGTTTTTTCTACTTCAATCGACTAATCTTTCAACAACGACTTGCAAGATGAAAACGCTGTTTGTCTTCGCTTTCCTCTTTAATTTGCGTCTCAGTAGGTCAGTAATTTAAATGTCACACTTCTTAACATACAAGGTGTAAAATCTTGATTATGGCCTGAATTATATTGTCGAGATATATATTCGCGAGTAAATTGACCAAACAGCTCTAGAGTAAGGACCCATTAGAACTCTTCTTTATGAACCTTTCACTTTATTTCTTCTCTTTTGGTAAAATCTTTATAGTTCTATGATTCCTAAGTCGTTAAACACGCTTTACATTTAAAGATTTTTAAAATGTGTTGTCCCCGTGAATTGATTTTGCAAATATAAATTGTACTTTCTTCGGACGTTGATTGGCCGCTTTTCAATTAAGGCAGCCATGAAAGATCTTCAATATTGAAGTACGCGCTGTATACTTCACCTTGTTCTGAACAATTGAGGTGCGGCTCAGCAACGCTATTCATTTGCTTCAAAAGTTCCTTTGAACGAAATTTTACAGGATGAAAACGTTATTCGCTCTGGCTTTTCTGATTTGCATCTCCTTAGGTAAGAAGAGGCTTTAAATCACGATAAGTTTTTTTTTCTTTATTTCCACAAATCCCAGGTCAGTACAGCTGCGAAGCACAGAGCTAAGTTCTAAATCTTGGAAGTCTTAACGGCTGATTCATTGAAATAAGTAGTTTCTTTCCCACAGTAAACATATGGTTTTGTCTGACGATAGCCAAATCTATCTGATCCAGATAGCATATATATTAAACTATCAAAAGAGTGAGTGAAAAAATATAATTAGGGCTAAAACATTCTTTGGTCCGACAAGTTTAGTACTTTTGAGCAAAATTAATCTGACAAGCAAGTGAAATGATACATTTTACTGACTGACGGCCATCTAGCTGTATTTTATTTTATAACTAACGAGCAGAGGTTACACATGAGGCATCGAGGATATGAATACTGAAAATGCAAATAATGAACACACAAAGAAAATTATTTTCACATCAAGTCCATCTGGCAGAAGTCCTTCCACAAGATAAGCTTCAAAAGAAAGTTAAGATGTTCAAAAATACTGCTTTAGGCTTCTTAATAGACAGGAAACCATTCTTAGCCGATAAAATGTTGCTTAACTAGCGCTGGAAAAGTACCGGTAGTCCGGAGAACGTTTACAACGTGCCGTTACTCTGGTGAAGAGAGCGAAAAACCAAAACATTCCCTGCTTTATTTTTATTTGTCCGTTGTTAGCATTTTCATTGAATTTCATTTCCACTCCTTCGTTTTTTCATAAAACTGCGCTTTGAAAATGAAACGGTCGCTCATCGCCAATGTTACAGTTTATGCACGTTTATAACTCGCGTTTCTTTTCATGGCTCAGTTCTCTTTTTTGTTTCGTTAGGCCTAGTCGAGCGTTCAGCTGTTAAGGAAAAAGGGCTCCAATGTTCACGATTGCGAAGGAACCGTTTTTTTTTTCGTTTTAGCCTCCAAACTGGTGGTTCGGCTTTCTATCTATGGGTCAGTGCTTTTCATAGATCAGTGCTTACGAAATCCATTTTACATGAATAGCTTTAAATGAAAACACCGATTTTTTTTGTTTCTAGCACAACACATAATCTAACAAAGGAAAGTAACGAACGCACCAATTTTCCCTTCTTTCAATTTAATTTTTGTCCTCGCTGGCATGAGTTTCGCTAATGAGTAAGCAGCATTTGCAGCAAATTGATTTATATTCTGTTATGTAGCACAACAACACCTAAATCCTTATTGTTTCTCATTGTGTGGCGATGCCAAAAGCACAGTACAGAATTAAAATACTCGCCATTAAGGGTGTCAATAAGATACAAAAGCGGTGAAGAGTGTGAATTAGTGGTTCTAACAAAGGCTCCAGTGGTATGGCAATGATAAGCAATGTCCCTTAGACTAAAAGCAGTCTCTCTTTGCGCTCAGGGATAGTCGAGGAAAACGAACAAGCGAGCGAGCGTGAAATCGCCTGCCGCGTTCAAACATGCGCGCGTGTCGAGCCGCTAGAGTCAAAACGGTAGCCAAACGCCTTCAAAATGTCGAATTTAACGATGCTGAAATGTGTCAAATGAAAATATACGATCTGTTTGGCCTGGGCCTTTCTACTGAAGTCTTAAAATGGCGGCCAGAGAACCATAGCAAGCTTAATTTGAGAAGTAGTTGAAGTTTTTTCGATTGCAGGCACAATGATATAGTCTATGCTACAATCGGAACTAAACAAACAGTTGGATTTGACACAGCACCAAAACTCATTTTCTCTGCTTTACCCGATTCTAGCTTGTGTAAAATTGCTTTTCAGGGGTTGGTAAACGGAAAGTCGTGTTATTTAAACTTGTATTACTTTTTTGCAACTTTTGCCCTCAAGTGCAACGTTTGTTCCAGTTCAACAAGCCTGGATGACTGTGATAAGAATAAGAAAGAAATGGACTGCGGAGCCGCGTATGACCGCTGTGCTACATTCTCCGCGGATTTTAAAGTCTCAAATATTGAAACCAAGTCCTACATGAGAACCTGTAATACCAAGGCGTACTGCGATGCCGCCCAATCAGCATTGAAGGCGTGTAAAGATGCCAAGGGATCGTGCGAACTAGAATGCTGTGAAAAAGATCTCTGCAACGGCGGAACAGCTCCTCTGGTCAGCGTCTTCCTGATGGTGGCATGCGCCCTCGTGACCTTTTTCCGCTAGGTAAAAGGACAGTTCCCTCCAGTGTGTAGCAGAGCAAGGATTATTACCATAACCCACGTATTGTAAACTAGAGTGTAACTGTACTTCTAATATGTAACGTTAAAGTTTGTCAACAGCTACATTAAACACTGCATTGCAAGATCTCTGCGACGCGCTTAGCGGTGCTGTAGCACCCGTGGACCAGCGTCCTCAAGGTGGTATGCGCTGTTTTGGTTTTCTTTCTTTAACGGTGAAAAAAAAAAGGTGTGTAGCTAGCGAACTATATCATTTTCAACCCAAGCCTTGTATTTGTATATTTTATTTAAATTTTGTTTATTTTTTAATAATTTAGCAAACAACACAGCACTTAAACACTTAGATTGTTTGTATTTCGAGCTGCAATAAAACACTGTATGGACAACTTTTATATTGTGTCGTGTGCAATTATTCAGGGTAAATAGCTTTCAATGAATCGTTCAGTTGTTCAGCAGCTTCCTCCACAGACTCAAAATCGTAGAACGTCTCCCCAAAACATATCCTGATGAGTATCTATGGTTCTTCTTAATAGTTTCACTTAAATGGTCACACTTCAGACATTCATCCACAGTCTCACAAGGTATAGCGTTACTACTGTACAGCATTATTACTTAGTTGCTTCCATTTGAATATGGTCACATCTTTGGTTTTTTTCTGCTCTGCATATTAAAAACGTTATTAAGTACCCCCCCCCCCCCTCCGGGCAGGGCATTAAATGGTAAGCTCTTTAAACCTTTCTATTGGGGTTTTTTAATCAGTGAAGGTGCTAAGGCATTCATGGCTTTCACGAGCCCAGTGGGATCCTCTATATGATTATTCTACGCATAATGGTACAAGTTACTGTTTCTCACACGGCATAAAAGGATTCTCCTCAAGTACTGTTTTAATCGGCAAAGAGTGTTAATTTGAGTAGGCGACAGTGGCTCCCACAATGGCGCCAATGGCGTTATGTTCAAATCGCGAAAAGTATGGCAATGATAAGTAGAGTCTCTTACCCTGGGCCTTTTATAGCAGTACTCAGGCTTTCAAAAATACGGCAATTAGTCATAAGGCTCATTAATTACTAAATTTGAAATTTGAACAAAACTTCGATAGGTGAAATGGTCTTAAGCCTCTATTTCCTGCAAGTATGCCCTTGGCCATTATTCACTGTTATATTTAATTGGTCATCTTCTCTTCACGGTCACACCTTAGCTTAAAAGTCCACTGGCTCAAAAATTTATTCTTGCATAATTAACACTTCCATCGTGGGAAAGTACTGAATGGTCATGGTAGGACTTATTGATCCACAATGGACTCAAAAGTTAGAGCAATTACTTTGCAAAAATATATTGACTCGGGGTAGACATAACGCTTGCAGTTAGATCGGTTAACTCAGCTATAACGTTATCAGTTAATGGTTTGGCCTGGAGGAAAGCAAGAGAGGTCAAATTTCAGGAAATTCAATTCTACCCTAGTAAATGACCAAGAATTTTATGACCTTATTTAGAAAGAATATGAATGTATCTATATATATCTTGCGGGGATCGAATTACATATGAAACACGACAGCGGACATGACAGCTTATAGTAAAGTGATGGCTCATTTGGAAGAGAGGGCAAAGAAGTTTGAAGAAAGTGTGACGATGAACCTTCTCAAGACATTTTTGAAGAACTAGTATGCGTTTGCGCAAAATCATTACTGTTCTACAATCAGTTGTAATCTCTATTATTCACTCTTGTGTAATCTGGGGCCCGTTTCTCGAAACTCCCGATAACTTTCCGGGCCCGGTAAGTATTTTTTCGAGCTCATTTATTTGTCAGCTAATGGTAATTATTGGCGCAAACGTAGCGATATGCTTCACGAAATTACAAAGATTAAAATTTGGCTTTCAAAATCAATAAAAATTGTAAAGCTTTTCGAGAATATTGTGCACCTAAAATAGTTTTCGGGCCCGGAAAGTTATCGGGAGTTTCGAGAAAAAGGCCCCTGGTGTGAGTTGGGTGAAAGATTAGTAAGTAAATATTTGCGAAATTTAGAAAAAAATTGAAGAAAAGTTGGAACTAACAAATGACCCTCAAAATATTTTGAATGAGTCAGAATCATTTTATGCTGATCTATACAATTTGGAGGAACAATCCATAATTAAACAACATTAGAAAAGTCAGTGAGGGATTCATACTTGTCCAATACTCCGACAAATTTATGCATAGCATTGTTAAATTTCTTATTGTTTTGCCTGATTCTTTATTGTTATGCTTTTGCACAGTATTGTTATGTGAAGTGAATACAATACAATGCCATGCATAAATTTGTCGGAGTATTGGACAACCCTCGAGGGATTAAAGGTTTACTTAGCTTGAAATCGGCGCTCCATATCCTTCAAGAATAAACATACGATTATTTTTTAAGCTTCTAAAACTGGCAAAGCGCTTGGAAAGTGTTTTAGTGCTTTAATTCGCCCTCATCAAAATGTCATTCTTAAAGGCAGGTCTATCTTTGTTTCGATCGAACGATCGATGACCTAGTATAGTCTGCTAAAGAATAGGAATGCAAGGAATCTTAGCAACCACCGGTTTCGAAAACCCTTTGACACGGTCATCGTTCAATTTCTAATCTGATCGCAACACAAGTTTTATGATTTTGGTCCCTCATTTGATTGATTCAGTAAGTATTCACACGTTTTGAGTAATGGATAGACCGTTAGTTCTTTTATTGAACCAATGATTTTTTCACACTGCACTTCCAATGAAATGAGTATTAAAACGATCATTGTACGTTCGTGGGAGATTAACCTTTGCTCGGGCCTCAAGTTATAACTGGAAAAATGCTTCGAAGGAAGCAGTCTGTGGAAGTTGTTCGAAGGATCAGCTACTACAGATTCACATAGCTAACTACGTAGTTCTTGACCCCCATATCGCTGTAGGATACGCCAAGAGAAATAATTGAAAGAGGTCGCCATTTTCGCGTTTACTGAGATCATCACTTCAATTCTCTAGGAGTGAGTATTTAATGAAAAACAGGTGAGCAATACTCGAGAAAGGCCTAACACAAGCACAACAAAAGCTGGCAACATCGCACACAAGATAAAGTGATCATGACACGCTGTTCGCTTATGTTAGATTTCGAAAAGGAGGGCTAAAAATGCTGGATATATTGCAAATGAGCTCTACTTTTTCTGCCAACCATGGAACTTCTTTGTGTTTAGGTATTATTTGGGTGCAAATTAGTCGAACCTATTAATTGAATGAGGGACAAATTAGAAGAACAGTAAGAGAATAAACTTAAGGTGAAGCTAATTGCGTGAGTCGCGTGCCTTAAAATATAAACAGTAATGCGTGGTGAACGATTTCTTCGTTCGATCTTCTTTCGATAATCTTTCTTTATTAGAACAAACATCGTAGTGGAAAGTTCATGGGCAAATTGAACTAAATGTGGGAGAGCAACTTCTCGCGACATGGAAATAATTTCCATATACGCAATGTAAACAGTAAAGCACCTCGAACGTAACTTTTCATACGAAATGCGCTTTCCCGGACGCATTTCATTAAATTCGAAAACAATCAAGTAAAATCGAAAAAGCGGCTATATCTGTCATTATTTGTTAATGCACTGAAATTTCAGTAGTCGCCCAAAACATACTGAAAAGCTATAAATAATGAGGTCGTAGCTCGACTTGCAAGTACACAAAAACTGAAAAATTCGGCCTAGAAATTTCTCAAGAAATTCACCGTTTCCATGAGCTATTTCTGAGGGGAAGTGCTACGTTGTTGAGTTTCCACGCGACCTAATGCAGTCTTGTAACGCAATATTTCTGGCGAGTTTAAAAAACAAAACTGATGTCTGTAAGGTTAACTGGTGTTGAGATTCACTAGTTCGCTAAGCAATGCTTGCTTGTTTGTGGACCGAGTCTTTCAGTCCTCCAAAGTGATTTGTGTTTGACTAATCGTTTGTAATCAATGATTTGTGTATGATGCGTGCCTGACAAATACGCAGCGTCTCTGGATCCCAAATTTCTTAGGCCAAACTCGAACTTTTCCTTCTATTGGCCGGAGAATTTACTAGAAATTTAAGTTGGCTTTCTACGGGAATTAAAACGCATGAGGCAAACGGAACTAAAAACTTCAGTTTCTCTCCCGCCTTCAAAACAACTGCTCTACCGGATTTATATACTGGACACATGTGCGGTTAAGGCAGTATGACTGACGGAAGAACAACCCACGCGTTTCCCTTGAATGCCGAGCACCCCCTAGATAGAGATTTTTGATTTACTGACACCGTCACATTACCCATATATTCCCTTCGGGCATTTACTGATGCTACGTCATCATTATCCATTTATTCCGTTCGGGCGTTTAGTGATGAAACGTCATCATTACCCACTTATTCCGTGCGCGCCCTGTTCTGGCAAATCGAGATTTGATCTGGTATATATACTGTATATTTTAACTGTAAGTACTTTACTTCTCTTTACTTTATATACACGCGAGCTATAAGGCTGCCTCCTCGGGATTTTGCATCTAGGCAAAATCATTGCGGGGGCAATTATCGCCTAAAAACAAACTTATATGTATCAACAAAAAGTCTGTTTGAAGTAGCGATCAGCTATTCTAAACTGTAGGCAACCTCAGGTCACAGATAATCGCTCATTCCACGTTTCTCTTTCTTTCTGTTTTTTAATATTATTGACGAATGCTACAACAAGTAAACAGACTACAGGTACATCGACAGAGCTGAATAACGCACTGCGCATGTTGGTTACGTCACTGCTCTCCTCCACTCTCTTCCCCAGAGCTGCGATCCTTTCGGCCAGCGCCACGGATCGCAGCTCTGAGTTGTGGAAAATTTGCGAGTCTTGTTAATTGTGTTCGAAACGGACAATAAATTGTGGAATATTTTGTTCTTAATGCCGATTTAGTGCTGGGAGATGTTAAAAGAAGAATTCGGTGTCTTTGGCGATATCATTAAGGTAAGTAAAGTTTTCGTTCAAAAGAAATTGTGGTTGAAAGCTTTTTATTTAAAGCTGTATTGCGGCAAGTCGAAGTGTCGTAAAGCGGCTGTGTCACTGTTCATAAAGATACGTTATTCTCTTACAATGAACTTTTAAAATTTTATAACTGGAAATTTTTGAACTTGTAATGAAGCAAGTTGAAAGTTACACTAATACAAACGTGTACTTAATTTTAATATTTATTCAACTAACACCGACCATAGTTTTTGTTCAATGGCGGTGTTGCCCCGTAAAAACCAAAATCTTAATTTAAGACGTTTCTATTGAACGAAAGCTTTACTTACCTCAACGATAATAATGTTATTGGAATTTTTGACAGTTTACTCTTGTCTGAAGCGGTGCCATGCATATGACACGAACACCTTTTGTTGTCTTCCTCGAGTTGTTTTCTGTGGCGTTGACAAGCGAGCGATTCAGCATTTACTTGACCAACGCGAAAAAGTTTACCCTAAGTATCAGGCTTTCTGGGAGAAAGTCGTCATAAATCGCCTTGGAATTCACTTGCTCGTGGACTTCCACATTTAAAGCAATTTTCTTGGGCCGACACGAAAACAGAGGAAAAAATAAAAGTCCCACAACCAATACAACACCACTTGCAACTTTCACGATAAAATAAAGCGACTGGGACATGTAAGCACAGTTCGTAAAATCTCGTTTAAGCCAAAATTTCACAATTTTACCGATGAAAACAAAATTTTTTCAAACCGAAATAAGGTACAATATGGAATTGGCTGTCCAAAAACACACAGACTTTTCTTAACCACGCAACACTGTGCTTAACCAACGGGTTTGTTTACCGTACGGGAAATTCCTACAAATACCGGCCATTTTGAATAGCCCGCCAGGCCTGCCAAGTCGCCAAGTCGGGTTCGCGCGCGGTCGCCCGCGTTTCACACCGCTGACCGCTTAGCGTTATTCAGCTCTGTCCAGGTACATCTACTAGTATTACTATTACACAATTCTTATTAAGGGCCCATTAAAGTATCTCGTTGCTATGATACGCGGTTGCCATGCACGTGCAATTTTACTTCCGGTCGTCCGCAAATTTTTCGCGCGCTTTCTGGCCTCCCGGCGCCGGCCCGTCCCCGGTTCAAGTCGCCGATAATTTTTTTTATTTCGTTGCGACAAACACAAAAGAAACTTTTTTGTTTACTTGTTAAATTGATTTTAATTTTCTGCTTTACGTTTACAACATGTGAGTTGTGCCTTTATTTCTTAAACTGGTTGTTTCAGTTGAAAATGAGCTCGAAGCTATCCACGTACGCACGTAAACAGAAAGCGCGGCGATGGCTGCAAGTCGATGGGGAAATGCAGATCGCGAAAAGCCGACATTCAAAGATTTTCAGTGTCAGGTCGGGGATAGAAATGTCAGTTTGCGGAGGCAAACCGAAATAAGTACTGTGCCATCATCCCGAACCCATAAAGAAATCCCTGTGTCCGCGGCCGTGACTTCGACTGCTCCCAAACTACCTGACGTCGCTTGCTAGAAAACTGTAATCGATGTGCGAACCTGTGAATTGTCCTTCCGAACCTGAGCAACTCCAGTATTTAGACAGCTCTTCAAGAAACGAAGCTCTCGAGGCCACTGACTTGCAGCCACTGTCGCAAGACAGCGTGGAGCAGCATACAGCAAGAAAGGAAGCTTGTAAATTGTCCTTGAAAGCAGCTCTATCGTGCGAATTTCATGCCCACATTGACAATGCTATTATTAAAGCACACGATAGAATACCTGACAAATAATGGTGAGTTCGATACATTTGATGGGCAACGTCTGCTAACAACATCACTTGAGAAATTAGCAAAAAGTAATTTAAGCGATCTAAAAGACTGTGACTGTAGAAAGGACTGAGAAATACGAATTTTGTTCGCTAAAACAAAACACAGTTGAATAGTTTGAGTTCGAGTGCAGTCGATGTGGACAGAAATTCAGCTTGAAGAGTGATACCTCTGCCGTGAAAGCCACAACTCGTGCAAGGTCTGCAGCACGTAACGTAATCGTTGCTCTTTCATTCCGTGTCAGTGGGCAGTATTTCAAAGATTATCATAAAATTCTCTGGACTCTAAGTCTGGACCAAGTCAGTTCGACTCGGTGGATCCACATTGTTGAATGGCTTGCGCCGTTCGTAAAACAGATCGCCGACTGGAGCGTGAAAGAAGCGAGAACTGAAGCAATCCAACGGAAAAACCAATCATCATTACACATCCAGTTCGACGGCTTTTATCTGACTCGCGGCCATTATTCCAACAACAGCTCAGCTCAGCTCAGCTCAGCTCAGCTACCGTCCACGATGCCAAGAATGGGAAAATTATCGCCTTAGCGACCTAGCCATTTAACGCTTAGGCACCTGGTCATTGAAAAAAGTAGCGTCACTTACGGTGCCGCGAAAAATGTACTTTTCTCGTCGAGAAGTAAACGTAGCTGCTGCATTTTAAAAGAATTCGAAAAAGCATCTTTTTTTCTCGAAATTTAAGCATCCTTTTTGCGAAAAAACAGAAAACAAAAAAATTATACCCAAAAGAGTGGTCAAAGAAGCACATTTTTCATTCTTATTTGTTTATTTTTCTTCGTAAACCAAAACGCATGCTTAAATTCCCTCAAGACGGCTTATGAAATGGTACGGTACAAGAAATTATGGACAAAAAGGTAAGTCTTGAAGTTAAATCGCATTTTTCTGTTTCTGATCACGTGACATGGGGCGTGGTCCGATGACGTCATAAACTGAACCATACTTGCCCTCAATGAATGTTGTCCAAATTTGGTCCAATGAAAGCATACATGTGTTGAGTTACATCAAACTCATTTTTCCCTAGCAACGGCCAAAAAAGATACTGTAATGGGCCCTTAAGGGTAACTGGGTGATACGAAAAGGCTTGCATATTACACGATTACAAACAAAAACAAGACATACTAGCTATTTAGAAAGAGAGTCCTGCGTTACCCTGCAAGCAGAGGTTTCTTGGTCGCCCTATGTTCGGTGGGTGAATAAGTTTATAATCTCTACGCAAAACAGTCCGATTCTTTGATCTGCCGCCGTCCAGGATTTTGGACGAATTAATTAAAAATACTGGTTTCTAACCGCTTTTCAACCAGCTTAAAGGTTACGCATGCTGTGAATATTGTCAATTTTAATATGGCAAGCAATTCTCCAGTCTAAATCGATTGTTCTGATTTGTTAATTTTCGGTCGGGATTTTACAGTACGGACCATTAACATGGAAACGGTCCTTTTGGATATTTTTTTTCTCGCGCTCCCGCAAAATTCAAACTGCGAAAACGCAAGAAGATGAAAAAGGAAAGGTTTGGAGCCGGTACAAAACAAATGAACGAGATAAACACGTCTGTTTAGAAAAAGCGCTCTTCGATTAACTTTTCCGACTTTTTGATATAAGCAAAAATCTCGTCAGCAGTGAATCAAAAAGCATGGCCAACATTCTTCAGTGACTGTGTGTGTTTATTGTTTTTGTTTTTTTTTTTTTGTACGGCTGTAGACTGTAAGTTGTAAAGAGCCGAGTAAATCGGCCAAGACTTAAACAATAATTATTAAAATTCAGCATTAACAAAAGATTACGTTTCTCACAAGAAAACCTCTCGGCGAAAAAAAGAAAACTGCAAAGCAACTACCAAACGGCTCTTTCATCGACAACTGTAAAGCGAAAGGAAACAATCACGTTCTTGTCTAGTTTAATATTGGCCATCGCGTCAAACAGCGCTTTCCACAAGAACAACTTAAAGCTACACAATTAAACTAACAGTGTACCTTGAGATTTTTGCTCTGTAGTGGACATCCTTGAAAATAATTTTAGCTTGTTCACAAGTCCGCTCTTGCTGCCTGTAGCTCGCTCTAAAATCAACTTTGTTAGCATCCACAAAGTTCTCCATAAAGCCACTGAAGCAAACAACTTGCAGTATTTGATGGAGAGATAATTTGCGGTGTCTTTTTTAAAGTTCGACAGTTCCTTCGTTCACATTACAGACTAACACGCTGCCACAATTTCCAGTTTGAGAAGCACGTTTGTGAGATTTTATTGCGGTGTTTTCATTACTCTTCTTTTTCCCGAATTGTCTCCGCCCATAACGAAGTAGTTTTTTCAAATAAATCTTGTGTTGAAGAGGACGACGAAAAACTGACACCTTTAATAGAAGCAGGGCAGTTTTCATTCAAGAGCCACGCAAGTTTTCGCCGATCAACAGCAACGATCATCAAACTGATTCGAAAGCCAGTTAAAATCGCTGGCTTATTTCCTTGGCATCGCGCCGGAAATTGACTTGAATGAACTACCGAAAGTGCTGTTTCGTACGAAAAATGATGCCACGTTATAAACTACTTTCTAAGTTCACTTGCTCGGGACCGTACTGAGGAAAATTGGCGCTCGGTCGTTTTTGTACGGACCTCGCTGCGCTCGGCCCGTACTGCCACGACCTCGGGCCAATATTCCCCAGTAAGGCCCTCGCGTTCAGTTAGTAAGAGGTTATTATCGCGATCCAGTGATCTCTTTTGATTGCATTTGAGACGGCGTTATTTTCCGATAATGTCGTCTCAAAATGCTGGCTTGTGATTGGTTCAAAAACTGTCATGACAACGCGGCCAAGGTCAAACTTCCAAACTTTTCTTCACAAAATCACCAGCAAAAGTTAAGTTTTGCTCGGTAATATAGTTGGAAAACCTTTATTACAATGTGATTCATCCCTACAAGTAACTTACCTTGACAGCCTGCCGAAAATGTGAGTGCTAAATCTTTAAAACTGTGTTTCTTTAAAACAGTTTGTTTTTCAGTTTTTATTTCGCAATGCGCGCGCTGTATTGCGTTATCATTTGTGTTCCAGTTTTAGCCTGGAAAAGATTTTCACGTCATTCTATTATATTGTCGATCCCCGTCGTTTGAAAAAAATTATGTTGATGCACTGAAAGAGTTTATTTTGTTTCATTAGGCAATTTTGGGTTAAAAAAGCGGCGAATTCAAACATTATGCTGCAAAACAAAAACTGTTTTCGTAAGCAAGTATCGCGTGTGTAAATCTTCACGACGAGTAAGAATTTCTATTTTGATCAACAGAAATTATTGCTCTGGCTTTTTGTCTTCTCGCAAAAAAAGAAACATGGATCGCTTTAAAAAACTAAATTCGATTTTGAGACGACATTACGGCTTTAATGAAGCGGAGACGCGAAGTAACTCCGCCCAATACGGAATATGTTTTCTCCCAACCACAAGTAGTCCAAGCTCGTAAGGGAGCCGTCAACATGACATTGCGTAACAGCGTTATATTTATAAGAGTTCAGTATGGGAATATAACGATCGTACAAAATAGTTCAAAATAGGGGAAAGAGATTTCATAAAATCGACTTACCTTCCCATCTTCTGTGTATAACTTGTGTTTCTATGACATTCGGAGGCGTTTCAAAGCGATTCCAGTGGGTTTTAGGTTCTCGGTTTTCCTCTCCTCCGAATGCCATAGAAACACGCGTTATACACAGAACTGAGAGGGCAGGTAAGTCGATTTTATTATATCTCTTTCCCCTATTTTGAACTATTTTGTACTATCGTTATATTCCCATACAAACTCTTATAAGTATAACCCTGTTACGCAATGTCATACAGAGAACCTAAAACCCACTGGAATCGCTTTGAAACACCTCCGAATGCCATAGAAACACAAGTTATACACAGAAGATGGGAAGGTAAGTCGATTTTATGAAATCTCTCTTATAAATACAGTAGAACCCCGGTAACTCGAACTCGGATAACTCGAACTCCCCCGCTAACTCGAACTAAGTCCCATTTCCCTTGGATTTGACCCCACTTTTCAGTTATATTTTACTCGGTTAACTCGAACTCGGATAACTCGAACTCCCCGCTAACTCGAACTAAATTTCGTTTCCCTTGATCAAAATTTACCCCGATAACTCGAATTCTGGTTCTTGCAACTCACCACGGATGCCCACTGAAATATCCCATTAGCTCTTCTTGTCACTTAAACTAACACTATACAGCAATTTGATTTTAATTAGTGCAACGAACAGATCACATATTTGACAGTCATTTCCGGATCTTATGATCTTGAATGTAACTGAGTTTCATTTACAGTACTGTATTATCATAAGAATGCATAATCGTGTTAAAGTTTCTGAAGGGATAAGTTTAATTTGCACTGTACTGTGTACTGAGGTGCTGAAAAATCAGTAAACTATCAAATTTTAACCTGGCAAATCGGATATTCAATCGACCCCGATAACTCGAACCCCCGCTAACTCTTATGAGCAAATCCGTACAAGAATCAAACAAAATCGCAAATGAGCGGCCAAGCTCAAAAAATCAAATTCGCTCTTCTCTTGCATGGTGGTAGCCCTTAGTAAGTTTACAAACGCTGTGTAGTTTTTCCTTGAAATAACTCTTCATTTCTGAGAAAAGCAAATAAATCCGTTTCCAGCTCTATGCTCGATTTGATGAGACCAGGAAGGGTTGAAATTCCTTCATGTTCAGATGACTCGCGTACCAAAACTGTTGAACTGGGAAAGGATGTAATACTACCAATTTGTTTTATGACTCTTCGTCGTCCAGATGTCAAGATTTCATAAACATTGGATTTATCTAAGTATTGAATGAAAGCCAAAAGCAAAAGGCTTTCCTTTGCTCGGTTAATCGATGGATCAAAAAGAACAACAAATTTGACCATGTGCCTTTACTCAGAATGTCATAAAATTAAGTATTTAAGGACTAAATAAATTGTCGTTTTGAAGTACTTAAAGTTTAGTTTGGGCAAACAATTTCGGAATTTTCAGGAAATTTTTGAAAACCGGTGCATAAAATCACGCAATCCTTCAGTTGGAAACATCAGCGACGTAGACGCATAAAACAACCTCAGTGTACTAACCTGTACAGAGATATGGTATTCTAACGGCTCCAAAATCTTTATTTTTGCCGTTCGTTTAATGCAGATTTAATGAGATTTGACAGTTGCTCGGTGGTTGTTTGAATAGTTACGGCTCCAAACTTGAAATGTTTCAATTCATGCATCTTTGTGCTCCTTGTCCCATCAATATCACTGTTTTGTGAAAATTGACGTTTAATCCTCTCAAAACCATTTTCAAAAGTGGGATTGTTGAAGAGGCCTTTCAATGGTACAGCTTCAATCAGTGATGTTTAATAAGCTTACGTGATACGCTACATGATTTCCGAAGCGTGACCATGGTTTGCTCGCGGGGGAGCCTGGGTGCAAACTTATCCTCGCCTCAAAAAAATTGCGGAAAAAATTGTGTCTGTACAGAGGCTAGAACTAAGACCAAGGAGAAGTAAAGGTATACGCTATATCTTTAGTAATATACAAGTTAGTTGCTTACTTCAGGGGCATATGGCTGGCTTCAAATAAATTTAGCAAAAGAGATACATTGTGATGTTATTACTGCAGGAATGAGGGGAACTCACCCTATTTCCATAAGGGATATGCATGAAACAACCATTAAAATACTTGCTGAGATAGATAGTCCAGTTTAGATTGACATCATATCATCATTATAGAAAAGTACACTTTTCTAACAGAGTGAGCGCTAGGTGGTTATAAAGAGCACGAGGGCCAGGCATGTATATTTTTAGGTGACAGAATTTTCCTTTCACCCACCGGCCTTTCACGCAGTTTGCACTTATTATTTCAACTTGGCACTTTCATAGGAAAGCGTTCCATAGGAATACCATGACTATCAAGAAAGCTATATGCGAGAAGCTCAGTAGCTTAGTACTTCTAACCAAGAAAACAAACCTAACACCCAAAGGTCCGTTGTTGTACTAGACATAATTCAAATAAAATGGACTTAGACATGTTTTAGGGTATTCCGTTCTAGCAGAGAGATATATTGGCTTATTACAGTGGGGACAAGCAATTCTCATTTATTTCTGTGGCATTTACAGCCCTTGACGGGTTCTTCTAAGATGTCAATGTATGGTTGCTTGCACTTAATCCGACCTGAACAAATTGCTGCTGCAGTGTTTTTGAAGAGTGGCAAAAACGTCGAGCTAAAAAAATCGCAGATGTTGCGAGCATCGTACACAATTGGGTTGGCGTGGTGAATTGAGATGTTGGTTATGTCATCATCTCTGATTTGCTGCAACTGGCATTTCTTGTTCCAAATTCGTAACTTCGTCGATGGCACGTGCTTCAGTTTCTAGCATGAAAATATATAGTCGTTTCCCGAGTCCAATCATTTTAATTTGTTTTATACTAAATCAATTATAATACCTGTCTGCAGGCTGTGCCTCGTTGGCTACTTGCTCAAACTCGGCCTTGCAGTTAATCAAGTTTATTAATGTAGAGAAACAAAGTATGGCGCCTGTTATGGCAAGGTTAAGCTTATGGCTCAGTCGATTCCGAGCGTGACCATTCCTCCTCCCCCGACCAGGCATTTGTCGTTCTCCAGCGTGGGGCATTTGTCATCAGTGGTCTACCCGGGGATGGGGCGTTTGTCGCCCATTTATTCAAATATAGCGAAATTCAAATTTTTGCTACTAAATTTCTGCTTATTTTATTAGTTTTCAAGAAGAAGGCATTGCATATCCTTATCAAAAGAGAGATTAGTCAGTTCAAAAGCCATGTATTATTATTTTACTAGCCCCCTCCCCTCTCAATTTGTTTCCATTAGCTTAGCCCACAGGAACAAGGACACCTGTTTCCTGAAAAATAACGGCTTCGATACTTCCTTCCCCACGCCTCTGTCACCTTTATGTTAGTTTTCCCTTTCCAGTACTGCGATGGGCGATTTCAGAAGGAACTTGGCATGCACTCGAGTTCCTCCGCCATCCAGTACCGAGCTCGGATCGGTGAAACGGACAGATACCCTGATATTGCACTGCATAAAAGCTGGTTCTTGTGCTCACAATCCGATAAGCTCTGCCTCGCTTTCATCTCCAGAGAATGATCAAGCGGACTGATGGCTACTTACATCTTTCTGACATCAGAAGTTTTGGGAAAAAGATTTGTGCAAATCTGTCGCGTAGAACAAATTTGAAAGCGTATCACAGGGAGCACACTTTTTGACGACATTCACAGCATGCGTAAGCGTTAAACTGGTTGACAGGCGGTATCTTCGTCCAAAATCCTGGACGGCGGCAGATCAAAGAATCGGAAAGAAAGTCAGAAAATCCTATCGCGATCACGTGCACTGGTCAGGATGTATGCAAATTTTTGCAACGACTTGTAACCGCTCGAGAGGTAAACAACTGAAACAACTGCAAGACGAAAAATCTCCCGATGGACGCTTGAAGTAAATTGCTTTTACGACTAATGTAAAGGATCATTTAGCAGATTTGACGGGAATATTTTGTCCATAGCACAAGGAGAGGAAAGATATAAAGAAGCAGCATTGTGACGTTTCGGTTGGAGAATAATCGCCGTTCGGTGAAATTGAAGAACAACGGTACACGTACGTATGAAACGTTCGCACAAAGCAAACACTTTGGACCACTAAGAATAACATATCCGTGTACAGGTTAGTATATTTAAGTTGCTTTATGCATCAACGTTGCGATACCTGCCGATATTACCAACTGAAGGAATTCTATGCCAGGTCACTCTTGGTCACGCAATCATCAGATGGCGTGATTTTGCGCTTTGTAAGCACGATTTTAAAAAATTTCCTGAATATTCTAAAATCATTTGCCCAAACAAATCTTAACATAATTCGAAAGTACAATAGCATTATTCTTTAAAACCTAAGTCTTATGAAATTCCAAGTAAAGGCACATGGTCAAACTCGTGCGTTCTTTTTGACCTGTCGATTGAGGTAACAAAAAGAAGCCTTAATCTTTTTTATTCCCTTGAACACTATGATTAGTCTTAAGTTTATAAAATCATACGGTTTGGACGACGAAGGGTCATACAACAAATTGGTAGTATTACAGCCTTCCCCGGTTCAACAGTTTTGATACGCGAGTCGAGTGAACTTGAAGGAATTTTTACCCTTCCTGGTCTCGCAAAATCGAGCCTAGAGCTATGAACGGAGTTTTTCGTTTTTCTCAGAAATAAAGAGTTATTTCAAGGAAAAAACTACACAGCGTTTGTATACTTACAAAGGGCTACCACCTTGCAAAAGAAGAGCGAATTTGAGTTTTCAAGCTTTGCCGTTCAATGTTTGATTTTTGTACGGATTTGCTCTTATAACTCTTGACTCTTATTATCATAAGAATGCATAATCGTGTTAAAGTTTCTGAAGGGATAAGTTTAATTTGCACTGTACCGTGTACTGAGGTGCTGAAAAATCAGTAAACTATCAAATATTAACCTGGCAAATTGAATATTCAATCGACCCCGATAACTCGAACCCCCGCTAACTCGAAATGTTTTTCGTTTCCCTTCAGAGTTCGAGTTACCAGGGTCCTACTGTATAACGCTGTCACGCAATGTCATGTTGACGGTTCCCTTAGGAGCTTGGGCTACCTGTGTCCCAACTAGCCGTCATTATAAAGCCGTAATGTCGTCTCAAAATGGAATTTGTACAATAACTGAGCGAATTCTCGCGCGCTGATTGGCTAATTTTTATCGTCAATAAGAGTACAGACGGATGAAACACGTAAAGCTGACGCAATCAGCAAAAGTTTTGTCAAACTTTTTAGTGCTGCGTTCTTGATGAGGCGAGAATTGTAACACAAATCTAGTAGTCGTCAATGAGGGAATCATCTAAAATTTATGGGCTAAAACTGAAGAAACCATTGCAACCTTAGAGCGAAAAGATGAGGATGTTTATTGTGGATTCAGACCTGAAAATCGGCAGTGAGCGGGAATTTGTGCTGTCGATGAAATTAAGCTGAACCGTGTTTTATCGGATTATTTTGTGAACAGTTTTCACTGGATTAAAGGTTAGTTGAGCAATTCGAATTTGTCCTTGTACTTCTGACCTATTTTTACTAAAGTTTTAATTTACGAGCCTGTGATTCTCCGAATTACAGCGATGAAATTCAGATTCTGCCGCAATCGCATCTTCCATTGACTCTAGATAGCATTTCTTTCCTCGCCTGCGGCTCGTGAATCTACAACACTTTGACAATGTTATGACGAAATTTATCATCAATAAGAGGACAGACGCATAAAAAACTGACGTCAATTTGTTAATCAGTTTATAAAAATGTGCGCGCTGTGATTCGCCAGCAAACCTGATTACGCGACATATCATTTTTTTTCTTTTTTACAAAACTTCTGTCACTTTTCCCAGCTCAGAAGATCAGCAGAAAAGACAAGGCAGAAATCTTTAAAGGTTTATTTTACTTACATTTATCTGGAGTTTAAAGTAACGCTCAAATAAGCCGTTGCAAGTGACGTTTTCATGGAGTTCGCAAGTTTTGGTCAAGCTGACGTACGTGCGCGAGCGCAAAATATGCAAGACAGGAAGTGACGATGCGTATGACGAATGTTGCACATGCACGACAGGAAATCTGACGGTTTTGCGCAGGGGTTACTTATTCGCCCACCGGAACATAGGGCGACCAAGAAACCTCTGCTTGCAGGGTAGCCCTCTATTTGGTCTTGATTTCGAAAAAAAGCTGATCAATGAGAGGTAAGAGAAAATTTAAAAGTGGCCAAGGAAAGGTAATTAGTATTTTCCGGGTGGAATGGTGGAACTTTTTCTTTCAATTACGTGTTTTTTTTTCTACAAAAGATAAGGAGCCTTTAAAAATTGAGAGGCAATTCTCTCTTTACATTTCCAAATGTCAAACGAGCCAAAAGGCAGCAGAAATTAAGTGCAGGAGACATATGGTTTCAGAAACAAAGCCGTGAACAATTTATCGCTTTATTTCCCTTTGCGCAGTAATAAGCAGGTTTGCAGCCATATGGAAAGGTGTTCCCACAAAAAAAAATTGTCAGGTTGCAAGATCAGAAAATATGAGGGAGGTTTCCATTTCTGTATTGCAAAAAGAGCACTTCTGGTGTTGTCCGTAATTCATTTTTGTTTTCAAAATTAAACTATAATTGATAGCCAGATGGCGATGGAGAAGTTTAAATTGGAAAATGATAATATTTGAGCTTTTGGCACACGATCGTGTCTGCACAGTTAAAATTCGTTTTTCAAATCGATCTTTCCTTTTTCTAAACCACAATCTCTATGCCATCTTTCCTGTATAGCGAGTGGTCTTTCCACGTTTACTTCACTTAAACAAGAAGAAATCTGTGAACGGGCAATGGTTTATTTCACCTAGCACCCAGCTACAGATCCAGGCTTCTAATTTAAAAAAAAGACGTCGTCAACAGGTGCCCACAAATAAAGCCTAGTTCACATATGCCGCCGAACTACCTGCTACATAGCCGCCGGTACTGCCTGGGATACTGTTCCGATATGAGAACATACGCCGCCGGCAACAACAACCATCACAGGCCTTTACGCCGGTAAGCCTGCGAAGTTGACTTGAAATCAATTTCGCAGGAACGTCGGCGGTAAAGGCCTGCGATGGTTGTTGTTGCCAGCGGCGTATGTTCTCATCTGTCGGAACAGTATCCCAGGCAGTACCGGCGGCTATGTCGCAGGTAGTTCGGCGGCATATGAAAACCAGGCTTAAAGCAGTGAAAAAGAGCAAAGTATCCTCTCTTGTTCCTGCATAATTGCTCCTTATTTAATTGGTAAGAATGACGTTAAAAAACATTGTGTTTTTCATAATTATTTTATCCTGAGATATTTAAGAAACGCGGCTGGCATATATTGTAGGCTTGGATAAATTCTGCTCGTAAAATGGCTTATTCTGCCTCCCGGTAGTGCATGTAAAAATCGCTTATTCTGCTCGAAATTCTGCTCGGTACCCGCAAAATTTTCCGCCCTTCGGGCCTAACGTATTTTTACAAATATGGATGGGAACCTGGGCCTAGGCGAAACAGTGAATTTTTTATAAGCATCTTACAAAAAGGAACATCAGACAAATGCATAAAGACCTTGTAATTATTTTTGTACTTTTTGTATTTATTTAGTTTCCATTTTGTCTTACAACTGTTATGCATATCATTAGTGTCACTGATTTTCCGTTATTCTGCTCAAATTCTGTTCGAAAATCCCTTATTCTGCCGCCAGAATGCTCGCCTCAAAAATCGCTTATTCTGCTCGAGATTCTGCCGGCAGAATTTATCCAAGCCTAATATATAGTACCCTGGACAAAACAAAAGTTAAACGATTTTAACTTATAAATGCGTAAATACTTTTTAAATGTTAACACAAGAGAAAGTGAAATTTCTTGAAATACACCTTTACCTTAAGACCAAAACAACAGCGGGAAAACACGCGCGGCCACATCGTTTCTCACGTCCAAAAAATTCGCCATATTCTAGGGAACGTCTACAGAGTCCTTCAGTTTGCTTCACTGCAGTTTGCTTAACATGTAATGAACATTTTTCTTCGTCTTTTTGAGAGAGCTAGCCATGGAAAGTCCTTGACCTAGCTTCTACACAAACATCTGGTTGGCAAGCGAAAAATTGGGCTCTAGCACGCGTGTTTTCTCTTCGAGCCGTTCCAGTAATTTCGCTTCTGAGATTAGTTTGGCCGTGGCTTTTCTTTGTCTGCCGCGATACGTTTTTCAAAATGATCACGCAAGACCTATTATTTAAAAGTGTTTTTCACCTTTTTGCAGTATTTTAAGCTATTATTGAAATCCAGTCGTTAGGTCACGTACGTCGCTAGGACAAGCACGTCATGGTACATTATACAATGGACAGATAAGTCAGAGTAAAACGGGTGTTTTGATTGGTCAAGGGGAGTTATGTATTAAAGTACAGACGCAAGAAATGACGGAAAGAGCCGCAATGTTCTGCGCGCGCAAACCAACACTACTACACTTTTAATTATTAGTGGGATAACCGATATCAAAACAATGTATAATTAAGACAAACAGATTTCATTTGACTACGCGTGTGTACTCTGATAGCGGACAGAGGTCGTCAAAACGTGGTAAGAACATCAGTCACGCTACTCGCCTGCGTACTTCTTCGTTCTTACCACGTTTTCATGTCATCTCTGCGTTATCAGAGTATACATGCACGGCAAAATGAAATCTTTTTTTAAAGTCGTGCTATAGTGGTTAGGGACTGTGGAATAATTACCTGGAGGGGGGGTTGGGAAACCAGAGGGGGGCATAGGGGAAAATCACAACTAGAAAGAGGGGGGATTGGATGTAAAATTTAATACATACAGGGGGGGCATTACTTTTTTCACTCTTTTTCACAAACTGGAAAAGTGGCAGAAGAGCTATTAGAGTTCGAACATTCATACTTGCTTACACTGGCATGAAAGTGGGAAAATATCAACTCCAGGTGCTTTGATCTTTGATCTCTGAACTGGCTGATTATTTATTATTTTCCTATCTGTCATGCAGTAGGAAAGGAATGCCTCTGTTATATTTTAAAACAGTGCTACTTTATTGGCACCAGGAATGCTACTAGTTAGTTTGGATTTTGATTATGTTTGGGGGAAAATACCACCAGGAAAACGCTAAAAAATGGCATTTCCGAGCGTCCAGATTTCG